>OY757191.1:33701242-34394813 GCA_963583895.1 Melanophora roralis | reverse complement strand
CTGACTTAAATGATAAATATGAATACATAATTTATTATAAAAATTTGCAACAATGCTTAAAACATGGGTTAAAATTAAAAAAAATTCATAGAATATTAAAGTTTGAGCAGTCTGCTTGGTTAAAAACATATATCTCATTAAACAATTCTCATAGAATCAATGCTCAAAATACTTTTGAAAAAAACTTCTTCAAATTACTAAATAATGCAGTATATGGTAAAACCATGGAAAACGTAGACAAGCGAAAGAATGTTAAAATAGTAAACAGTTGGGAAAGTGTTGGAAGAAAAATTGGAGCTCGTTTCCTTATTGCAAAACTAGAATTTCATTTCTACAGCATATTTGAAGAAAACATGATAGCAGTAGAACTTAATCAAAGTTATTCACTTTATAATAAGCCTATATATCTCGGATTTACAATTCTAGAACTTTCAAAGTGGAAAATGTATGACTTTCATTACGATTACATACTTCCTAAATATAATTTGAAAGCAGAACTAAATTATATGGATACAGATTCATTTATATACACAATAGAAAATAACGACTTTTATAAAGATATAGTTAACGATATTAATGAAAAATTTGATACGTCAGAATATGAAGCTAATAATAAATTTAGTATTCCACAAAAAAATAAAAAAATATTAGGTATGATGAAGGATGAAAATAATGGTAAGGTTATGAAGGAATTTGTAGGATTACGAGCAAAAATGTATTCATTTAAAACTAAAGATTTGAAAGAATTCAAAAAAGCTAAGGGTATCAAAAGCAATATATCTAGAAATTTAAGTTTATCCGATTATAAAGACTGTTTATATAATAAGAAAATATTCTATGGAAGTATGTATATTTTTAAATCAAAATTACATACTATATATACATCCCTTATTAATAAGATATCTTTAAGTTATTTAGATAATAAGAGATATGTATGTTGTGACAATATTAATACATTAGCTTGGGGTCATTATAATAAAAAATTTTTAAATGATTATGATAATTTTTTCATACAAATTGATAATGATGCAGAATTTCAAAATTATAAAGATCGATTTATGAATGAAAATGATGAAGATGATATTTTTATGGAAATAGATAACGATCAGAAATTTATAAATTGTAGAGATCAATTTATGAATGACAATGATGGAGATGATATTTTAATGCAAGTTGAATAAAAATTATCATCATTATTTATTAATATTTATAATATGTTAGTGAATAATAAATCTAGTAGATATAATAATAATAATATAAGCTTAGTAGTATGTAAATAATGAATAACAATAAGAAGAAAGAAAAAAATTAGGTAGGTTTCGGTCACTAGATTTGTTAAGTGTAACCTAACATATTAATTAACATTTTAATTAACACGTTGGATTATACTTAATCAAACTAGTAAGCATAAGCTAAAATGCTACCGAACGCGTCCACAGGTTGCGGATAGTGGAACGCCCAGTTAATATATTGGGTAGCTGCGAATAAAATAAAATAAGCAGTCGTGGACAATTTTAGTAGTTTTTAGTAATTACTAATAACAATTCGCAATGTGTAAAGGCGAATGAATAATCTTAAACAACAAATTTGAAATTTTTGTAAATAATTAAGAACACAATGTTGTAAAATCTTTAGTTATTTATTTATTTATTTCAAATTATATTTATTAAATAAAAATTTAAGACATAAATGTCCGCAATTAAGCGTATTAAACTTTTGTTTTTGTTCATAGTTATATTTGATAGGAGTTTTTAAATAGTTTACTAGTTCTAGAGGTGGCTGTAAGTTTCCAAAACTATCAAAATATTCTTTATAGTTGTGATTTTTAAAGTAGGCTACCCAATGTGTTCCAGGACCACTAGAATTATCTAAGCTAATTATACCACATTCTTGAACTAATGGTTTTTTAGGTAAACTGTCACGCATAAAAACACCTCTGAAATGTTTTAGGTGTTTACCATATTTTATTAAATGTAGATGATTAAATGGCTGATTGGGTAGATTATTTAAAAGTTTTTTGGAGTTGATTTATAGTAAAGTCCAAATCCAAACGGTTTCAGATATAAACCTTTCCCCATAGCAATTGATTCCATATATCTATTATGACGAGTTGCTTCTGCTTGTTGCTCTTTTCCTTTTTTTATATCATTAACTGCTTTAACAATAGTTGATCCTCCTGTTGCTAAGCCTCCAAGTGCAGACAATGCTGTCAGAATTGGAATTAATGGTAGGAATCCTCCAATTTTTGCCATTGGTATTACCCTTGGAATAACTACATTTGATTTATTATTCTTCTTGAATTTTGAGTTTATGATTTTTGCGCCATTTTAATAGCAGAATTGATACTTTCAGGTTTTTCTTTTTTTAATATCTTTAATGCAATTTTAACAGTAGTAGAAAATAATTTTTTGTTATATTTGTTTCTCTTTTTTAACTTTTTCTTCGATTTGCTTTTTTTCTGAATTTTGTAGTTCTTCATACCTAATCCTAATTTAACTTTTGCTTTCATCGTGTTTATCACAAGCCAGGCGTGCGCTCGTTCTTTGAAACTACTATCGTTGGATATAACTCGCTGCCAAGATTTTTCCGCCAATATTTTATCAGCTTGATGTCTTTTGTTTATATTGTTTGTTTTTGAATATGTAATATCGTGTTGTCTACAAGCTGCATCTAATAAATTGATCCCTTTATCTCCTCTTGCTAAACGTTTTTCAAGTTTTGTTCCAGGTCCACAAAACTCATAACCAGGTAAATGTAATTCAATAGGCAATTTGTTTATTAAGTTGTTTACTAAACCGATACCAGTTTTATACTGATTATGTTCAGATCTGTTGTTGTAGTTTATACCCATTTTATACTTTAATTATTCAAAGATGTGTCAATGTTTAATCCTATTGATATTCTAAATTCAAATGATAAGTTTTTATTATAAAAGAGGAATAATATAGCAAAACAAATTAGTTTTAAATATGCGATTGGTAAAGCAAGCAAAAGAAATCGTAGTAAGAAATGCGGACGAGGAACAACATAAGCAATTTCAAATTAATCATAGTGTATTGTTACCAAATAAAATACGAGCATTAATTGTTGGGCCCTCAAACTGTGGTAAAACGAATGTTATGATCAGTCTAATAGAAAGCCCTAATGGTCTTCGCTTTAAAAATGTTTACATATATTTAATACAAATTTTTAATTTTTAGTTTGGCTTTAGTTCATATAATTTCTTTGTATTAGAAGAAATTATTATTTTCCGTTAATGTTGAAAGAAACTTTCAATTTGAAATAAGCTGATTTTTCTACCGCTACTAGCCGAGTAGAATGCATTTTCGAAAGCAGCTAAGTTAGGACGAAGTTTACTTTTCATATACACTATGCTTTTTTCCATTAAAAGTCTCTTTGGCAACACTTGACTAACGGACAAGCATTCATCTATCTCTCAGATGGAACGAAACGCTTTTTATTATTGTATATCATACAATAGGGGTAATCACTTTTCAATTTCTTTTTTTGCCAACGACAAATTGACAGAAATTATTAAAGATCATTTTTGCACCGTGCCATGTGTGAGTTATATGTTAATTTTTATTTATTTGTGAACTAATTGTTTTTAATACAAATTTTTGATTTTTTGTTGGGCTTTAGTTCATATAATTTCTTTTCATTAGAAGAAATTATTATTTTCCGTTAATGTTGAAAGAAACTTTCAATTTGAAAAAAGCTGATTTTTCTACCGCTACTAGCCGAGTAGAATGCATTTTCGAAAGCAGCTACGCAATTTCATCATCAGTACTCTTTGAACGGTAGTAGTGTTTTTGGTTGTAAACATCACCTATTTAACTTACATGTAACAGAGAAAAGTATACGGTACCAGTGTTTTCCTTCTGTTTTTATTTTGTAAGCTAGGACGAAGTTTACTTTTCATATACACTATGCTTTTTTCCATTAAAAGTCTCTTTGGCAGCACGTGACTAACGGACAAGCATTCATCCATCTCTCAGATGGAACGAAACGCTTTTTATTATTGTATATCATACAATAGGGGTAATCACTTTTCAATTTCTTTTTTTGCCAACGACAAATTGACAGAAATTATTAAAGATCATTTTTGCACCGTGCCATGTGTGAGTTATATGTTAATTTTTATTTATTGTTGAACTAATTGTTTTTAATACAAGTTTTTGATTTTTAGTTTGGCCTTAGTTCATATAATTTCTTTTTATTAGAAGAAATTATTATTTTCCGTTAATGTTGAAAGAAACTTTCAATTTGAAAAAGGCTGATTTTTCTACCGCTACTAGCCGAGTAGAATGCATTTTCGAAAGCAGCTACGCAATTTCATCATCAGTACTCTTTGAACGGTAGTAGTGTATTTGGTTGTAAACATCACCTATTTAACTTACATGTAACAGAGAAAAGTATACGGTATCAGTGTTTTCCTTCTATTTTTATTTTGTAAGTTAGGACGAAGTTTACTTTTCATATACACTATGCTTTTTTCCATTAAAAGTCTCACATGGCACGGTGCAAAAATGATCTTTAATAATTTCTGTCAATTTGTCGTTGGCAAAAAAAAATTGAAAAGTGATTACCCCTATTGTATGATATACAATAATAATGGATGAATGCTTGTCCGTTAGTCAACAACCAAATACACCACTACCGTTCAAAGAGTACTGATGATGAAATTGCGTAGCTGCTTTCGAAAATGCATTCTACTCGGCTAGTAGCGGTAGAAAAATCAGCTTTTTTCAAATTGAAAGTTTCTTTCAACATTAACGGAAAATAATAATTTCTTCTAATAAAAAGAAATTATATGAACTAAAGCCAAACTAAAAATCAAAAATTTGTATTAAAAACAATTAGTTCAACAATAAATAAAAAATTAATTACTCCAATCAAAGAAATCAACCTTTTTACATTTGCGGAAAACGAAAAAGTTCTAATCCCAGCTGAAGCAAATCCCCATTCAATAATAATATTCGATTATGTTATTTGTGGAAAGCAAGATACTATAAGAGATTACTTTTGTATGGGTAGACATAGACATATAGATTGTTTTTACTTATGTCAAACTTATACAAAGATTTTCAAGCATCTCATACGCGATAATTCAAACATGATAGTACTATTTAAACAGGATGAAATGAATTTACGACATATATATATAATGATCATGTTATCGGTGATATGTCATTTAAAGAATTTACAAACATATGTAGTGAGTGTTGGAAAGATAAGTATGGGTTTGTTGTTATTAGTAAGGATAACTCAACCAATAATGGTCGATATAGAAAAGGTTTTGATAAATATATTCAGTTGTAAGGTTATAATTTAATATCTGTTGACCGCAGTCAAAAAGAAAGCAGATTATTAAAAAAAACAAATCATCATTAGATATAAAGCAGATCATCATCAGATATAAAGCAGATCATCATCAGATTTAAAGCAGATCATAAGCAGATATAAAGCAGATCATCATCAGATATAAAGCAGATCATAAGCAAATAGAAAACAGATCATAAGCAGATATAAAGCAGGTCATAAGCAGTTAGAAAGTAGGTTGCTTTTAGGTATAGAGTTGATCAGTTCATATTGAAACGTCTAAATATGGATAATAAATTTTTGGTGATATTGTTAAGACAAGAGAGATATTAAAAGAAAAGTTTAAAAAATTAAATTAAATAACGAAGATAGAGTTCAAGTGTTAAAAGAAACACTTAAACCAATAACAAGACCTTTAAAACATATTATAAAAAAATTGATAGTTATCAACAACAAAGTCATACATTATAAATAAACAAACTAATGAAGGGATGAAAAATAACAAAATAGATGATTATGAATTAAAGAAAGATACTTCAGTAACACAAGTTTCACCACTATCATCAGAGGCTAGCTCTGATAATTATGATGATGCTGAGAGTTATAAATCTATATCTGAAAATAAAAAACTCCCACTAGTTGAAAATATAAAATTACTCCTAAAAAATAATACGATTGACAAAGTTTATGGCTTTAACATTGATAAATATGGTAATTGGCGATATGCCAATAATGAACTTAAATTTAGTGGGGATAATAAAGTTCAAATATGAGAACCAATGTGGGAAATGACTCCAGGATTATTTGAATTAGTTTTTCATTCGAAACCTATTCATTATACTAAAACTGATTTAAAAAAATACAAAGAACTTTTTATTTATACAAACGCACATAAGCGTTGCTATCAATCAAATGATCAAATTAAGGGTACACGAGCGTATAATATCTTCATATCATAAAAAACTTATTTAATACAAAACCAGATGATTAAACGAAAGGTTGGGGTAATTCATTAAAATCTGTTAACAACCGAAAACCTAACTATATATATTGGAATGATCCGAATGAGTTAGTCGATAGATTACATTTACCTATTTCATCAGAGGCAGCTGGTCATAATAACCATAAGAACGAAATAATTTCTATTGTGGAAGAACTTAGAGAAGCTAACGTAATATATTTAAAAAAAAATTAAATAAAATAAAATAAATAAAATGAATTATATAAATAAATTTGGAGAAAGTTCAATTAAACATAAAATAAGTAATCCTACATTTAGGGTCTGCTCCCATAATATACAAATTCAAAATATTAAGAAGGACGTAGACTATATAAACAATAAAATAAAGGCTTTTCAAAATAAATTATAATATGTGGATATAAGTGTTTTAACTAAAATACAACAAAAGCTCAATGAAATAGAAAATTATATATTTGGAATTGAAAATATCAAAAACGAATATGATTATAAATTAAATATTATAAGAAGCGATATAAAAAAATCAATTACAACAGAAATTGTTAGGGATGTTGAAGTTATTAGAAAGATCGTTGTTGAACAAATGCACTTTGTAAATAAGAATTTAATAAAGAATATTGAAGAAAGGTTTAAAAAAATTGATGGTTTTATTTCTAAATGGAATGTAGAAAATCATCAAACTGATGTAAAAAAACGGAAAATTGAATTCCCTAGAATTAAAGTAGCAAAATAAAAAAATTCAATATATTTAAAAAAATTAAAAAAAAGGAACCAGTCGATTGTATGCATACATATTAATAACATGATTGCGGATACTGATAAGAAAAAAATAGTTGACGAGCTACACAAACAAGCTAGAAAAAATTTTAAAAGAAGACGAGTAGTTATGAAGGGAATTGATGATTTGTGGCAATCTGATCTAGTTTAAATGGGAAATTATGCTAAATATAACAAGGGATAGTGTTATCTTCTAACTGTAATAGATACTTTTTCAAAAAAAAACATGGACTGCAGCCATAAAAAAAACTGCAGCTTGTGTAGCTAACGCATTAAAAAATATCTTTAAAATCAATAAGCGAAAACCCAAAAACTTGCAGACAGATGATGGCAAAGAGTTCTTCAATAATCAATTTAGGCAATTAATGGATAATTATCAAATAAATCATTACTCAACATATAGTATTCTGAAAGCATCAATAGTAGAACGATTTAATAGAACATTAAAAGGACTGATGTGGAAAGAGTTTAGTTAGCAAAGAACATATAAATGGATTAACAAACATGAAGAGCTTGTTACCAAATATAATAATACATTTCATAGAACAACAAAGATGACTTCTAACGAAGTAAACCATTCAAATGAAAAAAATTTACTTAACACAGTATACAGAAATTTAAAGATATTTAAAAGATCTAAGTTTAAAGTTAACGATTTTGTTCGAATAAGTAAATATAAACATACTTTCGAAAAAGGATATACACCAAATTGGACTACAGAAATATTCAAAATTAAAACTATTAAAACCGCCAATCCTAATACATTTTTATTGGAAGATTATCAAGGACATGAAATCAAAGGCGCTTTTTATGAATTTGAGATTATGAAAACTAAATTTCCAGAATCATATTTGATTGAAAAAATTTTAAAACAAGTAAGAGCGCTATATTCGGCTGTGCCGAATCTTATGTACCCTTCACATTGACCTTTCGCAATCCCAAACTTTTTTTAATTTTAACCATTTTTTTACTTATGAAATATTTCTAATTTTTAAATAGGATCTAAGGCCAACTCTAAAGAAGTTGTGGGCATTTTCATATCATTTTTGTAAATTTTGTATGGCAACCCCCTTAGGGCGTGAAGATAGGGGGTAAGTATGTTCTAGGAATATGTTTGGGAGGGCAAACTAATAGGGGTCGGTCGTACGCTTTATTGCTCTAAGGTCAACTCTGAAGAAGTTGTGGGCATTTTATCATTTTTGTAAATTTTGTATGGCAACCCCATTAGGGCGTGGAGATAGGGGTTAAGTATGTTCTAAAAATATGTTTGAGAGGGCAAACTAATAGGGGTCGGTCGTATACTTTATTGCTCTAAGGCCAACTCTGAAGAAGTTGTGGGCATTTTATCATTTTTGTAAATTTCGTATGGCATCCCCTTTAGGGCGTGGAGATAGGGGGTAAGTATGTTCTAGGAATATGTTTGGGAGGGCAAACTAATGGGGGTCGGTCGTACACTTTATTGCTCTAAGGCCAACTCTGAAGAAGTTGTGGGCATTTTATCATTTTTGTAAATTGTGTATGGCAACCCCATTAGGGCGTGGAGATAGGGGGTAAGTATGTTCTAGGAATATGTTTGGGAGGGCAAACTAATGGTGGTCGGTTGTACACTTTATTGCTCTAAGGCCAACTCTGAAGAAGTTGTGGGCATTTTATCATTTTTGTAAATTTTGTATGGCAACCCCATTAGGGCGTGGAGATAGGAGGTAAGTATGTTCTAGGAATATGTTTGGCAGGGCAAACTAATAGGGGTCAGTCGAACACTTTATTGCTCTAAGGCCAACTCTAAAGAAGTTGTGGGCATTTTTACATAATTTTTGTAAATCTTGTATGGCAACCCCCTTAGGGCGAGGAGATAGGGGGTAAGTATGTTCTAAGAATATGTTTGAGAGGGCAAACTAATGGGGGTCGGTCGTATACTTTATTGCTCTAAGGCCAACTCTGAGGAAGTTGTGGGCATTTTAAAATTTTTGTAAATTTTGTATGGCAACCCCATTAGGGCGTGGAGATAGGGGGTAAGTATGGTATAGGAATATGTTTGGGAGGGCAAACTAATAGGGGTCGGTCGTACACTTTATTGCTCTAAGGCCAACTCTAAAGAAGTTGTGGGCATTTATACATAATTTTTGTAAATTTTGTATGGCAACCCCCTTAAGGCTTGGAGATAGGTGGTAAGTATGTTCTAGGAATATGTTTGGGAGGGCAAACTAATGGGGGTCGGTCATACACTTTATTGCTCTAAGGCCAACTCTGAAGGAGTTGTGGGCATTTTATCATTTTTCTAAATTTTGTATGGCAGCCCCATTAGAGCGTGGAGATAGGGGGTAAGTATGTTATAGGAATATGTTTGGGAGGGCAAACTAATGGGGGTCGGTCGTACACTTTATTGCTCTAAGGCCAACTCTGAAGAAGTTGTGGGCATTTTATCATTTTTGTAAATTTTGTATGGCAACCCCCTTAGGGCGTGGAGATAGGGGGTAAGTATGTTCTAGGAATATGTTTTGGAGGGCAAACTAATGGGGTCGGTCGTACACTTTATTGCTCTAAGGCCAAGTCTGAAGAAGTTGCGGGCATTTTATAATTTTTGTAAATTTTGTATGGGAACCCTATTAGGGCGTGGAGATAGGGGGTAAGTATGTTATAGGAATATGTTTAGGAGGGCAAACTAATGGGGGTCGGTCGTACACTTTATTGCTCTAAGGCCAACTCTGAAGAAGTTGTGGGCATTTTATCATTTTTGTAAATTTTGTATGGCAACCCCATTAGAGCGTGGAGATAGGGGGTAAGTATGTTCTAGGAATATGTTTGGGAAGTTAAACTAATGGGGTCGGTCGTACACTTCATTGCTTTAAGGCCAATTCTGAAGAAGTTGTGGGCATTTTATAATTTTTGTAAATTCTGTATGGCAACCCCATTAGGGCGTGGAGATAGGGGATAAGTATATTATAGGAATATGTTTGGGAGGGCAAACTAATGGGGGTCGGTCCTACACTTTATTGCTCTAAGGCCAACTCTGAAGAAGTTGTGGGCATTTTATCATTTTTGTAAATTTTGTATGGCAACCCCATTAGGGCGTGGAGATAGGAGGTAAGTATGTTTTAGGAATATATTTGGCAGGGCAAACTAATAGGGGTCAGTCGAACACTTTATTGCTCTAAGGCCAACTCTAAAGAAGTTGTGGGCATTTTTACATAATTTTTGTAAATTTTTTTTGGCAACCCCCTTAGGGCGTGGAGATAGGGGGTAAGTATGTTCTAAGAATATGTTTGAGAGGGCAAACTAATGGGGGTCGGTCGTACACTTTATTGCTCTAAGCCCAACTCTGAAGAAGTTGTGGGCATTTTATAATTTTTGTAAATTTTGTATGGCAGCCCCATTAGGGCGTGGAGATAGGGGGTAAGTATGTTCTAGGAATATGTTTAGGAGGGCAAACTAATGGGGGTCGGTCGTACACTTTATTGCTCTAAGGCCAACTCTGAAGAAGTTATGGGCATTTTATAATTTTTGTATGGGAACCCCATTAGGGCGTGGAGATAGGGGGTAAGTATGTTTTAGGAATATGTTTAGGAGGGCAAACTAATGGGGGTCGGTCGAACCCTTTATTGCTCTAAGGCCAACTCTGAAGAAGTTGTGGGCATTTTATCTTTTTTGTAAATTTTGTATGGCAACCCCATTAGAGCGTGGAGATAGGGGGTAAGTATGTTCTAGGAATATGTTTAGGAGGGCAAACTAATGGGGGTCGGTCGTACACTTTATTGCTCTAAGCCCAACTCTGAAGAAGTTGTGGGCATTTTATCATTTTTGAAAATTTTGTATGGTAACCCCATTGGAGCGTGGAGATAGGGGGTAAGTATGTTCTAGGAATATGTTTGGGAGGGCAAACTAATAGGGGTCGGTCGTATACTTTATTGCTCTAAGGCCAACTCTGAAGAAGTTGTGGGCATTTTATAATTTTTGTAAATTTTGTATGGCAGCCCCATTAGGGCGTGGAGATAGGGGGTAAGTATGTTCTAAGAATATGTTTGAGAGGGCAAACTAATGGGGGTCGGTCGTACACTTTATTGCTCTAAGGCCAACTCTGAAGAAGTTGTGGGCATTTTATCATTTTTGTAAATTGTGTATGGCAACCCCATTAGGGCGTGGAGATAGGGGGTAAGTATGTTCTAGGAATATGTTTGGGAGGGCAAACTAATAGGGGTCGGTCGTATACTTTATTGCTCTAAGGCCAACTCTGAAGAAGTTGTGGGCATTTTATAATTTTTGTAAATTTTGTATGGCAGCCCCATTAGGGCGTGGAGATAGGGGGTAAGTATGTTCTAAGAATATGTTTGAGAGGGCAAACTAATGGGGGTCGGTCGTACACTTTATTGCTCTAAGCCCAACTCTGAAGAAGTTGTGGGCATTTTATAATTTTTGTAAATTTTGTATGGCAGCCCCATTAGGGCGTGGAGATAGGGGGTAAGTATGTTCTAGGAATATGTTTTGGAGGGCAAACTAATGGGGGTCGGTCGTACACTTTATTGCTCTAAGGCCAACTCTGAAGAAGTTGTGGGCATTTTATCATTTTTGTAAATTTTGTATGGCAGCCCCATTAGAGCGTGGAGATAGGAGGTAAGTATGTTTTAGGAATATATTTGGCAGGGCAAACTAATAGGGGTCGGTCGTATACTTTATTGCTCTAAGGCCAACTCTGAAGAAGTTGTGGGCATTTTATAATTTTTGTAAGTTTTGTATGGCAACCCCATTAGGGCGTGGAGATAGGGGGTAAGTATGTTAAAGGAATATGTTTGAGAGGGCAAACTAATGGGGGTCGGTCGTACACTTTATTGCTCTAAGCCCAACTCTGAAGAAGTTGTGGGCATTTTATAATTTTTGTAAATTTTGTATGGCAGCCCCATTAGGGCGTGGAGATAGGGGGTAAGTATGTTCTAGGAATATGTTTAGGAGGGCAAACTAATGGGGGTCGGTCGTACACTTTATTGCTCTAAGGCCAACTCTGAAGAAGTTGTGGGCATTTTATCATTTTTGTAAATTTTGTATGGCAACCCCCTTAGGGCGTGGAGATAGGGGGTAAGTATGTTCTAGGAATATGTTTTGGAGGGCAAACTAATGGGGTCGATCGTACACTTTATTGCTCTAAGGCCAACTCTGAAGAAGTTATGGGCATTTTATAATTTTTGTATGGGAACCCCATTAGGGCGTGGAGATAGGGGGTAAGTATGTTTTAGGAATATGTTTAGGAGGGCAAACTAATGGGGGTCGGTCGAACCCTTTATTGCTCTAAGGCCAACTCTGAAGAAGTTGTGGGCATTTTATCTTTTTTGTAAATTTTGTATGGCAACCCCATTAGAGCGTGGAGATAGGGGGTAAGTATGTTCTAGGAATATGTTTAGGAGGGCAAACTAATGGGGGTCGGTCGTACACTTTATTGCTCTAAGCCCAACTCTGAAGAAGTTGTGGGCATTTTATCATTTTTGAAAATTTTGTATGGTAACCCCATTGGAGCGTGGAGATAGGGGGAAAGTATGTTCTAGGAATATGTTTGGGAAGGCAAACTAATGGGGTCGGTCGTACACTTTATTGCTTTAAGGCCAACTCTGAAGAAGTTGTGGGCATTTTATAATTTTTGTAAATTTTGTATGGCAACCCCATTAGGGCGTGGAGATAGGGGATAAGTATGTTATAGGAATATGTTTGGAAGGGCAAACTAAAGGGGTCGGTCATACACTTTATTGCTCTAAGGCCATCTCTGAAGAAGTTGTGGGCATTTTATCATTTTTGTAAATTTTGTATGGCAGCCCCATTAGGGCGTGGAGATAGGGGGTAAGTATGTTCTAGGAATATGTTTAGGAGGGCAAACTAATGGGGGTCGGTCGTACACTTTATTGCTCTAAGGCCAACTCTGAAGAAGTTATGGGCATTTTATAATTTTTGTATGGGAACCCCATTAGGGCGTGGAGATAGGGGGTAAGTATGTTTTAGGAATATGTTTAGGAGGGCAAACTAATGGGGGTCGGTCGAACCCTTTATTGCTCTAAGGCCAACTCTGAAGAAGTTGTGGGCATTTTATCTTTTTTGTAAATTTTGTATGGCAACCCCATTAGAGCGTGGAGATAGGGGGTAAGTATGTTCTAGGAATATGTTTAGGAGGGCAAACTAATGGGGGTCGGTCGTACACTTTATTGCTCTAAGCCCAACTCTGAAGAAGTTGTGGGCATTTTATCATTTTTGAAAATTTTGTATGGTAACCCCATTGGAGCGTGGAGATAGGGGGTAAGTATGTTCTAGGAATATGTTTGGGAGGGCAAACTAATAGGGGTCGGTCGTATACTTTATTGCTCTAAGGCCAACTCTGAAGAAGTTGTGGGCATTTTATAATTTTTGTAAATTTTGTATGGCAGCCCCATTAGGGCGTGGAGATAGGGGGTAAGTATGTTCTAAGAATATGTTTGAGAGGTCAAACTAATGGGGGTCGGTCGTACACTTTATTGCTCTAAGGCCAACTCTGAAGAAGTTGTGGGCATTTTATCATTTTTGTAAATTGTGTATGGCAACCCCATTAGGGCGTGGAGATAGGGGGTAAGTATGTTCTAGGAATATGTTTGGGAGGGCAAACTAATAGGGGTCGGTCGTATACTTTATTGCTCTAAGGCCAACTCTGAAGAAGTTGTGGGCATTTTATAATTTTTGTAAATTTTGTATGGCAGCCCCATTAGGGCGTGGAGATAGGGGGTAAGTATGTTCTAAGAATATGTTTGAGAGGGCAAACTAATGGGGGTCGGTCGTACACTTTATTGCTCTAAGCCCAACTCTGAAGAAGTTGTGGGCATTTTATAATTTTTGTAAATTTTGTATGGCAGCCCCATTAGGGCGTGGAGATAGGGGGTAAGTATGTTCTAGGAATATGTTTTGGAGGGCAAACTAATGGGGGTCGGTCGTACACTTTATTGCTCTAAGGCCAACTCTGAAGAAGTTGTGGGCATTTTATCATTTTTGTAAATTTTGTATGGCAGCCCCATTAGAGCGTGGAGATAGGAGGTAAGTATGTTTTAGGAATATATTTGGCAGGGCAAACTAATAGGGGTCGGTCGTATACTTTATTGCTCTAAGGCCAACTCTGAAGAAGTTGTGGGCATTTTATAATTTTTGTAAGTTTTGTATGGCAACCCCATTAGGGCGTGGAGATAGGGGGTAAGTATGTTAAAGGAATATGTTTGAGAGGGCAAACTAATGGGGGTCGGTCGTACACTTTATTGCTCTAAGCCCAACTCTGAAGAAGTTGTGGGCATTTTATAATTTTTGTAAATTTTGTATGGCAGCCCCATTAGGGCGTGGAGATAGGGGGTAAGTATGTTCTAGGAATATGTTTAGGAGGGCAAACTAATGGGGGTCGGTCGTACACTTTATTGCTCTAAGGCCAACTCTGAAGAAGTTGTGGGCATTTTATCATTTTTGTAAATTTTGTATGGCAACCCCCTTAGGGCGTGGAGATAGGGGGTAAGTATGTTCTAGGAATATGTTTTGGAGGGCAAACTAATGGGGTCGATCGTACACTTTATTGCTCTAAGGCCAACTCTGAAGAAGTTATGGGCATTTTATAATTTTTGTATGGGAACCCCATTAGGGCGTGGAGATAGGGGGTAAGTATGTTTTAGGAATATGTTTAGGAGGGCAAACTAATGGGGGTCGGTCGAACCCTTTATTGCTCTAAGGCCAACTCTGAAGAAGTTGTGGGCATTTTATCTTTTTTGTAAATTTTGTATGGCAACCCCATTAGAGCGTGGAGATAGGGGGTAAGTATGTTCTAGGAATATGTTTAGGAGGGCAAACTAATGGGGGTCGGTCGTACACTTTATTGCTCTAAGCCCAACTCTGAAGAAGTTGTGGGCATTTTATCATTTTTGAAAATTTTGTATGGTAACCCCATTGGAGCGTGGAGATAGGGGGAAAGTATGTTCTAGGAATATGTTTGGGAAGGCAAACTAATGGGGTCGGTCGTACACTTTATTGCTTTAAGGCCAACTCTGAAGAAGTTGTGGGCATTTTATAATTTTTGTAAATTTTGTATGGCAACCCCATTAGGGCGTGGAGATAGGGGATAAGTATGTTATAGGAATATGTTTGGAAGGGCAAACTAATGGGGTCGGTCATACACTTTATTGCTCTAAGGCCATCTCTGAAGAAGTTGTGGGCATTTTATCATTTTTGTAAATTTTGTATGGCAACCCCATTAGGGCGTGGAGATAGGAGGTAAGTATGTTCTAGGAATATGTTTGGCAGGGCAAACTAATAGGGGTCAGTTGTATACTTTATTGCTCTAAGGCCAACTCTGAAGAAGTTGTGGGCATTTTATAATTTTTGTAAATTTTGTATGGCAACCCCATTAAGGCGTCGAGATAGGGGGAAAGTATGTTCTTAGAATATGTTTGAGAGAGCAAACAAATGGGGGTCGGTCGTATACTTTATTGCTCTAAGGCCAACTCTGAAGAAGTTGTGGGCATTTTTACATAATTTTTGTAAATGTTGTATGGCAACCCCATTAGGGCGTGGAGATAGGGGGTAAGTATGTTCTAGGAATATGTTTACTTACTTACTTACTTAAGTGGCTATTACAGAACGTTTGTTCCATTAGCCGAACGTAGAATCGATTTCCACTCGCTTCGATCTTCTGCGCTTCTTCTCCAATTTCTGACACCAAGTTTCGAGATGTCTTCTTCAACTTGATCCCTCCATCGGAGTTTCGGTCTTCCCCTTCTGCGTGATCCATCACCAGGTTCGCATTCAAAAGATTTCCTAGCTGGAGCATCTTCGTTCATTCTCACAACATGACCTAGCCAACGTAAACGTTGAATTTTTATACGCGTAACTATGTCAATGTCGGCAAACAGCTCATACAGCTCGCGGTTCATACGACACCGGTATTCTCCGTCAACGCAGACCGGTCCATAGATCTTTCGAAGAATTTTCCTCTCGAACACTCCAAGCACTGTCTCATCTGCTTTCGCAAGTACCCATGCTTCAGAACCATATATAAGCACGGGTAGTATCAGTGTCTTGTAGAGGGTGATTTTGGTCTGTCGGGAGGTGGCTTTGCTTTTAAACTGCTTACTTAGTCCAAAGTAGCATCTATTGGCCAATATTGTTCTTCTTCTTATTTCATAACTGATGTTGTTTGTTTTATCTATGGCGGTGCCGAGGTAGATAAAGTCGTTGACTATTTCAAAGTTGTAGTTTTCAACTTCCACTGTCTGCCCAAGTCTACTGGACGTCTTGTGCGTTGATACCATCAACTTCGTTTTTTCTGCATTTACTGCCAGACCCACTTTGGCTGATTCTTTCTCGACTTTTTCAAAGGTGGAAGTTACTGCTCGCAATGTTCGCCCCATGATGTCGATATCGTCGGCGTAGGCAAGTAACATTTGCTGTTTTGTGTATAGTGTGCCAGTTCTATTCACATTTGCGTCTCGTATAACCTTTTCTAAGAGGATGTTAAAAAGATCACACGAAAGGCTGTCTCCTTGTCTGAAACCTCGTTTGGTACTGAAAGGCTCAGAGATATTCTTGCCTATCTTAACTGAGGATTGCGTATTAGTTAAAGTCATCCTGCAGAGTCGTATAAGCTTTGCAGGGATACCAAACTCAGACATAGCTTGAAACACCTTTGAACGTATGGGGCTGTCGAAAGCGGCCTTGTAGTCGACAAATAGATGGTATGTGTCAATCTGTCTTTCTTGGGTCTTTTCCAGGATTTGGCGTAATGTGTATATCTGGTCGATGGTGGATTTACCAGGTCTAAAGCCGCATTGATATGGCCCAATTATCTCGTCGACTTTTGGTTTTAATCTTTCACACAATACGCTGGATAGTATTTTGTAACCAATGGGAAGGAGACTTATTCCTCTGTAATTGGCACATACTGTCTTGTCTCCTTTTTTATGTACAGGACATAAAACACTGATGTTCCAATCCTCGGGTATGCGTTCTTCTAGCCAGATTGTACGAACAAGCTGATGCATACACCTTATCAGCGTGTCGCCTCCGGTCTTAAATAGTTCAGCTGGCAACCCATCGGCTCCTGCTGCCTTATTATTCTTAAGCCGGGTAACTGCTATTTCGACCTCATTCTGGCTAGGCGGTATGCACTCAATACCGTCTTCTGGGATTGGTTCTGTGGTATCTTCATCATCGGTACTATCGGATACCAACAGGCGTGAAAAATGATTTTTCCATGTCCTTAGCACACTATCTGTATCAGTCACCAGATTACCTTCCTCATCTGTGCAGGAGAATGTGCCTGTACCAAAGCCTTCAGTTTGGTGTTTTACTCTTTGGTAAAATTTTCGGACTTCATTTTGGCTCCTGAACATCTCGATACGCTCACACTCACGCCTTTCCATTTCTCTCTTCTTTCTGCGGAATAGACGTTTTTCCTCTCTCCTTTTCTCCCGATACCTTTCCTTTGCAAGACGCGTTGCTACTGACTGTAGTGTTGCCTTATATGCCGCATTTTTTGCTTCAGTAGCATTACGACACTCCTGGTCGTACCATGGGTTCTTTGGGGAAGGCTTCTGGTACCCAAGTACGGATATTGCGGCTTCTTCCATGGAGTTGGCAATGCTTTGCCATTGCGCTGCAACATTATCGGGACAAGGAATGCTTTCTTCAAGCAGTTGGGTCAGTCGAGTGGAGTAAGACGTTGCTGTTTGTTGTGACTGCAGCTTTCCGACGTCAAGCTTCCGTGCTGTGTCAGATCGTACGTTTCTCGCCACATTCAGACGGGTGCGAACCTTTGCTGCTACAAGGTAATGATCCGAATCGATGTTCGCTCCTCGGATCGATCGTACGTCTAACACACTGGATGAATGCCTTCCGTCTATCACAACATGATCAATCTGGTTTCTCGTGTTTTGATCTGGTGACAGCCACGTGGCCTTATGTATATCGAGATGTCGAAATCTGGTGCTGCTAACTACCATATTTTTTGCCGCGGCGAAGTCTACTAGCCTCATTCCGTTATCGGATGTTTCCTCGTGGAGGCTAAATTTTCCGACTGTTGGACCAAAGATATTTTCCCTTCCTATTTTTGCGTTAAAATCCCCTAGGACGATTTTAATGTCATGGTCGGGGCAGCGGTCATATGCTCTCTCTAGGCGCTCGTAAAATATATCTTTGGTTTGTTCGTCCTTGTCTTCGGTCGGGGCATGGGCACATATAAGACTGATGTTGAAGAATTTGGCTTTTATACGAATTGCGGCTAGCCTCTCATCCACCGGAGTGAATCTGGAGACAAGATGTTTGAGTCTCCGGCTAACCACGAATCCACAGCCAAACTCATGTCTTGTTTCATGGCAGCTATAATACAGTGCGTCACCTTTTGGTGTAGTTGTGATGCCTTTCCCATTCCATCGCACTTCCTGTAAGGCGGTAATATCGGCCTTGTACTTTTCAAGTACATCCGCCAGTGCGTACACTGCACCTTCTCTATATAGAGTTCGGACATTCCAGGTGCAGATTCGCAAATCATGGTCCTTTAAACGTTTGCGGGGGTCGTCAACATTAGGGGGGTCCGTTAATCTTTTTCTTCGTTTTTTCATAGTAGGCAAGTTTTTACAAGGGTGGGTTACTAACCCGACGCCTCAACCCAATTTTATCGTTCTTAAGGGTGAACGCGCGGCACTCGTTAGCTCACTACCTTTAATGGGTATTAAAAGCAGCTACCCCAGGTGACACCACGAGGAGGTGAGTATCCACAGTTGAGATGAAGGAGGGACCAAGATTGGTCTGGGCTTTGCCAGGTTAAAGCCAATCAGAGCCGTTGCTTGGTATCCAACCTCTCCTACGTCATAGGAATATGTTTGGGAGGGCAAATTAATAGGGGTCGGTCGTACACTTTATTGCTCTAAGGCCAACTCTGAAGAAGTTGTGGGCATTTTATAATTTTTGTAAATTTTGTATGGCAACCTCATTAGGGCGTGGAGATAGGTGGTAAGTATGTTCTAGGAATATGTTTGGCAGGGCAAACTAACAGGGGTCAGTCGAACACTTTATTGCTCTAAGGCCAACTCTAAAGAAGTTGTGGGCATTTTTACATAATTTTTGTAAATTTTGTATGGCAACCCCCTTAGGGCGTGGAGATAGGGGGTAAGTATGTTCTAAGAATATGTTTGAGAGGACAAATTAATGGGGGTCGGTGGTATACTTTATTGCTCTAAGGCCAACTCTGAAGAAGTTGTGGGCATTTTATATTTTTTGTAAATTTTGTATGGCAACCCCATTAGGGCATGGAGATAGGGGGTAAGTATGTTATAGGAATATGTTTGGAAAGGCAAACTAATGGGGTCTGTCTTACACTTTATTGCTTTAAGGCCAACTCTGAAGAAGTTGTGGGCATTTTATAATTTTTGTAAATTTTGTATGGCAACCCCATTAGGGCGTGGAGATAGGGGGTAAGTATGTTCTAGGAATATGTTTGAGAGGGCAAACTAATGGGGGTCGGTCGTATACTTTGTTGCTCTAAGGCCAACTCTGAAGAAGTTGTGGGCATTTTATAATTTTTGTATGGCAACCCCACTAGGGCGTGGAGATAGGGGGTAAGTATGTTCTAGGAATATGTTTGGGAGAAGAAACTAATGGGGGTCTGTGATACATTTTTTTCCTTTACGGGCGAGTCCGGGGAAGTTATAGCGGTTTTTACCTTATTTTTTAAAATTTTGTATGGCAACCATGTCAGGGGCTAGAGATAGAGGGTTAGTATGTTCCACAAAAATGTTTGGATGGAAAAAATAATTCGGGTCGGTCTTACATTTTACCTTTGTAGGAGAACCCTGGAAGCCGTAAGAGCGATTTTAAAAATGTTTAAATTAAGCTTTGTATGGCAACGCTGTTATATGTATGAACACTAATACTAATAAAATTTTTGTTTTGGGTGTGTTTCAATAATATAGACATGACTGATTCTGTTTTTTTCGTTTTTGTTGTTTTTTTGTTGTTCTTTTATTATTACATGTAAAAGTATGTTCTTTGTTGTTGTTGTAGACTCAAAAAACCGAGGTAGTCGTGATTTTTTGCTTATATCTCGGTTATTTATGGGGCGATTTTGCTGAATTTCAATACCGATTTTCTCGCGACTATGTGTGACAGTTTGATACCACATTCGGATCTATGCGATATCGGGGGGCTTCAGAAAGTTGATTTCAACCATAACACGGACAGACGGGCAGATGGACAGACGGACATCGCTAAATCGGTTTCCCTATCTATAAGGATCCAGAATATATATACTTTATGGGGTCCCAAATGGATAATAAAGGAATTACAAACGGAATGACAAACTTATATATACCCTTATCGCTTATGTGAAGGGTATAACAAGCGCTAAAAAATGTATGTTATATAAACCACATTGTACCTTGCGCAATCTAAAAAAAAGAATTTATGTATCAGATGGTCAGCGTTGCCAGAAGCTTTAAGAAGACAATCATCATTTGGTAATAATAAAATCATATATTAAGGAAAAAATCATCAAATTGTTTTTAATTCCAAAATTTTATTTTATAGACCAAAAATATAATAATATTGAAGTTTATAAGGATAAAAACAAACTTCTCTTTGATGCACCATGTAAATAAAATATCGAAATGTAGATTTGAAGATTTTTGCCTAAAAAATCAGATTTTCATATATAAGAGACATACATACTTCTTAAGCATTTAAAACTTAAACAAAAAATAAAAAGTACCTTGTTATTTTTCTAAAAATAATCCAAAAATATTAGCTGTTCATGATCAAAAACCAAATTATGGTACACGCTAAAAGACTTGCTTAACTAATTTGCTCAAATTTATATTTCCTTGCTCGCGCACAGCTTTGTTGACGACGTGCTTTTATTTTGATCATGTGCTTACAGCTCATACAAAGTTCGTTCAAAATATAATTATTTGCCACACTATTCGGCAAATGTTGAGAGAATGTTTAGCCAGGTTAACCCTAATAAAACTAAAGCCCGAAATCGTTTGGAAAACGAATCTTTGTCCTTGATCTTATATACAAAAGATTATTTAAAAAGTACAAATTCCCACTGTTTTGACAATTTAATTTCTCTAGGCTTACTTAAAATGTATTTCTTTGGGTATTTACGCGGATGAATAAATATTGATGTTAATAAAATGTGTATCTATTTGAAAGTTTCAGTTTAAAGAGGCGACCTATAAAAAACCTATTTTTACGTTTTTGGAGATTCTTAAAATATACAACACACATTGATGAACAAAGGAAAGAAAAGCGCTAAGACGTTTCAAAATTAACTTGATAACTTCAAAATCCTTTTTCCTAAAAACTAATTTTTTTGCCTATTGGTTCCTTTTAAATGAAACTAACACATATTGCTTTAGCATTAATGTCCACGTACAAATTTTTGTTTTGTTATGGAAATTATTATTTAATTAACCATTAATTAGCTTCAATATATATATTATAAGCGAGGTTGATTTCTTATTGTGTTAGTTTACATGTACAAAACATGTAATATAAATTAAATTAAACAAAATAAACAGAGAATAAAGTGGTTTTAATTCACTTGAAGATTTTTTGCAGATTTTTATAATGAAATGCAGATTTTGCAAAATTTTTTGTTAAAAAATCATTAGTTTTTGTTGATTTCGCCTAGAAAAATTCTGGCAGCACTGGTGTGGTTCAATAATATCACCATGACTCATCAAGTTTTTTTATTTGTTTTATTTAATTTGTTTTTTTATTATTGCATACATATGTATGTATGTATGTACGTACCTTCCTAGGTACCACCTAGAACGATAAACAGAGGTAGTTGCTGGCTTATATCTGTTGTTATCGAAAATTTTAATTTGTTTTTCATTTTAAACCGCAAAATAAACAATTGATTAAAACTTGCTGTTATGTAAATACTAAAACTCGCTATCTCACTGATTGATAATTGTGTAAACAAAAAAAAAATTTTTAAATTTGTCACGGCCCGGAATCGAACCAATGATTTTCTCTTTTATTGTTCACAACTCATGTTCCTACGCACTGAGCTATTAGCAATCAATGACAGACATTGTTTAAACAGCAAAATATACAAGCGCTAAAAAATGTATGTTATATAAACCACATTGTACCTTGCGCAATCTAAAAGTAAACTGATTGCAAGGTGGATTTATGTATCTGGTGGTCAGCGTTGCCAGAAGCTTTGAGAAGAAAATCATCATTTGGTAATAATAACATCATATATTAAGGAAAAAATCATCAAATTTATTTTATTCAAAAATGTTATTTAATAGACCAAAAATATAATAACAATTAAGTTAATAAGGATAAAAACAAATTTCTCTCTGATGTACAGCGTAAATAAGTTCTGAAAGTTTTACAACAACTTTTTATAACTAAGATTATCTAGAACTGCCAGATGATCCTTACAGTTGACAAACAAAGATTGCAAGCTTTTGTTTACTCGTCATCTAAATCTTGAATATTCTTTTCAATAAACCTATCAAAAAAGGAGCCTCCCAATCTATAGATTAAAAAGGGTCAAGTCATGAGAGTTCCCATAGGGAACAATTTTTAAAACCAAATCGTTTTAATATTTGCTTATATTACTTGATATAAGACGAAATGATTTTTTGCAATTAGTTGTAAGCTGGATTTTTTATCAAACATTCATAGATAGACTTCTTCGTTTTGTAAACAAATCTTTACGTTCCAAATCAGGGTTATTATTAAAATACGAGTTCCATATGCTGGTTTTATAAGATTTTCTAAAACGTAAGGGTTGTTAGTGTTTCCACATGATATGTAAATAACATACAAAACTCTTGAATTTTTCTACATGTTTTATTGTTTCTATTAGTTGAATTGAAAGATTGCATCTACATTCAACCAGCTGGATAGCCGACAAACATTGTTGTGTCGGCTTTTTAGGATACTTTCTTTTGATTAGTGTTAATAAAAATAGATTTTTTACTTTTTTTTTAAATATTAGAACTACTAAGGTCACATGGATATAAAACGTTTAAACATTCTGATGTTCAAACTACTTTGCAGTTGAACTTATTAGTTGAATTGAAAGATTGCATCTACATTCAACCAGCTGGATAGCCGACAAACATTGTTGTGTCGGCTTTTTAGGATACTTTCTTTTGATTAGTGTTAATAAAAATAGATTTTTTACTTTTTTTTAAAATATTAGAACAAGTACATTATACTTTTACTACTACGGTCACATGGATATAAAACGCTCAAACATTCTGATGTTTGCAGTTGAACTCTTGTACACAACCCGGACATTTTATTAACACTAAGCTTAAAAATATATTTTATACATCCTTGTTATATTGACCAAACGATTTGTAAATTATATAAAATTAATAAATGTCAATTTAATTTACTATTAAAAAATTTGTAAACAAATTAGGTTTTTCCACGTTAATTGAAATAGCACAATATAAAATCATAATATCTAAATATAAAAAATCATCTTTTGACAAAAAATCGTCAAAAAATATGATAAGATCATCATTCTGGCAGCGCTGCAGGTGGTGGTGACTTTACAACATAATACAAATATAAAAGTGGTGAATAAATTTTGGGTGTGGTTTAATAATAACAGCATGACTGATTATGGTTTTTTCTGTTGTTGTTTTTTTTATAACCTACATATGTATGTTTTTGTTGTTGTTGTAGGCTAAAAAAACCGAGGTAGTCGTGGTTTTTAGCTTATATCTCGGTTATTTATCGGGCGATTTTGCTGAATTCCAATACCGATTTTCTCGCGACTATCTGTGACAGTTTGATACCACATTCGGGTCTATGCGATATCGGGGGGCTTCAGAAAGTTGATTTCAACCATAACACGGACAGACGGTCAGACGGACATCGCTAAATCGGTTTCCCTATCTATAAGGATCCAGAATATATATACTTTATGGGGTCCCAAATGGATAATAAAGGAATTACAAACGGAATGACAAACTTATATATACCCTTATCACTTATGTGAAGGGTATAAAAAGAAATAAGGTCTTTGTTAAATGGTTGGGGTTTTCATCACAACACAACTCTTGGATAAACGTCAACACTGCATAATAAAAAACTATTACAAAATTGTAGATCTTTTATTCATTCGCCAGCGATTACAATGTCAATAACATTAACATTAAACGGAGATTATTCCTTACTGATTGCATACTATTTTCCATCAATTGAACTTAAAGAAAATTATGTTTGTGGTCTAATAAGTTTTGATACTTATCACTCAATTCCTAATATCGATATAGAAAATAATTTGTTTCATATTGGTAATTATGAAATAGAGATTCCCGTTGGATCATATGAATTTTCTGATATAGCAAGACTACTCACTAAAAGATATCAAATTCTAAATGAAAATGTTCTTCTTTCTTTGGAAGCAAATCATAACACACTTCAGACATATATTAAAAGCAGTTTAGATCCAGTTTTATTTAACAAAACGAGGTCAATTGGATCTTAGCTAGGTTTAACAAAAGAGTGTTAAACGCAGGTGTGGAACATTATTCTGATAAAACAATAGATATAACGAAAATAAATACTATAGTCATTGAATGTAACATTGTATGTGGGTCATATATAAATAACACGTCTGCACATATTTTGCATCAGTTTTCACTTAACGTTAGCCCAGGATATAAAATAACTGAAGCTCCGGCTAATGTTATATATTTACCGGTAAATTCGAGAACTATTAGTAGTATTGTTTTGAAAGTTGTCGATCAGGACGGAAATCTTATACATTTTCGTGGTGAAAAAATAACTGTTCGATTACATTTAAAACCTATTTAAGTATGATCATATTTAACAAAAACGAGTTGCAAAAAGATTCCGCAGTCATTCTTTCTTCATCAACTGAAGGTGAAATAGAAAAACCTTATACTTTAAAAATCGCTTTAAAGAAAACAATAAACAAAATTTTACAGTCTTAAAAAACAGGCTAGCATTCTTAATAAGACCAATAAGGAGATTCTAATTAATCTAGGATTCAAATTAAAAAATTAAAAATTATTACACAGTGTAATACAAAACAATATAATAAAATGAGTAGTATTATAAATATTTTACAAAAACCTCAATTTGATAACTCAATCATCAAAAAAGAGTATCACAGCTATAACTCTTACTTACAATCATTTAAAAACAATGATGAAATACGTATCACAATTTAAAACCACGATTTATATGTTTTACCACATGAAAGTCTCTTATATATTGAAGGACGTGCAACAAAGGAAGATTCAACGGCTTCATCATCTATACATCTGTTAAATAATTGTATGACACACCTTTTTGATGAAATCCGATATGAAATTAATTGTGTAGAAATTGATCGTACACGACATTTAGGAATTGCAACAGAATTGAAAGACTATGTATTGCTTAATAAATCTGAAAGTGATAATTTATTAAATGCGGGGTGGTCACCATTTAATAATACTGATCTTAAACTTATAAATGGATATTTCAATTTTTGTGTACCATTAAAGTTATTACTTGGATTTGCTGAAGATTTTAATAAAGTAATAGTTAACTCTAAGCATGAGTTGATTCTTTTACGATCTAAGGATGATAAACAAGTTTTAAGTTCTGATGTTCTGACTGAAAATATTAAAATTAACATTTTAAATATTACTTGGAAAGTACCACATGTACAACTCTCTGATTCGTATAAATTAAAAATATATAAAACTGTAAATAATCGTCATCCACTAAGTGTAGCATTTAGAAGTTGGGATATGTATTTTTACCCTTCACTTCCAGAAAGTACAACAGTTTTAGGGAATGTTAAACTTGCAAATGAAAATGAAAGACCTCGTTTTCTACTCTTAGGACTTCGAAATAATGAAAATATCTATAAACATTGTGATTTGACTGATATAAAAGTACACCTTAACTCTAATACATATCCTTATGATGATCTAAATCTTAAATTTGATTCTAATCGATTTGCTCTACTATACGATATGTATTTAAAATTTCAGCAGATTTATTATTCACGAGATCCACAACCATTATTAACACGAGAAATTTTCAAAAGTATAGCGCCAATTATTGTTTTGGATGTTACACATCAAAATGAATCAGTAAAAACAGGACCGATAGATATTCGTATTGAACTTAAAACTTTAAAGAACATACCAGCTAACACATCTGCATATTATTTAATAATACATGATAAAATGTTTGAATATATTCTTCTTACAAACGAAACAAAAAAAAAACTCATATAGACAAATTTTTAAAATAATATAAATGCTGAAACTATTGCTTTATATGATTATTAACAAACATTTCGTTGTAGCAAAGAGTCATACTTTTAGTAAAAAATTATAATAAAAGATACATACGATTTTTTCAAAAAATGTTTCCATATTGTTTCTGATTTAGACAAATTTAAGCTTATCAATATTCAGTCACATCTTGAGTATGAAAACAATTGAAAAACCTTTAAAAATAAGTTTGGTGAACACTATGAAGACTGCTCTTGGTCAGACGAAAATGCTAAATGTGGACCAGACACCTGCTCATGTTCTCACTATAAGAAAAGAAAATTAGCAGTCGAAAAAGAAGCAAAACAGCTTATGCAAACATACTACAACATTTATAATATTACTAAATGTAAAAATTGTAATTTCCATAAGACTTAATAAAAAAGAAACAAAAATATTATTATATAAAATTAAACTTTTATTGTTATTATTTACTATTTTTATACTTATATATATACATAATTATAAAAAAAAAATATAAAAAAATATTACAAATTTTCTTCAATTTTTTTCAAAGCCTCTAATAACAGCTCATCCTGACCGTCGTTCATGGCCAAGAATGTTACAACATCGGTGGTAACTCTTTTTTTTTTTTCATATTTTTATTATTGAATCTTCGCTTTTGCGAACTAACAATAAGTAATCAAATCTTAAAACTAAGTAATTTATATTAGTCCAGTCAGTACCAGACCAAAATTTAAGTTCTCATAACAAAGTAAATTAATTTAAACAGTTTCATCTAAGTTCAATAGTGTCCCTTCTTTTCAGACGAGTGTGTCCACTATGTTGCAAGATGTTTCGAGCGAGCGGATTTGGATGTGTTTCCAGCTTGTTTAAATACTTGTCCACATAGTTCAGGATTTCGCATTTAACTAGTGGAACTTGTAGATCCTTATGGATGTTGCTGTTTTTAATATACCAAGGAGCACCAGTTATCATTCTTAGGATTTTGTTTTGACGGCGTTGAATTTTTTCTATGTTAGAGGCGGAAGCAGTGCCCCATAATTGTATACCGTAGCACCAAATTGGTTTCAAAATCGATTTGTAGAGTAGAAGTTTACAATCAAGACGAAGCACAGAGTTTCTGCCAATTAGCCAATGAAGTTGTGTAGCTTTAAGTTTCATTTGCGTCAACTTCGCATCTATATGCGTCTTCCATGTAAGGCGACGGTCCAGGTGAATGCCAAGGTATTTCGTCTCAAATCGTTGAGGCACCATATGGTTGTTAATAAGGATTGGAGAGCACGTTTCTTTGCGTAATTTAAAAGTAACATGGGTACATTTTCGCTCATTAATTTTTATTCCCCATAATTTTGCCCATTTTTCAACTTGGGTTACGTGTTGTTGCAGCTGGTTCGAAGCCTCTTTGGGGTCTTTGTGAATACTAAGAAAAGCGGTATCGTCAGCAAATGTAGACGTGTGCGTAAAACTGTTTGTTGGCATATCTGCCGTGTAAAGCAAGTACAAAATTGGACCTAGGATACTCCCTTGAGGTACACCAGCCCCTATTGGTTGGTAACAACTTATTTGGTTTCCCTCTTTGATTTTAAATTGTCGACCGGTTATGTACTTTTCTAGTAGGTTGAAAATATTAGCTGGAAGGTTTAGCTTTAGTTTGTTTAACAGGCCTTCGTGCCATACTTTATCGAAAGCTTGAGAGACATCTATAAAAAGCGCGGAGCAGTACTTTTTTTCCTCGAAAGTTTTTCTTATAACCTGCACCAGTCTGTGAGTTTGTTCTATTGTGCTATGTTGACTTCTAAAGCCAAATTGGTGATCTGGAATGCAGTTGTTTTCATTCAAGATCGGAGTAAGCTTGTTTTTAAGCAGCTTTTCAAACAGTTTGGACAAGGTTGGTAACAAACTTATAGGCCTATACGACTCCACCTTCGAAGGATCTTTACCAGGCTTAGGAATCATCTTTACTAAGGCTACTTTCCATATTGGTGGAAAATGTTCAAGCCGTATTATGGCATTAAAAATAAAAAGAATTATTCTTTTTGCTGTAAAAGGTAGCTCAATGAGCATTTTGTTGCTTATTGTATCAACGCCAGGAGCTTTTTTATCATTAAGGTTAGCTATAGCTTCTACCACATCTGAATATCAGAAACGTATTTCTATTGGACGTCTAGAAACAACAGGCGGTAATTCCCTCACGTCAGTGCATGTATTAGGAGTGAACACGTTTCTTAAATGGCTTGCGAGCATATCGCATTTTTCTTCATCATTTCTAGCCCAGGATCCTCTTAGATTGCGCAGTGGTGGTTTTGCGATTACGGGTCTCTTGAGACGACTGGCTGATCGCCATAGAGAATAATTTGTTTGAGGAGTCGCGTCTAGACCTTCCAAATACTTCTTAATTGATGCAATTCTGTGTACCTGCAGCGATTTGTACACTCTTTTAGCTTCGTTTTAAGTTGGGGCGATCTATGCTGTTGCCATTCTCTTCGCGCTCTCCTTTTTTCAGATAAAAGCTCCTCAACATCGACAGAAAAAATTTTGTTGTATTTGACCTGACGGTATGTTGAAGAAGCATGTTCAACGGCTTCTTTAATGTTTTCATTTAGGATATTTAGGCAATCATCGATTTCTTGGGGAGTTTTTAGTGGTATGTGTTCCGAGCAGTGAGAGCTGATATATTTTTTATATTTCAACCAATTTACTCTTTTGGATAAGAAAATATCACTAGTTGCGATATGGTTAGGACTGCAAATAGTGATAATTGTGGGTGAGTGGTCAGAAGATAAATCCAAAGAGGCTTGCGCCTCAATAAGCTCCGGGGATATACCTTTTGCTACGCCAAAATCTATTACGTCTGGAATTTTATTGTGGTCGGTTGGCCAATAGGTTGGTTGTCCGGTAGAAATAACACAAAGACCCATTTCAGATACGGAATCATACAAGATACGACCTCTGGGACTAATTAAGCGGGAACCCCAGTATGTGTGCTTAGCGTTGTAGTCCCCAGCAGCTATAAAGTGAGGACCTAAAGATTTGTAAAAACTGTTGTACTGATCCTTCGTTATGGAGAATCTGGGTGGACAATAAACTGACGAAATAACGAGATTATGGTAAAATTCATCGATGCAGATGTTTGTTGCTTGTATATAACTTTCGGAGAGACCACCCATCCATTGGTGTTTGATTCTTGATTTAATTAATATAGCTGAACCACCACATGACCTATCTCTGGGATCCTTCGAATCATAAAAATTGTATCCACTTATTTAAAAGTGCTCCTAGATGTCATATGAGTCTCGGAAATACACATGACGTCAATTTTATGGTGTATTAAAAAATATTCGAGCGGATGCCGTTTGCGTTCCAGAAACAAATCCTGAGGCAGTTCATGGTCTTTTAAGCATGGCCTGCAGAAGAGCAGACTGCATTTTCTGCATCTCCTGCATCATGCCAGCCATTTGCGCCATTATCTGCGTAAATTGCTTGACCATATTTTCAATTACGGCTTCCAGGCGGCTAAAATTGGGACCAGTTGGTTCACTTGTTGGCACTTGTTGTTGTGTGGTTGGTTGGTTTGGCCTTTGTGCATTGGACTGGTTTGACTTTAGTGCGTTGGCGTAAGAAATTTGACTAGTAGTTGGCTGTGCTAACTGGGGAATGTTTGTTGTTGGTATATTTAACGGCTGGGGAGGGGCAGCTACCTTCGGCTTGGATGAGCGTTTAACCAAGTCAAAAACAGGGCAACCTCTATAGTTGGCGGTGTGGTTGCCCCCGCAATTACTGCATTTCTTCACCCTAGGATCTTCTTTTGGCTTGTCGCAGTTGGTCGTATCGTGCAGATCCCCACACACAACACAAACAGAAGGCAATTTACAATATGCTTTGGTGTGGCCATATTCCTGGCAGTTTAAGCACTGTACGGGCCCAGATCGCTTATGTGGCACCTCCACTATAACTCTACGGTGCATAATATATCTAAGATCATATATTGGATGTGTTTCATTTTTTTTCAATTTAATGTCACTGGGCTCAAGCTCCACCCGGAATAATGGTTGAGGGTATTTTTCCCTGTTCCTTATGTTTGATACATATTTGACTCTAAAGCCCTTCATGCACAAATTGGTTTTAATTTCCTCCGGGTCAACATTAGAGTCAATACCTTTTATAACTACCTGGAGGCCCTTAGCGTTCTTAAGTTGGTAAGTATAGAAATTTTTCTTAAGTTTTTCGAGCTCCGAAATAGTGGTGCGGTAAGCGTTTTCGTCATTCACCTGAATTTTTGTCTCGTATATGTTACCTCGTTTAATGTTAGTAACGTAAAAGTTGTTTTCTCCAATCAAACCCACTAAAAACTTTACAAGATCATTCGAATTCCTTTCCCTCAAATAAATCGGAGGTGGCTTAAAGGACTTTTTTTCAGTAACGGGGGCATCATTATTTTCTTGCAGAATGGCAAAACGATTTTGCGATGAGGTTGGCCTTTCATCGTCTTTCAACATTTTTGCAGGTTGAGATGTTTCTGCCGATTTTGGACTTCTCCCCCTTTTAAGAACTGTTACGTACCTGTCCATCCCTACCTGGATCTTAGGAGCACACACAGAAATTGGGCCTGGAGCGCCTTTAGCAGCTGTAGGTGCGACACCAGAACTTACAAAGAAGACCGCGATGAAGATGGCACCTCGGTATTTTTTTTATAATTTTTAAACAGAGATTGGGCTAAATTTGTCCCTTGTTCAATACATTTATTCAAATTAGGCACACTTGCACTTAAATTATTTGTATTTGTTTTCGGTTTTGCACTTTAATAGTTGGTAACTCTTCAATTTTGATTATTTTTATAGGGTCTTTCTGTGATAATATATTCATAAATAAATCGTCATCTTCTTTCATGAATTGATGAAACACTGCTTCAGATGATGTTACTGGTATCGTTGTTTCTATTGGCGATGATCCTGATGATGTTGATGACGTTGTTGTCTCTGTTGAGGATGGTGTTGATGATGGTGCTGATGAAGTTGTTGTTGTTGTTTCTGTTGAAGATGGTGCTGATGATGTTGATAACGTTGTTGTCTCTGTTGAGGATGGTGTTGATGATGGTGCTGATGACGAAGTTTCTTCTATTTTCTGTTTTTTGTTGTAGTAAGTCTTTAACTTGTAATATAAAGGGGTTCTCCCCGTCATATATATGTAAGTTATATGCCTCATTGTGTTGTTTTCGAATGTGTCTTTTCTGATTCGACACATTCGAAAAACTAACAATTTTACACACAATATTTTTGAATTCATTCTTTTCGGATAGCACAGAATACTGAATCACTGCTCTAAAAGAGTAGAGTTTATATACATTTTTCTAAGTGCACTACTACATACATAAGTACAATAATATGAATGCATTCTGCTTTCCTTTATTTAAGAAAATTTATCCATGCCTTTGTTAACTATTGTATTAAGGGATACACAGCAGGTATCTGTTAAACCTAAAAAAGGTCATTTATAGTTTTGTATATGCATTCATTAATAAAACAAAGATACCGAATAAGCAACAGGAGATATTTTTAATTTTTTGCAGGTGTTAAATCTATGAAGGTAATTTATAGTTTTAAATGTATATTTTATCCCTAAAACAAAAGGTACCTAACAAAGGAATGTTCAATATCCTTTTGAAACAAACGAAACGAAACGAATGTAACCAAAAACTAGCAAAAACACGGCTACCTTTTTTCAATTAACGTTATATGAAAGCATTGCTTTGTTTGAGAAAATTTTTTCAATTCCTTTGTTAACTATTGTATTAAGGGATACATAGTAGGTATTTTTTAAATCTAAAAAGGTCATTTTTAGTTTTGTATATGTATTCATTAATAAAACAAAGATACCGAATAAGCAACAGGAGATATTTTTAATTTTTTTGCAGGTGTTAAATGTCAAAGTTCATTAAGAGTTTTGCATGTTTATGCCTGTCTTATATTTTTGATGCAATTTGTTCTTAAAAGAATATATAACTGTGACCTTGAGTTAGTTGCGTTTTAAGTAGAACTTAAGATATTCCAAATTTTTTTTTTCAGGTGTTAAATCTAAAAAGGTCATTTATAGTTTTGTGTATGCATTCATTAATAAAATAAAGATACCGAATAAGCAACAGGAGATATTTTTAATTTTTTGCAGGTGTTAAATGTAAAAGATCATTAAGAGTTTTGCATGTTTATGCCTGTCTTATATTTTTGATGTAATTTGTTCTTAAAAGAATATATAACTGTGACCTTGAATTAGTTGCGTTTTAACTAAAACCTTACCTTGAAATTCTTACATTTATAAAATAAATTGTAGACTTTTCCTTTGTAAAAAATTTTTTATTTTCTACTAGCTGACCCGGTGAACTTCGTACCACCTAACAATTATTGAATATATGGATTTTTTAAAGGGAGTACAAAGCTTATTTAGTCAAATAGTTTATTGGAATATATTTATAAGGAAAACAAAAATTCAAAAAGATCACAAAAATAAGGAAGCTCTGTATTTTAGTGCTTGAGGTTAATTCCCTTCAGTACATTACCTTGTGATATATAACATTTTTCGTTTTGTTATTAGGCGCAAGTACAAATAAAGTAGATGGTTTGCCCACACGTGAACATGAACATGAATTCTCTAAATTAAGACCACAAATACTCAAGGATTGTACTTGTGATTTGTTAATCGTCATTATGAATGCAGGACGAATAGCAAATTGAGTTCGCTTAAACTCAAAAGGCATATCGGTTGGTATCATCGAAATTCTCGGTATGAGAACTTCTTCCCCTTTGAATTTTTCTCTAAGTATAATTGCGTGAATAACATGGACTATCAGTTTTGTTATTACCAAGCGCGTTCCAATGCAAAGTTTTGGTTGGTTTAAAATTCGAAGCACGATAACTACCGAGCCTACCTTCAGTTGTAAGCTGTGCGGTGGAAAGCCAGGTACATCCAAGGAGTTTAAAACTTCAGTTGAATAGTTGGTGGCTTCATCTTCGTTTTTTACACAATCAATAGATTTAAAAGAATGCAGAGTACCAACGATTTGATTCTGAACTACATATATAGTTTAAATCATCCACATCTATATTTTTAGCTGCTAAAGTTGCCCGTTCACTCAACCAGTCATAATTTTTGCCATTAGCAATTATGTTGGGGAATACTTTCTGGATAAGCTCTTCTTTTGACAATACAAAATTACAAAAATTTTGAGGAAACGAAATCAATCCATTTAATTCGTCGACAGGAATACGGCCATTACCGATAGCCAACAATAAGTCGGAGAAATCTTGAGCAGATAAATCGTTGAGCAATGTTACTCTCATGTTTTCTGTCATCTGCAGTATCTTTGCAAAACGCCACAGACTTGAGGATTTAACGCAAGCATTCATTCGATCAGCAGCCGTCGATCTTGGAATGACTGGCAGTGTTTGGCGAAAATCAACAGAGAGTAAAATCATTGCACCTCCAAAACATCTTGAGTCACTGCGCAGATCTTTTAGTGGTTTTTCAAGAGCTTCTATTGCGCGCAATTTTAATGCTGAGTGAGCTGTGCGGCATCCTTCTAACAATATGGCCGCTATTACAGAAAAAGCTACCGCTACAACAATGTTGGATCTCGCACGAACAGTGACTAAAATCAATGACATGAGGAATGTCTTCCCAGTTTTACCATGGGCATCCAAGAAAAAAAACCTCCATTTCCGTCATCAATATTATATCATAGGCTTCGTTCTGTTGAAGGTTTAAGAGGGAATAATTGGTTTGAACTAATTGGTTCAACTCATGTCGATCGTATTCACGTTCACGCTTCAATTCCCGATTTATTAGCTCATTCATTTCATGTTCTGGTGCTGACCGCCCTAACCTGACTAACAAACTGCCGCAAATAAGGTAACACATGTCTTTAATTAAGAGCAAGGCTCGGTTATGCATCTTTTTTTTCTCCATATTATTATTATTGAATCTTCGCTAATGTGAACTAACAATATGAATTCAAATCTTAAAATTATGTAATTGATATTAGTCCAGTCAGAACCAGATCAAAATTTAGGTTCTCATAATAAGGTAAATTAGGTTATGTATCCTCGCATTGACTTCAAGATTTGGATTTCTCGAGCTGACACGATATTGATGTAAAAGGACACATTGTCTTTGTATTTGTTCCACAGGGTGACTTGGACTTGACGGGAAGCATGTCAATAGCAAATAATGACAATAGCAAATAATGTTCGTATATGCCTCAGCGATTGTCGTATCTCAATGAGTATCGTTTTTAAGCAAATTCAGTTCTTGACATGCAGCACGAAATGTTGGACAGACTATACCATTTACAGCACGTAATGCTGCATATGATGTTGGACCACGAACATTCACCAGCAACAACCGCAAATAAAAGCATTCATCATTCTTCGGATGAACTGTATAAATGCGACCAAGAGCATCACTTGAACGCACATCTGGATGTCCAGGAACACACACAGTGCCTTTCTTTCGACGTTAAACATTTTTTGAAGAAGCGTTCCAAGTGTAATACCGCAGCATCTCCGAGTAAAGTAAAGTTTGTGCAAACGGATCGCTTTGGCAAACAGCAAAGAAACTTGTCAATGTTGTCGCTGGAGGTATTTCAGCACGTTTAACAATATTTGCCGCAGTGAAATATACTCGTTGGCCATTCTCGAGATGCACTGCTAAATGTGCAACAGTGGGATGACATTCGTGAATAGGGAATGAGAATATACGTCAAACCGCCTGATTGCAGTTCACATATTGCCCAACTTAATAACGCGTAATAGCATCGTTGCCATTGGAGGTTTGGATGCTAAAAACAGCCATATCGCTGCCTTTCGTGACATATTTGCAGATGAACTTGATCGACTTCACTGAATTAGAATATTCAACATTGCCATAGGTCTTACATGATTTGGAAAGAAGTGGCAAATATAGCACAGTTTAACTGTTGCCAATCACAAAATCGTTTCCTTTTACTTTTTTTGTAATAGTTTGACCGTTGTAATTGGGCGATCAACGCCGATACAGTGGATAACCGTCATTACCAGTGATAGTTCCCGCCGTCAATTTTCGTGGATAATGTTTGGAACACTTGCCGTCGACCATGCACTGATATTGGGGGTTGATGGTGCCACATGGTTCATGAATCATATATGTAATTACAACATCATGTAGTTCTTGATCTGTTTCGGGATCAGGGATCTCGGCACTTTTAATATCATCTTTCTGGTCTGGTCGAATTCTCGACTAACCAAATAAGAATGTGTGCATGCGGCAAGCCTCGTTTTTGCCGCTCTATTGAGTATCTCCAAACACGTATTGCCTAACAATATATATAATCAGCAAACGAATTTTTTGCCTAAACACACACAATTCACAAAATATTATCCTTAGTAGCTTGTTTGTTTGTTTCTTTGATAAATACTGAAAATTACTGATAAAGCGTAAATAGAAAAGCTGTAGCCTATCGCATCTTTCATGATGGGAAGCTATTACCAAGCAAAAACTTCACAAACAGTTCAGTTTATAATGTCTTCATTATTTTGTAGCCCTATCCGCCACTTGTAAATATTTGTTTTTTTAAATGTTTGTTGTGCTTACAAAACAATGTATAGAAAAAAGTTGCGTTAATGACTCGCTATCTGACAAACAGATTCATCATTTCATAGCCTAAATGCTTAGGGCAAGACTTGAACTATGTATTGGTTCATTTTGTAGCTTCTGAACTAAAAAAAGATAAAATTATAATTAAATTTACGCTCGGCGGGTTTCGAAGTTATGAATGCATTTTTCGTACTTTTTTTGAAATTTAAGACCATTAGGCGAGACAGGGTAAAAACCATATTTTGAAACCGAAAAAGATAAAAAGAGGCTCAAATTATATTTTATTGCATTCGGCAGATCTCGAAAAAATATGAATATAAAATTTGATAATTTTGATCGTAAGAGGTAAAAAGGGATAAACATTTTATGGGTAATTTTTAGGTTATTTCTGTTACTTTTTAAACTAATAATGTAAATTGCGTTTACTGGCTTAAGAAAAATATGAACACGTTTTTTGAAGTTTTTTTACAGTTATTGAGACTTATATAGGAAAGTATTTTTGTTGTATGGGAGGTGCCATGCCCATTATTCCCTTTTCTCTTAAGTATACTCACCTAAACTATGTATTTTAGCAAACATAAACCTCCATAGACAATTTTAAGACTCTAGCTATAAGAAAAAAAATCCAATTCTACGTGAGGTGTCACACCAAAAAGCTTGAAGACCTTAGCTGTCACAGTAATTGAGATACAAATATAAATATTTCCATGCTATTAGAGGTTCCACACCCATAATTCACTTCCTGCATGTCGTCACAGAAAATTCAAAACGCCCTATCTAACAAACAATTTAAAATTGACTTTTTATATTAATTCTAGCCTTAAAATATTAACGTCATCTTCTAAAATTCTTTTTTTCCTGCAGAAATATATTTTTTGATCCTTTTTAACTCACATATACGACAAAAGTTTGTGTTAACTGCAAATATTTATTTTATTAAAACAAAAATACTTTCCTCTCCTAAAAATTGTTTAAATGTTAGATAGGGCGTTTTGCATTTTCTGTGACGATATACTCATCTTAGTTACATATGCATATTAGCATAATAAATACCCATATTAAATTTTGATATTTCAGCTGTTACATTTATTGACATATATATGTAAAAGGTTTTTTCTTGGAAAGGAGGTGCCACGCCCATTATTTTTTTTTACGCCCAAACTCAGCTTAATAGTAAACATCAACATTGTAAACACCTACACAAAATTTGGACACTTTAACCCATACACAGCTGAATTATGCATATTACAATTATTAATATCATTACAAAGTTTTGAGAGTTCAACTGTTACAGTTATTGAGATATAAAAAAAAAGTATTTTCGTTGTATGGGAGATGCGACGCCCATTTCTTTTTTCTAGCCCATACAGAGCACAATTAGCATATTAGCGCTATAAACATCCTAAAAAAGTTTGGAGACTTTAGCTATTACAGTTATTGAGATATATACAAAAAACTATTTTCGTTGTATGGGAGGTGCCACGCCTATTTATTTTTTCCCGCCTATACAAAGCTCAATTATGCATATTAGCACTATTAACATCCGTGCGAAATTTGGAGACTTTAGCTATTACAGTTATTGAGATATATTCAAAAAACTATTTTATTTGTATGAGAGGTGCCACGCCTATTTATTTCTTCCCGCCCATGCAAAGCTCAATTATGCATATTAGCACTGTAAACATATGTACGAAGTTTGGAGACTTCACCTATTGCAGTTATTGAGATATATAAAAAAAACTATTTTTGATGTATGGGATGTGCCACGCCCATTTATTTCTTCCTGCCCATATATATATATATATGTATATATATATATATATATATATATATATATATATATATATATATATATATATATATATATACATATATATATATATATATATACATAATATATATATATATATATACATAATTATAAAAAAAAATATAAAAAAATAATACAAATCTTCTTCAATTTTTTTCAAAGCCTCTAATAACAGCTCATCCTGACCGTCGTTCATGGCCAAGAATGTTACAACATCTATCGGTGGTAACTCTTCAATTTTGATTATTTTAATAGGGTCTTTCTGTGATAATATATTCATAAATAAATCGTCATCTTCTTTCATGAATTGATGAAACACTGCTTCAGATGATGTTACTGGTATCGTTGTTTCTATTCGCGATGATCCTGATGATGTTGATGACGTTGTTGTCTCTGTTGAGGATGGTGTTGATGATGGTGCTGATGAAGTTGTTGTTGTTGTTTCTGTTGAAGATGATGCTGATGATGTTGATAACGTTGTTGTCTCTGTTGAGGATGGTGTTGATGATGGTGCTGATGACGAAGTTTCTTCTATTTTCTGTTTTTTGTTGTAGTAAGTCTTTAACTTGTAATATAAAGGGGTTCTCCCCGTCATATATATGTAAGTTATATGCCTCATTGTGTTGTTTTCGAATGTGTCTTTTCTGATTCGACACATTCGAAAAACTAACAATTTTACACACAATATTTTTGAATTCATTCTTTTCGGATAGCACAGAATACTGAATCACTGCTCTAAAAGAGTAGAGTTTATATACATTTTTCTAAGTGCACTACTACATACATAAGTACAATAATATGAATGCATTCTGCATTCCTTTATTTAAGAAAATTTATCCATGCCTTTGTTAACTATTGTATTAAGGGATACACAGCAGGTATCTGTTAAACCTAAAAAAGGTCATTTATAGTTTTGTATATGCATTCATTAATAAAACAAAGATACCGAATAAGCAACAGGAGATATTTTTAATTTTTTGCAGGTGTTAAATCTATGAAGGTAATTTATAGTTTTAAATGTATATTTTATCCCTAAAACAAAAGGTACTTAACAAAGGAATTTTCAATATCCTTTTGAAACAATAAATAGAAAAGAAATATATATATGACCGTCTCAGTTCACGAATGTAACCAAAAACTAGCAAAAACACGGCTACCTTTTTTCAATTAACGTTATATGAAAGCATTGCTTTGTTTGAGAAAATTTTTTCAATTCCTTTGTTAACTATTGTATTAAGGGATACATAGTAGCCCAGCATACCATATGCGCTTTTAATGAGCTCATAAAGACTTTTGTCGGAACGCTGACGCTCATAAAGAGTTCACAAAATAATCATAAACAGTCATAAAACGCTAAAATTTGAGTGGCTTTTTCCACTAAACTGGTCACTCATGAAAGAGCTCTAAATGTAATGCATAAAAAAGTATTTTATGACTCTTTTTTTAAAACGCATTTTGAACTCTTATTCCAGTGCACTGTCACTATTTTCTTCAACAACACTATTATTTTTAATATTACATGCTGGATTTTCTTTTCTTAATTTGTTTAAACAAAGTTCACTAATTATTAATTTGCTTTCTTTTAAGCTTGCTCCTTTTATTATTTTATTTATGTATTATTTTGTATTTGTTATAAGATAACTCACAATTTTGTCTTTACGCTTCCAAAAATATTCACTAATGAATCAATTTGTGTAACTTCTTTCTTCTGCTTAGCTGGAATTTACCGTTATCTGTCAGTGTGCAGAAATTACTCATAAAAAGCACAAAAAATCTATCGTTTATCAGCTCAGAAATATGCACGCAGGAAACACTCACAGAAGCTCATAAAATCGCTCATATATGAGCTCATATATAAGAGCGCTCCGATAATGGTATGCTGGGAGGTATTTGTTAAATCTAAAAAGGTCATTTTTAGTTTTGTATATGCATTCATTAATAAAACAAAGATACCGAATAAGCAACAGGAGATATTTTTAATTTTTTTGCAGGTGTTAAATGTAAAAGTTCATTAAGAGTTTTGCATGTTTATGCCTGTCTTATATTTTTGATGCAATTTGTTCTTAAAAGAATATATAACTGTGACCTTGAGTTAGTTGCGTTTTAAGTAGAACTTAAGATATTCAAAATTTTTTTTTCAGGTGTTAAATCTAAAAAGGTCATTTATAGTTTTGTGTATGCATTCATTAATAAAATAAAGATACCGAATAAGCAACAGGAGATATTTTTAATTTTTTGCAGGTGTTAAATGTAAAAGATCATTAAGAGTTTTGCATGTTTATGCCTGTCTTATATTTTTGATGTAATTTGTTCTTAAAAGAATATATAACTGTGACCTTGAATTAGTTGCGTTTTAACTAAAACCTTACCTTGAAATTCTTACATTTATAAAATAAATTGTAGACTTTTCCTTTGTAAAAAATTTTTTATTTTCTACTAGCTGACCCGGTGAACTTCGTACCACCTAACAATTATTGAATATATGGATTTTTTTAAAGGGAGTACAAAGCTTATTTAGTCAAATAGTTTATTGGAATATATTTATAAGGAAAACAAAAATTCAAAAAGATCACAAAAATAAGGAAGCTCTGTATTTTAGTGCTTGAGGTTAATTCCCTTCAGTACATTACCTTGTGATATATAACATTTTTCGTTTTGTTATTAGGCGCAAGTACAAATAAAGTAGATGGTTTGCCCACACGTGAACATGAACATGAATTCTCTAAATTAAGACCACAAATACTCAAGGATTGTACTTGTGATTTGTTAATCGTCATTATGAATGCAGGACGAATAGCAAATTGAGTTCGCTTAAACTCAAAAGGCATATCGGTTGGTATCATCGAAATTCTCGGTATGAGAACTTCTTCCCCTTTGAATTTTTCTCTAAGTATAATTGCGTGAATAACATGGACTATCAGTTTTGTTATTACCAAGCGCGTTCCAATGCAAAGTTTTGGTTGGTTTAAAATTCGAAGCACGATAACTACCGAGCCTACCTTCAGTTGTAAGCTGTGCGGTGGAAAGCCAGGTACATCCAAGGAGTTTAAAACTTCAGTTGAATAGTTGGTGGCTTCATCTTCGTTTTTTACACAATCAATAGATTTAAAAGAATGCAGAGTACCAACGATTTGATTCTGAACTACATATATAGTTTAAATCATCCACATCTATATTTTTAGCTGCTAAAATTGCCCGTTCACTCAACCAGTCATAATTTTTGCCATTAGCAATTATGTTGGGGAATACTTTCTGGATAAGCTCTTCTTTTGACAATACAAAATTACAAAAATTTTGAGGAAACAAAATCAATCCATTTAATTCGTCGACAGGAATACGGCCATTACCGATAGCCAACAATAAGTCGGAGAAATCTTGAGCAGATAAATCGTTGAGCAATGTTACTCTCATGTTTTCTGTCATCTGCAGTATCTTTGCAAAACGCCACAGACTTGAGGATTTAACGCAAGCATTCATTCGATCAGCAACCGTCGATCTTGGAATGACTGGCAGTGTTTGGCGAAAATCAACAGAGAGTAAAATCATTGCACCTCCAAAACATCTTGAGTCACTGCGCAGATCTTTTAGTGGTTTTTCAAGAGCTTCTATTGCGCGCTTGTGTGCCATTATGCAGCCGTCCCAGATAATGATTTTACACGCAACCAAAACCTTGGACATGGTGGAGTTTATCGCAATGTTACATGTCGGTTGCTCTATGTTTTGAAGGTTTAATGGCAATTTTAACGCTGAGTGAGCTGTGCGGCATCCTTCTAACAATATGGCCGCTATTACAGAAAAAGCTACCGCTACAACAATGTTGGATCTCGCACGAACAGTGACTAAAATCAATGACATGAGGAATGTCTTCCCAGTTTTACCATGGGCATCCAAGAAAAAAAACCTCCATTTCCGTCATCAATATTATATCATAGGCTTCCTTCTGTTGAAGGTTTAAGAGGGAATAATTGGTTTGAACTAATTGGTTCAACTCATGTCGATCGTATTCACGTTCACGCTTCAATTCCCGATTTATTAGCTCATTCATTTCATGTTCTGGTGCTGGCCGCCCTAACCTGACTAACAAACTGCCGCAAATAAGGTAACACATGTCTTTAATTAAGAGCAAGGCTCGGTTATGCATCTTTTTTTTCTCCATATTATTATTGAATCTTCGCTAATGTGAACTAACAATATGAATTCAAATCTTAAAATTATGTAATTAATATTAGTCCAGTCAGAACCAGATCAAAATTTAGGTTCTCATAATAAGGTAAATTAGGTTATGTATCCTCGCATTGACTTCAAGATTTGGATTTCTCGAGCTGACACGATATTGATGTAAAAGGACACATTGTCTTTGTATTTGTTCCACAGGGTGACTTGGACTTGACGGGAAGCATGTCAATAGCAAATAATGACAATAGCAAATAATGTTCGTATATGCCTCAGCGATTGTCGTATCTCAATGAGTATCGTTTTTAAGCAAATTCAGTTCTTGACATGCAGCACGAAATGTTGGACAGACTATACCATTTACAGCACGTAATGCTGCATATGATGTTGGACCACGAACATTCACCAGCAACAACCGCAAATAAAAGCATTCATCATTCTTCGGATGAACTGTATAAATGCGACCAAGAGCATCACTTGAACGCACATCTGGATGTCCAGGAACACACACAGTGCCTTTCTTTCGACGTTAAACATTTTTTGAAGAAGCGTTCCAAGTGTAATACCGCAGCATCTCCGAGTAAAGTAAAGTTTGTGCAAACGGATCGCTTTGGCAAACAGCAAAGAAACTTGTCAATGTTGTCGCTGGAGGTATTTCAGCACGTTTAACAATATTTGCCGCAGTGAAATATACTCGTTGGCCATTCTCGAAATGCACTGCTAAATGTGCAACAGTGGGATGACATTCGTGAATAGGGAATGAGAATATACGTCAAACCGCCTGATTGCAGTTCACATATTGCCCAACTTAATAACGCGTAATTTCATCGTTGCCATTGGAGGTTTGGATGCTAAAAACAGCCATATCGCTGCCTTTCGTGACATATTTGCAGATGAACTTGATCGACTTCACTGAATTAGAATATTCAACATTGCCATAGGTCTTAAATGATTTGAAAAGAAGTGGCAAATATAGCACAGTTTAACTGTTGCCAATCACAAAATCGTTTCCTTTTACTTTTTTTGTAATAGTTTGACCGTTGTAATTGGGCGATCAACGCCGATACAGTGGATAACCGTCATTACCAGTGATAGTTCCCGCCGTCAATTTTCGTGGATAATGTTTGGAACACTTGCCGTCGACCATGCACTGATATTGGGGGTTGATGGTGCCACATGGTTCATGAATCATATATGTAGTTCTTGATCTGTTTCGGGATCAGGGATCTCGGCACTTTTAATATCATCTTTCTGGTCTGGTCGAATTCTCGACTAACCAAATAATAATGTGTGCATGCGGCAAGCCTCGTTTTTGCCGCTCTATTGAGTATCTCCAAACACGTATTGCCTAACAATATATATAATCAGCAAACGAATTTTTTGCCTAAACACACACAATTCACAAAATATTATCCTTAGTAGCTTGTTTGTTTGTTTCTTTGATAAATACTGAAAATTACTGATAAAGCGTAAATAGAAAAGCTGTAGCCTATCGCATCTTTCATGATGGGAAGCTATTACCAAGCAAAAACTTCACAAACAGTTCAGTTTAAAATGTCTTCATTATTTTGTAGCCCTATCCGCCACTTGTAAATATTTGTTTTTTTAAATGTTTGTTGTGCTTACAAAACAATGTATAGAAAAAAGTTGCGTTAATGACTCGCTATCTGACAAACAGATTCATCATTTCATAGCCTAAATGCTTAGGGCAAGACTTGAACTATGTATTGGTTCATTTTGTAGCTTCTGAACTAAAAAAAGATAAAATTATAATTAAATTTACGCTCGGCGGGTTTCGAAGTTATGAATGCATTTTTCGTACTTTTTTTGAAATTTAAGACCATTAGGCGAGACAGGGTAAAAACCATATTTTGAAACCGAAAAAGATAAAAAGAGGCTCAAATTATATTTTATTGCATTCGGCAGGTCTCGAAAAAATATGAATATAAAATTTGATAATTTTGATCGTAAGAGGTAAAAAGGGATAAACATTTTATGGGTAATTTTTAGGTTATTTCTGTTACTTTTTAAACTAATAATGTAAATTGCGTTTACTGGCTTAAGAAAAATATGAACACGTTTTTTGAAGTTTTTTTACAGTTATTGAGACTTATATAGGAAAGTATTTTTGTTGTATGGGAGGTGCCATGCCCATTATTCCCTTTTCTCTTAAGTATACTCACCTAAACTATGTATTTTAGCAAACATAAACCTCCATAGACAATTTTAAGACTCTAGCTATAAGAAAAAAAATCCAATTCTACGTGAGGTGTCACACCAAAAAGCTTGAAGACCTTAGCTGTCACAGTAATTGAGATACAAATATAAATATTTCCATGCTATTAGAGGTTCCACACCCATAATTCACTTCCTGCATGTCGTCACAGAAAATTCAAAACGCCCTATCTAACAAACAATTTAAAATTGACTTTTTATATTAATTCTAGCCTTAAAATATTAACGTCATCTTCTAAAATTCTTTTTTTCCTGCAGAAATATATTTTTTGATCCTTTTTGACTCACATATACGACAAAAGTTTGTGTTAACTGCAAATATTTATTTTATTAAAACAAAAATACTTTCCTCTCCTAAAAATTGTTTAAATGTTAGATAGGGCGTTTTGCATTTTCTGTGACGATATACTCATCTTAGTTACATATGCATATTAGCATAATAAATACCCATATTAAATTTTGATATTTCAGCTGTTACATTTATTGACATATATATGTAAAAGGTTTTTTCTTGGAAAGGAGGTGCCACGCCCATTATTTTTTTTACGCCCAAACTCAGCTTAATAGTAAACATCAACATTGTAAACACCTTCACAAAATTTGGACACTTTAACCCATACACAGCTGAATTATGCATATTACAATTATTAATATCATTACAAAGTTTTGAGAGTTCAACTGTTACAGTTATTGAGATATAAAAAAAAAGTATTTTCGTTGTATGGGAGATGCGACGCCCATTTCTTTTTTCTAGCCCATACAGAGCACAATTAGCATATTAGCGCTATAAACATCCTAAAAAAGTTTGGAGACTTTAGCTATTACAGCTATTGAGATATATACAAAAAACTATTTTCGTTGTATGGGAGGTGCCACGCCGATTTATTTTTTCCCGCCTATACAAAGCTCAATTATGCATATTAGCACTATTAACGTCCGTACGAAGTTTGGAGACTTTAGCTATTACAGTTATTGAGATATATTCAAAAAACTATTTTATTTGTATGAGAGGTGCCACGCCTATTTATTTCTTCCCGCCCATGCAAAGCTCAATTATGTATATTAGCAATATAAACATCTGTACGAAGTTTGGAGACTTCAGCTATTACAGTTATTAAGATATATACAAAAAACTATTTTTGTTGTATGGGAGGTGCCACGCCTATTTATTTCTTCCCGCCCATACAAAGCTCAATTATGCATATTAGCACTATAAACATCTGTACGAAGTTTAAAGACTTTAGCTATTACAGTTATTAAGATATATACAAAAAACTATTTTTGTTGAATGGGAGGTGCCACGCCTATTTATTTCTTCCCGCCTATACAAAGCTCAATTATGCATATTAGCACTATAAACATATGTACGAAGTTTGGAGACTTCAGCTATTACAGTTATTGAGATATATAAAAAAAACTATTTTTGTTGTATGGGAGGTGCCACGCCAATTTATTTGTTTCCGCCCATACACAACTTAATTATGCACGTCAATAAATAATTTAGCTGTACCAAATTTGGAGACTTCAGCTATAATCGGTATTGAGCTATGTGAAAAAAAACTGTTCAATTTGCATGGGAGGTGCCACGCCCAGTCGAAATTTCCAAAATAAATAAGCCTAAAACGCATTCCCAGATATCGGGTATGTCTTTTTTTCAAGTTTCATTAAAATCGGTCCAGCCGTTCTTGAGTTATAAGCGGTGTCACTAACAAAAAAAAAATTGTTCTTTTATATATAAGATATATAAAGTACAGGCTCCTAAAAATGTAAGTTATATTTAAGTTCAAATATTGCAAAACCATTCGGTGATTGACGTCCTTTGTAAATAACTGTCCAGGTTTTTTCATTTATTTTGGCTAAGTAAGGATCCTCTTTGTTTAAATATTTTACAATCCATTGTGGAAGATAAAACCATTTATTATTTTCTAAATATACAATAACTTTTGATCCATGCTGTGTGACCTTCCACTCGAAATTTATAATTTTGTAAGTTTGATTCAATGGAATATCATCAATTCTGGTGTACTCTGGCTTTATACCTTGGGCAATATTATTTATTTGTTGATGCATCTGAAAATTAATGTATGTATATAAATAAACTAAAACCTTTATTTTAAGAAATTTTATTCTTACCATTCTATTACGTGTACTTTGAAGCGATGATAACAGAAATAACTTAAGTAAACCACTTTACAGCCTTTTATATCAAGTTTATAACAGACAATAAAACTCTCAATTAACTAAAGCGTTAAAAACTCAATGTTTAAATGAATTCATAGAGAATAAATGATTGTTATTTAAGAGAAAAACACACATTATAAATAAAAATTATGGGTGCTGTGTACAAATACACATTATTTCTTATGGGGAAATCGATATATGATAATCCTAATTGAATAAATATATGCACTGGTATTGCTAAACCTATACAGATCAATGCTTAAAGGAACGCATACACACATCAATCCTAATTGAGTTCTAATTGGATTAAAGTTGGGTTCCAATTGCCTTCTAATTGAAATCGTATTGATCTCCAATTGAACTCTAATTGCAAACGCTAAGAAAATTCTATTTGGGTTTTAATTAGATTCTTATTGAATTATAATTGATTAGATTCTAATTGGGTCATAATTGGATTCTAATTGGAATACATGTACGGATCACTCCTTATGGAAAACGTGTACGGCTTACTCCTTACGGAAAACCATTCACGGATCACTCCTTATGGAAAACGTGTACGGAGCAATCCTATTGTTCCAGAATCCACACAAATATACTACTAATAAAAATGCTGTTTGTTTTTCTTTCTTTATTTATTTTTTATTTTATAAAATTTTACAATATTTCACTTTTTCTAATACAAGAGTTGTGTTGATTTGAGAAACCCAACCATTTAATATATGCTTTCGTACCTTTAGTTTTTAATACTTTTCCTACTAGATATGTGTTTGGATAACGTGTATGACGTAACTCCTCCTTATAAAATCCTCCCTTTATTTCATTTATTTCATTTCCTACATTAAAGCGTGATGGTTTAAATATTTTTAAATTGCTATATTCAGTGTTAAGCAGATGCTTTTCATTTTTAGCTGTAACGTGAACAGGTGCCATTTTTATTGTTCGATGTTTTACAATATTATGTTTAACGAAGCATTTGTATATATTAAGCCATTTATAGTTTCCATTATTGCTAAACTCTCTCCACATCATTCCTTTTAATGTTCTATTAAACCGTTCTACAATTGAAGCTTTCATTACACTGCATGTAGAGTAATGATTAATTGTATATTTTCGCATCAGCATTCCAAATTCTTTATTAAAAAATTCTTTGCCATCATCTGTTTGCAAATTTTTTGGGACACGTCCTAAGCGAAGTATGTTTTGAAATGCTTTAGAAACTTCAGAAGCAGTTTTCGACTTGATTGATTCAACCCATGCATATTTTAAAAATGTATCAATAACTGTTAACATATATTTATACCCCTTGTTACTAGACGAATATTCGCCCATTTATACTAAATCGGCTTGCCATAGATCATCTACACCCTTTTTAATAACTCTACGTCTTAAGAAATTTCTGCGTGCTCTTGAATGAAGCTCATTAACTAAATCTCTTTTTGTGGACATTTTTAGTTTATTAAATATTTATAATTTATGTTATTTTCAGATGAGTGGTTGTGATCATTACCATCATCTAGTGGTATATATTTTAGACTATTTTCTGATGAAAATAAAAATTTTTCAATATCATAAATTTTTTGATTAAAGTTTTCTATATGCTTGTTTATAATAAGATTTATATTTTTTATTTTTTCGTGAATTTCACCAACTTCCTTTCTTAAATTTCTATTAAATTTTTCTTCTGATTTTTCAATCTGAGACAATACAAATAGTTTATTTACAGCATCTTTATATTCCATAGGTGTAGCCAAGTTCTTAATTGCTTTATGTTCAACGTTTATGCTACCTCCGTCTAGAGCAAAACCAAAATGTTTTTTTAAAAAATGTTTCTTGTTTGCTCCGTTACTAACATTTTGTTTGCTATAATGACCAAACTTATCCACAGTCATATTTTCTTTTCAGTCTTGATGGCTTATTTTTTTTCAAGTATATGCTAATATTACTCAATTATATTTGCTTCTCTTAATTCCTCAATTATTGACAAAATTTCGTTAGTATGATTATTATTACCGGCGTGTTGTGATGCTAATAAAAGTTTTAATCGTTCACCTATTTCATTAGGATTGTCCCAGTATATATAGTTTGATTTTTTAAGATTAAGATTCATTAAGCCCTTGCCAATATGCGTAGAGGTTGGAAACAGTTTGCTTATTATTTTTTTATATTTATAACCTCTATTTCCTTTAAGTTGATTACTAGGATCATAATTTCTTCTATGTGCATTTGTATCAATCAAAATTCTTTTATATATTTCCAATTCAGATGAGTCATACTGCTCTGGTTTTTGATGGAAAAGTAGTAAATATAAACCCGGTGTTAGCGCCCATGACTTATTCTCAATTTGAATCTTTTCACCAATAATCTCAAAATTTAGGTTTCCTAGCTTCCAATTACCATTTTCACTTTTATGAGGTCCAAAAACATTATCAAGTTTTTTGCTGCCTTTTGAGTCTGATATATTATATTCCCAATCTGAAGACTGCGAATAAAATGGCTGATCATCTTCCTCTATATCTTGTTCACTTATCTCATTTTCGATATCTTTAGGCTGTGGAAATGAATCTTCTGTAAAAACATTTTTCTTTGGAATATTTATGTTATCCTCTTTATATTTCATTTTGCTTTTGTCATGTTTGAATACTGAAGGCTTATTTGAGTTTGTATTAGATAATTTTACTAGTTTATTAAAAGGTTCTGTTATTGGTTTAAATGTATTTTCCAATTTATTAAAAGCTTCCGCTTCTCCACGTTTACCAACTCCTTCAATACGTTTTCTTCCATGATGATATTTTAAAGTATTGAATATAATATGATAACCTCAAACAGCTAAACAGCTATATTAAACAGCCAAACAGCTATATCAAATAGCTTAACAGATATATTAAACAGCTAAACAGCTATATTAAAACAGCTAAACAGCTATATTAAACAGCTAAACAGGTATATCAAACAGCTAAACAGATATACCAAACAGCTAAACAGCTATTTAAAATAGCTAAGCATAAGAAATGGCAAAAAATTGTTGGCTTATAAATATTATGAATACACGTCTGATTAATGTAGCTATATGAATGCAACTAAACTTGAATGAAGATGTAAAAACCTTTTCTATAACGTCCATTTTGTATTTCATCATCCTTATTAATTACTAAAAATCTTTATTTTTCCTTCCAGCATTCTTCACATATTTTAGAAAATATATTAATGTTCATATCACTTCCAACATGATCTTTATATATATGCTTTAAGTTTAAATCGTCTTGTTTAAATACTATAATCATATATGCATTATCACGTATCAAATGCTTTGGAATGTGTGTATACGTTTGACATAGGTAGAAGGCATTAATATTATTATGTCTTCCCATACATAAGTATGATCTTATATTACTCTGCTTTTCACATGCAACGTCATCAAATATCATTACTGAATTTGATTTTGCTTCTTGGGGTGGTATTACATTCTCATTTTCTGAAAATGTGTAAAGTCCCATACATTTTATAGAAGAAATTAATTTTCTTAGATATTGATATTTTGGTTGATGTAATGATTTTGAGAATAAATATATATTTTTAAATTTTAACCCATTAGGGCTTTCAATTAAACTAAGCATAACATTTGTTTTTCCACAATTTGATGGGCCTACTATTATTGCTCTTATAGAATTTGGTAATAAACAACTGTGTTTAATGTCATGAACATCTTTTACCAAGTCTATTGGTGTTTTCCATTCTGGCAAAAATGTTACATTAATGCTACCAATTTAGCGGGTTTATGTTCCATTCTAAAAATACATGCAAGAGTGAAAACAGTTTTCGCTTTCCTTTCTGAACATGTTGCACGAATAACTGGCAAAAGTGTAACATATCTTACCCCCAATTATATTGCAGTGTAACAAAGTACCACTTTTTACAACTGTGTTATGTAAGTAAATACTTTTTTATGCAGACGAGTTTTTAACACAGAGTGCAGTTTTTATTAAAATCAAGACATGTTTCTGTTCCATTGAAACAAAAAAAATGGACAATTTTATAAGTGTGGGTGTAAACTGATAAAAATATTACACATACTTATTGTAACATTTTTTTTTAGAATGGAAAACACCATATATTTCTTACTGTAATATATTTATGTTGCCTTATTAAACGCATGCTTTCAACTGATACGGTGTGGGTATACAAAGAATTACTTAAAGTAATGTTTACTCAATATAAAACAGGTTATATAAATGATTGTATATAAAAAAAAAACATTTAGTAAAAAACAACACGTTCGCGGAAAAGGACTGATAAATAAAATAATTAATTCACTACCAATTGAACTACACCTACCAGAGTATCAATACTGTGGACCTGGGACAAAACTAGAAAAACGATTAGAAAGAGGGAATAAGGGAATAAACCCTTTGGATGCAGCTTGTAAAGTTCATGATATTGCTTATTCTCAAAACACTAATATTAATAAAAGACATCAAGCAGATAAAGAACTAGCAGAAAAGGCTTGGGAACCAGTTAAAGCTAAAGACAGCACACTTGGAGAAAAACTAAACGCATATATTGTTTCTAACGCTATGAAGTCGAAAATCAAATTTGGTTTAGGCTTAAAATCTAGTAAATCTACAAAGAGAGTTTATAAGCAAAACATTTTTAAGAAAGCGATTAAAATAACAACAGCTCTCTTAGAAAAGGAAAAACCTGAAACTATTGAAACTACTATAAAAAGTGCACGAAAAGTTATTAAAAATTGTTTTCGTGGTAAAAAATGCAGCATTAAAATTCCAAGAATAATCAATGTTCCAAAAATTGGTGGTTTTGTCTCTCTAGTTCCTATATTAACTGCCCTTGGAGCACTAGGAGCATTAGCTTCTGGAGGATCATCAATTTCTAGAGCTGTAAATACCACCAGAAATGGTAGACAGCAACTTGAAGAAAGTAAACGACATAATAGAGTATTGAAATCAATTGCAATGGGAAGAGGTTTATACCTTAAACCACATAAAAAGGGATATGGAATTTTTTATGATAATTCATCAAAAAACTTATAGATCAGCTACCTAATAGAACGCTAACAGACGTAGATTTGAAAAGTTTTGGAAAAAAATATATTCCTAGTTTTAGAGGAGTTTATATGAGAGATACGCTACCTAAAACTCCACGAAAAAAAGAATGCGGTATTATAAACTTGGATAATATAAGCGGAAAAGGCACACATTGGGTAGCCTATTACAAAAATAACAAATATATTGAATATTTTGATAGCTTTGGCAATCTTCAACCTCCCTTAGAGGTTTTAAGATATTTAGGAAAAAATATTAAGTATAGCAATAAAAAATACCAAAGAATGAATACCTTTAACTGTGGTCATTTATGTCTAAAATTTTTAAATAGTATGAGAAATAAAGAATGCAATAAATTAAAGCAAAAACATAAATTTTTTGTTTAATTTTTTATTTATTGATTATCAATTCTTGATAGTAGTCTATATACTTTTACATCAGTTTTTATTTTATCATTCATCTTTTTGGAAAATTCATAACATAATCGTGTTAAATCAATTTCTATATCACTGTCATATGGACAATTTAGTTCACAGATTTGTGTAACAGTTTTATTTAACTTAGAGCAAGATGGTATATAATATTCATAGTAGAAATGAAGAATTTGTTTCTTAATATGCTATTCCAACATAAAATTGACGAGAGAAATGATCCAATCCGAAGTAATGATCGCCAAGTGTCTGGATCAATCTTAATTTCGTATTTACCTTGCTTGATCATGAAATAGCAAACTTCTTTTTAAATTGGAAGCTGTAGAATGTTTCCCTTTCACCTTCCTTCTCAAAGAGATTTATAAAGTCCACAAATTTAACTTGGTTTATAACATTACTTATATGATCCTTATAGCTCATTAGATGTAGCCATTCTTCTTGATCTAATCCCACAAAATTTTTGTCCTTGTAGTGTACCCATATAATTGGTTTGAATCCTAATATTGTTGAAAATCCACATAAAATTTTAAACCTTAGATCCAAGAAGTACTTCATTTTAAAAACAACATCATGTACCGGATTCTTCCGTCCTTGACTGAATTTAAATAATTTTTTTGTTGTGGTCTCCATCTTCAATGAATTTTTAATTTAAACTGATGATCTAGCTTCCTTAAAAGTACTTTATATAGCGAATAATAATTTTTTTTTATTTTTTTTTTCCATTTTTTTTCTCCATTATTTAAATTTTTCCGATTAATTTTACTCAATTTTATCATAATTTTTTAGCCTCTTAATTAACTGTTGATATTTTTCAATTATTTTAAAAACTCTCTCCTTTCTCATATGGAAAAAGTAACATCCACAGAGTCCAACTACATCTCCATCGGAATTTTTGTGGGGGCAAGGTTTCTCAAATACATTTATATTGGAATACTGCTTTTTGAACGCATTAATAAATTCTAAATCTTCTTCGAAAATTAAGTTTTCAAATTTCTGTAAAAAATCATTGATATTATCCATCTTTCTTGGTGAATGTTATGGTTGAGACTGTATACATTATAAGTTTTCAACCTTTTATATAATATTATAATTAATTATCTTAAAACAATAAAGAGAAAAAAAACAACACAGAAAATAGTTTTTAATAAATCTTTAAGTTTTATTTAAATGTTTCAAATTCGTTTACATTATAGTAATCTCTTATAGTATAAGCCACCTTTATCTCTAATTTATAAGAATCATTTCCTTTTTCATCATTTGATGCAATTTTGGAGATTGAATAAATACCAGTAGATAGGTTTTCTATATCCTTATCAGTGAGAGAATTAAGTCTCTTAGAAATATATAACATTTTTGAGTCCGATTCCAAAATAATTACATCTCCATATTTGATATTTACACGTTTTGCTTGTATTATGAAATAGTCCTGTCAATCTTTCATATCCTTAAGACTTAGGATGTGTTTTAAATTTAATTGGTTAAAGGTTGATACCAAGTCGGTATTGATGTTCATCTTCGAAATCTTTCTTATTTAATGTTTAAAAAGAGAATAAATTACTAATTTATAGATAAGCTTCTAAATCAATCTGTTTTAAGATTAAAATCTCAAATAAACTCTTACTAGAAAGAAAATTTAAATGAAAGAAAAAAAAATAGAAAAAAACAAGAAGTAAGAAAAACATCAGAAAATAAATTTTAATAAATCTTTTAGTTTTATTTATTTATTTTATTGTTTTATATAATTTTTAAATAATTTAAATAATATTTAAGTTTACATCTAAAAGTATTTGATCCCCCTCGGAATCAAACCAAAAATCCTCTTTAAATTCTCTCAACTCCTTGTCTCCTGCCTCATCATACAAAAATTTAAACACCTCGTCTTTGAAATAATTAATATTATTTAAATATCCTAACTGATTGTTAGGAATTTCCAATTCTTCACTTTCCTCTAGACTGAAATTAGTGTTGGTTATGTAATTTAATAAAATGTTCTCCACACCATTTTTGAAACGTACGTCTCCGTCATCTATGTCACTCATTGGAAAGAGTAAGGGAATCAGTAGGGAGTTCGTTTCTTCATCCAAATTGAATAATTCATCATTTTCTGAAATGGTTTTGCGATTGCTTGAACTTGAGGACATCTTCTTATAAAGTTTCTTATAGATAATTTTTCAAAACCGTTTGGTCTTACAATAGTTTGAAGAATAATGTTTAAAATTTAAAAAAATACCTTAAATTTATATAAAATTTTTTCATAGGAGAAATATCTAAAATTGTATTGTTTATAATCTTTTGTTTTTGAAAAAATAAAGATTGAGGAAAAAATATTTACATTCATCCCTTTAATATAACAAGTACATTCCCACACTTTATTTAAAGTAGCGCAAAAGAATTTTCCAAACAAAAAACTATTAAAATCAATAAAATAATATTAATTTCTTTTTCTTTATCGATATACACTGACACATAAATATTAAATATAAAAAATCAAATATCAACTCTCATAAAATCTAAAATAAATAAAATCATACAGCATACACGCAAAGTAATATACATCTTGCTGAAGCATATACCTACAGGCACATTACAAAATCATAAAACTTGCATAGATTTTCAATTACTCTATAAATAAACGCATGCTAAGCGCCGCTCAAATAAACAATAGAATTTTCACTTGTAATCATGGTGAAATTAATGTACCAGGTGGTGTTACGAGCACAGCTGATCTACTTTTTTCATGCATAAATCGAGGCTGGGTAGTCAAAGTTGTTTACATTTACATTTTACATTTTTTTTGACAACCGAGCCAACGAAAACTACAACAAAACGAAAAATTTATTCACCAAATTTCGTTGTTGTAAAATCAACACCACCTGATGAATTATTGCGCCATGCTTGTAATGCTACATACCAAAAGCAGCAGAAAAAATTACATCTGTTGATTTTGATTCTTAAGCATTTTTTGATTTTTGCCTATATGTCGATCTGTCTGCCTATGTATGTACTAGCTGTACACCTTATCTATCTTGAAAATAATTTTTTTCCCACACTTGGTTTTCTTTACATATATTTCACACAATAATTTTGATTTTTAAATTTTTTTGCCTATTTTCCTGATACATTTCTTATAAAAAAACATATACAACTACACACTAAAGAAATAACGTTTCTTCTTTTTTAATAAAGAAAAAGAAAAACGGGTATAGTGGTATGCAGTTTATGAAAAGCGCATATATTTTACATTTTAATACAAAGACAGATTTATTATTAACTAAACACCTCCTTCAATTTTATATATATTGATTTGTAAGAAAACAAAAAGTGATTTGGCTCCGCCACAAGCATAAAAAAGATCATTAGTTTAAAATGGATTTGGAAACACACTTAAAAGAAGATCTCTAGTATAAAAACAACACTGAAAGGAATGAGCGCCGCTTACACTCTTACATTCCCATTAAACATGTATACATTTCCCTATGTATTCACAGTATAATATCGTCCATTATAAACATGGAGCATATTTAAACCTACACAATAGTTGTCAAGGATGCCACCTTGCGGTAATAAGTGCAACTAAGTTACTTAGCGAAGACAGAAAGCCACATGTATTTATGGTATAATATTGTCTATTAGAGACATATACCATATATACCTCAGATCAATAACGACGCCACCTTGCGGCAATAAATACAAATAAGCAACAATAGTTACTTAGCCAAGACACAAACTAATCATAACATGCGGTGGTGTTGTTAGCGGAGACACAAACCAACCACTTACACTATTAAAACCAGGCGGCGCAGTCAAGTTGGATTATAACCCGCAGTTCCTATCTATTCCCATATGTAAAAAAACATATTCTTTTAAGAGTATTTTAATTCAACTCGAATCGACATTGTTTCATTTCAACAGCAATAAAATATGTACGAATTTTTTCCCTATAACTCGGTTATCAACAACATTCGCTACTGCGTTTGTTTTTTGAACATGAGCTGCTTTCAAACCATACTTCTTTTCAGCGTTAGTCCCGATTCGCACTTTGCAAGAAAATAAGACTGCTTATTTTCTTTTTCTTCTTTTAACTCTTATTGGCGTTAGCACGGTTCAAGTCTTATTGCATAGTTTGATTTGATTTTTTCATGAAAATACACACACACTACTGTGTTTTTTACATTCTCCTTTGTCCATCCATTTTAAGAGCTGAATTGCATGTACACGCAAGTCTGTACTCATTCAATTTTCTCTCACCCCGTTGTCTACAACCTAATCAGCTTAGCTTAAATACTTACATAGTGCGAATTAGGACTTACCGCTAGGGCCACTAAACTGGCAATTTTCTACTTTTTCAAGTGCTTGGATACTATTGTGCCACTTTTTCAAAATGCCCCAAAATGTTATACTTTTTATAAATCGTACCACTTTTTTGATGCTTTTTATGAAAAAAAAAGTGCCCCGGTAGGTCAGTGGAAAGTGCACTGGAGTACCAGCCTGGGGGTTGTGGGTCAGATTGCCACCAGAGACCCTGGTAAGTCTGCGTCATTATTCTGTTCTTTCTTTCTTTCTTATCTATCTTTCACTAAATTTCTTCTATCCTTTCATCTTCCAGGTAATACAAAGGGGCCGAATTAAGCGGACCCATGTAAGCTGTAATCCTTTCTTTCCTTCAACGGCTACCTGTTCTACCTAACCTTACCTATAAATTTTTTTTTTTTCATATATGTATTTTATTATTGAATCTTCGCTTAAGCGAACTAACAATAAGTATTCAAATCTTAAAACTAAGTAGTTAATACTAGTCCAGTCAGTACCAGACTAAGTTCTCACAATAAAATTAACTAATTTCAAAGGTTTCATCTAAGAGCAATTGTATCCCTTCTATTTAGGCGGGGGTGCCCACTATGTTGCAGGATGCTTCGAGCGAGCGGATTTGGATGTGATTCCAGCTTATTTAAATACTTGTCCACATATTTCATGATTTGGCATTTTACAAGTGGAACTTCTAGATCCTTGTGGATGTTGCTGTTTTTGATATACCAAGGAGCACCAGTTATCATTCTTAGAATTTTGTTTTGACGGCGTTGGATTTTTTCGATGTTAGAGGCGGAAGCAGTACCCCATAATTGTATAACGTAGCACCAAATTGGTTTTAAAATCGAGTTGTAGAGTAGAAGCTTACAATCAAGACGTAGCACAGAGTTTCTACCAATTAGCCAGTGGATTTGAGCAGCTTTAAGTTTCATTTGCGTCAGCTTAGCATCTATATGAGGCTTCCATGTAAGGCGGCGATCTAGGTGAATACCAAGATATTTTGTCTCAGATCGTTGAGGCACATTATGGTTGTTGATAGTGATTGGAGGGCACGTTTCTTTGCGTAAAGTAAAAGTTACGTGGGTACATTTTTGTTCATTTATCTTTATTCCCCATAACTTTGCCCATTTTTCAACTTGAGTTACGTGTTGCTGCAGTTGGTTCGAAGCCTCTTTAGGGTCTTTATGAATACTAAGGAAAGCAGTATCATCAGCAAATGTCGACGTGTGTGTAAAACTATTGGTTGGCATATCTGCTGTGTAAAGCAAGTACAGAGCTGGACCTAGTATACTCCCTTGAGGTACACCAGCCCCTATTGTTTGAGAAGAACTTATTTGGTTTCCCTCTTTGATTTTAAACTGTCGACCGGTTATGTACTTTTCTAGTAGGTTGAAAATATTAGCTGGAAGGTTTAGCTTTAGTTTGTTTAACAGGCCTTCGTGCCATACTTTATCGAAAGCTTTAAAGACATCTATAAAAAGCGCGGAGCAGTACTTTTTTTCCTCGAAAGTTTTTCTTATAACCTGCACCAGTCTGTGAGTTTGTTCTATTGTGCTATGTTGACTTCTACGGCCGAATTGGTGATTTGGAATGCAGTTGTTGTCATTCAGGATCGGATTTAGCTTGTTTTTTAACAGTTTTTCGAACAATTTTGGCATTGTGGGTAACAAACTTATGGGCCTATAAGATTCTACATTCGAGGGATCTTTGCCAGGCTTAGGAATCATCTTTCCTAAGGCAACTTTCCATATAGGCGGAAAATGTTCAAGCCGAATTATTGCGTTAAAAATAAAAATAAGCTTTTCCACATCTTCAGAGAAAATTTTGTTGTACCTAGCCTGGCGGTAGGTATAAGACGCATGTTCAACGGCTTTTTTAATGTTTTCATTTAGAACGCTCAAACAATCATCTATGTCTCCGGGAGTTTTTAGCGGTTGGTTCTCCGCGCAGTGGGTACTAATATATTTTTTATATTTCAACCAATTAATTCTTTTAGATAAGAAAAACTCACTAGCTGCTTTTGGTGAGGACTGCAAATAGTGATTATTGTGGGTGAGTGGTCAGAAGATAAATCCAAAGAGGCTTGAGCCTCAATGAGCTCCGAGGATATACCTTTTGCTACGCCAAAATCAATTACGTCTGGAATGTTATTGTGGTCTGTTGGCCAGTAGGTTGGCTGTCCAGTTGAAATAACATAAAGTCCCATTTCAGACACGGCATCATACAAGACACGACCTCTGGGACTAATTAGTCGGGAGCCCCAGTACGTGTGCTTGGCGTTATAGTCTCCAGCAGCTATGAAGCGGGGACCTAAAGATTTGTAAAAACTGTTGTACTGATCCTTCGTTATGGAGAATCTCGGTGGACAATAAACTGACGAAATAAGTAGGTTATTAAAAAATTCATCAATGCAGACGTTTGTTGCTTGCATATAACATTCAGATAGGCCACCCAACCATTGGTGCTTAATTCTTGATTTGATTAAAATAGCAGAGCCACCACAGGATCTATCCCTGGGATTTTTTGAATCATAAAAATTGTATCCACTAATTTTAAAAGTGCTTCTGGATGTCATATGAGTTTCGGAAATCAACATGACATCGATTTTTTGGTGTGTTAAAAAGTATTCGAGCTCGTTTTTGTGTTGGCGGATGCCGTTTGCGTTCCAGAAACAAACCCTGAGGCAGTTCATGGTCTTTTAAGCATGGCCTGCAAAAGAGCAGACTGCATTTTCTGCATCTCCTGCATCATGCTAGCCATTTGCGCCATTATATGCGTAAATTGTTTGACCATATTGTCAATTACGGCTTCCAGGCGGCTAAAATTGGGACCAGTTGGTTCACTTGTTGGCACTTGTTGTTGTGTGGTTGGTTGGTTTGGCCTTTGTGCATTGGACTGTTTGACTTTAGTGCGTTGACGTAAGAAATTTGACTTGTAGTTGGCTGTGCTAACTGGGGAATATTTGTTGTTGGTATATTTAACGGCTGGGAAGGGGCAGGAACTACCTTCGGCATAGATGAGCGCTTAACTAAATCAAAGACAGGACAACCTCTGTAGTTGGCAGTGTGGTTTCCACCGCAATTGCTGCACTTCTTCACCCTAGGATCATCTTTTGGTTTGTCGCACTTGATTGTAACATGCAGATCCCCACATACAACACAAACAGAAGGCAACTTACAGTAAGTTTTTGTGTGGCCATATTCCTGACAATTTAAGCACTGTACAGGTCCAGATCGCTTATGCGGGACTTCCACTGTAACTCTACGGTGCATAATATATCTTAAATCATAAATGGGGTGAGTTTCGTTTTTCTTTAATTTGGCATCACCAGGCTCAAGTTCAACTCGCAACAATGGTTGAGGGTATTTTTCCCTGTTTCTAATATTTGTCACAGTCCTTACCTTAAATCCTTCGCTGCACAAACTGGTCTTTATCTCCTCCGGGTCAACATTTGAGTCAATTCCTTTTATGACTACCTGGAGGCCTTTAGCGTTTTTTAGCTGGTAAGTGTAAAAGTTCTTTTTTAACTTCTCAAATTCTGACACCGTGGTCATATATGTTACCACGTTTTATGTTCGACACATAAAAGTTCTTTTCGCCTATTAATGCAACTAAAAATTTAATGAGGTCGTTCGAGTTTTTCTCTCTTAAATGAATTGGAGGAGGCTTATAATTTTTTTCCGTAACGGGGCCATCATTATCATCTGTTTGCAGAATGGCAAAGCGATTTTGCGATGTGGTTGGCCTTTTATCGTCTTTTAGAATTTTTGCAGGTTGACTTACTTCTGCCGACTTCGGACTTCTCCCCCTTTTAAAACTGTTGCGTACCTGTCCATCCCTACCTGGATCTTAGGAGCACACGCAGAAATTTGGCCTGGAGCGCCTTAAGCAGTTGTAGGTGCGACACCAGAACTTGATAAAGAAGACCGCGATAAAGATAACACCTCGGTATTTTTTTTATAGTTTTTAAACAGAGATTGGGCTAAATTTGTCCCTTGTTCAGTACATTTATTTAAGTTAGGCACACTTGCACTTAAATTATTTGTATTTGTTTTCGGTTTTGCACTTAAATAGTTTTTATTATATTCAGGGTCTCTAATGTTTTCATTGCTAACGCTTTCTGAGCTTAACACAATGTAAGCATTTCGGCTATTAGGCCCACTGTCACTACGATTACTGTTACTCATTAACCGTTTGGTTTTTTTTGTTTTGTTTAGTTTGTTTTTATTTTCGATTCTCACTTATGTCTTGTAGGTATGTATATTAACAATTTTTTTTGTAACTTATTACAAATATACACTCGCGTAGACACGTCCGTACACTACGAGATTAAGAGAGCAATTGAACCTATAAAATAAAGTGATAATTTTTGTGCTTTTTGTTTTGTTAATACACCAACCCTTAATATATGTACATTACACAGCTTCTCATGTGTGTTAAGCTTATGTATATGTCCAAGATATATTAAATAAGTTTCAGGTGTGTTCCAGAAAATTTCGTTCGGACAAATGAGAATAAACAGAAAATTGCTCTCTAAGATTGCCAAAGTTATCCAAATTACCTTGAACACAAACTTGGTTAGTTTTGTATTTTTGAAACACTAATGCTGCTTTTTTTTAATAAAAATCTATTTTAGTAATTTAACACTCTTTAACGCATAACATTTTACAAACACGACATAAACATTATTGGCAATAGCTGAAAAAGTAAAAAAAAATCTGTTAGAGCATATTTTTATCAAAAAGAAAGAAAAAAATATTTACAAATTAATGTACTATTAATGTAATATAAAAATCAAGCTTTATTTCTTTTGCAAAATGTCCAACTAGTTTTTGAATTTTAAAAGTAAACAAAAATTAGCTGATTGTCAAGTTCTTGTCCGAACTTACCCAAAGTAATGGAAAGGATATGGAAAATAATTACTGTCTCATGTGCCTTATATTTAGCACGAAAATTGTTGCCTGGACCGCTTTTGGGTAACTTTGTGTAAGTTCGGACTATTTCGTTAAGCATCTGGAACACAACTATATATGTGTGTACATACATATATTAACAAAATTTACTGCTCGATTTTTCCAATGCTTAAAACAAAATTTGAAAGTTATTTGGTGTTAAGTGCTTTTACGTAGTATAGCCTTTAATACGGTTCCAATTGAAGAACTTATTCAAAAGTAAAAAAATCGTTTCAAAAATAATTTATTGTAAAAAATTAATAAAGCTAAATAATATGTCTTAAATTTGTATACAACATACTAATACATATTTATTTATATTATTTTCAATTACAAATAACGCTGCAGATAAAATAACTAGTATGTGTTACAAATATAACTGTAGACTTCAAACTAGTTGCATATCTGACTATCGATTTTAACATGAGGTTGTCATAGGCGCCCAACTGGTTCAGTTTCATATAGTTATATACTAGTTAAAATAATAGTTTTTTTATTCGTAGCTTTCTATCAATATTTTATTTTTTTTTGCACTTATTATTCGGCGCAGTTTATGTTTAAAATATTTTGTTTTAATTTTGCTCTTTTTTAACTGGCACAAACTTCTCACTTTTACAACAGTCCTGTGCCTTTGTTCTGTAACTTTAGTGAGAACTTCTCGAGTCGAAAAATTTATAGTCGCCTTGTAAAAGAATGAACACGATAAACCCTATTATTTTAAGTTTTAACGTTGTATAATGCGAGTTTATGTATTATCTAAGTCACACTGTTAATAATCGGAAGACTATGACAATAAAAAACATTTTCTCGCTGAGAAAACTTCTCACAAGTTACAGAACAGGGGGGCTGGTTGCAGCTAGTGGATAACTTTTTTAAAACGTTACTTGTTAGCTACAGAGTAGTAAAATAAAACATGCATATTGACTTTTTTATTACAGGCATATGTACATAGGTATCTTTCGTTTGCTGGAACAATATATGCTTTTATATAATTTAAAAATTATTATTTTGAGTTTTAAATAAATTTAGCAAAAGACATTTAAAAAAATGTGTTGAAGTACTTATTTTGATTTTTAAAGAGGTGCCACTTTTTTTTAAAAAACATGCCCTTTTTGTTGCCACTTATTTTGCATAAATCCCCTTTTTTATACTTTTTGAAAATATCCAACGGTAACGCTGCTTCTTTGGAAAATGTTAGAAAAAAAACATCAATTTGCATACATATGCACGTATGTATGTTTTAAGGGTACACTTAACAAGGTAAAATTATTGGCCCAGCTGATGATTTTATGTTCCCTTGTGTTTACCTACCTTGAGTGTCAAAACTTGTTTACATATATAGGGCGCCATTGCTGTTTTTCTATATTTGTTTGTATTATAAAGTGCTGTTTCATTGTTATCAGTGTTAAAACTGGTATTTTAGTCAGATGTTTTTGACAAGCATGGTAAAGTTTTACAGAAACAAAATGTTTGTATTTTGTTTTTGCATTTTTGTTGTTGCTGACGTGCACAGACCTTATTAATGGGCCTTGTATGTATGTACAAAAAATCAAAAAGCAGGAAAATAAAAAGAAATTAAAATCAATGTGTTTATACATATGTATGTTCAATGATATGTTTATATATACCCTACAAGAATTTTTGACAAAAACTAACACTAAAACATTTTTTTACTTACACATTTGGCCATTTGTGACCAATATTTCTATAAATTCCGAAGGTGCGAGGAAGATGCAAAATTACACTTGCACAGTTTTCGCCTTTTTTTTAACATCGCCCTAAAGAAAATGATAGAAAATAATGACCGAAATACCGGTCATCTGTGACGGTCATATGACCGGTAAATGACCGTCACTGTTCTTGTAGGGTACATACATCCATATTTATATGTTGGTATGTGCATGCATCATTAATATATTGGGCCGTGTGAATAAAAAAAAAACTAATGCTAAAGTTTTAAATATATTCCTCGCTACAGACTACCGAACACAACCAGCCAAAAATAGAATACACGTGTGCTTATGAGAATAATTTTTTAATTGCTACAATGCAACACAACTACGGGTTGCTGTCAATGCTAATTTTGTGGCGTGGTCGAAATTAAACTAATTTCTATTTTTATACGCGACAGATAACAGATTAGTGCTGCCAATACGGTAAGATGCAAAAAATATAGCTTAAACAGTACAAAAAGACTTTAGGTGGCACCACAGAAAGTCATATTGCTTATATGTTTATTTTGTAGTGGTAGTCTAGTAAATATTTCAGTAGCAGCCAGTCGGACACAAATTTAGCAAGAAACTTTTGTGTTCGTGTGTCCCTCTGATCTTGTTGCTTGAATGTGTTTAATGCATAATACTTGAAAATTTTAAGTTTAAACTAACTTAAAGGTGAATAAAAATTTTAGTTAAAGCTAGTACCTTATAGTGACTGGTAGAAACTAGTTTTTCCAGCTTTGACTCAAGAAAAATGTAAATAAAAACTAGTGAATGCTTAAAAATATAAGTTTTTGCTTTAGTTTTTGTAAGCATATGACCAAAGTGCTTGAGTTTGTGTTTTGCTGCTATATTAAAAAAAAAGTTATTTTTCATTTAAAAAGTAGTATGCCTGCGTTTACAAACGTTTGTGAAAGGAAAGGATACCGCAGAAGGACACACTCTCATCCATCCGATTATTTTAATTTACATACATATATAGATTTCGGAAAAAAAACGTAAAACAGTTTGCGGAACATTTTTAGGAGAAAAGTAATGAAAACAAGGAAGCATCGCTGTCGCAAATTAAAAGAATGAAAATTTTTCTCCGTTCCTTAGCAAAGACATAAAATCATGTTGCCACTGTGTTTTTCTTTTTTGATTTACCCTAAATACATGCAGTGCAATAATTTTTTGTTATTTGCTATACATTTTTGTCATTTGTTGTCAGTAATAGATCATAAAAATAAATGGATACTATTTTCTCATCTACTAGTACAAAAATATTTTACATTTAACACTTTTACATTTTTTGAATTAATATTTTTTTTATTCGTAAATTTATTTCAAAAAAATGTAAATTGCCCACATGCAAAACATTTAATTCACATAAATTCAATCAATTATTTTTTGCTTAGAAAAAAACTGTAAGATCTCCACACATATAATTCTACCAAAAGTCGATGCCGGTTTTTAAAAGCGAAAAAGTAGTAGCTTCACACACATTTTTCCCAGGTGACTTGACCGCCACATTTTCCAGCTTTTGCTAAAACATTTTAGCACTAGCTATATAGAACTAGCAAAAGGTTAATCACACTTTTTACAGTTTTAAACTTTTCCTCATAGCTAGTACTGAGAAGTTTGAGCTAGTGCTATAACTTAGCACTATATGATATAAACTACCTCTTAATTCACTCGACCCACCTTTTAAGCATTAAATACATTCCTCGCTACAGGCTACCGAACACAACCAGTCAAAAGTAGAATACACATTGGCTTATGAGAATAATTTTTTTAATGGCTACAAGGCAACACAACTACGGGTTGCTGTCAATGCTATTTTTGTGGCGGGGTCGAAATTAAACTAATTTCTATTTTTGTAGGCGACAGTTACCAGATCAGTGCTGCCAATACGTTAAGATGCAAAAAATATAGCTTACACTATGCAAAAAGACTTTAGGTGGCACCACTGAAATTCATATTGCTCATATGTTTATTTTGTAATGGTAGTCTAGTAAATGTTTCAGTAGCAGCCAGACGGACACAAATGTAGCTTGAATGTGTTTAATGCTTCAGTTGTTATTATTAAAATTTTGTGTCAATTCTTTGCGATCTTTTTTTGTTTTTTATTTTCGATCTTCCCTCAAATTTGAGAGTTTTGCCCTTTGCCTTTACCGCAGCGTTGCCGTTTGGTTACATTTGTTACATTTTATGTAACTTTTTGATCTACTACGTAACATAAAATTTTAACAGTTATGGTCTAATTTTCGTAACTTTTGTTCTTGCCACACAATAAGGTATAATATTTGGTGTAAGAAATATTTTTAAGTATATTTATTGCCCACTATTAAAGGTGCTTTCGCACGATATGTATTTTACACATGACTTGTCAAATTTTGCAGTGCGAAATCGATATGTGCCGTCTGAACGCGTTTAAACATTGCATGTGTGAAAAACATATGTAAATGTCATATGACAAATTTGTAATTAGAGCGTGCTCTATTTTCATCTGACAAAGCATGTGTCATCAGTTGTTTTTAAAACAACAACAAGGAAAAGTAAGTTGTTTATTTTGGTTTGGAGGTTATGTCAGATGTAATTACACATGTAGGTGTGAAAGCAAAAATTATAGACCATCAAAATGACAATTTTGACAGACATACGCAATTACATGTGGATTGCGAAAGTGAAAAGTCATGTGTAAAATACATATCGTGCGAAAGCACCTTAATGGATCATATATAAATAGTTTTTAAAGGTTGTGACCATTTTATTCACGGTTTTGGTTATAACTCAAAAATTGTAAATTCTATATTATAAAAAGGCATTAAAATGGTAGAAAAATTATATTAAAAAATACTTAATTTAAATATATATTATTAATACCTGCATCAATTGTATGCCTTAAAATTTTATTTGCTTTAGTTTATGTGCACTTTTGACTTAACTGCAGAAAATATTTCCCGTTTTTAAGTGCGATTTCTATACCTGAATTTTAAAGATGAGTGCCCTCAGTTTCTAGCATTCTAAATTTATTAACACAAAAAACATAAACGATAGCTGCACTTTGACTTAACTGCCAATTATTGTTATTCGGCAATTGCTCGTCAACACAGTTTTTTAGATGTACTCATACAAAGGATCAATTAAGCTTTAAATATTAAAAAGTGGTAGCTCTTTTACGACACATTTCTGCACGATTACCAGAATTCCCCCGCTCTTTTCTTGCACCCAATATATTAAACTTCTTTGCAAAAACAAACACTTTAAAATAAAAAATGTTAAGTACATTAAAAATGGCAGCACTTTTGAAATTGTTTAAAGTTAATTATTCAGAATTTTGTAATTCAATGAATTTTATTAAAGTTTTTTGTTCAAAAACTGAGCTCTTTATGATTTAGTTTTTCTTTTTCAAATGTAACTTTGTATAAAAAAATTTAACTTTTTGAATGAAAAAACGTAACTTTTTGCTAGCAACCCTGGCAACGCTGCTTTACCGCCACCACGAATCGCAAACACACAATTACTGTTTATGATGTTCTAACTGTACCCAGGGCTGTCAGTTATGGCGATTTTACGCCAGAAGTAGCGATTTTTTGTGGTCTTGGTGATTAAATTTAGGGTTAGGCGATATGGCGATATTGCTGGCGATTTTTTTCAAGCAAATCGCGAAGTTTTTGGTATTTTTTAATTTTGTTAGAATTCAAGAATATGTAATATGATTTTTTCAATTTATAAATATGGATTTGGTTGACACCAACCCATCAGTATACTTCAACCAATTTCTTGAAGAAAATTCAGGAATATCCTCTGCCTCTAAATACTAACCTCAAAAAACATTTTAAAAACTATTATTAAGAAACCAAAATATTAAAAAGTTTTTTAGAAACCCAACAAACCATTTTTCGTTATAAGCTGATTTTACTTTTTTCCCTTTACATATTATAAATGACAATCGTATATAAAATAAATATTCTATATTAAGTGAGCTTCACATTTACCATTAGACAACAAAAGAAAGTGGTTCTTACTCAATTTAAATTTTTTATTTAGGAGTTAAAAGTTCTGCAACTACATATTTAGGTGCGGTTATTACTTTAATTTTATCTATTTGTATGAATGACGTTCTTACACCAATTATCAGCAGACTTAAAGCAATGAATATAATTAGTATTTATATTTATACTAGTAAGACTTTTGTTGGCAACACTTGTGGATAGAAGATCACTTTTTTAGCGCAAAAATAAAAAAATTAATTTAAATAAAATTTTTTTAATAAAAAACTTTTTTTGAGTTAATTATAAACAAACATAACTTTCTTAAGCGGCTGTTAAAGAAGTGGGATAAATAGAAAGATTAAAATTAATAAAATTTTAAGTAATATGGCTGAATGCAATAAATGCAGATCAGCAATACGTGGTGAAAGTGGAATAAGTTGCAGTGGAGTCTGCGGTAAAATATTTCATCTTTCAAAAAAATGTGCGGGAATAGACCAGTATTCATCCAAAATAATGGAAGAAAATAATTTTATACGATACATGTGTAATGATTGCGTACAATATATACATAATATCGATATGGTGTTAAAAGAAATACAAGATGGAGTAAACAAAAACAAACAGAACTTAATAGACTATAAACATGCATTTAAATCGTCACTTAAACAAAATGAGGATGAAATTAAACAATTATTAGAGGCCATTGAAAAACGGAATGAGGAAAGAATAAACAATATGATTAAACATCAAAAATCTTATGAAAAAAGTTTTGAAGATGTTAAAAAATTATATAGCAGTGCAAATCAAAATGAAAACAACAAAAAACTTTACCAGACAATAGAAGAAAAAAATGATAATTTGTGCAAAGAGATCAAGAAAGTAATAAATGAGTCGTGTAAAAAAACAACATATGCTGATGCAGCTAAAAGCAAAGGGTTACCAGATGTGAGCAAACAAGTACCCCTAATTATAAAACCAAGGGAGAAACAAACAGCAAATAAAACAAAAGAAGAACTAAATAAAATCAATCCAATGGATTTGAAAATAGCAAATGTTGAAAGTAGGAGAAACGGGACAATAGTAATACAAAGTGAAAATGATGAGGAGAGAGAAAAAATAAAGAGTGCAATACTGAATAAAATATCAGATTATTATGAAATTAAAATACCAAATATAGCTGAGCGTAAGATAAAAGTAACCGGCATGAGTTTTGATTATAATGAAAATGAAATAGTTGAAAAAATAATAAAACAGAATCCGAGTTTTAAAAACACTATATTTAAATTTATTGAAAAATATCAGTTTAAAAGAAATAATAAAACAATATATAATGTAAAATTAAAAATTGATAACGAATCATATAGCGAAATTATAGAGGAAGGAAAAATAAACATTGGTTGGGAAAAATGCAAAGTATATGATGGAACGGAAATCACGCAATGTTTGAAATGTAGAGGTTATAACCATTTGGCAAAAGAATGTAAGAACCAGGAGGTATGCTTGAGATGTCACGGTCAACATAGAACTAAAAACTGCGAAAATCAAGAGCAAATAATGAAATGCATCAATTGTATAAAAGTAAACAGCAAACTCAACATGGGATTAGATGAGAATCACTTTACAAATGATAGAGAATGCCCGGTGTATCAAAACAAATTAAAAAATAAAAAAAGAAATATTGGATTAACGGCTTAACAATTAAAGGAAATCAGTATGATGTATACAAACATACAAGGACTTCTTAATAACTATAGTCAACTCGAAATTATTACGTCAGAGGAATGTCCAGATTTTTGTGTTTTATCAGAGACTCACATAACCAAGGACATAGAAGAACAAGAAATGCAGTTAAAAGAATACAATTATATTAATTTGTTATCTACATCCCCCAGAACTGGTGGTGTTATAATATATTGGAAGAGTCACTGCAATGTTGTGAAATTAATTGAAAAGATAGTTAATATTAAATACTGGATTTAAATTTGCAGAGCCACATTTGGAAACTATAGCTTTATAATTGGAGCAGTTTATGGGTCACCTAGTCATAGCGAAGCTGAATTTTGCAATATATTTGAAGAAGTAATTGAAGAAATCTGTGATAATAATTTTAACAACTGTGATATTATAATAACTGGTGATTTTAATATAGATTGGATAAAAAACTACACGTATAGGAATAGAATTAAGAGTATACTTAATGACAATGGTTTAAAGCAAGTAGTAAATAATTACACTCGTGTACAAAAAACTCTAGCACAATAATTGACTACGTAATAACAAATAACTATAATACAGTAGTGAGTAATAATGAAAAAAATAATATATCAGACCATGAAGTTATAAATATTACAATCCCAAATATATGTAGCCAAATACAAAAAAAAGAAAAATAATCGAAATATTTAATTACAATAAAGGTACATTTAATACACAACTAACAAACAACCTAAAATACGATAATTGCATAGATATGAATGAAAATGTAAATTTTTTTGATAGTTGCTTGAAAAATTCAGTTGAAAAGTGCACAGTTAAAAAACAAATACGTGAAGATAAAAATATATATAATTGGTTTACGGACGAATTAAGATTGATGGAAAGGGAAAAAATAATAAGATATCTGCAAGCTGAAACTGGCAACGATTCAGAGACATCAACGACCTAAATGAAATGAAGACTTTGAATAAAAAAATCATGGAAGAAATTGAAAAATATAGAAATAAATCCTGGGACTACTTGCTATCCAATCTTGATAAAGGCTCTCCCCCTTTTTGGAATCTAACCAAAATTTTGAGGAAAAGGTCATGCAATATTCCTATATTAAAACAAAACGGTTACAGTTATACCTGCAACCAAGAAAAAGTTGAAATATTGGCTCAAACGTTTGCTTTGAATCATTCTATTTCAGTTCATCTTGGGAACTCTGATACCAATCTTCTTGTTCAAGATACCCTTGAAGCCTTTAGATCATTAAATTCAAGCCAAACCAATGAATTTCAAACAAATATTTCCGAAGTTTCCACCATAGTCAAATCGCTAAAGAGCAAAAAATCTCCTGGGCTCGATGGAATTAGAAACCTGTGCTTAAAAGCACTTCCTAGAAAGGGGTTAAAACTTCTAGCAGCCATAATCAATGCCTGCTTAAAACAGTGTTACTTTCCACTTGAATTTAAAGAATCTAAAGTCATCCCCATAAAAAAACCGAAAAAACCACCTGATTGTCCCTATTCTTATCGACCTATAAGCCTTCTATCTTCTTTCAGCAAAATACTCGAAAAAGTAATAAAAAACAAACTGGTCAATTTTATTGAAAACAACAATATCCTGCCACAGGAACAGTTCGGCTTTCGCAGGGAACATAGTACTATCCATCCACTGATCAGAATAAAGAATATGGTTAAGGAAAATTTTAGCTACCAAAAATCTACCGGTATGGTTTTATTGGACGTAAAAGCCGCCTTTGATTCGGTATGGCATGACGGTTTAATATTCAAGATGATAAGCTTCGGATTTCCCGTGTATCTTATAAAAATAATATACAGCTTCCTTTCCCTACGATCGTTTAAAGTCCATATTGGTTCGCACTCGTCTAATTCTTTTCCTGTAACAGCAGGATGCCCACAAGGCTCATGCTTATCCCCCATTCTGTATAATCTATATACTTCCGATTTTCCCCAACTAGACCATTGTACCTTGTCTATTTTTGCTGATGATACAGCGGTTCTCTGCTCAGGCATTAAAGCTACAGACGTAATATCCAAGCTTGAAAGAGCTTTGATTGAGTTACAAAAATATTTCTGTAAATGGAAAATAAGGTTAAATTACGAAAAAACACAGGCAATCTATTTTACAAGAAAGCGTAAGGCATGTTTTTTACCGCAATATAATATTACTTTTGATAATTACTCGGTCCAATGGGAACAAAAAGTCAAATACCTGGGGGTCATACTAGATTCTAAAATAAAATTTAAGGACCATATTGCTTATATTGTTAATAAAGTAAATGTACTAACCCGAATACTATATCCTTTTATTAACAGAAGATCTAGACTGAGCATTAGCAATAAAAGAATAATATTAAAATTAATCTTTCATGCTGTTATGTTTTATGCAGCTCCTGCCTGGTCGACAAGTGCTAACTGCCATATAAGTAAACTACAAATAGCCCAAAATAAACTCTTAAAGCTAATTTATAACCTCCCAAGGTTTTTTTCGACAGAGCGTCTACATTGCCTTGCTGATATTGAGATAGTCAAAGTCAAAATTGCTAGACTAAACGAGAATTTCTATATTAGATGTCTTAACTCGGAATACGAACATATTAATGAGCTAGCTCAGCGTATATAATCATGTAGTTAGTTAAGTTATTTTAAGTATAGGTTATAGTATATTCAAATAGGTTTTTGTAAATTTTTACCTCCATAAACTAATGTCATCATACAAAGACTTTAAATAACATTTATTATTATATATTTAAGTAGAAAAAGATCAAAATCTTGAACTCTTTATTAACAAGTATAAGATTAAATGAAATGTAAATATTATATAACGATAATAAAATTGAATTGAATTTAAGCTTTAGGTCTATTTTTTCGTTTATTTTTTTGCAAAATTTTTTCAATATTTCGCCACTCCGTTGTGTGGCATCATCAGGAGGTTATTTTAGTTAATTATTAAAGTTGTTATTTTGGTTTAAAAATTAGCTTTTGGCTTTTCGAATAACGATTATAATATTAAAAAATTTTAATATTAAAATTTTTAGATTAAAATTTGTTAATATTATAATCGTTATTCGAAAAGCCAAAAGCTAATTTTTAAACCAAAATAACAACTTTAATAATTAACTAAAATGACCTCCTGATGATGCCACACAACGGAGTGGCGAAATATTGAAAAAATTTTGCAAAAAAATAAACGAAAAAATAGACCTAAAGCTTAAAAAATAGTCTTATTTATTAACATTAAAAAGGTCAAAAAACTAGAAAAAATAGAATAAGAAATAAATACAAACAAAAAATCGAAATCACCAAAAATAATTATATAAATAACAAAATCAGTAATACAACGGACCAAAAACAAATGTGGAAGCAAATTAAAAGCCTGGTACTTAATAATAGTAAAAATGCAATAAAATCTGTGATATTTGACCATATTGAATACAAAGATAACTATAAAATAGCTAATAAATTTAATTCGTATTTCGTAGATAGCATTGGTAGTATAAGAGAATCAATAGATAATGTGCAATACGTAAATCGGATAACATGCAATATAACTGACTTATTTACATTTCATATAATAAATAATTTGGAACTCTATAGTTTAGTAAAACAAATGAAAAATAAGGCTGATTATGATAAAATATCAAATAAAATTATTTTGGACAACTGGGATGTGATTGGTAGCATACTGCTCAAAATAATTAACACATCTTTGGAGACCGGATCTTTTCCTAACAATTGGAAGAAAACAATGGTAATACCAATAGAAAAAATTGCTAAAACAAAAAAGTGCGATGAATTCAGGCCAATAAATACTTTAAAAACATGTGAAAAGATACTAGAAACGGTTGTAAAAAGTCAAGTAGAAACATATATAGAAGAACAAAATATACTATCAAAATACCAATCAGGATTCCGTAAAAAGCACTCTTGTGAGACAACTGTAAACTATGTGATTAGTAAATGGAAAACCATAGCAAAGGATAAGAAATTAATGGCGATATTTCTTGATTTCAAAAGGGCATTTGAAACCATTGATAGAGAAATTATGTTGGAAAAGCTGTATATGTATGGAATTAGAGGAAAGGAGTTGAATTGGTTTAAATCTTACATGGAAAACAGGAAGCAGACAACCAAGGTAAATAACTATGTATCGGAGGAAATAATGAATGACTATGGAGTACCACAAGGATCTATTCTAGGCGCACTGCTTTTTATAATATATATTAATGACATGCCAAATATAATAGAAAGATGTAACATAGTTTTATACGCTGATGATACATTAATATATACAATAGCAGAAACGGAAGAAGAATGTCGTGAAAGTATGAAATATAACATTGATAAAATAAATATATGGTTAAAAATGAATAAACTTAAACTTAATGAAAATAAAACAAAGATAATAGAAATTAATATAAATTCAAACGAATCATTTAAAATAAATAATGCTGAAATAGAAAAAGGTGAACATATAAAGTATCTCGGGTTTATTATCGATAAAAAATTGAATTTCAATGATCATATTGAGCACTTATGCAAAAAAATCGGTAAAAAAATTAATTTTCTCAAGAGAATCAGAAACAAAATATCAAAAAATACTGCAATTAATATTTATAATACCATAATAAAGCCGCATTTCGAATATGGGTCTACTATAATATACACATGTACGAACACACTCCAATTGGCAAGAATGCAAAAACTTCAAAATAAGGCTATGAGAATAATATTAAAATGTGATCGATATACAAATATTAACACAATGTTAAATAGTCTTAAATGGTTAAATGTTAAACAAAGACTTCAATACAACACGCTGAGATTTATTAAAAAATTAAAACAAGGGGATGCACCTAGATATTTATGTGAACAAATAAGATATGTAGGTGAAATCCAACCATACGCGCTAAGAAATGCAAGCGATTTTCGTGTAAATATGCCGACGTCAACACAAATGCAGAGATCACTATTCTACAAAGGTCTACAACTATTCAATGAACTACCAAATAATATGAAGAACGAGAATAATGAATATATTTTTAGAAGAAAATGTATTAATTTTGTTAGATTTAATGTCAATTTATAATGTTAAGAAATTAATTTATTCACAATTTTGTAAAAGTATTTATAATACTAATAATAATATATAAAAAAAAAAAAGAACTGATCTAGTTGGGCTCCTATGACAACCTAATGTTAAAAGCGATAGTTCGATGTATGGAAAAAGGTCAGATATGTAACTAGTTTAAAGTCCACAGTTATATTTGTAACAATTACTAGTTATTTTATCTGCAGCGTTACTTGACATTTAATATAATATACATACATACATAGATATATATGAGTATGTATTTGTATGTATAAAAGTTTAAGACATATTATTTATTTGAGTTTCAAGCTTGAAACTCATCCAAATCCGCTCGCTCGAAACATCTTGCAACATAGTGGACACACCCGTCTGAAAAGGAGGGATACTATTGCGCTTAGATGAAATTATTTATTTCCTTATGATAACTTAAATTTTAGTCTGGCACTGGCCGGACTAATATTAAATATATAGCTCTAAGATTTGAATACTTATTGTTAGTTCGCCAAAGGCGAAGATTCAATAATAAAAAATATGAAAAAAATATATTATTTAGTTATATTAATTTTTTACAATAAATTATTTTTAAAACGACTTCTATACTTTTGTATAAGTTCTTCAATTGAAAACCAATCTTCAAGGATAATACTGTCTTAAAAACTTTACGTCTACGTAACTTAAAGACTGTACTTAATGGCACCTAACACCAAATAACTTTCAAATTTTGTTTGAAGCATTGAAAAAATCAAACAGTAAATTTTGTTAATATATGTATGTAGATGCATATATAGCTGTGTTTCAGATGCTTAACATAATAGCCCGAACTTATACAAAGTTACCCAAACTTGCCCAAAAGCATTTTAGGTAACAATTTTCGTGCAAAAAATACAACGTATGAGAGAGTAGTTATTTTTCATTTCCTGTACTAATTCGCCTGAACTTTTTCTTTCGGTAAGAACTTAAAATCAGCTGATTTTTGTTTCCTTTTATTTTGCAAATAAATAAGGCTTGATTTTAATACTTTCTAAAAAATGTAATTTGTACGTAAAAATTTACATTAATTCATATATATTTCTTCCTTTCTTTATTATAAAAATATGCTTTAACAGATTTTTATTTACTTTTTTTAGATATTGCCAATAATGTTAATGACGTGTTTGTAAAAATGCTATGCGTTTCAGGAGTCTTACATTACTAAAATAGATTTTTATTTAAAAATAAAGCCGCATTATTTGTTACGTGACCTGTAAGAGGCTCTGCTGGACACCGACCCGTCTCGCTCCGCGGTTACTTCCATGGGCGTAGTTCTCAACCCTTCAGCAGACCAAGGTACGTCACCAGATAATTTCTTTCAAAAAAACTACACAACAAACATTTAAATACTCACAACGCCTGGAACGCTCATGGATAGGGAGGTGGATGTTGACCTCCAATCGCCCATTCCCAACCATACCTGTAAATACTCCATAAAAATAGTTCTTTTACAGGCCCTATGACCCGTTCTTTCTCACCTTTTCAGTTTCAACAACCCCTTTACAAATAATTTTAGTCACACATATTCATTTCTAAACAATACAAAATTACAAATTTTATTCAAGACATGATTACTATATTAAAATTAAACGTTTAAAATAAAAAAAACTTATCTTTTATAATATTTACAAGACACAAAAAAAAACACTTAATTTAAAATTCACAAAAACCGTTATTTAATTTGTCCTAATAAAATAAATCGATGCTAGCTTCTTCTTGCTTTGATTACTTTTCTTTGCTATATTTCAGCGCAAAAATCTAAGCATTTGAAAAACTTATAGCATGGGACTTTTTTTTTTCTCTCTAGAGCTCAAACTAATTTTTCTTTTGGTTCATTTAAGCTACACACTTTTGTTATATATTTTTTCTTTTTTGCTTACAGGCCTTGAGGAGCTCCCTGAGGATGTATATGGGCTGGTAATTTCACCATAACACAAAATTTACTCATACCTAGTTTGTGCTCTATGTGTTTTTTTATTTTTCAAAAACTTACTCTTTTCTATCTCTAGCATTAATTTTTTTTTTACTTTTTGTTTTTTTTTTTAGGACCGCGAAGCAACAAAAACTTAAATCTAAACACTCACAAATACACACATAAATTTTGACACAAATACACTCTTAAAGCTATTTTTTTAGTTTTAATTTAACTACTTCTTTTTAAAAAAATTTTTAACCAAATTTAAATAAAACTTTAACTCTTGATTTAAAAATTTATCCAGCGTTTTAATCTTTTATTTAAAATTAACCAACGGTCACAGTTTTCTGGGATTAAACCCTCAATTCTATTTTGGATTGACTTCTTTTCTAAGTATGGATGTAATATGCCTTTGTATTTTTTTTCTTAATAATTGCCTACCTGGTTTTCCAATTTATTTTACCCTTTTAGGATTATTTTTGGGACCACTCTTCCTGCCTTCTGTTTAATTCGGGTAGGATCTTCCGCAAAAATCGTAGTTGCGTTGGTACCAGCTATTAATTTTCACCACACCAAAAAAAATAAATATCATTTAGAATCGATCCTACTATTTTCACCCTTAATGCATTAAACACTTACGTAGGCTTTTTTTTCGACACAAAATAATTTTAATTTTTAGTAAAAAAAATGTATTAAACTCTCCGAAAATTATCAGGATATGTATCCTGAAACTCTTCCTTTTATTTACAAAATCTGTACTTCACACTTATTACTTCTTTCTTGTTCGCGCACTTCTTTGGTACTTGTTTACTTTTAAAATTCAAACAGAAAAATAACCCCGCTATAAAATTTTCTTGTATTTATACTGATTTAACCCTACGGGATTTATTTACTTTGTTACAAGTTTTTTCTGTTAGGTCATACGCTTTTCTACCTGCAATACAGTTTTTGCGGATCTCTTCCAATATTTAAATAAAATTTAAAATACATAATCCTTAAACTTTACTTCTTCTACGCCAATTTTAAACGTTTTAAGTCATATTTAAATTATTATTATCAACCATTATCCCATTTCCTTCGTATCCTTAATTTTTAATGTCCCTGAGTCCTAGCAAGTATCAGGCTGTCAGCAATTTTAGCAATATTCAAATTTCATTCATATCCTGTTTAATAATTTAATTTTAAAACGTAACTGTTAGCTACCAACAATTTTCAATTTACGCACACTGACGTTTTTCTACTATTTTTACAGCGTTGCCCACTATTATCTCCTTTTTACGAATAAACACAACCCTACAAACCTATAGAAATGTCATTTTCATTCAATTACAAGACGTCAAAAACAACAAACGGCACATGATAAGTATACATATATTTTTTAACAATTTTTATTTTATTTATTTTCAGGATTTACTTTTATTAAATGATGTCAAATCTGGGTAATATTAAATCTGGTGACCGTAAGTATCGTTCCCATTTTTCCTTTTAATGTAAATTATATTTTCTTTTCTCTTTTCAGGTCACTAACAAACTAACCTAAAATTGTGCAAACAAAAAAAAACAAAACTAACAAACCAACATTTTAAACCAAAAACAAACACGATAAACTTTGAGACCGGGACATGGGCAGGAACTGGTCATTCCATGACGCAAATTTCATCAGCCCCTCCCTTTACATCAAACATCAACAAAAACAAATATTTACAATAAAAGTGTGCACCGGGACATGAGCCGGAGCTGGTGCCTCCATATCGCGTACGGGCTCCTCCCTGTTCATAAAAAGAAATTATAAAATCCTGGATTGGAGGGCATAGGTCGTTTTTCCCTCATCCAGAAGTGTTCCGGCTAAGGCCTGTCCACGCAAAAAATTTTTTCAGCGTGCCCCTCACGCCCCGCAACAAAACTCCGGGGTCGATGACCTCGGTCATAGAGAACGGTGTGCGGGTTTTATTAAACAACGTGGGGAACTCCCACACCCTGATGTCTCAAAAGCCGGGCTATCGATTACAGGCAACTAGGTGAGTTACTGAAAACTGAAATAGTAAAACAATAGCTTATGTGATATATTCTCTAACAATACAAATATTTCACGGCATTGTCCCAATGTACTTTCGCGTTCGACTATGTACCCTGTGATATGTGTAGTGGAACCTAGGGCATACATATTTTATGTACTATAAAGAAAATTTACAATATTTATCCGGTTTTACACATATGAGTGTACAAACAGTGCCAATATTAGACGAATACAACAACAACAACAAAATCGTTAAAGTAAAAAGTTCTTATAATCTAATATTGCACATAATTATATCACAGGCTAATATTTAGGATTTACTATAAAAAAATCAACAGGTACATTGGTTGTCATATTGTTACTTCCTTTGCCTTTTCCTATGCACATGAAGCGGAATATCTCATGACTACTCTAAAAGTTGTCAACTATTGCCCTTTCCTACGGAAAACGCATAGTGACTCTCCATATCGTTGTAGATCCCTTCTACGTTCATGTAATTGGTCCCTGACCAATTTTAGCACTTTATAGCGCAAAATCGAATGCTTTACTAAAAAGCAAATTCCACCTTAACAAAAATATCAATTGCAACATATGCATAAGTCGTTATCCATTATCTCGAATTATTTACATCTCTATTTTCAAATTTTATTTGCAGGATCTCACATATACCTAATGGAAATGCCAATATACCTCCTCCCAGGAATTTACAACTTCAGCCGGTAGTCTTATCTCGAGAAAATTTCATCCAGAAAGATTTCGAAACAAAATATTCCTGTGAACAATACAAGACAGTTTTGCAAAAAATTTACGGGAAGTAACTATTCATTCTGTCATAATTATTTTACTTTGTTTGTCTGTTTTTTTTCTTTTTTTCTTTTCTTCCATAAGCAACTATACGTTCTCACGTTGTACGATTTTTCCTGCCACAATATGAACAACAGGTCTGAAAATGTATTAAACTAATACACGTAAGAAAAAAACTGGACATCACAAACTAAACTAAATATCACAGGATTATTTAGGGTAAGTGTTTTATACTTAACTATTATTTATATCACAAATCATATTACTATCACAGAATCTATCAGGAGTTTTTATCACACTTTTCCTATAACTATATTGCACACTTAAATCAAATTATACTATACTCGAATATCCTTTGCGTGATACGTACCCAGTGGTTTACCCTGCATGTTCTCTAATTCGTACATGTTATTACCAATTGGTTTTAGCACTCTACATTTCAAAAATTTTCTACAAAATTTGGAATTAACGTTTTTGCTAAAATTGCTTAGAATTGTATTTCGCCGATACACTTCCTGTCCGGGAAAGAACTTGGTAACCCTTGCACCTCTATTATACCTTTCAGCACTTCTACTGTAAGCTTTTTGCATGCTTTCTTGAATCTTCTCACGCATGATTGTCAATTTATCTTGCCTATTGAGCTCTTTTATCTCATGGTCTGTGAGAGATAAAAGTTTTCTACCTAATTTGTAATCTGCACCACTGGTATACATGTGAAACCCAAAAAGTGCAAAAAATGGGGTTACACCTGTAGCGGCATGAACAGAAGTTCTTAAAGCGCACTCTATTTCTGACAAATACATGTCCCAATCTCTGTGGTCATTTTCTAAATATGCTCTTATAGCGGATAAAACGGATTGATTGACACGCTCACTAGCATTACTCTGTGGAGAATAAACAGCAGTTTTGATATGCTGTATTTTATATGATTCAAGCAAACTTTGAAAATTTTTGGCAACAAACTGGCTACCATTATCGCTATGGATAATTTCTGGTACCCCAAATTTATGAAATATTTCCTGAACTAAGAATTGTATCACATTGTTGGTAGTTGCGTCTTTCATAGCCTTTAAAAAGACAAATTTCGTAAAGTGGTCGACTACTATAAATATGTAGCTATTTCCTTTCTTAGAGCGTGGGTACTTTCCCATAAAATCAATATAAAGTTTTTGAAAAGGTCTTTCTGTTATTACTTGTTTTCCTATCTCTGGTCGAAGATTCACATTACAGGGTTTTGTCTCCTTGCAAATTTGACAAGAAGTGACATAATTTTTGACTTGTAGTGTCATCTTTGGCCAATAAAAACTTCTCTTAAGTCTCTCAAGCGTTTTTGTTATACCACCGTGAGCTGTTGTTGGATTTTTGTGAGCATTTTCTATAAGTGCTTGTGTTATTGTAGCAGGAATCCATAATTTCCATTGGCTTTCTTCTCCTAAAGGATCAACACACATTTTTTTGTAGATCAACCCATTCTCGACTTTTAAATCTGGTAGTCTGGAATTATTTTCTTTAATCTGTGCAACCAACTCTAAATATTCTTCACTTTCGAACTCTGTTGTTTCGAAGCCTATTATTTCGGTAATATCCATTTCATTTACACACGGCACTCTGGACAACATGTCGGCGACGATATTTTCAGATCCTTTTCGATGTTCTACTTCAAAATCAAAGGCTTGCAACTGAAGGGACCACCTGGCCAATCTGCCTGTTAAATCCTTTAATGACATCAGCCATTTCAGGCTAGCGTGATCAGTTATGATCGTAAATGGCATCATTTCCACATATTGCCTAAACTTCTTAACAGCCATAACTGCAGCTAGACATTCCTTCTCAGTTACTGTATAATTCCTTTGACAGGAGTTTAACTTTTGCGAGTAGAAAGCAATCGGATGTTCCTCGTTGTTTTCGTTTACCTGATACAAAACAGCTCCAATGCCATAGTCACATGCGTCACATTGAATAAAGAATCGTTTTGTAAAATCCGCATGACGCAAAACTGGTGCTGATGACAAAGCCCTTTTCAAATTTTCAAAAGCAATGATCGCTTCAGGTGACATTTCGAACTTTTTTGATTTTTTTAAGACTTCAGTCAGTGGGGCAGATATAACAGAAAAGTTTTTAATAAACCGACGATACCAGCCGGCGGTACCTAGAAAACTTCTTACCTCTCGTATCGATTTAGGCAGTGGTATCTCCCTGATCGCTTTAACTTTATCGGGATCGGTTTTAAGCATTCCCCCACCGACTATAAAACCAAGATATTTTAAACGTTGAAAACAAAATTTTGATTTGGTTAAGCCAATGGTTAAATTTGCGTCTTTCAAACACATCGCTACTTCCTTAAGCAATTGTATATGTTTGTCGAAATCGTTGGAAATAATGAGTAGATCATCCAGGTATATAAAAACATTGTCTTTGAGATTTTGTGGGATGACTTTATCCATTAGGCGGCAGAGGCGTTGGGCCGCATTACACAAACCGAATGGCATCATACGAAATTGATACAGTGGTCTTCCGGCGACTGTAAACGCGGTGTATGGTCTACTCTCTGGGTCCAACTCAATCTGCCAGAATGCGTATTTTAAGTCGACGCTACTAATATAATATGTTTCGTCGATTCTACTTAGTATGCCATCAATGTTTTGTAATGGATAAGCATCCTTAACCGTTAATTTATTCAATTTTCTGGCATCCAAGCAAAACCTGTTTTTCCCTGGTTTTCTCACGATAGTTGTTCGGTTGCTCCAGGGGCTTTCGCTAGGTTCTATGACTTTCAACTCTAACATTTTATCAATTTCTTTGTACGTGATCTCCTGGACTGCGGGTGAAATAGGATAGTATCTATCTTTTATCGGTTCGGCGCCGTCTATTAATTTTATGGTATGTTTTTCGAGTGCTGTTTTCCCTAATCCTTTAGTTTCAAAAGTGTCAAAATTCTCTATGGCGTCTTTAAGTTGTTTTTCTTGTTCTTTACTTAAAGCATGAGGTTCTAATTTGTATTCCTCGTTCTCATCTGCTAAATCGCCAAGAACTTTTTCTATTTCTATCTCCTCTACATCTATAACATCTGGAGCTAATTTAAAAGTGCGCCAAAAATCTATGCCCAAATATAAAGGCTGTTCCAGATCAGGACATAAATACAACAGAACGTTATTGGTTTGATCTTTATACTGTATGGTTGCTCTAACTTTTCCCAATATTCTATGGTACTGACCACTTGCGGTTTTGACATTTGAGAATATGGGTATTATTTTCAAATTAAGTTCCTCAATTACTTCTCTACAACTTTTCCCTAAAATGCTAACAGACGCTCCGCTATCTAACAGACCTTTCATAACTTTGCCTTCTAAAACTATGTCAGTGTAGACCCTGTTATCTTTATGGTTACTAAATTTATTAAGAGATTCAATCATTAATTTCTTAGTTTCTCGTTTCTTTTTATACAATTCTCTTATCTTTATAATTCTCTTAGAGCGCGTTTTGGGACTAAGGTTTTCATTAAAAATTTGGGATCGAATATGGTCATAAAACTTTTTCCTTTCTTTCAGTGGCATGTAGTGTCTTATTTGTGCAAAATTGTTTGGTAAGCTAGTTTTATCTTTTAACGTGTTTCCATTGTGGGGTTTTTCAATGAACGTAGGTCCCCACTGATTCCTGCGTCCCTCATCCGGTTTTCCCGTTGGCAGTCTGGGCATTTAGGAGCTATAACATTTGGTTTGCCACACCGGTAGCAGAACAGATTCCTTTCAGCAGCATTGCAATCTCGAAAACCATGGCCAAGCACTTTACAATTCCAACACACAAGTTGTTGTTGTTTTTGTTGTTGGATTTTTAATGCGGCTATATCTTCTGAGTGATTTTCAATTTCTTCTACAACATCCAGCTCGATTTCGTTGACACTTCTGGTGGGACGTTGGATTGGCAGACTATTTCGCAACTCTCTCCTGGGAAAATTTCGTTCAGCTTCTATACACTCTGTTCGCAATTGTTCAACGGACGATACTGAGATTGGATATACAATTCTAGCTACACTTTCTCTAACGTTTCTCTTCAAAATTTTAATCATGTCGTACTCAGGTATGGGCTGTACGAGTCTGGAACGAAGTTTAGACATCGTGTGGAAAAATGCATCTAGAGATTCGTTTGGCTGTTGCTTTCTTTCAACTAAATCTCGCATGATCTCGAAGTTTGACGTGTTGGTGCGGTATTGATTATATAATTCGCATTTAAGCGTGGGCCACTTCATGACTCCATGTGTGCGGATGAGAAGCCAATACCAATCTTTAGCTGGGCCTACTACTAAGAGGTGGAAATCTCTCAAAATTTCATCCCAACTTATGCCATAGTGGGCTTGGAGGTGTTCTACTCTAAATATGAAATCTTCGACACTCATGTTAGTATTGTTCCCGTTAAATACGATTCCCCATTTGTCTATTCGTATATTAATTTTTTCTAAATTTCTGTTAGAATTCTCAGACGTTGGTGGGACTTGATTATTATAAGAGAAGCCTATATTACCCCCTGGTAAGTTACTAGTTTCTGGCATATTATTCTGTAAAATGTTTGACGGATTTTCAAAATTATTCCTGACTATATTAGGAAATGATGGTTGTGTTTCAATAGATTCATGACCTCTAGAACCTGCTCGAGACAGTTCTCCCACTACTTTCGTTAATTCTATTAAAGACCTTTTTATCTCACTAACTTCATCTGAGACTATTTTCTTGACGTGCTGCTCTAACTCGTTTTGAACTATAGTATCATCTACTCTTCCTCTGACCTCGGATTCTAATACTATACTTGGTATACTGACAGACGGAACTTGATCAGGATTCAGAACTTCGGCGACTATCACATTTGGCGTATGAACTGGTTGCATATTTCTAGTATTTATCGTCCCTGACAAATCTTTAATGTTACTATTATTAGTTGCCATGTTTGACCTATTATTGCTGACTTTACCTTGATTCTTTTGTAATTCAACGGACTTATTCAGACTTGTTTGTTGGGTTATCGGTTTCCTATTTAACGTTTGAGATCTAGTTTCTCTATTCATTCCTCGGGAAAATTATTATTATAGTGATATATCTAAATTTAGCGGAAGGTGACGCAATTCAAATAACAATTTAAAAAACCAGGACTGTTACAAAAAAAAATCGCTTAAAAACGCAAAAATGTTGATTAGCTAAGTATAAATTAAACAATCAAAAATATGGAATTTATGAATTCCGAAAAAATATGCTTAACTACACAAAAAATAAAAAAATTATGTTTTTTTAAAAAAAAAATGGTATAAAAAAAATATGTATAAATAAAAGAAATAATCACAAAATTACATAGAAAAAAAATGATTTAAAAACAAACAAAATTACACTACTCTACTGTTAAGCTACTTATACAGGACAAAATTGAAAACTATAAACCTTAAAAATCGATAACTAATATATTTGTAAATAAATAGATTAATACATAAAAATTATATAAATAAATAAATAAAAAAATTTATAAATAAATCAATAAATATAAAAAAAGTGTATAAAATATGTATAAGTAAATAAAAAATGTATAAAATATGTATAAATAAAAAATGTATAAATAAATAAGTAAATAAATAATGTATAAATAAATAAGTAAATAAAAAATGTATAAATAAATAAGTAAATAAAAAATGTATAAATAAATAAATAATGTATAAATAAATAAGTAAATAAAAAATTTAGAAATAAATAAATAATGTATAAATAAATAAGTAAATAAAAAATGTATAAATAAATAAATAATGTATAAATAAATAAGTAAATAAAAAATGTATAAATAAATAAATAAATAAAGGAATAAAAAATGTATAAATAAAAATATATCAGTGAATAAATATATGTGTAAATAATTTAATAAAAAAAATGATAAAAAAGACTAAATTATTAATTAAAGAAATAAATAATTAAATAAATAAACACTGACGCAAACAATTTAAATTATAAAATGACGAATTAAAAAAAATTTACACGCAAAACAATTAACTTGACAGAACATTAATTAAAGGGATTGTTGAAATCAGCGGCGGCTAAACGGTTTTCTTTTGATTCTCATTTTATGAGCTATCACGAGGTTCCATTAAATCAATTTTAAAACAAAGAAAAGCGGTAATGAACGGTTCAGTTTGTGCTCCTTAATTATATACTTCTATAATTCTTGGAGGCCAGATAGCACGGTTTATCGGCACAACGGACCTCAAGCTTTGAGCTTGAGCGGCTGACGAGTCACCGCCATCTGCTTCACAAACTTAACTTCAGACTGAAACTACAAAAAAACATTATCGAATAATGGTGAACATTTAGATTGAACTTAGTTCATATACTAAGAATCACCTATAATTCGTGTGAACAATTCGTTAGCCTTTTCCATCATCCAAAGTTAATGCAAAAATGTTCGCACTTCTGACTTTTCGGCTCATTGCCAAAAACGGCTGCGACTTATTTCAAACTAACTATGGATTTTTTTAAAGGCTCACGTTGGGCTATTTACAAAAATAATTCTACTATTGCCTAGTGTCTAGATGTCCTACACTAGGAGATCTTTACTTTCTAGTTTGGGCGCCATTTCTGTTACGTGACCTGTAAGAGGCTCTGCTGGACACCGACCCGTCTCGCTCCGCGGTTACTTCCATGGGCGTAGTTCTCAACCCTTCAGCAGACCAAGGTACGTCACCAGATAATTTCTTTCAAAAAAACTACACAACAAACATTTAAATACTCACAACGCCTGGAACGCTCATGGATAGGGAGGTGGATGTTGACCTCCAATCGCCCATTCCCAACCATACCTGTAAATACTCCATAAAAATAGTTCTTTTACAGGCCCTATGACCCGTTCTTTCTCACCTTTTCAGTTTCAACAACCCCTTTACAAATAATTTTAGTCACACATATTCATTTCTAAACAATACAAAATTACAAATTTTATTCAAGACATGATTACTATATTAAAATTAAACGTTTAAAATAAAAAAAACTTATCTTTTATAATATTTACAAGACACAAAAAAAAACACTTAATTTAAAATTCACAAAAACCGTTATTTAATTTGTCCTAATAAAATAAATCGATGCTAGCTTCTTCTTGCTTTGATTACTTTTCTTTGCTATATTTCAGCGCAAAAATCTAAGCATTTGAAAAACTTATAGCATGGGACTTTTTTTTTTCTCTCTAGAGCTCAAACTAATTTTTCTTTTGGTTCATTTAAGCTACACACTTTTGTTATATATTTTTTCTTTTTTGCTTACAGGCCTTGAGGAGCTCCCTGAGGATGTATATGGGCTGGTAATTTCACCATAACACAAAATTTACTCATACCTAGTTTGTGCTCTATGTGTTTTTTTATTTTTCAAAAACTTACTCTTTTCTATCTCTAGCATTAATTTTTTTTTTACTTTTTGTTTTTTTTTTTTTAGGACCGCGAAGCAACAAAAACTTAAATCTAAACACTCACAAATACACACATAAATTTTGACACAAATACACTCTTAAAGCTATTTTTTTAGTTTTAATTTAACTACTTCTTTTTAAAAAAATTTTTAACCAAATTTAAATAAAACTTTAACTCTTGATTTAAAAATTTATCCAGCGTTTTAATCTTTTATTTAAAATTAACCAACGGTCACAGTTTTCTGGGATTAAACCCTCAATTCTATTTTGGATTGACTTCTTTTCTAAGTATGGATGTAATATGCCTTTGTATTTTTTTCTTAATAATTGCCTACCTGGTTTTCCAATTTATTTTACCCTTTTAGGATTATTTTTGGGACCACTCTTCCTGCCTTCTGTTTAATTCGGGTAGGATCTTCCGCAAAAATCGTAGTTGCGTTGGTACCAGCTATTAATTTTCACCACACCAAAAAAAATAAATATCATTTAGAATCGATCCTACTATTTTCACCCTTAATGCATTAAACACTTACGTAGGCTTTTTTTTCGACACAAAATAATTTTAATTTTTAGTAAAAAAAATGTATTAAACTCTCCGAAAATTATCAGGATATGTATCCTGAAACTCTTCCTTTTATTTACAAAATCTGTACTTCACACTTATTACTTCTTTCTTGTTCGCGCACTTCTTTGGTACTTGTTTACTTTTAAAATTCAAACAGAAAAATAACCCCGCTATAAAATTTTCTTGTATTTATACTGATTTAACCCTACGGGATTTATTTACTTTGTTACAAGTTTTTTCTGTTAGGTCATACGCTTTTCTACCTGCAATACAGTTTTTGCGGATCTCTTCCAATATTTAAATAAAATTTAAAATACATAATCCTTAAACTTTACTTCTTCTACGCCAATTTTAAACGTTTTAAGTCATATTTAAATTATTATTATCAACCATTATCCCATTTCCTTCGTATCCTTAATTTTTAATGTCCCTGAGTCCTAGCAAGTATCAGGCTGTCAGCAATTTTAGCAATATTCAAATTTCATTCATATCCTGTTTAATAATTTAATTTTAAAACGTAACTGTTAGCTACCAACAATTTTCAATTTACGCACACTGACGTTTTTCTACTATTTTTACAGCGTTGCCCACTATTATCTCCTTTTTACGAATAAACACAACCCTACAAACCTATAGAAATGTCATTTTCATTCAATTACAAGACGTCAAAAACAACAAACGGCACATGGTAAGTATACATATATTTTTTAACAATTTTTATTTTATTTATTTTCAGGATTTACTTTTATTAAATGATGTCAAATCTGGGTAATATTAAATCTGGTGACCGTAAGTATCGTTCCCATTTTTCCTTTTAATGTAAATTATATTTTCTTTTCTCTTTTCAGGTCACTAACAAACTAACCTAAAATTGTGCAAACAAAAAAAAACAAAACTAACAAACTAACATTTTAAACCAAAAACAAACACGATAAACTTTGAGACCGGGACATGGGCAGGAACTGGTCATTCCATGACGCAAATTTCATCAGCCCCTCCCTTTACATCAAACATCAACAAAAACAAATATTTACAATAAAAGTGTGCACCGGGACATGAGCCGGAGCTGGTGCCTCCATATCGCGTACGGGCTCCTCCCTGTTCATAAAAAGAAATTATAAAATCCTGGATTGGAGGGCATAGGTCGTTTTTCCCTCATCCAGAAGTGTTCCGGCTAAGGCCTGTCCACGCAAAAATTTTTTTTAGCGTGCCCCTCACGCCCCGCAACAAAACTCCGGGGTCGATGACCTCGGTCATAGAGAACGGTGTGCGGGTTTTATTAAACAACGTGGGGAACTCCCACACCCTGATGTCTCAAAAGCCGGGCTATCGATTACAGGCAACTAGGTGAGTTACTGAAAACTGAAATAGTAAAACAATAGCTTATGTGATATATTCTCTAACAATACAAATATTTCACGGCATTGTCCCAATGTACTTTCGCGTTCGACTATGTACCCTGTGATATGTGTAGTGGAACCTAGGGCATACATATTTTATGTACTATAAAGAAAATTTACAATATTTATCCGGTTTTACACATATGAGTGTACAAACAGTGCCAATATTAGACGAATACAACAACAACAACAAAATCGTTAAAGTAAAAAGTTCTTATAATCTAATATTGCACATAATTATATCACAGGCTAATATTTAGGATTTACTATAAAAAAATCAACAGGTACATTGGTTGTCATATTGTTACTTCCTTTGCCTTTTCCTATTCACATGAAGCGGAATATCTCATGACTACTCTAAAAGTTGTCAACTATTGCCCTTTCCTACGGAAAACGCATAGTGACTCTCCATATCGTTGTAGATCCCTTCTACGTTCATGTAATTGGTCCCTGACCAATTTTAGCACTTTATAGCGCAAAATCGAATGCTTTACTAAAAAGCAAATTCCACCTTAACAAAAATATCAATTGCAACATATGCATAAGTCGTTATCCATTATCTCGAATTATTTACATCTCTATTTTCAAATTTTATTTGCAGGATCTCACATATACCTAATGGAAATGCCAATATACCTCCTCCCAGGAATTTACAACTTCAGCCGGTAGTCTTATCTCGAGAAAATTTCATCCAGAAAGATTTCGAAACAAAATATTCCTGTGAACAATACAAGACAGTTTTGCAAAAAATTTACGGGAAGTAACTATTCATTCTGTCATAATTATTTTACTTTGTTTGTCTGTTTTTTTTCTTTTTTTCTTTTCTTCCATAAGCAACTATACGTTCTCACGTTGTACGATTTTTCCTGCCACAATATGAACAACAGGTCTGAAAATGTATTAAACTAATACACGTAAGAAAAAAACTGGACATCACAAACTAAACTAAATATCACAGGATTATTTAGGGTAAGTGTTTTATACTTAACTATTATTTATATCACAAATCATATTACTATCACAGAATCTATCAGGAGTTTTTATCACACTTTTCCTATAACTATATTGCACACTTAAATCAAATTATACTATACTCGAATATCCTTTGCGTGATACGTACCCAGTGGTTTACCCTGCATGTTCTCTAATTCGTACATGTTATTACCAATTGGTTTTAGCACTCTACATTTCAAAAATTTTCTACAAAATTTGGAATTAACGTTTTTGCTAAAATTGCTTAGAATTGTATTTCGCCGATACACTTCCTGTCCGGGAAAGAACTTGGTAACCCTTGCACCTCTATTATACCTTTCAGCACTTCTACTGTAAGCTTTTTGCATGCTTTCTTGAATCTTCTCACGCATGATTGTCAATTTATCTTGCCTATTGAGCTCTTTTATCTCATGGTCTGTGAGAGATAAAAGTTTTCTACCTAATTTGTAATCTGCACCACTGGTATACATGTGAAACCCAAAAAGTGCAAAAAATGGGGTTACACCTGTAGCGGCATGAACAGAAGTTCTTAAAGCGCACTCTATTTCTGACAAATACATGTCCCAATCTCTGTGGTCATTTTCTAAATATGCTCTTATAGCGGATAAAACGGATTGATTGACACGCTCACTAGCATTACTCTGTGGAGAATAAACAGCAGTTTTGATATGCTGTATTTTATATGATTCAAGCAAACTTTGAAAATTTTTGGCAACAAACTGGCTACCATTATCGCTATGGATAATTTCTGGTACCCCAAATTTATGAAATATTTCCTGAACTAAGAATTGTATCACATTGTTGGTAGTTGCGTCTTTCATAGCCTTTAAAAAGACAAATTTCGTAAAGTGGTCGACTACTATAAATATGTAGCTATTTCCTTTCTTAGAGCGTGGGTACTTTCCCATAAAATCAATATAAAGTTTTTGAAAAGGTCTTTCTGTTATTACTTGTTTTCCTATCTCTGGTCGAAGATTCACATTACAGGGTTTTGTCTCCTTGCAAATTTGACAAGAAGTGACATAATTTTTGACTTGTAGTGTCATCTTTGGCCAATAAAAACTTCTCTTAAGTCTCTCAAGCGTTTTTGTTATACCACCGTGAGCTGTTGTTGGATTTTTGTGAGCATTTTCTATAAGTGCTTGTGTTATTGTAGCAGGAATCCATAATTTCCATTGGCTTTCTTCTCCTAAAGGATCAACACACATTTTTTTGTAGATCAACCCATTCTCGACTTTTAAATCTGGTAGTCTGGAATTATTTTCTTTAATCTGTGCAACCAACTCTAAATATTCTTCACTTTCGAACTCTGTTGTTTCGAAGCCTATTATTTCGGTAATATCCATTTCATTTACACACGGCACTCTGGACAACATGTCGGCGACGATATTTTCAGATCCTTTTCGATGTTCTACTTCAAAATCAAAGGCTTGCAACTGAAGGGACCACCTGGCCAATCTGCCTGTTAAATCCTTTAATGACATCAGCCATTTCAGGCTAGCGTGATCAGTTATGATCGTAAATGGCATCATTTCCACATATTGCCTAAACTTCTTAACAGCCATAACTGCAGCTAGACATTCCTTCTCAGTTACTGTATAATTCCTTTGACAGGAGTTTAACTTTTGCGAGTAGAAAGCAATCGGATGTTCCTCGTTGTTTTCGTTTACCTGATACAAAACAGCTCCAATGCCATAGTCACATGCGTCACATTGAATAAAGAATCGTTTTGTAAAATCCGCATGACGCAAAACTGGTGCTGATGACAAAGCCCTTTTCAAATTTTCAAAAGCAATGATCGCTTCAGGTGACATTTCGAACTTTTTTGATTTTTTTAAGACTTCAGTCAGTGGGGCAGATATAACAGAAAAGTTTTTAATAAACCGACGATACCAGCCGGCGGTACCTAGAAAACTTCTTACCTCTCGTATCGATTTAGGCAGTGGTATCTCCCTGATCGCTTTAACTTTATCGGGATCGGTTTTAAGCATTCCCCCACCGACTATAAAACCAAGATATTTTAAACGTTGAAAACAAAATTTTGATTTGGTTAAGCCAATGGTTAAATTTGCGTCTTTCAAACACATCGCTACTTCCTTAAGCAATTGTATATGTTTGTCGAAATCGTTGGAAATAATGAGTAGATCATCCAGGTATATAAAAACATTGTCTTTGAGATTTTGTGGGATGACTTTATCCATTAGGCGGCAGAGGCGTTGGGCCGCATTACACAAACCGAATGGCATCATACGAAATTGATACAGTGGTCTTCCGGCGACTGTAAACGCGGTGTATGGTCTACTCTCTGGGTCCAACTCAATCTGCCAGAATGCGTATTTTAAGTCGACGCTACTAATATAATATGTTTCGTCGATTCTACTTAGTATGCCATCAATGTTTTGTAATGGATAAGCATCCTTAACCGTTAATTTATTCAATTTTCTTGCATCCAAGCAAAACCTGTTTTTCCCTGGTTTTCTCACGATAGTTGTTCGGTTGCTCCAGGGGCTTTCGCTAGGTTCTATGACTTTCAACTCTAACATTTTATCAATTTCTTTGTACGTGATCTCCTGGACTGCGGGTGAAATAGGATAGTATCTATCTTTTATCGGTTCGGCGCCGTCTATTAATTTTATGGTATGTTTTTCGAGTGCTGTTTTCCCTAATCCTTTAGTTTCAAAAGTGTCAAAATTCTCTATGGCGTCTTTAAGTTGTTTTTCTTGTTCTTTACTTAAAGCATGAGGTTCTAATTTGTATTCCTCGTTCTCATCTGCTAAATCGCCAAGAACTTTTTCTATTTCTATCTCCTCTACATCTATAACATCTGGAGCTAATTTAAAAGTGCGCCAAAAATCTATGCCCAAATATAAAGGCTGTTCCAGATCAGGACATAAATACAACAGAACGTTATTGGTTTGATCTTTATACTGTATGGTTGCTCTAACTTTTCCCAATATTCTATGGTACTGACCACTTGCGGTTTTGACATTTGAGAATATGGGTATTATTTTCAAATTAAGTTCCTCAATTACTTCTCTACAACTTTTCCCTAAAATGCTAACAGACGCTCCGCTATCTAACAGACCTTTCATAACTTTGCCTTCTAAAACTATGTCAGTGTAGCCCCTGTTATCTTTATGGTTACTAAATTTATTAAGAGATTCAATCATTAATTTCTTAGTTTCTCGTTTCTTTTTATACAATTCTCTTATCTTTATAATTCTCTTAGAGCGCGTTTTGGGACTAAGGTTTTCATTAAAAATTTGGGATCGAATATGGTCATAAAACTTTTTCCTTTCTTTCAGTGGCATGTAGTGTCTTATTTGTGCAAAATTGTTTGGTAAGCTAGTTTTATCTTTTAACGTGTTTCCATTGTGGGGTTTTTCAATGAACGTAGGTCCCCACTGATTCCTGCGTCCCTCATCCGGTTTTCCCGTTGGCAGTCTGGGCATTTAGGAGCTATAACATTTGGTTTGCCACACCGGTAGCAGAACAGATTCCTTTCAGCAGCATTGCAATCTCGAAAACCATGGCCAAGCACTTTACAATTCCAACACACAAGTTGTTGTTGTTTTTGTTGTTGGATTTTTAATGCGGCTATATCTTCTGAGTGATTTTCAATTTCTTCTACAACATCCAGCTCGATTTCGTTGACACTTCTGGTGGGACGTTGGATTGGCAGACTATTTCGCAACTCTCTCCTGGGAAAATTTCGTTCAGCTTCTATACACTCTGTTCGCAATTGTTCAACGGACGATACTGAGATTGGATATACAATTCTAGCTACACTTTCTCTAACGTTTCTCTTCAAAATTTTAATCATGTCGTACTCAGGTATGGGCTGTACGAGTCTGGAACGAAGTTTAGACATCGTGTGGAAAAATGCATCTAGAGATTCGTTTGGCTGTTGCTTTCTTTCAACTAAATCTCGCATGATCTCGAAGTTTGACGTGTTGGTGCGGTATTGATTATATAATTCGCATTTAAGCGTGGGCCACTTCATGACTCCATGTGTGCGGATGAGAAGCCAATACCAATCTTTAGCTGGGCCTACTACTAAGAGGTGGAAATCTCTCAAAATTTCATCCCAACTTATGCCATAGTGGGCTTGGAGGTGTTCTACTCTAAATATGAAATCTTCGACACTCATGTTAGTATTGTTCCCGTTAAATACGATTCCCCATTTGTCTATTCGTATATTAATTTTTTCTAAATTTCTGTTAGAATTCTCAGACGTTGGTGGGACTTGATTATTATAAGAGAAGCCTATATTACCCCCTGGTAAGTTACTAGTTTCTGGCATATTATTCTGTAAAATGTTTGACGGATTTTCAAAATTATTCCTGACTATATTAGGAAATGATGGTTGTGTTTCAATAGATTCATGACCTCTAGAACCTGCTCGAGACAGTTCTCCCACTACTTTCGTTAATTCTATTAAAGACCTTTTTATCTCACTAACTTCATCTGAGACTATTTTCTTGACGTGCTGCTCTAACTCGTTTTGAACTATAGTATCATCTACTCTTCCTCTGACCTCGGATTCTAATACTATACTTGGTATACTGACAGACGGAACTTGATCAGGATTCAGAACTTCGGCGACTATCACATTTGGCGTATGAACTGGTTGCATATTTCTAGTATTTATCGTCCCTGACAAATCTTTAATGTTACTATTATTAGTTGCCATGTTTGACCTATTATTGCTGACTTTACCTTGATTCTTTTGTAATTCAACGGACTTATTCAGACTTGTTTGTTGGGTTATCGGTTTCCTATTTAACGTTTGAGATCTAGTTTCTCTATTCATTCCTCGGGAAAATTATTATTATAGTGATATATCTAAATTTAGCGGAAGGTGACGCAATTCAAATAACAATTTAAAAAACCAGGACTGTTACAAAAAAAAATCGCTTAAAAACGCAAAAATGTTGATTAGCTAAGTATAAATTAAACAATCAAAAATATGGAATTTATGAATTCCGAAAAAATATGCTTAACTACACAAAAAATAAAAAAATTATGTTTTTTTAAAAAAAAAATGGTATAAAAAAAATATGTATAAATAAAAGAAATAATCACAAAATTACATAGAAAAAAAAATGATTTAAAAACAAACAAAATTACACTACTCTACTGTTAAGCTACTTATACAGGACAAAATTGAAAACTATAAACCTTAAAAATCGATAACTAATATATTTGTAAATAAATAGATTAATACATAAAAATTATATAAATAAATAAATAAAAAAAATTTATAAATAAATCAATAAATATAAAAAAAGTGTATAAAATATGTATAAGTAAATAAAAAATGTATAAAATATGTATAAATAAAAAATGTATAAATAAATAAGTAAATAAATAATGTATAAATAAATAAGTAAATAAAAAATGTATAAATAAATAAGTAAATAAAAAATGTATAAATAAATAAATAATGTATAAATAAATAAGTAAATAAAAAATTTAGAAATAAATAAATAATGTATAAATAAATAAGTAAATAAAAAATGTATAAATAAATAAATAATGTATAAATAAATAAGTAAATAAAAAATGTATAAATAAATAAATAAATAAAGGAATAAAAAATGTATAAATAAAAATATATCAGTGAATAAATATATGTGTAAATAATTTAATAAAAAAAATGATAAAAAAGACTAAATTATTAATTAAAGAAATAAATAATTAAATAAATAAACACTGACGCAAACAATTTAAATTATAAAATGACGAATTAAAAAAAATTTACACGAAAAACAATTAACTTGACAGAACATTAATTAAAGGGATTGTTGAAATCAGCGGCGGCTAAACGGTTTTCTTTTGATTCTCATTTTATGAGCTATCACGAGGTTCCATTAAATCAATTTTAAAACAAAGAAAAGCGGTAATGAACGGTTCAGTTTGTGCTCCTTAATTATATACTTCTATAATTCTTGGAGGCCAGATAGCACGGTTTATCGGCACAACGGACCTCAAGCTTTGAGCTTGAGCGGCTGACGAGTCACCGCCATCTGCTTCACAAACTTAACTTCAGACTGAAACTACAAAAAAACATTATCGAATAATGGTGAACATTTAGATTGAACTTAGTTCATATACTAAGAATCACCTATAATTCGTGTGAACAATTCGTTAGCCTTTTCCATCATCCAAAGTTAATGCAAAAATGTTCGCACTTCTGACTTTTCGGCTCATTGCCAAAAACGGCTGCGACTTATTTCAAACTAACTATGGATTTTTTTAAAGGCTCACGTTGGGCTATTTACAAAAATAATTCTACTATTGCCTAGTGTCTAGATGTCCTACACTAGGAGATCTTTACTTTCTAGTTTGGGCGCCATTTCTGTTACGTGACCTGTAAGAGGCTCTGCTGGACACCGACCCGTCTCGCTCCGCGGTTACTTCCATGGGCGTAGTTCTCAACCCTTCAGCAGACCAAGGTACGTCACCAGATAATTTCTTTCAAAAAAACTACACAACAAACATTTAAATACTCACAACGCCTGGAACGCTCATGGATAGGGAGGTGGATGTTGACCTCCAATCGCCCATTCCCAACCATACCTGTAAATACTCCATAAAAATAGTTCTTTTACAGGCCCTATGACCCGTTCTTTCTCACCTTTTCAGTTTCAACAACCCCTTTACAAATAATTTTAGTCACACATATTCATTTCTAAACAATACAAAATTACAAATTTTATTCAAGACATGATTACTATATTAAAATTAAACGTTTAAAATAAAAAAAACTTATCTTTTATAATATTTACAAGACACAAAAAAAAACACTTAATTTAAAATTCACAAAAACCGTTATTTAATTTGTCCTAATAAAATAAATCGATGCTAGCTTCTTCTTGCTTTGATTACTTTTCTTTGCTATATTTCAGCGCAAAAATCTAAGCATTTGAAAAACTTATAGCATGGGACTTTTTTTTTTTCTCTCTAGAGCTCAAACTAATTTTTCTTTTGGTTCATTTAAGCTACACACTTTTGTTATATATTTTTTCTTTTTTGCTTACAGGCCTTGAGGAGCTCCCTGAGGATGTATATGGGCTGGTAATTTCACCATAACACAAAATTTACTCATACCTAGTTTGTGCTCTATGTGTTTTTTTATTTTTCAAAAACTTACTCTTTTCTATCTCTAGCATTAATTTTTTTTTTACTTTTTGTTTTTTTTTTTTAGGACCGCGAAGCAACAAAAACTTAAATCTAAACACTCACAAATACACACATAAATTTTGACACAAATACACTCTTAAAGCTATTTTTTTAGTTTTAATTTAACTACTTCTTTTTAAAAAAATTTTTAACCAAATTTAAATAAAACTTTAACTCTTGATTTAAAAATTTATCCAGCGTTTTAATCTTTTATTTAAAATTAACCAACGGTCACAGTTTTCTGGGATTAAACCCTCAATTCTATTTTGGATTGACTTCTTTTCTAAGTATGGATGTAATATGCCTTTGTATTTTTTTCTTAATAATTGCCTACCTGGTTTTCCAATTTATTTTACCCTTTTAGGATTATTTTTGGGACCACTCTTCCTGCCTTCTGTTTAATTCGGGTAGGATCTTCCGCAAAAATCGTAGTTGCGTTGGTACCAGCTATTAATTTTCACCACACCAAAAAAAATAAATATCATTTAGAATCGATCCTACTATTTTCACCCTTAATGCATTAAACACTTACGTAGGCTTTTTTTTCGACACAAAATAATTTTAATTTTTAGTAAAAAAAATGTATTAAACTCTCCGAAAATTATCAGGATATGTATCCTGAAACTCTTCCTTTTATTTACAAAATCTGTACTTCACACTTATTACTTCTTTCTTGTTCGCGCACTTCTTTGGTACTTGTTTACTTTTAAAATTCAAACAGAAAAATAACCCCGCTATAAAATTTTCTTGTATTTATACTGATTTAACCCTACGGGATTTATTTACTTTGTTACAAGTTTTTTCTGTTAGGTCATACGCTTTTCTACCTGCAATACAGTTTTTGCGGATCTCTTCCAATATTTAAATAAAATTTAAAATACATAATCCTTAAACTTTACTTCTTCTACGCCAATTTTAAACGTTTTAAGTCATATTTAAATTATTATTATCAACCATTATCCCATTTCCTTCGTATCCTTAATTTTTAATGTCCCTGAGTCCTAGCAAGTATCAGGCTGTCAGCAATTTTAGCAATATTCAAATTTCATTCATATCCTGTTTAATAATTTAATTTTAAAACGTAACTGTTAGCTACCAACAATTTTCAATTTACGCACACTGACGTTTTTCTACTATTTTTACAGCGTTGCCCACTATTATCTCCTTTTTACGAATAAACACAACCCTACAAACCTATAGAAATGTCATTTTCATTCAATTACAAGACGTCAAAAACAACAAACGGCACATGGTAAGTATACATATATTTTTTAACAATTTTTATTTTATTTATTTTCAGGATTTACTTTTATTAAATGATGTCAAATCTGGGTAATATTAAATCTGGTGCCGTAAGTATCGTTCCCATTTTTCCTTTTAATGTAAATTATATTTTCTTTTCTCTTTTCAGGTCACTAACAAACTAACCTAAAATTGTGCAAACAAAAAAAAACAAAACTAACAAACTAACATTTTAAACCAAAAACAAACACGATAATCTTTGAGACCGGGACATGGGCAGGAACTGGTCATTCCATGACGCAAATTTCATCAGCCCCTCCCTTTACATCAAACATCAACAAAAACAAATATTTACAATAAAAGTGTGCACCGGGACATGAGCCGGAGCTGGTGCCTCCATATCGCGTACGGGCTCCTCCCTGTTCATAAAAAGAAATTATAAAATCCTGGATTGGAGGGCATAGGTCGTTTTTCCCTCATCCAGAAGTGTTCCGGCTAAGGCCTGTCCTCGCAAAAATTTTTTTCAGCGTGCCCCTCACGCCCCGCAACATATTGCTTCAAAATGTACAAAATTTGGTTTTTGTGTTCCAGGTAATTTGGGTAGCTTTGGCAAATTCAGAGAGCAATTTTCTTTTTTTTTTTCATTTGTCTGACCAAGAACGAAATATTTTGGAACACACCTGAACCTAATTTAATGTATCTTGGACATAGGTATACGCAATCCAGTGCTGCCACCTTATGTGAAATAACTAGGGTTTTTTCCCGGACTTTTTTGCTTCCCGGGAAACGGAAAATCAAAAATGAATTTCCTGGGAATCCCGCTGTTTAAATAAAGAAAAATTTACAGGTTGTACTTTTAAAAAACAATTTTTATTTTAAATAAAAAAAATGTATATAAGTTAATACATACATATAAAAAACTTAAGCTATATCAACACGACCTATGTTCTTATCTGAGTTGAGCGTCAAAAAATAATTTTAAATTTTTATGAGTGTCCAAACACAATTTGATTTTTTTAATTTCCAGTATTACACTATGTCTAAGAAATTAGTTTTAGTATGCTAATTATAAAATTTTTTTAACACGTACAAAGTAGAGCTGTGTAGCTCATGAACGAACGGGTCAAAATGAACGGATCACCGAATTGAACGAAGTGATCCGGTTATTTTACTGAGCGCTTTTCGTTCAATTGTGTTCCGTTCAATGTTTGTTTCTTCAGGTCATTTTATGTCACAATTTCGTTCGTTCAGATGTGTTTTTTATGTTATGTTCTTTTGTTTCAGTTGATTGTTTGTGTATTGATAAGAGTTGCTTTAAAAAGTTTGCAAATGTGCGTACATATTTCTTTTGAGCATCGCTGTGGCACTGCCGTAATTTTTTTAACACTAAGAACTTTCCATTTTTTTCATTTGGAAAGCCATTAAGAAATAATTTCACACAAAACTTAGCACAAAAGAATCAGTTTTCAATTTTTCCAATTTTCGGACTTTTCCGGAGGGTGTTTCCAAAATTTTCTTCCTTAGACCTTCTCCTCCAAAATACGAACAACTGATAAAAAAATTTTACAGAAATCGGCCCAGCCGTTCTCATTTTATGGATTACTATACACTTTTTACACAATTTTTATATATGGATTATTTAAATTTTATTTTACAAAAAGTTTTTCCTATTTTGAATGTCAAAACCACAAGCTATGTCAAAACAAATCTTTAAAAAAACATGTTGCCGTACTGTCGTTCAGAAGTGAACGATTGAACGAACGGGTTAATTTTTGTAAATTGAACGAAACTGAGCGATCACTGAAATGAACGATTTGGCACAGCTCTAGTACAAAGTGTATGGCAATACAACAACAAGCATTTAATCCGGGGCAACTTTTAAAAACTTACAGACATTAAACAATTTGAAAACAAAACAAGTTCTTTTTTCACCTGAGATTAGACAAAAATAATAACAAATTAAAAAAAAAACATGTTATCACCTTAAATATATGAGACTTAGTTGTGAAATTCAGATGATAACTCAGGTAGTGTAAAGATAGCTTTACGAATTAAAAAAAAAGAAAAATATAAAGAGATCAAAGTAAAACTTAACTATTCTGTCCAGGGTACACTTAACCAAGTAATATTAAGGTGAATTTAAAAACTTTGCGCTCTGTATTTACTTTTTGTGCTTGAACGGTGGAATTTAAAAAAAATTATAAATCTCATACAAAATTATATGTATATTTGAAGAGTACGAATGTCAAATTTATTATAGTCAGCTGGGCTCTTGATATTACCTGTTTAAAGGCGGTGGCACATACAGTCCGTCATACGTCATACGTCGCCTTTTTTAACTGACAGCTAAGTTTTATTATGAACAATGTCACATTCAGTACGTCTCCTTCAACGCAACGTAGTAAAGTTGGGCAACTTTTAACTTTCAACGTACGTCAAGTACTTTGACAAGTTGCATGGTGAAATTATGTGTACCAGGTGGTGTTACGAACACAACTGATCGAATTTTTTCATGCATAAATCGAGGCTGCGTAGTCAAAGTTATTTACTTTTACATATCTTTTTTTGACAACTGAGCCAACGAAAACTACAACAAAAAAAATAATTATATTCACCAAATTTTGTTGTAAAACCACCACCACCTGCTTATTTAACATCCGTTTATAAAGGATTCTATGTGACAACCTCTTGCGTTGTTACGTTAACGTCAGTTAAAAAAGGCGAAGTATGACGTATGACGGATTGTATGTGCCACCGCCTTAAGTGTACCCAGATTGCAAATATGCATAAATTTCAACAACTGTAGAATGACATCAGCGGGGAAGTCTTCGTTAGGCAAAAATTCAATTTGGTTACATATTAACATCTTTCAAATAAGCCCTTTATAACCACACTTAAATTTTTTATGAAAAGGAAGGCAAGAATTTAATTATTTATAAACCAAAAATAAGGAAAAAGTAAAAAATTGTTAATATGTTCCAAAAATACTTGAAGTGAGAGGTTTTGTAAGTCCTGGAGCTCCCGCACAAAATTCCCGGGAAAACGGGAAATGAAAATTGTCGAATTTCCCGGGAATTTTCGGAACGGGACTCCCGGGAAAACACCCTAGTAATAACACATTTCATGTGTAATTTTTTGTTTAATGTGTAGCCCATGTGTAACTGGTTGCATGTGTAACTCATGTATAATTTAAAATTTTGTCGTTTTTAAAAATTATTATTTTTTATTAATACTTTTTACAAGTTTTCTACATTTGTATTTAAAAACAAGTAAGAGGATATTTGGTGGTGCCGAATGTAATATACCCTTCATATTGATCTTTTTATAGCCATCTGATCTGACCGACTTAATAATGCAACTGTTATAATAAAAATTCTTTGTACCGGGTTCGAAGTCGATAGCTATTCTTGTTTTTAAAATAGAAAACTTTAGAAAATACCGTTTGAATGTATAATAGAAATACCATGTAGAAGGTTCGAGGCCAAAAGTTTCAACATATTTTTACTTAAAAGTTTAATAAAAGTTGTTCATTCGTATTGGTGATGCCCCTCACCATGCTTCTATCTAACTATTTTGTATGCATTTTTGTCCAATTACTTATTGTGAAACATTTGAAGTCGATAGATGTTAAAGTTTCCGAGATATAGCGTATCAATGTCGGTTGCTCCTCTCCCTGCTATAACCCAAAATATTTGTTTTGCAAAATGTAGGTATTATTGTAAAGTTACTTGTTGTAAAACATTAGACTTCTATAGCTGTTATTGAATAAAATACTTCACAAAATTTGTGCTTTATATGAAAAATTGTTCCCTTGATTTAAATCCCTATCTTTAAAACATCCGTGCTAAGCTTTGTGGATAGAGTGACTGGATTTACTGAGATATAAAGGGATATAAATTAAGTCTTAAAAAAGAGGTTGTTTTGGAGTTTTGCTTGTTATTCGGTCAATAGTAAACCGATTTTGCTGATTTTAAATAGCGATTAAATCAGGTATATTTCTGATTGTTTTCTGAGCGACTTTTTTAGGTTTGGAAACTTGATTTTAAAAGACACACAGATGGGCAGACATGGCTTAATCTACTTACCTATCTATAAGAAACCAAAAAATTTATACTAAATGGGGTCTAAAATAAATATTGTTAAAATCAAAAATGGAATAACAAACTTATATGTATATACCCTTATCACTTTATGAAGGGTATAAAACGATAAATCCTTAATTTAAAAAAAATGTATATCGTTGTTAAAAAAAAAAATATGTGTTCCCAGCAATAATTTTGAAGTAATTAGTCATTAAAAATTTTTACCTTTTCAGTTACTATTACATACAAACTGTTTAACTTAGCAGTTGTTAAATAATGAGTTCGTTCTAATCTAAAATTGAGGCAGTTAGTTTCAGTATGACAATTTTTTAAATTATTCTAGCATAATATATTAAGCCAGCCTTAAACTAAAACATTACAGCAAAACACTTTAAATGCAACAGTGAGTAACTGGGGGCAACAGGAAAAGGTTATTTTAATGGCAATAATAGTGTTGGGCATAATATTTCTTTTCCGGGAATCGTTCACAATCGGTCAGAAAGGTTAAAGGAAATAGTTCGTTCTTTTCGTTCATCTTTCTTTTATGAAAGATGTTTTGTGTGAAAGATGTTCTGTGAGAAATATGAATGACCGACTGAAAAGAAGATCATCATGTCTGTTTTTTTCTCATTTAACGAAAATAGTAATATTGAGTGTTAGTTGTTAAACAAAAAAAAGAAAATTTTTTAGTGATAAATAAGTTAAAAATATGTAAATATGTAATAAAAAAAAAATAAATGTGTGGGGCATAAAATACAAGAGATGTGTGTAATTAAAATAGTTCTTTCATTTTTGATAAAACTATTAATCTAATAAAGAAAATAACTATATAACAAACTGTTTTTATTTTCGGCCACAGTGACAGACTATCGTTCAATTGAAATAGTTCTTTCATAACCGACGCAATTCTGTGTGGAACATAAAAGGTGAAAAATGAACGAAGAAAGGTTTGAAGGAAAGAGTACGAACTATTTCTCATCTTTCCTTTTACAGAATCGTTCAATTGAACTAGTTCGTTCATGACCGACACAACTCTAGCCAATAAAGTAATAGGCTTTGTAAGTCCCTCTTTGTAAGCGAGCATGGTAAGTACTTGCCTCCAATGTCATCGCCATGTTAAAATAATGGGTTAAAATGCTAATGAGTAAGAGGTTTTTGGATTTTTACTAATTTGAAAACAATGTAAGTTTTTGCTGGGTTATTAAATTTAGAACAAAAAACGTTAAAAAAAAAAGCATGTGTAGTTCGTAATTTCATGCGTAAATTTGGATTGATCCATGTGTAATTTAACATTTCGTTGGTGGCAAAACTGACGCAATCACAAGAAACATATACATACATAGGGTAAACACGCTCGAGGAGCAAGACAATCCAAATGAAACTGCTTACATACATATATGTATATATTAAAACAGTGCAATGAGCATATATTAAGGATGGGTGTATTAACAAAAGAAAAAGCACAAAAAAGTATAATTTTATTTCGTAAAAAGTATCAAAAAAGTGGCACGATTTATAAAAACTATCACATTTGGGCATTTTGTAAAAGTGGCACAATAGTATCCAAGCACTTAAAAAAGTGGCAAATAGTGGCCCTAGCGGAAACACTGGCTACCGAATATCCAAAATAAATAATAAAACGTTAAACCTTTTTTTTAGGAAACTACTCCCAATTTGATTTATTTATAGGGTTTGTTCAGGTGGGATACAAGTATGCATATCATTAGTACCTGCATTAAACCATCAGTAGACTTCAACAAAATTTTATAACATATTTCTAAAATTACTTCTTTTTTTTATTTTGAATTTTCAAAATGCACTATTCCTCCTTTTTATCAGGTTAATTTAATGAAAAACAAATTTATTTTAAATTTACCAAGAACTATTTAATTTAAAAATTTTTTCCGTCAAAAACTTATTAAAGTGTCATATTGTCGATTTTTTGGCGACTTTTTCATTCTTGATAATCAAAAATTATAATTTGTTAGCGCTTTTTGATAAAATTGATAAAATGAAAAGAACTGCACCATCTTTATAAATCTATAGTCTTTGCTTGAACCCATGGTACAAATACCTTACAAGGAAGTATTGATTCAACAGCTGACTATTTTTTGCTTGAGTTTTTCCACTCGTTAAATCAGTCAAACAGTACGTTTTAAGGTTTGAGGTCAAGAGTTATAAAAGTTTTTGACATTATTCGTGTTAAAAGGTTAATAAAAGTTCTTAATATTTATTTTTAGCGTATTTTGAACAATTTTTATTTCTAAAATTTCCTTTTTTATTTTATCAGGCTAATTGGTTCAAGTTTTATTGTGATAAGATTTTTGTTGAAGAAATATTTTGAAAAAGTTTAGTTTCCCGACACTAGCCGAGTGGAATGCATTTTCAGAGCCCGCTACAACTCCTCATCAGCACTCTTTGTTCGGTACTGAGCCTTGGTAGTAAATATCTTCTATTTAACCCAAGTGTTAATTGAAATTTGAATACGGAAATACTAATTTGTATTTTACACATACTCTCATTAACAATTGTTAATTTTTGGGTTAGAACGAAATTTACGGCCTGCCATTTTTTTATATCATGGCAACACCTTTTCTTTTATTTATTCTTCATCTCATCACATTATGTTTGCCTTATTCATCTCTATTTAGATGAGTATGAAGGCAGCATGCTTTTGCATGCATTAGTTTTGTCTCGCTTTTGTTATGTTTTTTTTTTAAATTTTAATTTGCTGATCATCAGTCGTCAGCGAGCTGTTGAACATATTTTTAACATTGCGGACGTATTTTTCATATTACACCATGCCTAGTGTTATTTTTAATATTTATTTTTAGCGTATTTTGAACAATTTTTATTTCTAAAATTTCCTTTTATATTTTATCAGGCTAATTGGTTCAAGTTTTATTGTGATAAGATTTTTGTTGAAGAAATATTTTGAAAAAGTTTAGTTTCCCGACACTAGCCGAGTGGAATGCATTTTCAGAGCCCACTACAACTCCTCATCAGCACTCTTTGTTCGGTACTGAGCCTTGGTAGTAAATATCTTCTATTTAACCCAAGTGTTAATTGAAATTTGAATACGGAAATACTAATTTGTATTTTACACATACTCTCATTAACAATTGTTAATTCTTGGGTTAAAACGAAATCTACGGCCTGCCATTTTTTTATATCATGGCAACACCTTTCCTTTTATTTATTCTTCATCTCATCACATTATGTTTGCCTTATTCATCTCTATTTAGATGAGTATGAAGGCAGCATGCTTTTGCATGCATTAGTTTTGTCTCGCTTTTGTTATGTTTTTTTTTTAAATTTTAATTTGCTGATCATCAGTCGTCAGCGAGCTGTTGAACATATTTTTAACATTGCGGACGTATTTTTCATACCAATGCATGCAAAAGCATGCTGCCTTCATACTCATCTAAATAGAGATGAATAAGGCAAACATAATGTGATGAGATGAAGAATAAATAAAAGAAAAGGTGTTGCCATGATATAAAAAAATGGCAGGCCGTAAATTTCGTTCTAACCCAAGAATTAACAATTGTTAATGAGAGTATGTGTAAAAAAATGGCAGGCCGTAAATTTCGTTCTAACCCAAGAATTAACAATTGTTAATGAGAGTATGTGTAAAATACAAATTAGTATTTCCGTATTCAAATTTCAATTAACACTTGGGTTAAATAGAAGATATTTACTACCAAGGCTCAGTACCGAACAAAGAGTGCTGATGAGGAGTTGTAGCGGGCTCTGAAAATGCATTCCACTCGGCTAGTGTCGGGAAACTAAACTTTTTCAAAATATTTCTTCAACAAAAATCTTATCACAATAAAACTTGAACCAATTAGCCTGATAAAATATAAAAGGAAATTTAAGAAAAAGTTCCTAATTTTTATGGGATCTTCTAGTCCCCCTGCTCCTCTCCAACTTTTTTTTCTAAAGTGTATCATCAAATTACTTTTGTAGAACACTAGAATTCGATAGCTGTTACAGTTTCCGAGATATAGCGTATCGAAAATTTCATAAAAATTGTTAGTTTGTATGGGAGCTACACCTTCTCCTGCCCTCACCCAAAAAAATGTTTCTCCAAAGTTTAGGTCTTGCTGTACAATTAATTTTTTGAAACATTTGAAGTCGATAGCTGTTATAGTTTCTAAGACTTAGCGCATGAAATATTTCACAAAATTTGTGCAATTGTAGAGAAAAATCTACTTCCCCTGATCTTATCTGAAAAAAAATCCCTTATTGAGGTCCCTATTTTCAGAGTATCCGAGCCTAGTTTTATGACAAGAATGACTATAAATACTGAGATATGTAGGGATATACATACACTGATGGCCAAAACTAAAGCAACTCATATTACACTTCAAAATAATTGGAAATTAGTGCTCTTAAAAAAACTTAGACAAAAAGTTTTTCTTTTAAATTATTGATAATTTATTTCTTTAAACACAGGTATAAAGAAATTACAATTCATTGTTTTAAAATATTTTTTTTCAAAATAACGAAAAAACTATAAAATATGACTGGTCAAAACTAAAGCAACTTCTGTATTTTTGTCACAAAATTTAAAAATAAAATCAGTAATCGGTGGCGTAACCTTTGTTTTTGATGATGGCGGCACATCTGCGGGGCATTGAATGCGGTCAAAAATGGAGTGTTTGTTTGTATTAGAATCTCTTTTTATCTTGCGATCTACGATGCTCCATAGGTTTTCTACAGGGTTTAGGTCAGGCGATTGAGCTGGCCACCCGAGAACTCTCACTTTTGATTCACTGACAAATTTTGAAGCATGTTTGGGATCATTATCATGTTAAAAATTCCAAATCAAAGGCATATTTTCTTCCGCATAAGGCAACATTAGTAGAGTACTTGTTTCTAGCAATTTTTTTAAAAATGTGAAAAAATGCTCTAACTTGAAAATTTACACGTGTTTTTGTGATTAAACTTTCACAATAATTATTTTTAAGAAGACGATTAAGAGCACAAAGCATAACATAAAATTATAACGGTATTAAGAACAAATATTTTGTTAAACATTAATGTTTCAGTAAAGTTGCTTTAGTTTTGACCAGTCATATTTTATAGTTTTTTTCGTTATTTTGAAAAAAAAATATTTTAAAACAATGAATTGTAATTTCTTTATACCTGTGTTTTAAGAAATAAATTATCAATTATTTAAAAGAAAAACTTTTTGTCTAAGTTTTTTTTAAGAGCACTAATTTCCAATTATTTTGAAGTGTAATATGAGTTGCTTTAGTTTTGGCCACCAGTGTATGTACGGATTTTGTCCTAAGAAAATGGGTTATTTTGAGTTTTCGCTTATATCTCGGTAAATAGTGAACCGATTTTACTGATTTCAAAGAGCGATTGTCTCTAGGATATTTCCATTAGTTTGACCTTAATAAGTGGTCCGTATCACTTTATATGACTCCGGAAACTTGATTTCAACAGACTGACAGACGAACATGGCTATATCTACTTTCCTATTTATAAGGATCCAGTATATATATACATTATGGGGTAGCAAATGGACAATAAAGAAATTACAAAAGGTATGACAAACTGATATATACCTTTGTCACTATGTGAAGGGGCGAATTTCTGAATTCGCCTTCATATTACTTTACATTACTTTTAACTTATTTGTTTTTCACATACAAAGAACCAAGGCACATTTAACCAGGTAATATTAAAGGCCCTATTGATTGAAATCAATATGACATTTTCACGTTATAAAAATTTAATTTTATACATTGAAATTTTTAATTTTTTTGGTATTCTACCGTTCAAACACAAAAAGGAAATGCAGAAGGTGAATTTTTTGAATTCACCTTGGGCTTACCTTGTTGAACATGCCTTGCAGGGACCTGTTTTCATACAATTTAACACCAGTCTGTTTTCAACAAGACCTGTAGAAAGGATTTATATATTCTCCAACAAGAGGCTGCTTATCTGATTAAACTTTTAAAAATCTAGTGTTCATGAAAGGAAACTCATGTTTTACCGATTGATTAATGGTTATAAAGATATTTTGTATTCTAATTTTTATTTCTTAAAAAACAATTTGTTCAACAATAAATAAAAGTTAGCATATAACTCACACATGGCACGGTGCAAAATGATCTTTAATAATTTATGTCCATTTGTCGTTGACAAAAAAAAAAAGAAATTAATATGATTTACACCCCTTGTATATAATATACAAGAATAAAAAGCGTTTCATTCCATCTGAGAGATGGATGATGCTCGACCGTTAGTCAAGTGTTGCCGAAAAGACTTAATAAAAAAAGCATAGTGTATATGAACAGTAAATTTCGTCCTAATTTACAAAGTAAAAACGAAAGAAAACAGTCATGCCGTTTCCCTTTCTCTCTTACGTGTAAGTTAAATAGGTGATGCTTTCAACCAAATACACTACTACCGTTCAAAGAGTACTGATGATGAAATTGCGTAGCTGCTTCGAAAATGCATTCTACTCGGCTAGTATCGGTAGAAAAATCAGCTTTTTTCAAATTAAGGTTTTTTTCAACATTAACGGAAAATAATAATTTCTTCTAATAAAAAGAAACTATATGAATTTAAGCCAAACTAAAAAGCAAAAATTGGTATTTTGTATATTAAATAAAAGATACTAAAATACTGTGTTTTTTTTATTTGAAATACTCGACTTGAAAGTATTTGGTATTTTGTATTTGATATACAAGCGAAACAAGTATTTTGTATTTCAAATACAGCAAAGCATGTATTTTGCCTAACTCTGAGTATAGTTATTTTTCATCGCAAATAATATTAATGAAATTTTCGTGTATATTTCGTATATTAACATATATAAAAAAATAATGTTAATAGTTTGTGTCTCGTTGTATAAAAATTCAGTCCCCAAGGTAGCATTCTAGGACCAATTCTGTACCTGCTTTACACAGCAGACATGCCAACCGATAGCAAAACACATACGTCGACATTTGCTGATGATACTGCCTTTCTCAGTACTCATGAAAATTCTAAAGTGGCCTTAGGACAACTACAGCACCAAGTAGAAAAATGGGCAAAGTTATGGGGAGTAAAAATTAATGAACAAAAATGCACTCACGTTACCTTTACTTTACGCAAAGAAACGTGCTCTCCTTTCTTTATTTATAGTGCCTCAACACCTTGAGGTGAAATACCTTGGCATTCACCCAGATCGTCGTCTCACATGGAAATCACACATAGATGCTAAATTAATACAAATAAAATTGAAAACAGTCCCAATTCATTGGCTGATTGGTAGAAACTCTGTACTTCATCTCGACTGTAAACTTCAGCTCTACAACTCAATTTTGAAGCCAATTTGCTGCTACGGGATACAAATATGGGGTACTGCCTCTGCCTTCACTATAGAGAAAATTCAACGTCGTCAAAAAAAATCCTAAGAATGATAGCTGATGCACCTTGGTACATTAAAAACAGCAACACCTACAAGGATGTATATGTTCCACTATTTAAGTGCGAAATCCGAAACTATGTGGACAAGTATTTAAATAAGCTGGAAACACATCCAAATCCGCTCGCTCGAAACATCTTACAACAAGGTGGGCACACTCACTCGAAGAAGAAGGACACCGTTGCCCTTAGATGAAACCATCCGTCGGCCCAGCTGATTAGTGCCAAAGTGTCAAAACTTTGTTCTCCCTGTGAAAATAAAACAACAAAAATAGTACTCATCGTTTTTTTTTCAATGAGCTGTTTATTGACACTTTAGAACTAATTTGTAGTAGTTGCAGGGACGAGATTATCCATGATACAACTAATCAGGTAATCGCGTCCCTGCAACAACTACAAATTAGTACACAAGTGTCAAACAAAAGCTCATAGAAAAAAAACGGTGAGTAATAATTTTTGTTGTTTTATTTTCACAGGGAGAGCGTAATTTTGACATTTAGGCACTAATCAGCTGGGCCGACGAGATTACCTGATTCTTTGTATCATGAGATTATCTGATTAGTTGTATCATGGCCACAATCAACAATTCGAATGAATTTGACAAACAATATGTCCGATCAACTTGAAAGCGAAAACTTGAAGATGTGGCCGCAGCGGTAAAGAAAGTAGGAATTCAAAAGTTACTTATAGTCTACACGAGACAGAAGTTTGGAAATTTTTATGTTCGCAATTGTCAAAATCTGTTGCTAACACAAAAAATGACCGTGTGGACCGCAAATTTTAGTGTTAGAAAATAAGTTTGCAAATAAGTTTTCCAACACAGAGCTGAGCAATTATGTTAGGACACAAACTGTCAAATAACGTTGTTGTTGTTGTTGTTGTATAAATTTGAGTAAATAAAAAATTATTAAGAAAAAGAGAAAAATTTTAACAAAAATGATAGATAAACAAAATAAATTAATAAAGAAACATTTTTAATTAAATAATAAGTGAGAAAAATGTTAATAACAATAAATATTGTGCATTTTTTGTTGTTGTTTACAGCAACCTCTCTCAACAAAAATGTTTAATTTGTGTTCTCGCTCATTTACGTTTTCCCCAGTCTGAACACAAGCTTGAACACAAAACATTTTGTGTGTCGTCATTCTGCCGACGTTATTGCTTATGTTCAAAAATAAAAAATGCACGTCTAGCCCCAGCGTTAGTTTTGTAGTCCCTTGTACCAAACGGCCAGTGTGACCAGCGAGGATTTTCTAAATGTTTATTGGTCAAATTTTAAAATTATATTCAATGCCTGGTTTAACTTATATTTGCGAGTATTAATTTTCGTTATAAAAAATAGTTAAAAGCAAACCAAAATCAGAAATAAGCTAAGTAATAAACATGTTAAATGTTTTATCCGCATATAATATTGCCATCATATGTACATTTAATAATTATGAGATTTTGAAAAAAAAGTAGTTTGACAAAATTATTTCGCATTTATGAAAATTTTACTTTAATATAAGTGTTTAATTTTAATATTACTTTCAGAAACTTTCAATGGAGCATTCCATGAAAAAATGGAAATCTGAACAATATTACAAACATTGACTTTTTTAAAATTTTTGCATCTATATAGAGAGATTAAGTTCTCATCTCAAAAAATTTACATTCATTGTAACGAGTAGATCACTTTTTTCATAAATACAGTTATTTTTTTGAGAGTATAAAGAATCTAGCTTTTCTTTTTCATTTTACACCATTTTTTGAGAGGTCGCTGCTAATACTGTTTTTCACAAAAGAACTAATATTCTTTTCTGCGTTCAAGAGAGTGGTGAGCGGTATTAAACTTTATAATATTTATTGCTGTAAAGTGCTTTGTTCCCGAGTAAGTAATTACAATGCTAAGGTAAATTTCTATGCCATACACGTGACGCCGTTTTCCTTTTTTTTAATAATAACTGTAAGACAAGTCAAGTAACCAAATTGATTTTTGTTTTTTACAGCTAACTTTTGGTGGTCTAAAAGCTGACAAAAAACATTTCCACTTAAACACTTAGCAAATAGTTTTTCTTTCGGGATAAAAAGTGTGTGACACGTGACGCCAAGAATTAAGATATCTGAAATCTTTAAACTTTTCTGTCATCTTCAAACTATATTTATAATTTACTGCACTATATTTGTGGCTTATCCAAATATGACTGAAATAGAACCTTCCACAAGTACTGAAGTATTGTGATGAAACATGTTAATTTAAAAAAAATCCAAGTAGATGAATTTCAAAAAGACCAGTTTAATGTAGGTGTACGTATCCTTCAAATTGATTTTGCAATGCCTTTCGCTTGTGAATACCATAATGAAGTTCAAAGCGCACGAGTGTCCTGTTGTTTTAGCTGCAACTTTTTACAAAGCAAATTATCAAGCATAGAGTAAGTGCGGGTAATGTGGAATACCTATATGTTTTTAGATTGCCACACTTTTAATTTCGTGACGATTTTGGTATGATTTAACTACTATTTGCTTTACACAGCAGACATGCCCAGAGGCAATTTTACTCATATATCGACTTTTGCTGATGATACCGCCTTTCTCAGTATTCATAAAGACCCTAAGGAGGCCTCGAAACAACTGCAGCATCACGTATCCCAAGTAGAAAAATGGGCAAAATTATGGGGTATTAAAATAAACAAACAAAAATGCACCCACGTTACTTTTACTTTACGCAAGGAAACGTGCCCCCCAATTTTTATTAACAACCATACGGTGCATCAACGTAATGAAACAAAATATCTTGGCATTCACTTGGATCGCCGCCTCACATGGAAGCTCCACATAGATGAAAAGTTGTCACAATTAAAACTTAAAACGGCCCAAATCCATTGGCTAATTGGTAGAAACTCTGTGTTACGTCTTGATTGTAAACTTCTGCTCTGCAACTCAATTTTGAAACCAATTTGGTGCTACGGGATACAACTATGGGGCACTGCTTCCGCCTCCAACATAGAAAAGATTCAACGCCGTCAAAACAAAATTCTAAGAATGATAATTGGTGCTCCTTGGTACATTAAAAACAGCAACATCCACAAGGATCCAGAAGTTCCACTAGTAAAATGCGAAATCCTTAACTATGTGGACAAGTACTTTAATAAGCTGGAAAATCATCCCAATCCGCTAGCTTGAAACATCTTGCAACAAAGCTGACACGCCGTTTAAGGAAAAACTTGTGTTTTTCCACCAGCAAAAAAAGTCGATCACACACCAAAACGATTTCTTGCAACTGACTCCCAAAATTACTTGCAAATATTAATTAAAGTATTGCTTTATTAATTTTCGGAAAGCCGCAATATATTTAGCCGGTTTTTTTTTTATTTTTATATTATTAGCTTAAGAAAAAACTTACATACCACATTATCAGTCTATACCACGTTACCCGCACTTACTCTACCTTATATGCTCGGATGCGAATTTTAAAGACAAAGATGCAGTTTTTTATTTCTTAAATAAGCTGTTCGATTTAGTAAATACGAAAAATGAAGATTTACCTTTAGTGGAAAAAGTTTGGAGCAATGGCTCGACATCAGAATTGAAAAACCGCTATATGGCAAAATTAATATCAATGCTGAGCGAAAAGTACGCAAAGTTCTTTTTTGGAAATATTTTGCTACAATTAATGGAAAAGGTGTAGTAGATGGAATCGGCGAATATATAAGGAGATTGGTATGAGAGAAAATGATAAGCCAAAGCAAACATATTGTCATTCAGTCAGCTTAATTTTTTGCTTATTTGGCTTCTTGATTAGTTTCAAAAACCCAGGTAATTTATGTGCCACCCTAAAAATCTGAGAAAAAATTTAATCTGAATCACTATGCCATTAGAGGAATTTCAAACTTTTATTTCATCAAGGCCAATCAAAATATCGTGGACTGCAAAATTATAACTTATCTGAAGACAAAACTGCAATTAACTTTTGATTTGTGCGTATTTTATAAAAATAATTTCAACTGTGTCCCTTACGTGACGCCATTTGTCCCTTACGTGACAAAATAAAAAAGTTAATTTTTACCTATTAATATCTTTTTTATTAAAAATTTATTACCATCGTAAGTAAGCGTGGTTGTTAGTTGTAATTTCTTTCTTAGACATTTTTTCTCTATGTGCAACTGATTCGCTGAAATTTGGATTTAAATACTACAATTTTGAATGTTGGTTGACTCAGGCTGTCCCACACGTGATGAGATTTGTTTAATTTTTTCTTTCATATTTTCTGAATTATTAAAAACAAGTTCGATGTAGGATTGAAGACTAACACGCAGTTTAATTAATAAAAGAAAAAAGATAGAGTTCTGAATTACCAATTAGAAGTTGTATGTAAAATAAGTGCTAAAAAATAGTTGAATTTGTCTGTACGTGACGGTGGAATGCCCCCAATGCAATTCTATCATATTTTAATAAGTCAACTATGGTCACAATCAAAACGTGTGCCGATTGCTGTTCTGAATGGTTTTTGTTACATACATAGATGCATTGTACAATTACGTTAAAAGGTATAAGCCAGGGTACACGTATATCAGGTAACCTTAGATAACTAGCCGAGTAACGGTATTTCGTTCCATTATGTCAAATTTTGTTCATGGTTATGTATTTTTTCTTTTTTAAAAAAATTTTCTGTAGTATTGTAAGATAAGCTTAAAAAGAAGAAGAAAGAATTTTTGAGTTTTTTTTAGTTGTCGTTGACATTCTTATGACGGTTTAGTTGTTTTTGTAGAAACGCCCCCACCTTGGTATAATCAGTACCACAACATCTACAATAAACAAGATTCCAAATTTATAAAGTTGTTGAAAAAACAACGTCGTTGATGTAAGGAAAACATACTGTTTTGACAGTTTGAACGCATGAGCAAATTCGCGTATATATAGTCAGCTATTGAATCGACTATACCTTGTAAGGTAATTACACCATGCAGAGGTGTGTCTACCCTGGTAATAAGTATAACATTATCTTGCGACTGGCTTAATAAGTTTGTATGACAGATATGTTTGAAAGCTTTAAGTGTTCGTATTGGGCAATGTGCTTTCATCTAGGGAACACATAAGGAAAACTTATCCGCATTTAGCTACATGTTTATGAATAAACATGTATTAAATAACATTGAAAATAGATTTTTTACTAAATAAAAAAAATTATGTAACGCAGGTTTTGGTTAATAATATACATGTATATAATTATATAATAAATCGAAATAAATGCTTAATACACGAATTAAAATACGTATATCAGTCGTTTATTACACCATTTTGCAACACTAGGAATTTGAAATGCATATCGACGGCTGACAGTAGATGTCAGAATTTCGGCCTTACAATATGGAATTATAGTGAGTTGTTTTGTTACAAATTTTTAAAATTCAACTTATAGTTTTATAAAATTTGTAAAATTTAGTTATAAGTGTGACGACAGAAGTGAAATTTAATAAAAACTGTTTTGTTATGTCGGTTTTTTTTTTTAAAAGATTAACAGATGTTAACTATTGCGGTCGTAACCAGCGTTCTTAAACTGTTTTCGTACAAGTGCGTGTGTGTTAATATTTGGATGTAAATGTTTACCAAACTAAAAGTACGCATTTTAATTATACCTAAAAATCGTTGTTTGCAACAAGTTAAAATTTATGGTCTTACCTTGGCATTAAGCCAAGAAGATAAATTGTATTTAATAATGGATCCTTCGCGCGGAGACTCTCGATACAATTTAAATTATTCAATGAGTGGTATTGGACTGGCTTTAGTTGATCAAGTTGATATGTATGGCAATTCAGCAGCTGTAACTAGCTTAGGCAGTCGACCACCTAGTGCTGGTATCCTACAAGGCATGAGCATTATCGGAGGTGGACCAGGTGGAGGACTATTACCTCGATCCTCAGGAAGTCTGTTGCCCAATTCGCAATGCCACTCTTTGGTTAACAATACCGCAAGTGCCCACAGTAGCAGCCAACAAAGAAGTTTAAAAAGAGCCGGTTCAGATTGTTATGATGATAACCATCATCGTGTGGGTGGCTCTAGTATTTCATCGCTTCAAGGTCTTGATAATTGCGGTGGTTCATCCAATATCCAGCACAGCAATCAGCAGCAGCCGCAATCTGGTAGTGGTAGTATACAAGATATTGTCGATGATAATTATAATAATTTGCAAAGCAAAAAGTCACCTCCCCCCAATGGAAAAAAAACTAAAGGACGTGTTAAAATAAAAATGGAGTACATTGATAATAAACTACGACGCTATACAACATTTTCCAAACGTAAAACTGGGATTATGAAAAAGGTAAGTGATGTTTTTGTAGTAAATTAAGTAACAATATACAACATAGAATGCCACCATCGTTAATAAGTTTTTTTTTTACTAAAAAAGGCAATATAAACTTCGTACCTATTCTAAAAATTGCGCATAAATTTTATTCTTGTCTTTTTTAACAATAGTTGTTTTTACCATTAAGCTCACTTAAATTTGAAAACAAAATTATACCTACTAAAGAAAAATAATACAAAAAATAATACAAAAAATTCACTTAACTACAGCAGTTCCGATTAGAAAGAGTTCTGAAGATAAATTCTTAGCTGGTTTTGAAAAATCACTCGCTTAATAACGGAAATACTTAATTTTAAAAACTTACAAAATATCGATTGTAAGATATCATAATTGAAAAAAATTAGCTTAAAGTTAAAAAAAATTTCAATTTATTTGTTTTCATTTGAATACTTCGTTTTAAATAGTCAACTTATTATTAATTTATTTATATCTTATGAAGCCACAAATGCACATAGCCAAATTAAAATATTTTGTAAAAATATATCAAATTAGCAGCAGAAGATATATTTCTTTATATATAGAAACATAAGCCTTGATTACATTTTTTAATTTTATGGCTTACTCCCCCGAAAAGCTCAACATTTCAAGAAGGAATTTGTAGTGTTTTGCACGACATTTCTAGCATATAACGCTATTTTGATCACGTCTGCTTTTTTTAAATTTCAAAAGTACTCTATTCAAAACGGACTTGAGCATTGTTGAGCAGTTATTCTGCCGACGTTTTTAGTTGTGCCCAGCAATATATACTGCTAGGAAAAGACTTAGTCATGGACACTGAAAACAAAAAAGTGGATGTGAAATGTTCACCTGTAACCTAGGATTTTTAGCATTTCAAACAAAATTATAGCTATCTTCTTCATCTTCGCTTTTTTATACCAATTAAAATTTTCTCGTCTATTTATTTTGGTAGCTGTTTGTTTTTTCCCTTTTTTGTTTACATTAAAAAATATACATATTTTTTTTTACTAGAAATTTTAACTAGTTAAACATGTTAAGTAAAAAATACTAAAAAACTTTGCGTAAACGAACGAACTTGTTATTTGTTTTGAAAATGTCACTAAACGAGTTGGCTCGTCGCAAATTAATTCGTAAATTTTGTTAAAAAATCAAGATTAAACAAAAAAAACCATGGGTTTCCAGAAAACGTTGAAAGACAATGTGGATCTGGTCGAAAATTCAGGTTGCAAGACACCAAAGATCGGTCAAAACTTAAGACCAAAATCGTAGGTTGCAGTGCCAAATCGTATCGTCAATTGGGTAAAAAATATAATTATGACAAAAACGTGCCAAATCGTATCGTCAATTGGGTAAAAAATATATTTGTGACAAAAACACGGTCAAGAAGTAATTATAATCTATGGGAGTTCAAAAAGGAAAAAAAACATAACCACTCATCACCGAAAAACAACAACAGACTATCAAAAGCAGGCTACACAAACTTTCCGGAAATTACTTCTCCTGCTTATCAGAGTAATAATGCGTGGTGAATGACAAGACTGGGACATCAAAGCACCCAAAAAACTGAGTTTATCCAAAGGACAAAGTTTCCTGAAAAAGTTTTATTGTGATTAGCCATTAGCGAACGTGGTATCAGTAAACCAGTTTTTTTAAAGGTGGTTTAGCCGTGAATGCCCAAGTTTATAATGAAAAATGTGTGCCAGCTCTTAGCCACTTTCTCCAAAAATATCATGGAAAAACAGTTTTTTTGGCCCGATTTGGCATCTCACATACGCAAAGACCACATTTAAGAACTTAAGGAATAAAAAAAATACACAATTTCGGCTTATTGAAACTTTTTGGGCTAATTTAAAAAGAAAAGTGTACGAAAACGGATACAGAGCGAAAAATGTTGATTCTTTAATCATAAAAATTAAAAACCATAAATACAGAAGGCATTCAGATGTCAAAGAAAATTATGAAAGCCAGTGGCGTCGGAGCCACTAATAATTATACAAAAAATAAATTCTTATATGTACATATATATTTTTAGGTTTGTTTGGATTATATTCACCAAACGTTATTTATATTACCTTCTGATATTAAATTTTAAAAATTATACATGTTCTGATAAGTACTAATATTTCTAATTAAATTTGCAACCTTTTGTTTTTACTAAATTTAAGTATTGCTCAGTTTTAAAATTATTAGGCGTTGCGTTGTATAGTTTCAGTCCTTTAGAACATAGTGACCTTTGCATCGCATTTGTATTAACATTTTTATACCCTTCACATAGTGATAGGGTATATATCACTTTGTCATTCCGTTTGTAATTTCTTTATTATTCATTTGCGACCCCATAAAGTATATATATTCTGGATCCTTATAGATAGGGAAGTCGAAATAGCCATGTCCGTCTGTCCGTCTGTCTGTCTGTGTGTCTGTCTGTCCGTCTGTTGAAATCAAGTTTCCGGAGTCAAATAAAAAGATACAGACGAGTTAATTGTGTCAAACGATTAGAAATATCCCGCTAACAATCGCTATTTAAAATCAGCAAAATCGGTTCACTATTGACCGAGATATAAGCGAAAACCCAGAGTAACCCATTTTTTTTTAGGACAAAATCCGTGCATATATCCCTATATATCTCAGTAAGTATAGTCACTCTTGCCACAAAACTTGGCACGGATACTCCCAAAGAAGGGACCTAAATAATGGGAAAAGTTTTTTCAGATTGGACCAGGGGAAGGGGTAGTTTTCCTACAATTGCACAAATTGGGTGAAATATTTTATGCGCTATATCTCGTAAACTATAACAGCCATCGACTTAAAATGTTCTACGAAAAATAATTGTACGCAAAGACCTACACTTTAAAGAAAAAATTTTTTGAGTGGGGGCAAAAATAGGGGTAGCTCCCATACAAATCGACAATTATTATAAAATATTCGATACGCTATATCTCAGAAAATATACAAGATATCGAAATGAAATGTTTTACAAAAAGTAATTGGGCGAGAATGCCTACGCTTTAAAGAAAAAATTTTTTGAGTGGGGGCAAAAATAGGGGTAGCTCCCATACAAATCGATAATTATTATAAAATATTCGATACGCTTTATCTCGGAAACTATAACAGATATCGAAATGGAATGTTCTACAAAAAGTAATTGGGCGAGAATGCCTACGCTTTAAAGAAAAAATTTTTTGAGTGGGGGCAAAAATAGGGGTAGCTCCCATACAAATCGACAATTATTATAAAATATTCGATACGCTATATCTCGGAAACTATAACAGATATCGAAATGAAATGTTCTACAAAAAGTAATGAGGCGAGAATGCCTACGCTTTAAAGAAAACATTTTTTGAGTGGGGGCAAAAATAGGGTTAGCTCCCATACAAATCGACAATTATTATAAAATATTCGATACGCTATATCTCGGAAACTATAAAAGATATCGAAATGAAATGTTCTACAAAAAGTAATTGGACGAGATTTCCTACGCTTTAAAGAAAAAATTTTTTGAGTGGGGGCAAAAAAAGGGGTAGCTCCCATACAAATCGACAATTATTATAAAATATTCGATACGCTATATCTCGGAAACTATAAAAGATATCGAAATGAAATGTTCTACAAAAAGTAATTGGACGAGATTTCCTACGCTCTAAAGAAAAAATTTTTTGAGTGGGGGCAAAAAAAGGGGTAGCTCCCATACAAATCGACAATTATTATAAAATATTCGATACGCTTTATCTCGCAAACTATAAAAGATATCCACATCAAATGTTCCACAAAGAGTAATTGGAACACAAGGCCTACGCTTTAAAGAAAAAAAATTTTCGGATGGGGGGTAAGAAGGGATAGCTCCCATACAAATTTACAATTTTTATAAAATTTTCGATACGCTTCTTCTGGAAAACTATTACAGCTATCGACTTCGAATATTCTACAAAAAGTTATAATCAAATAATTTATACATTTTGGAAAAAAAGTTGGAGAAGAGCAGCGGGACTAGAACATTTAATAAGTTTTATTAATCTTTAAATATGGATAATGTCGAAAGCTTTTAAGACTTTCGACCTCAAATCTTCTTCATCTATTTCTATTATTCATACGAACGTTAAAACTTTGTTATTTTTTCTATGGGCTTTAAAACTCGCACAAGGTTTTTTATTATATTATTTGCAGTACAAAATTACTCGGCTGGGTATATTTAAAGACCAATGTGAAGGGTATATAAGATTCGGCATAGCCGAATATAGCGCTCTTACTTGTTTAGTCTGTATTTTTGCATTCATCACGTTATACGGTTAAGCATCTTCTGCATATTTTTCGATCAGACAGACTTGTGCCTTTCAATGCATCTGACATAAATGTTTTTAAATAAAATAATAATTAATAAATGCTATGTGTTTCTCATAAATTTGTCTTGCTCTTATTTAACTTTAACTTTTTATAATTTAACTAATTTATGTAGTTTATATCTGTTGCTAGGTTTCAGTAAATATTAATGTATCGCATACAAAATAATTTTACACTTTTTTACTACTTTCTCTTTATCGTTAATATATAAAATGAATAAGAGTACTGCTAGTATTGGGCCTTGTGGAAATTACGTAGCTGCTTTCGGAAATGTATTCTACTCGGCTAGTATCGATAGAAAAAACCTGTTTTTCAATTTTTAATTTATTTATTCACAGTCTTGTAATATAAAGTCATAAATGGCCAAAATAACAATATTACATAGCAATACAGCCAGAGATAAAACTTATAATAACTTAAAAAATATTAGATTCTTACAAAAAAAAAAAAAATTAATGAAAAATAATCATTAAAAAAAGACATAATATCACCAGTTGGCAAATAAACTATTCCAAATAAATAACACGTTATCCAAGAAAAAAATAAATAACGTTTCACAAATACCAAGCTCAGAAACCTGAAGCACTTTTCGGTATCTAATATTATTAGAAACATACAGGCCTCACCACCACCTCTGGAATTTAACCGATCATTTCTATAATTTTTTTTTTCAACATTAAAGGAAATATATTAATTACGTTCTTCTAATAAAAAGAAGTTATATGAACTTAAGCTAAAATAAAAAGCTAAAATTTGCATTAAAAACAATTATTTCAACAATAAATAAAAAGAAGCATATAAATAAACCCATTTGTTCATTTGTCATTGAAAAAAAGAAATAAAAAGATTTGCCCTCTATTGTATAACTAGCTGACCCGGTGAAAATCGTACCACCTAACAATTATTGAATATATGGATTTTTTAAAAAGAGTACAAAGCTTATTTAATCAAATAGTTTATTGAAATATATTTATAAAGAAAACAAAAATTCAAAAAGATTACAAAAATAATGAAGCTCTGTATTTTCGTGCTTGAGGTTAACTCCCTTCAGTGCAGTACCTTGTGATATATGACATTTTTCGTTTTGTTATTCGGCGCAAGTACAAATAAAGAAGATGGTTTGCCTGCACGTGAACATGCAACGTATAGTTGGCCATGAGAAAAACATGAATTCTCTAAATTAAGACCACAAATACTCAAGGATTGTCCTTGTGATTTGTTAATCGTCATTGTGAATGCAAGACGAAAAGCAAATTGAGTTCGCTTAAACTCGTCGGAATTCTCGGAATGAGAACTTTCTCACCTTTGAATTTTCCTTTAAGTATAATTGCGTGAATAACATGGACTATCAGTTTTGTTATTACCAAACGCGTTCAATTGCAAAGTTTTGGTTGGTTTAAATTTTGAAGCATGATAACTACCGGGCCTACCTTCAGTTGTAAGCTATGCGGTGGTAAGCCAGGTACATCCAAGGAGTTTAAAACTTCAGCTGAATAGTTGGTGGCTTCATCTTCGTTTGTTACACAATCAATAGATTTAAAAGAATGCATAGTACCAACGATTTGATTCTAAACTACATATATAGTTTAAATCATCCACATCTATATTTTTAGTTGCTTAAGTTGCCCGTTCACTCAACCAGTCATAATTTTCCCATTAGCAATTATGTTGGGGAATACTTTCTGGATAAGCTCTTCTTTTCACGATACAAAATTACAAAAATTTTTAGGAAAGGAAATCAATCCGTTTGATTCGTCCACGGGAATACGGCCATTACCGATAGTCAACAATTAGTTGGAGAAATCTTAAGCTGATAAGTCGTTGAGCAATGTAACTCTCATGTTTTCTGTTAACTGCAGTATCTTTGCAAAACGTCACAGACTTGAGGATTTAACGCAAGCATTCATTCGATCAGCAGCCGTCGATCTTGGAATGACTGGAAGTGTTTGGCGGAAATCACCAGACAGTAAAAACATTGCACCTCCAAAATATCTTGAGTCACTGCGCAGATCTTTTAGTGTTTTTTCAAGAGCTTTTATTGCGCGTTTGTGTGCCATTGTGCAGCCGTCCCAGATAATGATTTTAGACGCTACTAAAACTTTGGACATGGCGGATTTTTTCGCAATGTTACGTATCGGTTGCTCTATATTTTGAAGTTTAAATGGCAATTTTAACGCTGAGTGAGCTGTGGGCATCCTTCTAACAATATGACCGCTATTCCAAATGTTGGATCTCGCACGAACAGTGGCTAAAATCAATGACATTAGAATGCCTTCCCAGTTTCACCATGCGCATCCAAGACAAAAAGCCCCCATTTCCGTCATCAATTGCCTTCAATATTATATCATAGACTTCCTTCTGTTGGAGGTTTAAGAGGGAAACATTGGTTTGAACTAATTGGTTCAACTCATATCGATCGTATTCACGTTCACGCTTCAATTCTCGATTTAGTAGCTCATTCATTTCATGTTCTGGTGCTGTCAGTCCTAACCTGACTAAAAAACTGCCGCAAATAAGGTAACACATGTCTTCATTTAAGAGCAAGGCCCGGTCATGCATCTTTTTTTTCTCCATGTCATTATTGTTGGACCTTCGCTAATGCGAACTAACAATATGTATTCAAATCTTAAAGTTATGTAATTGATATTTGTCCAGTCAGTTCCAGGCCAAAATTTAGGTTCTCATAATAAGGTAAATAAGGTTATGCATCTTCGCATTGACTTCAAGATTTGGATTTCTCGAGCTGACACGATATTGATGTAAAATGACACGTTGTCCTTGTATTTGTTCCACAGGTGACTTAGACTTGACGGGAAGCATATCAAAAGCAAATAATGACAATAGCAAATAATGTTCGTATATGCCTTAGCGATTTTCGTATCCCAATGAGTATCGTTTTCAAGCAAATTAAGTTCCTGACATGCAGCACGAAATGTTGGGCAGACTATACCATTAACAGTACGCAATGCTGCAAATGATGTTGGACCACGAACATTCACCAGAAACAACCGCAAATGAAAGCATTCATCATTCTTCGGATAAACTGTATAAACGCGACCAAGAGCATCACTTGAACGCACATCTGGATGCCCAGGAACCATAGTGTCTTTCTTTTGACGTTAAACATTTTTTGAAGAAGCGTTCCAAGTGTAATACCTTGGCATCTCCGAGTAAAGTAAAGTTTGTGCAAACGGACCGCTTTGACAAACAGCAAAGAAACTTGTCAATGTTGTCGCTGGAGGTATTTCAGCACGTTGAACATTATTTGCCGCAGTGAAATATACTTATTGGCCATTCTCCAGATGCACTGCTAAATGTGCAACAGTGGGACAGTGGGATGACATTCCTGAATAGGGAATGAGAATTTACGCCAAACGGCCTGATTGCAATTCACATATCGCCCAACTTAATAACGCGTGATTTTATCGTTTCCATTGGAAGTTTGGATGCTAAAAACAGCCATATCGCTGCCTTTCGTGACATATTTGCAGATGTACTTGATCGACTTCACTGAAATAGAATATTCAACATTGCAATGTGTCTTAAATGATTTGGAAATAAGTGGTAAATATGGCACAGTCAAACTGTGTTCAATCACAAAAACGTTTCCTTTTACTTTCTTGGTAATAGTTTGATCGTTGTCATTGGACGATCAACGCCGATACAGTGGATAACCGTTATTGCCAGTGATAGTTTTCGCCGTCAATTTTCATAGATAATGCTTGGAACACTTGCCGTCGGCCATGAATCATATTTTTAATTACAACATCATGTAGTTCTTGATCTGTTTCGGGATCAGGGATCTCGGCACTTATAATATCATCTATCTTTTCTGGTCGAACATTTTCGTATAACCAAATAAGAATGTGTGCATGCGGCAAGCCTCGTTTTTTTTTGCCATTTTATTGAATACATCCAGCATCGAGTATATCCGAACACGTATTGCCTAACAATATATATAATCAGCAAGCAAACTTTTTGCCTAAACACACACAGTTCACAAAATATTATCCTTAATAGCATGTCAATAACGTTATAAACATGTTTGTTTGTTTCTTTAAGAATAACTGAAAATTACTGATAAAGCGTGAATAGAAAAGCTGTAGCCTATCGCATCTTTCATGATGGGAAGCTATTACCAAGTAAAAACTTCACAAACAGTTCAGTTTATAATGGCTTCATTATTTTGTAGCCCTATCCGCCACTTCTAAATAATTTGTTTAAATGTTTGTTGTGCTTACAAAATAAAGTATAGAAAAAAATTGTGTTAATGACTTGCTATCTGACAGACAGATTCATCATTGCATAGCCTAAATGCGTAGGGCAAGACTTGAACTATGTATTGGTTAATTTTTAATTTAATTTACGCTCGACAGGTTTCAAAGTTATGAATAAATTTTTCGTACTTTTTTAAAATATTAGACCATTAGAGGCGAGACAGGGTAAAAAACCTTCGGAACCGAAAAAGATAAAAAGGGCTCAAATTATATTTTTAAATTGTGTTCGACAGGTCTCGAAAAAATATGAATATAAAACTTTGATAATTTTGATCCTTAGGGGTAAAAAGGGCTAAACATTTTATTGGTAATTTTTAAGTTATTTCAGTTACTTTAAAACTAATATTTTAAATTGTGTTCAATTGGCTTAAGAAAAATATGAACACGTTTTTTGAAGTTTTTTTACAGTTATTGAGGCTTATATAAGAAAGCATTTTTGTTGTATGGAAGGTGCAATACCCATTATTCCCGTTTTTCCTATACTTTATGTATATTAGCAATGTATATTAGCAAACAAAGACAATTTTGAGACTCTAGGTATAAGAATTATTGAAGTACAGGTAAAAAAAAATCCAATTGTATGGGAGGTGCCACACCAAAAAGTTTGGAGACCTTAGCTGTTACAGGTATTGAGATACACATATAAATATTTCCACGCTATTAGAGGTTCCAAACCCATAATTCACTTCCTGCCTATACTCGTCTTAGTTATCCATATTAGCATAATAAAAACCCATATTAAATTTAGAGATTTCAGCTGTTACATTTATTGACATAGATATGTAAAAGATTTTTTTCTTGTAAAGGAGGTGGCACGCCTATTATTATCTTCACGCCCAAACTCAGCTTAATTGTAAACATTAACATTGTAAACACCTACACAAAATTTGGAAACTTTAACCTATACACAGCTGAATTATGCATATTACCATTATAAACCTCTTTACAAAGTTTTGAGAGTTCAACTGTTACAGTTATTGAGATATATAAAAAAACCTATTTTCGTTGTATAAGAGATGCGACGCCCTTTTCTTTTTTCCCGCCCATACAGAGCATAATTATGCTTATTAGCTCTATAAACATCCGTACGAAGTTTGGAGACTTCAGCTATTACAGTTGTTGAAATATATAGAAAAAATTATTTTCGTTGTATGGAAGGTGCCACGCCCATCTATTTATTTCCGTCAATACAAAGCTCAATATTGTATATTAACAGTATAAACATCCGTACGAAGTTTGGAGACTTCAGCTGTTACAGTTGGTGAAATATATACAAAAAACTATTTTCGTTGCGTAGGAGGTGCCACGCCTATTTATTTTTTCCCGCCCATAAAAAGCTTAATTATGCATATTATCACTATAAACATCCGTACGAAGTTTAGAGACTTCAGCTATTACAGTTGTTGAAATATATACAAAAAACAATTTTCGTTGTATGGGAGGTGCCACGTCCATTTATTTTTATCCATCCATACCAAGCTCAATTTTGCATATTAGCACTACAAACATCCGTACGAAGTTTGGAGACTTCAGCTGTTACAGTTGTTGAAATATATTCAAAAAACTATTTTCGTTGTATGGGAGGTGCCACGCCTATTTATTTTTTCCCGCCCATAAAAACCTTAATTATGCATATTAGCACTATAAACATCCGTACGAAGTTTGGAGACTTCAGCTATTACAGTTGTTGAAATATATACAAAAAACTATTTTCGTTGTATGGGAGGTGCCACGCCTATTTATTTTTTCCCGCCCATAAAAAGCTTAATTATGCATATTAGCACTATAAACATCCGTACGAAGTTTGGAGACATCAGCTATTACAGTTGTTGAAATATGGGGGATTTCATGTCAAGTGACCCAACTTTTAAAAACCGATGTCTTTCGATTGGAAAAAAATTTGGACCAAAGTAAGTTCTTGCAGAGAGTTGTTTAGACACAATTTTTTAACACGATCGGTCAAGAACTCTCTGAGCTATAGGGGTTCAAAATTTGACGTTTTCGGCAAATAGGTGATTTTTCTCATACATGTAGTTTATTACCTTTTGCTTTTAACAAAATTCGTCCCAAATACTTTCGATAGCTTTTTTTTCAATCTTCCAGAAAAAAATATTTTTAAAATTAAAAAAAATTTTTTTTTATTTTTTTTTTATAAAATAATTAGAAAAAAAATTTTTTTTTCCAAATGTGCCCATTTTTTTTTTTTTTTTTGCTCAAAAGAAAGCTTAGGTCTTTTGTTTGAAGAGCTTGGAAGTCGCTTAGTGGGATACGAGTGGGATATCTATAAAAAATAATGTTTTGTAACTCAAGGTAGAGGGTTTCCAATTTTCGCGTATATTCTATTTTAATTTTTTTTCCTATTTATGTAAAATTATCTCTTAAGCAAAAAAAAATTTTTTTATGCTAAGAAACCAAATAATTTAACCTTTCCGACGGTTTGCATTGAAAATATTAACAAAATGTGTTCAGACATTACCATATAAAAGTGATTTTATTCCAGAGGCCTACCATTTTGTTGGTAATGCAGTGTCGAGTGTATGAGACTTTATTTGGTACTTGCATACCGTCAGAAAGGTTAAATTATTTTGTTTCTTAGCATAAAATATTTTTTTTTTTGCTTAAGAGAAAATTTTACATAAATAGCAAAAAAATCAAAATAGAATATACGCGAAAATTGGAAAACCTCTACCTTGAGTTACAAAACATTATTTTTTATAGATATCCCACTCGCATTCCACTAAGCGACTTCCAAGCTCTTCAAACAAAAGACCTAAGCTTTCTTTTGAGCAAAAAAAAAAAAAAAAATGGGCACATTTGGAAAAAAAATTTTTTTTTCTAATTATTTTATAAAAAAAAAATAAAAAAAAATTTTTTTTAATTTTAAAAATATTTTTTTCTGGAAAAAATTTTTTTATAATTATTTTATAAAAAAAAAATAAAAAAAATTTTTTTTTAATTTTAAAAATATTTTTTTCTGGAAGATTGAAAAAAAAGCTATCGAAAGTATTTGGGACGAATTTTGTTAAAAGCAAAAGGAAATAAACTACATGTATGAGAAAAAACACCTATTTGCCGAAAACGTCAAATTTTGAACCCCTCTAGCTCAGAGAGTTCTTGACCGATTGTGTTAAAAAATTGTATCTAAACTACTCTCTGCAAGAACTTACTTTGGTCCAAATTTCTTTCCAATCGAAAAAAAAAGTTGGGTCACTTGACATGAAATCCCCCATATATATAAAAAACTATTTTCGTTGTATGGGAGGTGCCACGCCCATTTATTTGTTTCCGCCCATACACAACTCAATTATGCACATCAATAAATAATTTAGTTGTACCAAATTTGGAGACTTCAGCTATAACAGGTATTGAGGTATGTGAAAAAAACTGTTCAATTTGTATGGGAGGTGCCACGCCCAGTCGGAATTTCCAAAAACAAATTAGCCTAAAACGCATTCCCAGATATCGGGTATGTCTTTTTTTCAAGTTTCATTAAAATCGGTGCAGCCGTTCTTGAGTTATAAGCGGTGTCACTAACAAAAAAAATTGTTCTTATATATATAAGACTAGCTGACCCGGTGAACTTCGTACCACCTAACAATTATTGAATATATGGATTTTTTAAAGGGAGTACAAAGCTTATTTAGTCAAATAGTTTATTGGAATATATTTATAAGTAAAACAAAAATTCAAAAAGATCACAAAAATAAGGAAGCTCTGTATTTTAGTGCTTGAGGTTAATTCCCTTCAGTACATTACCTTGTGATATATAACATTTTTCGTTTTGTTATTAGGCGCAAGTACAAATAAAGTAGATGGTTTGCCCACACGTGAACATGAACATGAATTCTCTAAATTAAGACCACAAATACTCAAGGATTGTACTTGTGATTTGTTAATCGTCATTATGAATGCAGGACGAATAGCAACTTGAGTTCGCTTAAACTCAAAAGGCATATCGGTTGGTATCATCGAAATTCTCGGTATGAGAACTTCTTCCCCTTTGAATTTTCCTCTAAGTATAATTGCGTGAATAACATGGACTATCAGTTTTGTTATTACCAAGCGCGTTCCAATGCAAAGTTTTGGTTGGTTTAAAATTCGAAGCACGATAACTACCGAGCCTACCTTCAGTTGTAAGCTGTGCGGTGGAAAGCCAGGTACATCCAAGGAGTTTAAAACTTCAGTGGAATAGTTGGTGGCTTCATCTTCGTTTTTTACACAATCAATAGATTTAAAAGAATGCAGAGTACCAACGATTTGATTCTGAACTACATATTTAGTTTAAATCATCCACATCTATATTTTTAGCTGCTAAAATTGCCCGTTCACTCAACCAGTCATAATTTTTCCCATTAGCAATTATGTTGGGGAATACTTTCTGGATAAGCTCTTCTTTTGACAATACAAAATTACAAAAATTTTGAGGAAACGAAATCAATCCATTTAATTCGTCGACAGGAATACGGCTATTACCGATAGCCAACAATAAGTCGGAGAAATCTTGAGCTGATAAATCGTTGAGCAATGTTTCTCTCATGTTTTCTGTCATCTGCAGTATCTTTGCAAAACGCCACAGTCTTGAGGATTTAACGCAAGCATTCATTCGATCAGCAGCCGTCGATCTTGGAATGACTGGCAGTGTTTGGCGAAAATCAACAGAGAGTAAAATCATTGCACGTCCAAAACATCTTGAGTCACTGCGCAGATCTTTTAGTGGTTTTTCAAGAGCTTCTATTGCGCGCTTGTGTGCCATTATGCAGCCGTCCCAGATAATGATTTTACACGCAACCAAAACCTTGGACATGGTGGAGTTTATCGCAATGTTACATGTCGGTTGCTCTATGTTTTGAAGGTTTAATGGCAATTTTAACGCTGAGTTAGCTGTGCGGCATCCTTCTAACAATATGGCCGCTATTACAGAAAAAGCTACCGCTACAACAATGTTGGATCTCGCACGAACAGTGACTAAAATCAATGACATGAGGAATGTCTTCCCAGTTTTACCATGGGCATCCAAGAAAAAAAACCTCCATTTCCGTCATCAATTGCCTTCAATATTATATCATAGACTTCCTTCTGTTGAAGGTTTAAGAGGGAATAATTGGTTTGAACTAATTGGTTCAACTCATGTCGATCGTATTCACGTTCACGCTTCAATTCCCGATTTATTAGCTCATTCATTTCATGTTCTGGTGCTGGCCGCCCTAACCTGACTAACAAACTGCCGCAAATAAGGTAACACATGTCTTTAATTAAGAGCAAGGCTCGGTTATGCATCTTTTTTTTCTCCATATTATTATTATTGAATCTTCGCTAATGTGAACTAACAATATGAATTCAAATCTTAAAATTATGTAATTGATATTAGTCCAGTCAGAACCAGATCAAAATTTAGGTTCTCATAATAAGGTAAATTAGGTTATGTATCCTCGCATTGACTTCAAGATTTGGATTTCTCGAGCTGATACGATATTGATGTAAAAGGACACATTGTCTTTGTATTTGTTCCACAGGGTGACTTGGACTTGACGGGAAGCATGTCAATAGCAAATAATGACAATAGCAAATAATGTTCGTATATGCCTCAGCGATTGTCGTATCTCAATGAGTATCGTTTTTAAGCAAATTGAGTTCTTGACATGCAGCACGAAATGTTGGACTATACCATTTACAGCACGTTATGCTGCATATGATGTTGGACCACGAACATTCACCAGCAACAACCGCAAATAAAAGCATTCATCATTCTTCGGATGAACTGTATAAATGCGACCAAGAGCATCACTTGAACGCACATCTGGATGTCCAGGAACACACACAGTGCCTTTCTTTCGACGTTAAACATTTTTTGAAGAAGCGTTCCAAGTGTAATACCGCAGCATCTCCGAGTAAAGTAAAGTTTGTGCAAACGGATCGCTTTGGCAAACAGCAAAGAAACTTGTCAATGTTGTCGCTGGAGGTATTTCAGCACGTTTAACAATATTTGCCGCAGTGAAATATACTCGTTGGCCATTCTCGAGATGCACTGCTAAATGTGCAACAGTGGGATGACATTCGTGAATAGGGAATGAGAATATACGTCAAACCGCCTGATTTCAGTTCACATATTGCCCAACTTAATAACGCGTAATTTCATCGTTGCCATTGGAGGTTTGGATGCTAAAAACAGCCATATCGCTGCCTTTCGTGACATATTTGCAGATGAACTTGATCGACTTCACTGAATTAGAATATTCAACATTGCCATAGGTCTTAAATGATTTGGAAAGAAGTGGCAAATATAGCACAGTTTAACTGTTGCCAATCACAAAATCGTTTCCTTTTACTTTTTTTGTAATAGTTTGACCGTTGTAATTGGGCGATCAACGCCGATACAGTGGATAACCGTCATTACCAGTGATAGTTCCCGCCGTCAATTTTCGTGGATAATGTTTGGAACACTTGCCGTCGACCATGCACTGATATTGGGGGTTGATGGTGCCACATGGTTCATGAATCATATATGTAATTACAACATCATGTAGTTCTTGATATGTTTCGGGATCAGGGATCTCGGCACTTTTAATATCATCTTTCTGGTCTGGTCGAATTCTCGACTAACCAAATAAGAATGTGTGCATGCGGCAAGCCTCGTTTTTGCCGCTCTATTGAGTATCTCCGAACACGTATTGCCTAACAATATATATAATCAGCAAACGAATTTTTTGCCTAAACACACACAATTCACAAAATATTATCCTTAGTAGCTTGTTTGTTTGTTTCTTTGATAAATACTGAAAATTACTGATAAAGCGTAAATAGAAAAGCTGTAGCCTATCGCATCTTTCATGATGGGAAGCTATTACCAAGCAAAAACTTCACAAACAGTTCAGTTTATAATGTCTTCATTATTTTGTAGCCCTATCCGCCACTTGTAAATATTTGTTTTTTTAAATGTTTGTTGTGCTTACAAAACAATGTATAGAAAAAAGTTGCGTTAATGACTCGCTATCTGACAAACAGATTCATCATTTCATAGCCTAAATGCTTAGGGCAAGACTTGAACTATGTATTGGTTCATTTTGTAGCTTCTGAACTAAAAAAAGATAAAATTATAATTAAATTTACGCTCGGCGGGTTTCGAAGTTATGAATGCATTTTTCGTACTTTTTTTGAAATTTAAGACCATTAGGCGAGACAGGGTAAAAACCATATTTTGAAACCGAAAAAGATAAAAAGAGGCTCAAATTATATTTTATTGCATTCGGCAGGTCTCGAAAAAATATGAATATAAAATTTGATAATTTTGATCGTAAGAGGTAAAAAGGGATAAACATTTTATGGGTAATTTTTAGGTTATTTCTGTTACTTTTTAAACTAATAATGTAAATTGCGTTTACTGGATTAAGAAAAATATGAACACGTTTTTTGAAGTTTTTTTACAGTTATTGAGACTTATATAGGAAAGTATTTTTGTTGTATGGGAGGTGCCATGCCCATTATTCCCTTTTCTCTTAAGTATACTCACCTAAACTATGTATTTTAGCAAACATAAACCTCCATAGACAATTTTAAGACTCTAGCTATAAGAAAAAATATCCAATTCTACGTGAGGTGTCACACCAAAAAGCTTGGAGACCTTAGCTGTCACAGTAATTGAGATACAAATATAAATATTTCCATGCTATTAGAGGTTCCACACCCATAATTCACTTCCTGCATGTCGTCACAGAAAATTCAAAACGCCCTATCTAACAAACAATTTAAAATTGACTTTTTATATTAGTTCTAGCCTTAAAATATTAACGTCATCTTCTAAAATTCTTTTTTTCCTGCAGAAATATATTTTTTGATCCTTTTTAACTCACATATACGACAAAAGTTTGTGTTAACTGCAAATATTTATTTTATTAAAACAAAAATACTTTCCTCTCCTAAAAATTGTTTAAATGTTAGATAGGGCGTTTTGCATTTTCTGTGACGATATACTCATCTTAGTTACATATGAATATTAGCATAATAAATACCCATATTAAATTTTGATATTTCAGCTGTTACATTTATTGACATATATGTGTAAAAGGTTTTTTCTTGGAAAGGAGGTGCCACGCCCATTATTTTTTTCACGCCCAAACTCAGCTTAATAGTAAACATCAGCATTGTAAACACCTACACAAAATTTGGACACTTTAACCCATACACAGCTGAATTATGCATATTACAATTATTAATATCATTACAAAGTTTTGAGAGTTCAACTGTTACAGTTATTGAGATATAAAAAAAAAGTATTTTCGTTGTATGGGAGATGCGACGCCCATTTCTTTTTTCTAGCCCATACAGAGCACAATTAGCATATTAGCGCTATAAACATCCTAAAAAAGTTTGGAGACTTTAGCTATTACAGTTATTATTTTATTATATTATTATATTATATACAAAAAACTATTTTCGTTGTATGGGAGGTGCCACGCCTATTTATTTTTTCCCGCCTATACAAGTCTCAATTATGCATATTAGCTTTATTAACATCCGTACGAAGTTTGGAGACTTTAGCTATTACAGTTATTGAGATATATTTAAAAAACTATTTTATTTGTATGAGAGGTGCCACGCCTATTTATTTCTTCCCGCCCATGCAAAGCTCAATTATGCATATTAGCACTGTAAACATATGTACGAAGTTTGGAGACTTCACCTATTGCAGTTATTGAGATATATAAAAAAAAACTATTTTTGTTGTATGGGATGTGCCACGCCCATTTATTTCTTCCTGCCCATACAAATTTCAAATATGTATATTAGCAATATAAACATCTGTACGAAGTTTGGAGACTTCGGCTATTACAATTATTGAGATATATACAAAAAACTATTTTTGTTGTATGGGAGGTGCCACGCCTATTTATTTCTTCCAACCCATACAGAGCTCAATTACGCACATTGGCACTATAAACATTCGCACGAAGTTTGGAAACTTCAGTTATTACAGTTATTGAGATATATACAAAAAGCTATTTTTGTTGTATGGGAGGTGCCACGCCCATTTATTTTTTCCGACCCATACAAAGCTCAATTATGTATATTAGCACTATAAACATATGTACGAAGTTTGAAGACTTCAGCTATTACAGTTATTGAGATATATACAAAAAAATATTTTTGTTGTATGGGAGGTGCCACGCCCATTTATTTCTTCCTGCCCATACAAAACTCAATTATTTATATTAGCACTATAAACATATTTACGAAGTTTGGAGACTTCAGCTATTACAGTTATTGAGATATATACAAAAAACTATTTTCGTTGTATGGGAGGTGCCACGCCTATTTATTTCTTCCCACCCATACAAAGCTCAATTATGTATATTAGCACTATAAACATATGTACAAAGTTTGAACACTTCAGCTATTACAGTTATTAAGATATATACAAAAAAATATTTTTGTTGTATGGGAGGTGCCACGCCTATTTATTTCTTCCCACCCATACAAAGCTCAATTATGCATATTAGCACTATAAACATATGTACGAAGTTTGAAGACTTCAGCTATTACAGTTATTGAGATATATACAAAAAACTATTTTCGTTGTATGGGAGGTGCCACGCCTACTTATTTCTTCCCACCCATACAAAGCTCAATTATGTATATTAGCACTGTTAACATATGTACGAAGTTTGGAGACTTCAGCTATTACATTTATTGAGATATATACAAAAAACTATTTTTGTTGTATGGGAGGTGCCACGCCTATTTATTTCTTCCCACCCATACAAAGCTCAATTATGCATATTAGCACTATAAACATATTTACGAAGGTTGGAGACTTCAGCTATTACAGTTATTGAGATATATAAAAAAACTATTTTTGTTATATGGGAGGTGCCACGCCCATTTATTTCTTCCTGCCCATACAGAGCTCAATTATGTATACTAGCACTATAAGCATCCGTACGAAGTTTGGAGACTTAAGCTATTACAGTTATTGAGATATATAAAAAAAAACTATTTTTGTTGTATGGGAGGTGCCACTCCCATTTATTTCTTCCTGCCCATACAAAGCTCAATTATGTATATTAGCAATATAAACATCTGTACGAAGTTTGGAGACTTCAGCTATTACAGTTATCAAGATATATACAAAAAACTATTTTTGTTGTATGGGAGGTGCCACGCCCATTTATTTGTTTCCGCCCATACACAACTTAATTATGCACATCAATAAATAATTTAGCTGTACCAAATTTGGAGACTTCAGCTATAATAGGTATTGAGCTATGTGAAAAAAACTGTTCAATTTGTATGGGAGGTGCCACGCCCAGTCGAAATTTCCAAGAATAAATAAGCCTAAAACGCATTCCCAGATATCGGGTATGTCTTTTTTTCAAGTTTCATTAAAATCGGTCCAGCCGTTCTTGAGTTATAAGCGGTGTCACTAACAAAAAAAAAATTGTTCTTTTATATATAAGATATACAATAATAAAAAGCGTTTCATTCCATCTGAGAGATGGATGATGCCTGACCGGTAGTCAAGTGTTGCAAAAGATACTTTTAATACAAAAAAACATAGTGTATATAGAAAAATAAATTTCGTTCTAACTTACAAAATAAAAAAAAAGAAGGAAAAAATATATTTCGTTTTCCTTTCTCTGTTACATTAAGTCAAATAGGTGATGTTTACAGCCAAAATACCCTACTACCGTTCAAAGAGTACTGATGATGAAATTAAGTAGCAGCTGCTTTCGAAAATGCATTCTACTTGGCTAGTATCGGTAGAAAAAACCTAATTTTTTCAAATTATTATTATTATTATTATTATTATTATTATTATTATTATTATTATTATTATTATTATTATTATTATTATTTATTTATTTATTAGTAGTATTTTTAATACTTTAAATTATATTTTATAAATTGATTTAATTAATTTATAAAATGTAATCATTATTATTTTAAAGCTCTAGTTTACATTAATATTTCGAATGAAATTAATAACTTTTTTTCTAAAAATGTTCATATTTGTTTCTTCTTTTACAAGAAATGGCATCATGTTATATTTTTGTAACCCTTTGTAAAATAGTGAACGTTTTGTTGTATTTGTATCTGCTCGTTGTAATCTAAACTCCCAAGTTATTTTTGAAGTTATATGGCTGAACATCGCCAACATATTGGAGTTCGCTAATGCTAACTAATAATAAGTATTCAAATCTTAAAACTAAAGATGGTCACAGTCCATTTTCTTCACAAGCTCCAAAGGTCCAGGTAGGAATGGACCGTTTTATAACATTTCTTAAGGGTTACCAACCCAGCAAAAATTTTGAAAGATGAAGAAAAGCCAACCTCATCGCAAAACCGTTTTGCCATTTTGCAGGAGGAAAATGATGCCCCATTACCTGAAAGAAAGTCATTTAAGCCTCCCCCAATATATTTAAAAGACAAAAACTCAAATTACCTTATAAAACTGTTAGTTGGATTAATCGGTGAAAACAACTTTTATGTTTCTAACATAAAACGTGGTAGCAATTATGAAACTAAAATTCAAGTGAATCACGAAAACGCTTACCGCACCACGGTTTCCGAACTTGAAAAAAATAAGAAAAGCTTCTACACCTACCAACTTAAGAACGCAAAAGGACTCCAGGTTGTTTTCAAAGGTATTCATTTAAATGTTGACCCAGAGGAGATTAAGGCCAGTTTGTGCAGCAAAGGCTTTAAAGCCAAGTTTGTATCAAACATTAGAAACAGAGAAAGGTAGCCTCAACCATTATTCCGAGTGTAGCTTGAGCCTGGTGATGTAAATTAAAAAAAAAATGAGAATCACCCCATTTATGACCTTAAATATATTTTGCACCGTAGAGTTGTAGTCGAAGCGCCACATAAGCGATCTGGGCCCGTACAGTGCTGGAACTGCCAGGAGTATGGTCACACCAAAGCTTATTGCAAGCTTATTGTGTTGTGTGTGGGGACCTGCATGCTACGACTAAGTGCGACAAACCAAAAAATAATCCCCAGGTGAAAAAATGCTGCAGCAATTGCGGAGGAAACCACACGGCCAACTAAAGAGGTTGACCCGTTTTTGATTCAATTAAGCGCTTATCTAAGCCGAAAGTAGTTCCTGCTCCTCCCCAGCCTTTAAATATACCAACTACAAACATGCCTCCATTAGCACAACCAACTACAAGTCAGAGTCTAACCAGCCCAATGCACGTTAAGCCTACCCAGCCTACAACACAACAAGAGATGCCAACAAACGAACCAACCGGGTCCAATTTTAGCCGCCTCTTAGCCGTGTTTGGCAATATGGTTAAACAATTTACGCAAATCATGGCGCAAATGGCTGTCATGATGCAAGAATGCAGTCTGCACTTTTGCAGGCCATGCTTAAAAAGCCATGAACTGCCTCAGGGTTTGTTTCTGGAACGCTAACGGCATCCGCCAACACAAAAACGAACTCGAATATTTTTTAATAAACTAAAAAATTTATGTCATGTTGATTTTGAGACATCTAGAAGTAATTTAAAAATTAGAAGCTATTATTTTTACGATTCAAAGGATCCCAGAGATAGATCATGTGGTGGCTCGGCTATAATAATCAAATCGAGAATCAAACACCAACGTATAGGTGGTCTCTCCGAATGTTATATACAAGCAACAAACGTTTGCGTTGATGAAACTTTCCATGGCCTAGTTATTTCGTCAGTGTATTGTCCACCCAGGTTCTCCATAACAAAGGATCAGTTCAACAGTTTTTACAAATCTTTAGTGCACCGCTTAATAGTTGCTGGAGACTATAACGCTAAGCATACGTACTGGGGCTCTCGCCTAATAAGTCCCAGGGGTCGTGTTTTGTATGATTCCGTATCTGAAATGGGACTTAACGTTATTTCATCTGGACAACTGACATATTGGCCAACTAATCACAATAAAATTCCAGACGTTATCGGTTTTGGCGTAACAAAAGGAATATCCCCGGAACTTACCGAAGCTCAAGCCTCGTTGGATTTATCTTCAGACCACTCTCCTACTATAATCACTATTTTCAGTCCTCAACAAATTTTAACTAGTGATATTTTTTTATTTAAAAGAGTAAATTGGTTAAAATACAAAAAATTTGTCAGTACCCACGCTCGGAAACCAACCGCTACAAACTCCCGCAGACATCGATGATTGTCTGAGCAGCCTTAATGAGAACATAAAAGAAGCCGTTGATCATGCTTCTTCTTACTATCGTCAGACTAAATACAACAAAATTTTTTCATCCGATGTGCAACAGATTTTATCTGAAAAAAGAAGAGCCTGAAGAGAACGGCACAGATCACCCACACTTAAAGCCAAGTTGAGAGAATGTACAAACCGATTGAAAAATTTGCTAGAGGTTTACAGAATGGCATATCTAAAGAAACACCTCGAAGGTCTAGACTCTACTCCTCAGACGAATTATTTACTATGGCGATCAGCGAAATATTTTAAAAGACCCGTTATCGCGAAACCACCACTACGTAATCTGAAAGGATCCTGGGCAAGAAAAAAATGACGAAAAATGTGATCTACTCGGAAATCATTTAACAAATGTCTTCACTCCAAACACATGCACTGACATGAGTAAATTACCGCCTGTTGTTGCTAGATGTCCTATGGAAATACGTTTTCAGTTGTTAGGTCGTAGAGGCTATTAATAATTTAAATGCTAAAAAAGCTCCTGGCTTTGATGAAATCAGCAACAAAATGCTTTTACAGCTGCCTTGCATAACAAAAAGAATAATTCTTTTTATTTTTAACGCCATATTACGGCTCGAACATTTCCCGCCAGTATGGAAAGCTGACTTCGATTCGTTATCGATTTTGGCGTAACAAAAGGTATATCCCCGGAACTTACCGAAGCTCAAGCCTCGTTGGATTTATCTTCAGACCACTCTCCTACTATAATCAATATTTGCAGTCCTCAACAAATTTTAACTAGTGATATTTTTTTATCTGCATGTTCTGCATTCCAGAACACCGATTTGGGTTTAGAAATCAACGTAGTACAATCGAAAAAACCCACAGATTGGTACAGGTTATAAGAAAAGCCTTTGAGGAAAAGAAATACTGCTCCGCGCTCTTTATAGATGTCTCTCAAGCGTTCGACAAAGTATGGCTTGAAGGCCTGTTGAGCAAATTAAAGCTCAAACTTCCATCTAATATTTTTAACCTTTTAGAAAAATACATAACCGGCGACAAATTTATGATTGAAGAGCGAAACCAAATAAGTTCTTCTCAACCAATAGGGGCTGGTGTACCTCAAGGGAGTATACTAGGTCCAATTCTGTACTTGCTTTACACAGCAGATATGCCCACAAACAATCTTTCTCATACGTCGGCATTTGCTGATGATACCGCCTTTCTCAATATTCATAAAGACCCTAGAGAGGCCTCAAAACAACTTTAACATCACGTATCCTAAGTAGAAAAATGGGCAAAGTTATGGGGTATTAAAATAAATGAACAAAAATGCACCCACGTTATTTTTACTTTACGCAAGGAAACGTGCCCCCCAATTCGTATTAACAACGAATTGAGACGAAATATTTTGGCATTCACCTGGATCGCCGCCTCACATGGAAGTCACATATAGATGCGAAGTTGACACAGATGAAACTTAAAACCGCTCAAATCCACTGGCTAATCGGTAAAAACTCTGTGCTACGTCTTGATTGTAAACTTTTACTTTACAACTCAATTTTGAAACCAACTCGGTGCTACGGGATACATTTATGGGGCACTGCTTCCGCCTCCAACGTAAAAAAATTCAACGCCGTCCAAATAAAATCCCAAGAATGATAACTGCTGCTCCTTGGTACATTAAAAATAGCAACATCCACAAAGATCTGCAAGTTCCACTAGTTAAATGCGAAATCCTTAACTATGTAGACAAGTATTCAAACAAGCTGGAAACACATCCAAATCCGCTCGCTCGAAACATTTTGCAACATAGTGGACACTCTCGTATGAAAAGAAGGGATACTATTGCACTTAGATGAAACTACTGAATTAATTAATTTTATTATAAGAACTTGAATTTTGGTCTGGCACTGGCTGGTCTAATGAAAATTAAATAGTTTTAAGATTGGAATACTTTGTGCTAATTATTCTTTTACGCTACTTTGAATTCTAAACTAAACTTAAAGCTTAGCTAGAATACATACATATACTTAAACCTAGTGTGGGAAAGTGCTGATGATGCATAATACACAATGCACCATCAGTTTTTTGTGTGGACAAAGATACACATGCTTTGTATGAGTATCAAGTTACAAAATGAATATTTGGCAACATTCTACAGCTTGTTATATGTACATTAATAAAATAATATTAATATTAATAAAATAAAAGAATAATAAAAACAACAGTCAATTTTTAACCAACAAACATTAAAGTTGTTTAAATTTATTAAATGGCGACCGTGACAAGTGATCTCAACTAATTATATTTTATTTTTGAAGAAACTTAAAGATAAAAAATATTTATTTCAAATCAAACAGAAAAAGTGACAATCTATGAAAAAAAAAGAATAAAGACACAAACAATGTGAAGCTGTTTTTGCCCTAGTGATCAAATATTCTAATGGAATTTTTTTGCAAAGATTTTATAGATAAAACATATGAAAAAAAAAAAATTTTAAGCCGTTACAGTATACATAAAAAAAATTAAAACAACAGAAAATATAATAAAAATGTTTCAAAATAAATAAGTTAAAGAATAAAAACCAAAAGAACAAGAAAAAAAAGAACTATTTAACTAAGGATCATACATAAAAATAAAACCAATAAAGCAAAATAATAATGACAAATTATTGCATCAACAAAAAAAAAAAGTAGTAGTTTTATAACATCAACAACAAGGAAAAGCCAGAGAATATTTTGTCTTGGGTTCTGGTGGTGCCAATGCTGATCTCTGCAACAACGACAACAAGAACAACAAACAAAATTCATCAGCTGATTGTGAAGAGAACCGGGAAATCAACACCAACAAAAGCAGCAACAGCAGAAAAACAACAAAATGTATTGAAATATTTTTATTTATTTTAATTTAACCTTCTTTTAAACTAATTTTTTTTATGGCGTTCGATTTAAATCACACTAGTCAATATTAAAATGTTTAATTTTTTTTTGAATTTGTAAAAATTAAATTTCCTTTTATTTTGAATATTTCTTTTTAAATGGCTTGGTGGAAAAATATATTAAAGGTAATCCCTTTTATTTTTGCGGGATACGAAGTAGGGAAACACCAAGAAGACGAAGACATGAACAAACAACTAACAGAATACATTATGACAAATAAATAATAATAAACTACAGCTACAAAAAGAAAAAGAAGATAACAAATCTGATGTTTTTGAAATAATAATGGTAATCACTTTAGTATTACTAGTAATTGCCTACATTATTCGGCTAACGTATGCGGTTTTTAAGAGACGACAAATATAATCAGAATTTTATTAACGAAACACAAAAAGAAAAAAAATTTCCCTTTTAATGGCTCAGGAAAACTGGTCAGCTATATCTGAAGAATTAAATGGTTATAGGGCTGAATTTGATAAAAGTTTTAAGTGCATAAATAAAACACAAAAACCAGGTACCGATACTATCAATAAGCATCTGCTACTTTTAGAATTGAATTATAACAAAACAATAATTTTAATTAACCAAATTAAGAATAAATTAACTACAGAACATTTAAAAGAATGTATCACAAGTGCCAATAACCTTCAAAACAAAATATTAAAGACGCTTGAGGAAATTAAACTGTCTTTTGTTTTCCCACCAAACAACAAAACAATAGAGCTTTCAAAATTAGAGTTGATAATGGCGGACGCCATCAAATTTCTCGAAACGGCTAGCAAAATCTTGCCAGATTTTGATGGTAGTTTCAATAATTTGCGTAGATTTATAGATGCTATTAATTTATTAGTATCAATAAAGGGAACAAATCCAGATTCCCTTCTCCTAAATATTATAAATACAAAAATTACTAGTAATGTACGCAATAAAATAGAAGGGCTCAGTTCGATTGAATCCGTAATTGAAAAATTAAGAAATGTTGTTAAAAGCGGCTCTGCTGATACTTTGATAACAAAACTAAATGCGATCAAACCGCATGACAAAGATAAAACACAATATGTAAAAGAAATTGAACAACTTACAAACGAACTTGCAAATACATACATATCAGATGGTATGACTGAGGGGGCAGCAAACAAAATTGCTACAAGAGCCGCAATAAAGTCAGTCACACAAAATGCGAACTCTGAACGAGTCAAATTAATTATGCAAGCTGGTACATTCAACTCAATCGAGGAGGTTACGTCCAAATTTTTGGAAATAGAAGATCAGCCAAATAATTTAGTCATGTTTGTAGGATACCGAAACAGAGGTAGAAACAGACAAAATTATAATCACAATAACTATAGAAATTATAATAATCGTAATAATGCCCATAATAATCATTATCAAAATAATAATAGAGGCAGAAATTACCGCAACGATTATAATCGTAATAACCGCAACGATTATAATTGTAATAACCGCAACGATCATGATCGCAGCAATGATAATAATAATAATAGACGACCCAACTTTAATAGCAATGTCCGTGTTATTAATAGCGATGAACAGGGAAACATCGACAACCCCCTGAACACCCATCTGGGGGAAAACTAAACAAAAACGATGATAGCGTCAACTCCGCAAATTTTCATAAAAACATTTATCACTTTAATCTGAATTTATCGAGCTACAGCTCTATCAAAAACACAATAAGCGACAATTTCAGTACGTTTCTAATAGACACTGGTGCCAGTGTATCTGTTTTAAAAAACTTTTGTATCAAGACTAAGGAAAATCTCAATCTTTCACGCAGATGTAAACTTACTGGTATAGGTAATAGCCCAGTCTACACAATAGGAAAAATCACAGGCGATTTAATTAACAAAAATACTCTTATTAAACATGACTTTCTTATTATGGATGACAAATTTCCAAATCCGACTGATGGCATTTTAGGCCTTGATTTCATTACAAAATACAATTGCATCCTTGATTTTTTTTTGATTAGAAGATGAAAAAATTTCTTGTAATAATTTTTACAAGCAAAAATTAAGATTGAAGGATACTACACCAGTTTATATAAAAAACTATAGGACCCCTGAATCACAAAAATCTGAAATCAATAGTCAGGTGGAAAAACTCATTAGTGATGACCTTGTAGAACCTTCAGTATCCGAATTTAATAGCCCAATATTGCTTGTGCCCAAAAAATCGTTACCAAATAGCAACGAAAAAAGATGGAGGCTAGTTATTGACTATAGGCAGGTCAACAAAAAGCTCATAGCGGACAAATTTCCTCTTCCCAGAATTGATGATATTTTAGACCAACTGGGGAGAGCCAAGTATTTCTCGTGCCTTGACTTGATGTCCGGATTCCATCAAATAGAGCTGGAAGATTGCTCAAGAGACATTACTTCCTTCTCCACTAATACTGGATCATACAGATTCAAAAGACTTCCCTACGGGCTTAAAATAGCCCCGAATTCCTTCCAGCGGATGATGACCATGGCGTTTGCAGGTCTCAAGCCGTCACAAGCATTCTTTTATATGGACGATCTTGTCCTGGGATGCTCGGAAAATCATATGCTCAAAAATCTTAAGGATATCTTTGAAATTTGTAGAAAATTCAATTTAAAATTGCACCCTGACAAATGCATATTTTTTAAACATCAAGTAACATTTTTGGGACATAAATGTACGAACGAAGGTATTTACCCAGATGAGGGAAAATTTGAAATTATAAGAAACTACCCAATACCCAGAAATCCTGAAGATGCAAGAAGATTTGTTGCTTTTTGCAACTATTATCGTAGGTTTATAAAAAACTTTGCTAAGTATGCAATACATCTTATGAGGTTAACGAGAAAAAATACGAAATTTGTTTGGTCAAAGGAATGCGAAGATGCATTTCAATACCTTAAAAATTCCCTCTTATCACCTAAAATATTACAATATCCGAATTTTGAGAAACAATTTTGCATCACAACTGATGCAAGCAAAGAGGCTTGCGGAGCTATCCTTAGTCAAGAATATGATGGTATCCATCTACCAGTGGCTTATGCGTCAAGAGCCTTTACTAAAGGTGAGTCAAATAAGGCAGTTATCGAACTAGAACTGACGGCGATACACTGGGCTATCAACTTTTTCCGCCCGTACGTTTATGGAACGAAATTTCTAGTTAGAAGCGACCATAGACCATTAGTTTACCTGTTTTCAATGAAAACCCCTTCATCTAAACTCACCCGAATTAGACTAGATCTTAAAGAATATGACTTTTCAATAGAATATATACAGGGGAAACAAAACTGCAGGGCTGACGCTCTATCTCGCATTAATTTTAGTGACATTAAAGAAATGGGTGAACACATCAATATACTTAAAGTCACTACACGACAACAAAACAAAAACATAAAAATCAATAATACTATAACGGATTATTATACGGAACAAATAGGCAAGAAACCTAGCGCATACGAAATTACTAATAAAAATCAGGTTAAAAAATTTGTTCGTTTAAAATTTACCCAAATAGCAGATACATTTAGATGTATGCTAATAAAAGGGAAACGTATATTTATTAAAACTGCGTTGGATGAATTTATTATTAATGGAAAAATTGATTTAGATCAATTCTTACCAAAGCTAGAAAATATGGCTAATAGTATAGGCATTCAAAAGTTGCAACTATCGCTCAATGATATAATATTTGAAAAAAACTCGAGTTAATGATTTTAAGGAAATTGCGAACAATAAATTGAACAATCTGGAAATAGCGCTGACACCGAAAATAAAAATAATAACAAACGAAAGAGAAAGACTTGAAATAATAAAGAAAAATCATGATGATCCCCTGCTTAGTGGCCACCCAGGTATCACACGATTATTAAATAAACTTAGAAAAAACTACTTTTGGAAAAACATGACTAAGCAAGTTACCAAGTATGTAAAAAACTGTGTACAATGCCAGTTGAACAAGATGCGCTCAAAACATAAAGAGAGTTTAGCAATTACACCAACCCCTGCCAATCCCTTTGACATCGTCATTATAGACACAATAGGGCCATTTGTAAAATCAAACGGGGGAAATGAATACGCAGTCACAATGTTATGTGACCTATCTAAATATCTTATTGTCGTCCCAATACCCGATAAATCAGCTAAAAATGTGGCAAAAGCGATTTTCATGAATTGCATATTAAAATTCGGACCTATGAAAACACTACTCACAGACATGGGCGCGGAATACAAAAATCAAGTACTTTCAGAACTTTGTAAGTTGCTTAGTATAAAGCAATTACATTCCACATCATACCACCATGAAACCTTGGGTGCCGTTGAACGTTCTCATAGAACACTCAATGAGTACCTGAGAACTTATTTATCACCTAACAAGACAGATTGGGACGAATGGGTTACATACTTTGAATTTTGTTACAACACAACCCCTTCATCAGTACATGGTTATTGCCCATTTGAGCTGGTGTTCGGGAAACCGCCCACACCGCTCAACCTTCTTCTAAAGGGGGAGGTAGACCCAATATATAATATTGAAGCCTATGCTAAAGAAGCTAAATATAGGCTACAATTAGCACACCAAAGAGCCAAATTGTTAATTGAAAGGTCAAAGCTTAGGCAAAAGGAAATTTATGACAAAATGTCGAGTCCGCAAGACATTCAAACTAATGACATGGTTTTAGTAGAGAACACATCTGGACGAAAATTAGACCAATTATACACAGGGCCTTATAAGGTCATCAAGGTAGAAGATAAGAACATATCAATAAGAATAAATAACAATAAAACCAGTACGGTTCATAAAAATAGAGTAAAATTATTTCATAATAAATAAATATAAGAGTATAAATTAAGTAGGCGGATCCCCTACACCCAGTAGATCTAAGAATATGTAACACGTTTATTATACCTCGAAACTAAAATAAATAATAATATAAGTTTATTTTAGTAACTAACCTATATTAATATATATAAGTGTTAAGAAAAAAAAAAATGTGTCAATATAATTAACTTAAGTTTTCTTTGTATAGAATGATCTTGGTATACTACAAGATCATTCTTCTGAAAAAGGGAGGTGTGCTAATTATTCTTTTACGCTACTTTATTAATTGAATTCTAAACTAAACTTAAAGCTAAGCTAGAATACATACATATACTTAAACCTAGTGTGGGAAAGTGCTGATGATGCATAATACACAATGCACCATCAGTTTATTGTGTGGACAATGATACACATGATTTGTATGAGTATCAAGTTACCAAATGAATATTTGGCAACATTCTACAGCTTGTTATATGTATATTAATAAAATAATATTAATATTAATAAAATAAAGAATAATAAAAACAACAGTCAATTTTTAACCAACAAACATTAAAGTTGTTTAAATTTATTAAAACTTATTGTTAGTTCACCAAAGGCGAAGATTCAATAATAAAAATATGAAAAAAAAATCTTAAAACTCAGTAATATTTTATTAGTTCAGTCAGTACTAGACCAAAATTTAAGTTCTAACAATAAAGGAAATTAATTTGAATAGTTTCATCTAAGTGCAATAGTATCCCTTCTTTTCAGACGAGTGTGTCCACTATGTTGCAAGATGTTTCGAACGAATGGCTTTGGACGTGTTTCCAGCTTATTTAGATACGTGTGCACATAGTTCAAGATTTCGCATTTAACTTGTGGAACTTGTAGATCCTTGTGCATGTTGCTGTTTTTAATATACAGTAGAATCTTAGAAAAGTTTACTTGCGTAAAAGTTAAACACGCGGATAAGTTATCAACGTGCGGCTCTAAAAAGTTAACTTTTCGGTTAACTTTTTGGGGCGTGTAAATTTTATTTTTGTAAAACAACAGCTGTTTAAGTGAAAATAGTGGCAGCTTGATCACTTCAAATCTTCTTAGTGGCAACGCTAAATCTTTATTTTTGTTTAATAGATTATGGTATTCCCCGAACTTCCTTTTAATTTTGAGCTGCCAAAAATGTTGTCCATTTTCAACATTATTGTTAAAGTTTTTGTTAGTCGTCAGTGTTTAGCTCACCGACTACCCACCCATCAAAACTGACATTTAAAAATTTGATTTTTAATATTTGCTTAAGTGGCTCGCTGGTTTTAAAACTATGATCAGAATGGGGCAAAAAAATGCTACAACGTGGGGGTAAGTGAAAAGTTAAATAAAATAAGACAATATTTTGGCTTGAAATGGCAATAAAAATTATATTTTTCTAAGTTATAAAATAAAATTATAAAAAGATTTTTAATAAAGCCTTGTATTTAGAAGATTCTATGTACAAAACATAGTCAAAAATCAATTAGTGAAGTTTTATTGCTTTTTTGTTGTGTATTTTATGTGTTTAATTTTTTTGCAAGCACCGCTGGAAATTGGTCAAGTTTATTTTTTAAAGTTTTCAACTAAAATTCGCAATAAAACTAAAATTAAGAAGATTTTTTTAATAAAATCAAGTATAAAATAAATTAGTAAAGTTTAAATGTTATTTTGGTGTATATTGTGTTTGTTTAATTATCTTGCAGGCAGAAGCTGCAAAATTGTAAATAAATAAAATGACATTTACCATTATCAAATAAAAGGGATAGCAATACATTTTTTTTCCTTTATTGCTATCTAGCTTACGCCATAGTAGTGCGCTAGTGCTGCCAGATCGTTTTTGACTAATATGGATGTATCTGTGGCTTAGCTTGTGAGTTGCGCAGTGCCAAAGCAGAAGAAATCATCACAAATCAAAATTGCAGCAAAAAGTGCAGATTTTAAAAATGCTTGATAAAGGTTTTTTTTTCTCTTCGCCTTTGGCGAACTAACAATAAGCTTAATTTGGAAAACCTCTGCCTTGAGTTACAAAACATATATTTTTACAGATATCCCACTCGCATCCCACTAAGCGACCTCCAAGTTCTTGAGCAAAAAAAAAAAATGGGCATATTTGGAAAAAAAAATTTTTTCTAATTATTTTATAAAAAAAATAAAAAAAATTTTTTTTTTAATTTTAAAAATATTTTTTTCTGGAAGATTGAAGAAAAAGCTATCGAAAGTATTTGGGACGAATTTGTTAAAAGCAAAAGGTAACAAACTACATGTATGAGAAAAAACACCTATTTGCCGAAAACGTCAAATTTTGAACCCCTCTAGCTCAGAGAGTTTTTGACCGATCGTGTTAAAAAATTGTGTCTATGCTACTCTCTGCAAGAATTAACTTTGGTCCAAATTTCTTTCCAATCGAAAGACATCGGTTTTAAAAGTTGGGTCACTTGACATGAAATCCCCCATATATATACATATGTCAAAAGATAGCTTACTACGAAATAAAAAAACTACTTGGTAATTTTATTTATACAAAATGTTTTATTTTAACAAATCGTATGTACGCTGACTGTTCGTCTTTTGCCTTTTTAAAAACTGAAGACCAAAAACGCATACTTGTATGTTCAGTCATAGTTGAACAGAGTTGTATTGGCTATACGGTTTTTCTTTAACGTGACAGTTCGGCCTCTTCTGAACTTAAGTCGTCCTCGACTACATCTATAGCGTCAAGATTTGGGGAGGTGTCGCACTATCTTCTTATTTTGTCAGAGCTGAAAACCGAACAAAATTTTCGCGATGTTACATGTACTCCGGGGATGTCATCAATCACGTACAGGTCATTTCCAACCACCTGTGTCACCATATAGGAACCACGATATTTCGGTGAAAGTTTCCGTGACTCACCCGTCGCCTGGGCTTCATTTTTTATTAGCACCAAGTTGCCTTCATTGTATGTAGTAGGTGTGAAGTGCCCCTCGTCAAATCTTTTTTTCCATCGCTGTCGTTCGCGTTTAATATTCTCGATTGCTAGCCGTCTTTTTTTGCTCATTGTTGTATCGGGCTCATTGGTGTCAATCGGTTTGTAGTCAAAGATAAGTTCGTTTGGACTGAACCCGGAAGTTAAATTCTTCTGAGAATTAATCGACCACTGTAGGACATGTAGCATTACATCCCAATCTTTCGGATTTTCGGTGGTGGTTCGGAGATACGAGAAAATAGTGTGGTTAACTCGTTCTACCTGTCCGTTTGCTCGGGGCGTACGAACTGCGTTCTTGATGTGATGTATGTAGTTGCCGTTACAGTATTGTTTAAAAAGCTTCGATGTGAAGGCGGGAGTACCTCGGGTCAGAGATTATGCGTTTAGGTAAACCGAAATAACTAGACAGCTCATTCAAAACATTTATCACTGGTACTGATTTTGTACTGCGTACTAGAGCTGTGCCAAATCGTTCATTTCAGTGATCGCTCAGTTTCGTTCAATTTACAAAAATTAACCCGTTCGTTCAATCGTTCACTTCTGAACGACAGTACGGCAACATGTTTTTTTAAAGATTTGTTTTGACATAGCTTGTGGTTTTGACATTCGAAATAGGAAAAACTTTTTGTAAAATAAAATTTAAATAATCCATATATAAAAATTGTGTAAAAAGTGTATAGTAATCCATAAAATGAGAACGGCTGGGCCGATTTCGGTAAAATTTTTTTATCAGTTCGTATTTTGGAGGAGAAGGTCTAAGGAAGAAATTTCGCTGCTCTTCCTTGATTCCATTTGAATCGGTTTTAATTTTTTTTTAATTTTTTTTACACTTTTTAATTATAAAAACACAAACACTATAATAAATCAAACTTCTTAGAAAAAGACTGTTGAACCAAATTTTAAAAAATTATGGCAGTGCCACAGCGATGCTCAAAAAAAATATGTACGCACATTCGCAAACTTTTTAAAGCAACTCTTATCAATACACAAACAATCAACTGAAACAAAAGAACATAACATAAAAAACAAATCTGAACGAACGAAATTGTGACATAAAAAAGACCTGAAGAAACAAACATTGAACGGAACACAATTGAACGAAAAGCGCTCAGTAAAATAACCGGATCACTTCGTTCAATTCGGTGATCCGTTCATTTTGACCCGTTTGTTCATGAGCTACACAGCTCTACTGCGTACCCCTTTTATGACCACAAGTTTTGTAAACGCATCAAAAGTAGCTAAGATGTGTGTATTACCGCGTTTGCTTTTTACGAATGGCCCTAAGTGATCCACGTGTATTTGCCGAAAAGGCAATGGCTCTAATTCACTGTAGTGCAAATTACCTTCCGGTTTTCCTCCTTTAGCTTTGTTGTAACAACACTCCATGCAAGCTAATATATACTCTTTCATATACTTTCGCATACGAGGAAACCAAAATTTTCGCTGCGCTCGCTCAACAGTTTTCTCCAACCCATTATGACCTAGGCATCGTGACGATGTTCAGCAATCCGCCAGCGAACGGCTTTAGGTATTACGATTCTGTGTCCATGTTGAGTCCTACGATATAAGCGATAATTTATCAATACAGAAAGTGATTTTATCTGCTCGCATTGGTCAGATTTTTTTTCGCCACGTAAAATTTTAATAGTGTCCTTAATTTGCTCGTCCTTGACTTGCATTATCAAAACCCAATCGCTGTTACCAATTTCCAGACTCATAATAAAACCTGATGGCTCAGGTTCAACGGCCGGTAAAACTGGGGCCCTACTTAAGGCATCCACGTGCGCCATATGAGACCAATTGCGATGTAAGAACTCACAATTGAATTCCATTAATTTCATCAACCACCGTGCGACTCTTGGCTGCGGTTCCTTTTTTGCCTTCATACTAGTAATGGCTGCACAATCCGTCATCACTCAAAACGGTCTAGTAAGTAAACGCGAAAACGCTCTAAAGTTTCGACTACTGCAAGTACTTCTAGCTCGTAGCTTTGGTATTTTGACTCTGCATCCGAGCAGTGTAGTAGAACACCGGATGCCAAGTTCGTCCGTCGGCAGATTGCAACAACACACCAGCCAAACCTAAACTACTCGCGTCTGTATGAACTTCGTGCTGTGCCGTCAGATCATATATCGCCAATATTGGCTCAGAGCAAAGGAGCTTAATTAGTTTCTTATAGGACAGGTCCTGCTCCTCACCCCACCTAAAATTATTGACCTCGCTCTTGCGTAGCAGGAGCAGGAGTAACCTTTCACAAATTTCCTAAAGAAACTTGTTAAGCCTAAGAAACAACGTACTTCCGTCGTATTCGTAGGCACCTTAAAATTTTTGATAGCATCGATCTTTTCGCATCCGGGCGTGATACCATTTTTATCTATCGTATGTCCTAAGTACGAAATTCTCTCTGCCAAAAATTTACATTTATCCCACCGTAGGGTAAGTCCACATTTAATCAGTATATTCAAGAACTTTTTCAAACGGTCTATGCCCTCTGTTATACTTTTGCTAGGAATGACGTCGTCGCACAGTGCTGTGTCCCATAGACAAAAATACAATAAAAAAAATGTTTTATATTGTAGATAAAAATATATAGGTCGACAGATAACAATAATTTTTAAATAAATTTTAAAGAATTTTTTCGATTTAGCTCTTTTTGGTGGCGCTAGGGGGCGCCAAAGTCAAAGAATTTGAAGTAAAAATGGCTAAACAAATACCCGCGTCTTACATGCTTCAGGAAAACAGTTGTAAAAAAATTATTTTTTGGATTATGAGATTGAAATTTTTTTCTGTAGTAAATAACTATATTTGCAACTAACTGTCCAAAAAATTTTTTGTGATTTCTTTTTTTATAAGTATTTCTTATTGCTTTGAAAAATGCTTATTATTCACTTAAGCTCTAAAAATTTTTTAACTTTAATGGAAAATTAAAAAAAAAAAGAAAAATATGGTCTATGGGTTTTTTTCTGTTTTCAAAAATTCATACTGTCTTCTAATAACTACAAGAAAAAAAATTTTAAAAATTTAACCGGAACTTTAAAATTTTTTTTTTTAAAAATGGCTATTTTCGTGATTTTTTCTCAAATTTCGACAGTTTTCTAAGGTTTAAAAGAAAACAAAATACAAATACTAAAAAATATAAATTTAAATTAATATTGTTCAATAAAAAAACCGCAAAATAGTAAAATTTTTGCGTTTCTATGTATTTTACGCTATAAAATGACACTAAAGCCCCAAATTACCTAGGTTTTTTATTGTTTAAAAAAAATTATTGTAAAAATTTAATTTTTTGAACTAGGAAATTTAAATTGTTTCTTGTAATAGCTAACTATATTCGAAACCAACTGTGCAAAAATTTTCATTATATTATTTTGCTATACATAGTTTTTGTTGCTTTGAAAAATGCTTATTATTCAATTAAGCTCCAAAAATTTTTTAACTTTGATGGAAAATTAAAAAAAAAAGAAAAATATGGTCTATGGGTTTTTTTCTGTTTTCAAAAATTCATACTGTCTTCTAAAAACTACAAGAAAAAAAAATTTAAAAATTTAACCGGAACTTTAAATTTTTTTTTTTTTTTTAAATGGCTATTTTCGTGATTTTTTCTCAAATTTCGACAGTTTTCTGGAGCTAAAACTATAAAAAAAACTTACAATATAATAACATATAAAACCAAATTGATACCATAAGATTATAATAATTAACGAGATAAATTAAAAAAAAAAGTATAAAATTGTGTTTGCCTCTTTTTGACGCTCAAGATGCTGCTAAATTAACAGATTGACGTTGGTGTTTCATTGTTTACCTCCCACCACTGCTGCTAACTTTTTTTCCCAAAAATATAGATAAGTTAGTATAAAAAATCGCTAGAAGTTAGCTAAATTTTAAAAATGTAAGCTATGAACTGCCAAAAAATTTGTTTTTTCCAGGTCTGTTGTGACTACTTATAACAAAAACTAGATCAAAATATGACAAAAATTTAATGTTTTTCATAAATCTTATAAATCTTTGCATCACAACAAACTAATACAGCAATTGAAAATTGCTAGATTTGACTCCCAGAGTTAGTAATAAAATGTTCCCTTAAGGAACTACATTTTGCAGTGGAAAATTAAAAACATAAATCTCATTCTGTTTTGCAAAGCCTAATGTCGAATTCAAAATGCTTACCAGCAACAAAAGCTTTGGCGCTATATATGAATTTAGATTTGACCGAAAGAAAATAGAGTGTGTTACGTAATACAATAAATGAAATACACCCAAATTGTTTTCCGTCTCTGTATGCATTACAAACTAAGAAAAAAAATTTATTCCGTCTATTGTGGTATCTGAAAATGAATTTCAGGGTGCTTGTCTGAAGAAGCATTGGAAGCCAACCACAAAATCGAGAGAAAAGCAGGACTGTCCCATACGAGGAAAACGGCACGAAAATACACTCATAAAGATTTAATACTATTTAATACTATCTTAAGATCCGTTTTTGACTCAAAAAGGAATCCAAAGACCAAAAAAAAATCCATTATTTGCAGAAATTGATATACATATATATACTTAAGAGAAAATGCTAATGAGCCAGTTGAAGACGACGAGACAAATGTTTCATTAAGCGGCAATATTTTTTGGGAAGATTCTAATACTGAAGAAGATTTATTGTAAAATAAAATATACATATATAATTTATTAAAAAAAAATTATTATTAAAAAACGCACTTATACGTATTTTAAATTAAATTTAATTTAGAAAGATTGTCCTTTTTTACTTTCACGTTGTCGTCAAAATCATAATGTAGAAGATTTTTAGCCAATTTAATTTTTATTTTCTATTTTTATAGATCAATTTTAATGTAATTTGGCACTAACATTAGTTTGACACATAATAATAACCATACCACCCAATTTAATGAGAATCGGCTAACTTTTGTAACAGTCTTAGCATTTTTGCAAAAAAGGATATATGGCAGGACCTAGAGTTCTTGCGTCAATCCCAATAAAAATTATCACACAAGTTACTAGCACGGGATGTAAATAATCTACGGACTATTGTAACTTTCTGTGCAGTTATGTAGTCAAAATTGAAAATTTCGTCCTTTCTATATATGGGCAGTAGGCGTGTCCTTTGCCCGATTTTTTCAAAAAATTTAATTTTTCTTAATTTAAGTATTTTATACTACTGTACCAAATTTCAAAGCTCTAGGACCACTCCTTCTATTTTTGTCCCATCACTATATGGGATCAAAGCACTGTGCGTCGTCTGTATATGATAATACTTCGCCCGGTTCCATCCTCTGCAAAATACGATTCTTGACAGCCTAGAACACGGCAGGCACATTTGCAAGGCCAAAAGGCATTCGGGTATATTCATAATGACCATCAGACGTGACGAACTATAGGGAGAATCAGACTTACGAATAATCTCGCTGTTAAGAAGGTCTCTTACAATACCGGCTACTATGGGTCGTTTGGCAAATGGTATCTTGTATGGTTTAGTGTATACGGGCTCGGACGCACAGTGTGGTGTGTGTGGCCAAAAATGAAAATAATATTTTTTATAATTTTAGAACTTGATTGATACAGTTTTATTACATAGTTTTCAAATAACAATAATCAAAAATAAATTTAAAAATATGTTAATATATACAAAAGTTAGAGCTAATCAAAGTTGAATGTTTAAGGTGAATGTGAGGAATGCAAAGCAAAATGAAAAATAATGCGAATATTCTAAGGAGTTAAAATAATATAAATTGTCGATAAAGCCGGCAGTATTTGCATTTATATTATAGTGCGATATTACTAAAATATGGTAACGCACTTTCTTTTATCCATTTAGCTCTCATATGTGTTTCGCCGTTGTTCTGAATATGAACCAAAAAAATAGTAATAATTATTAACAACTTGCAAGTTTGCCTGGCAATTAAAAAAAACTATCAAAAACTATTTTTAAGATTTAGTATAATATTAATACAAGTATGTATATTATAAAAAAGTATGTGACATTTGCGAAACGTTGCGAAAATACGACTTTTTTTCATTTTTTCAGTGCCATCAAAGGTACAAATTAAAGAATTTTTCAATATTTGACTCAAACATACTTCTTACAGAGCAGCCCATATGGAAATAATTAACTTTTTGGAAAAGAAATTCGAGACTAAAGTGGAAAACAAATAAAAGACTTAATTTTATTTTAGCAAATTTAAAACGTAAATGGGTAAACATAAAACGTAAATGGGTACTACATTTTGCAGTGGAAAATTAAAAACATAAATCTCATTCTGTTTTGCAAAGCCTAATGTCGAATTCAAAATGCTTACCAGCAACAAAAGCTTTGGCGCTATATATGAATTTAGATTTGACCGAAAGAAAATAGAGTGTGTTACGTAATACAATAAATGAAATACACCCAAATTGTTTTCCGTCTCTGTATGCATTACAAACTAAGAAAAAAAATTTATTCCGTCTATTGTGGTATCTGAAAATGAATTTCAGGGTGCTTGTCTGAAGAAGCATTGGAAGCCAACCACAAAATCGAGAGAAAAGCAGGACTGTCCCATACGAGGAAAACGGCACGAAAATACACTCATAAAGATTTAATACTATTTAATACTATCTTAAGATCCGTTTTTGACTCAAAAAGGAATCCAAAGACCAAAAAAAAATCCATTATTTGCAGAAATTGATATACATATATATACTTAAGAGAAAATGCTAATGAGCCAGTTGAAGACGACGAGACAAATGTTTCATTAAGCGGCAATATTTTTTGGGAAGATTCTAATACTGAAGAAGATTTATTGTAAAATAAAATATACATATATAATTTATTAAAAAAAAATTATTATTAAAAAACGCACTTATACGTATTTTAAATTAAATTTAATTTAGAAAGATTGTCATTTTTTACTTTCACGTTGTCGTCAAAATCATAATGTAGAAGATTTTTAGCCAATTTAATTTTTATTTTCTATTTTTATAGATCAATTTTAATGTAATTTGGCACTAACATTAGTTTGACACATAATAATAACCATACCACCCAATTTAATGAGAATCGGCTAACTTTTGTAACAGTCTTAGCATTTTTGCAAAAAAGGATATATGGCAGGACCTAGAGTTCTTGCGTCAATCCCAATAAAAATTATCACACAAGTTACTAGCACGGGATGTAAATAATCTACGGACTATTGTAACTTTCTGTGCAGTTATGTAGTCAAAATTGAAAATTTCGTCCTTTCTATATATGGGCAGTAGGCGTGTCCTTTGCCCGATTTTTTCAAAAAATTTAATTTTTCTTAATTTAAGTATTTTATACTACTGTACCAAATTTCAAAGCTCTAGGACCACTCCTTCTATTTTTGTCCCATCACTATATGGGATCAAAGCACTGTGCGTCGTCTGTATATGATAATACTTCGCCCGGTTCCATCCTCTGCAAAATACGATTCTTGACAGCCTAGAACACGGCAGGCACATTTGCAAGGCCAAAAGGCATTCGGGTATATTCATAATGACCATCAGACGTGACGAACTATAGGGAGAATCAGACTTACGAATAATCTCGCTGTTAAGAAGGTCTCTTACAATACCGGCTACTATGGGTCGTTTGGCAAATGGTATCTTGTATGGTTTAGTGTATACGGGCTCGGACGCACAGTGTGGTGTGTGTGGCCAAAAATGAAAATAATATTTTTTATAATTTTAGAACTTGATTGATACAGTTTTATTACATAGTTTTCAAATAACAATAATCAAAAATAAATTTAAAAATATGTTAATATATACAAAAGTTAGAGCTAATCAAAGTTGAATGTTTAAGGTGAATGTGAGGAATGCAAAGCAAAATGAAAAATAATGCGAATATTCTAAGGAGTTAAAATAATATAAATTGTCGATAAAGCCGGCAGTATTTGCATTTATATTATAGTGCGATATTACTAAAATATGGTAACGCACTTTCTTTTATCCATTTAGCTCTCATATGTGTTTCGCCGTTGTTCTGAATGTGAACCAAAAAAATAGTAATAATTATTAACAACTTGCAAGTTTGCCTGGCAATTAAAAAAAACTATCAAAAACTATTTTTAAGATTTAGTATAATATTAATACAAGTATGTATATTATAAAAAAGTATGTGACATTTGCGAAACGTTGCGAAAATACGACTTTTTTTCATTTTTTCAGTGCCATCAAAGGTACAAATTAAAGAATTTTTCAATATTTGACTCAAACATACTTCTTACAGAGCAGCCCATATGGAAATAATTAACTTTTTGGAAAAGAAATTCGAGACTAAAGTGGAAAACAAATAAAAGACTTAATTTTATTTTAGCAAATTTAAAACGTAAATGGGTAAACATAAAACGTAAATGGGTAAAGTGCTCCAGAAAGAAGGAGCTGTTTGAAAAAAAAAAACAGTTCGTTGCTTAATTCATTTTTCAATATTAAAGAAGAACACATATTCAATGTAAATATATAATCTAATATTGATTTTCAACAATATATATGCAGATTCTCTTTGATTTTAAAGACAATCAGTAAAACAATAAATATTTCAAATTTTTAAAAACTGCTTAGAGAAATAAGGACTTTATATGCTGAAAAATAATTCTGCTATTTTATGCATGTTACTGTTCACAAAATACTTGTGCATGGAGCAAAATTTATAATAAACTTTAGGATTCCAGTAGGAATGTTGTCTGAGGAAGCTATAGAAGCCACTCACAAAGTTTTAAGAAAAATTTGTTTGAACCATACTCGAAAAAACAGTCGTGTGAATACTAATAAAGACATAATAGAACGAATGATTTTTCAATCTGAACTAAATTTATCTATATACACAAAAGAAAATGGAAGTTATAATAAAAGGAGCAATGAAGAGATAAATAATTTCATTATAGAAGAAAATGCTGGATATAGTTAATAGTAAATTAAATTTAATTAATAAAGGATATATGGGAAGGACATGAATCCTTGCTCCGAAAACTTAGATTTTAAAATTTTGTTATCTTTTATTAATTCAAATATTTGTGCCAAATTTCAACTCTTTACAATAACTTCTCCTATTTATGGCCGCTCGTTATATGAAAACACGACACTGTGGGACGTAGCCACAGTTATTTTCATTTGCACTAAGTTGCATTTGCCTAAATCATTTACGTCCTCCTAAAAGCATTTGTTATAAATTTTCAAAGCCATTTTCAGCCGTTGACTCTCCTCTATTGAATCAATATTCTGGACCCAGCATTTGTCCCCTTCTATGACCGTGCGTTTTCCTTCTTGGCATAACAGAGTCCTACCAATTAGGACGTCATTTGGTATCATAGCGTCATCAACAATAAAAAATTCCGTTTCAACAAGTGTATCGTCGACTAAAACACTTGCCATAATTTTCCATTTGCACACATATTCGCCACCTTCGAATCCTTTTAAAATCATTTTGCACTCTATCAAATTTTTAAATTGCATAGAAAACGACTTTTTTATAAGACTGCTGTCACTACCAGAATCAATAAAGGCTTGCGTCGCAACATTGTTTATCTTGACGGCTTTACAAAGTCTATCGCTTAACTCTGACTTCACGTGCACAATTTCATTGATATTGGCAAAGTTAATTTGTTTTGTTTTGCATTCGCCTGTGTTATGTGAAGTTCGATTGCAGTCTTCACAACAAGCCTTTTTCTGAGGTTCCGGGCACTTAACGGAGTAGTGTCCATATTTGAAACAATTATAACATTTAATTTTACTCAACTTGTCCCTGTCATCTTTGCTCCTTGAGTTGGGAGTGGCTGATATCTTGCTTGTACTTGCACGTAATTTTCCATCATTAACTGTTGATGGTGTTCTTATCTCAGTGTAGTTGCAATAACTTATAATATCGTTGAGAAGCTGGTTGCCGGACATATACTCGTTGGATATTTTCATCTTCAGGTTGTGGTCATTTATGACATTGAATATATGTATGTCGCGCTATAGCTGTTTCGCTTAAATTTCCCCGTTTTCTATACGCTAACATTTTATAGTAGTACTCCTGTGGAGTCTCGTGAATAGAACGTATCATAGTGGACATTTTTATGTGGACATTAGTGCATTTTTAGTGAAGAAATTTATTAGTAAACTGGGGCCAAGACATAAATACCTCTTGCAGTGAATCGACCCAGTATTTTGCTGGGCCTTTCATCTTCTGATGTACTGCAAATATAACAGATCGGTCATCCCAGCTGTACGCCGACTTCAAAAGCTCCACACGTTTAACGAATTGTGTAGAAGTAACACATTCATCTAAAGCTGGGTTAAAATCTGGTAATAGTGAAATAATCTCGCGCACTTGGCCATATGGATTGATCAGTGGCTGATTCTGTTGAAAAACCGGGTGCATTGGTGGTGTTTGAATTATATTATCCATATTAGGTGCTACATGTGACGGTTGAGCATATTTATGATCACGTGCGTAAATTCGTGCCTGCTGCTGTTGATAGTAAATGTTAGGCGGTGCCGAACTGCAAACGAAGTTTGGTATTTCTCCTTGCGACAATACGTATGGCAAATTATAAGGTGAAGGTACAGTATGTGTTATTGCAGGACTATTGTGTACGTAATTACTTGTTCGTGGTGCGTGGGGTGCGTTGTGGTTCCCAATTGACGGGGCACTGTAAACGTAATTAGAAGTTGGTGTTTCGTAGGGTACGTTGTATCGTGTTGATACCGATGTCGTTTTCGGGGGTATGCTCTGTACGTGAGTCACTAGAGACGATACATATGGTACGTTGTGGTGTGCCGAAACAAAATTCGATGTTACCGCTGAACGTGTTTGATTCCCTCCCAGATGGTCCGAATTTGCGCATAACGTCGCTACGTTTTCGTGCACCTGTGAACGATTTGGTGATACATCTGGTGTCATAAATGTTTGTATCGGACGGTTTATATCGTTCCACCATAGACCGGGTGTTAGCTAACTGACTCTCTAAGTCCGCGATATGTTGTAACATTTCCCTAGACGGTTGACCCGATAATTTCCGTGTATTTTTCACGTTGAAGTTATCAATTCGATTTATCAGTTGCTTTTTGTTCCTAAAACATGGTATTCCTATTTCCTTGCATTTAGTCACATTTTCACAGTAAATTCGTGTATATTCTCCATTCGCAGTTTTTAAAACTACGCGGCGGAATTCAATATCCCACTTCTGACATGTCAAAGGATAGCTTACTACAAAAAAAACTACTTGGTAATTTTATTTATATAAAATGTTTTATTTAATGAATGAATGAATTGAAATGATTTATTAGTATTAATAATACTTTGCATATACATACATATAATAATATAAATTTGCTATCAGTTTTCTTGAGCTCTATTATAAGTAATATTTAACAAAAAATGAGATCTGTCTTTTAAAAAGATTCTGCTTACTTTCATTTTTAATATAGTTTGGTAATGTGTTATAAGTTTGCAAGCCCTTGTAAAAAAGATTTCGCTGCATTGCCGTTGAATCCACTCTCTCAATTCTAAAGTTGCTTATATTTCTTAAGTGGTATAGCTGTGCTTCTCCGACATATACTATTTGTTCCTTTAAGTATTCCGGTGCTTCTCCACGTTTTAGCTTTTGAATAAACTTTAAAGTGTTGAGTGTAAGCCTCTGTCTTATGTTTAGCCATTTTAGGGATTCAAGCATAAAGTTAATTGGCATGTACCTGTTGCATTTTAATATCGTTTGCATTGCTTTATTTTAAAGTTTTTGCAGTCGATCTATCTGATGAGCAGTACAGCATGAATACAAAATTGTAGACCCGAATTTAAAATGTGTTTTTATTATGGTATTATATATGTTTACGGCCGATATTACTGATATTTGTTTTCTTATTCTTTTGAAAAAACTAATTTTTTTGCAAATATAATCAATGTTTGATTTAAATTTCATCTAATCATGAACCCTAGATATTTGATTTGATCCACCTTTTCTATCTCTTTATTATTTATTTTAAACACTTGATTACTATTTGTATTAATTTCTAATATTTTTGTTTTGTTTTCATTCAATTTAAGTTTGTTCATCTTTAACCATTCGTTAACATTGTTCATATCATGTGTGAGATTATCGTAGCACTGTTGATTTGACGCACCTTCTGTGAAAATAAGCGTATCATCTACATATAGAATTATTTCGCACATATTTAGTATTGTTGGCAGATCATTTATATATATTATGAACAATAAAGCTCCCATAAAAGAGCCTTGCGGTACTCCATATTCGTTTATAATTGAATTAGACTGCACGTTGTTTACTTTAGTTACTTGTTTCCTTCCAGTCATATACGAATCAAACCATTTTAGTTCTGTATTTCGAACTACGTAGCAATGTAGTTTTGGTAGAAGAATATGCCTGTCAATAGTTTCAAATGCTCTTTTGAAATCAAGGAAAATGTTAATAATTTTATAATTTTTTTAACTTTTTTCCACCTATTAATAACGTAGTTCACTGCTGTCTCGCATAAGAAATTCGTTCTAAACCCAGATTGGTATTTTGATAATATATTTTCAGATTTCATATATTGTTTTAATTGTTCTTTTACCACTTTCTCTAATATTTTTTCGCAAGTCATCAACGTATTAATTGTCCTGAAGACACCTTTTTTAATTGGAGTAACCATTGAAACTTTCCAGTTTTCCGGAAAAACTCCTGTTTCTAAAGATTTGTTTATTATATTAAGCATTACTTTTTCTGTTATATGCCAGCTATTGAGTATTGTTTTAGTATTTATTTTGTAAAAATCCGGCTTATCTTTTAGACTCTTACATATTATTTTTATTTTTTGTAGCGTTATTGCACGAAAGTTAAATATAGAATTTATAACAGGTACGTTTTGAGTAAATTGCACATTGTCTATCTCCGATCTTATCGATTTCACGCTATCTACAAGGTATGTGTTAGAATTTTCAGCTATTTTCAAGTTGTTTTTTATATTCTACTTTATTAAATATCACAGTTTCAATTGTATTTTTCGATTTTTTTTTAATAAAATTTTTTATTTCTTTCCACATTTCTTTTTGGTCTTTGGCAAAAGTGATTTTATTATTTATATATTTCCTTTTTTCGTTAAGTTTAAGTACCAACTTAAAATTTTCTTTTATTCATAGTCTATTTTTTGTCAGTTGGTAAATAGTTTCGACTTTGTCTTAAAATAAAAGAAAAACAGCCCTGTTAGATTTGGGCAAAAAAAATTGCTTGTAAAAATATCGATACCTTCTTTTATGTGATAGACTAAGTCAAATTTTTTTTATAATAAAGTCATAACTTATTATGTGTATTGTTAAGCTAAAATTTGCTAAAGGCGCTTAAAATTGCTAAAGGAAGAAACTACTGCTCTTTTTTAATATTTTTTGTCATTATAATTTAATAAGTGCTTGTCAATTTTAATGTAAAATGACAACACATCTCTATTGTGTTTTATATACATACGTATTTGAAAATCAGTTAATTAAAATTTTTAAATTATGCAATGAAAAATAAATTCCCAAAAGTAAGTTATATAAAAGCGGGAGGATACAGCCACGAAACACCCAATCTAAGCAGCAATGGATGCGCATGAAAGCACACGCAAAGTCCAGCTTAGCAGCCATCCGCAAGGCCCGCAACGCTACAGGAAATTGCGTACATATTTCAAGGCTCGATGATTTTGACGAAGGGGTTGTTGACATGATTCAAGTGGAAGTTTTAGGGGATACTGCCTTAATTGACAGCAACTCAGACCTCCAAATTTGTTTGCAGTATCAGGAGGAAAAAGCGCCAATCCGGGCAGATGTAGATGATCAACCACGTCAATGCTTTGATCAGCAACAACAGACAGAAATAAATAGAGCCCATCATGGGGACCACATGTTGGTAAGGAAATTGCGCAAATTGGGAAGACAGAACGATAAAAACTCCATATTAGAAGAGAGGCTGCACCAAATAAAAAAGGAAACATTGCAAAATGAAGAAATGCATAAAGCAAAGACGGCAAACTACGCGCAGAAACTCTTTATGAAAAAGAAACACATGAATTTTTTAGCACGTAAAAGAGCTAAATGAGCTGAAAAAAAATACTTTCAGATAAAATAACAAATGTAAATGCTAACGTTTTAAAGTAAATATATATATATAATACTTTTAACTGAAAAAGCTGGAATAATGTTTTTTTTTACTTTAAAATAACATTTATATGTTGAGGTCAAAGCATGGTTATGGAAGATATAAAAATAAACTAAACTACTTCAAAAACATTTACAGGCATTATCTGCATTCCACTTGGAATTTGCAATCTAGCTATTACATTTTGTTTTAATTTTAGTTCGAACATCCATATATAAATATAAGTAAAAAGTCGCTACTTTTGCAGAACATCAAAAGAAAAAAGTACACTTTGCTTTGATGCACATTTCGACCTTAAAATCGCAACATGCAAAGTACTCAAGTGAACAGGTAGCCCTCTGTTGCTTATTGGTGCGTCCAAGTTAACTATATCAATGATGACCTTTGCTGTAAGCTTATCAAACCTGTATCGTACGTTAAACTCACCATCTTCCATTTCAAATGGATCTGCTTGAACTTTGTATATCTTCATCCTTCTAATTATTTCAAAATCCGTAAGAATTTCAAAGCCCCGCTGAATTTGATCCATAGTTGTTCCTTTTTATTATTATTTTTTTTTATTTTTCTTACTTAAAAATGACAAAAGTTTTAACTAAATTTCGGGTGTGGCTAAAACAATTTTTTTAGTTGTAACCAAGCAGAAAACTTAAAACTAAACCAACTATGAATAGCTTTAGATACAACTTAGAATAGTTTAGATTTAAGTTGGAACTATATTTGACTATGAATATGCGCCATTGTATTTATCACTATCAATTATTATATCTACTGCTTCATGGTCCGATATTTTATTACTAATGTTTACTTTTGCGGATGTATTTTGTTTATTCGTTACTATATAATCTATTAAAGTTTTAGAGTTCTTTGTAATTCTCGTAAATTCTTCAATTGTTTGCTTAAGACCATTGTCATCTAGTATACACTTAATTTTGTTTTAATAGAAACTTTCTTTATACCAATCTATATTAAAGTCACCCGCAATTATAATGTCACAGTTTTTTTCATTTAGTTCTTCTACTATTTCTGCAAATGCTTCCAAAAATTCATATTCGGCACTGCTTGGTGACCTGTATACCGCGGCAACAATACATTTTTTGTTGTTATTTTGCACCATACATGCTATTATCCACATTTTTGAATCAACAATTTCTTTTTAAAATATAATATATTTCACCCGTCCTTTTTGAGTTTGATACAGATGAAAATTGACTGTACCCAGTTAGTCTATAGTTAAATGCGTTTCCGATAAAATAACGAATTCCGGCTTGAATATTTCTAAAAGTGCTTCCAGTTGGTTAAAATTATTTAATAACCCTTGTATATTAGTGTATATTCCGTATCTTTGCCATGACTGTTTTGCTGTAAGGCCTATTTTTCTTCTCTTTGCGCTTAGTTTATTTTGAAAAACTGGGCATTCCTCATCTAGGTCAAGTTTTAATCTTTTGTTTATCCTCTCACAGCTTATACATTTATGTAAAACGCTTTATTTACATTCCTTAGATTTTATTATTATATCCGTAACACTTGTAACATTGAATGATATCAGTACCTTTAAAAATTCTGCACTTTTTCCATCCTATGTTAACCTTTCGAACATTTATTGCCAAACTTCCCTATTGTTTTGGGTATTAGAATACCGAAAAACCCATCTTTGAATAGCAGCCATCAAAAATTTTCGTTATGTATAGATTAGCCTACTGATATACTTAGGTAAAACCAAATCGCTCTGTTAAGCAATCCGCGTAACTACTAACTGCACAATAGATTATTTATTCTTAAATAAAATGAAGTGGACAGTTATCATGAATATACAATATTTTAACAAATAAAAAATAATTTTAAAAAACCCAATAAACAAAAATTTGTATTTGATAGGATTCAAGCATATGCACAATTGGTTATTTGACAAAAATTAGTTACATCCAAATATCTAGGACGATTTGATTGATTTTTTCGGCATTATACTTACGCTCACCCAATGACATGCTTGACAAGTTTGTCAGTTAGTGATACTATAAATTTTTTTTTGCTTTAGTTATAAAGCTAAAAATTGTTGGTTTTAATAAATTTTAGAAAATTATTTTTTTTAACTCCTCCCCATATAGCACCCTGAGCAGTCTCGAGAACTTTTTATAATTTCTCAAAATCTTTTAATCGGTCAAAATTAGTACAGCAAATTATGAAGTCAAAAAAAATGTTTTCTGTTAGATGATTTAAATAAAATAAGTTTTGAGTTAAGGTTAGAGAAACAAGTCTTTTTTTTACCAATTATATAATGTATCATGCTCTTGTTTTCTTAACTTTTCATCCCTCTTAATAATATTGCTTTTCATAGTTTTGGTTTCCTTGATAACTACATAACAAAATCCCAAAACAAAACTCAAAGTTCCAAGAAGTTTCGACGCTTTTAATATATAAACCAAAAAAATATTATATCCCTCACAAAGGGGGTGATAGCCTTATCGAAAAATCCGATGATTTTTTTCTTAAAAATATGATTTTTCTAATGACAAATGACGATTTTCTTCACAACATAAAACATCTTAGCTGGCGGCTAAATTTAAGCCGACATGAAGCCGAAAAATTCATCGGCGGCTTGATAAGACTGATGGGCGGCCTGGGTGAGCCGGCTGTCAGCCGTTCGGCGCAGGTCTCTGTCACCGACCCGGTTGAAAAGGCTAACATTTTGGCTGAAATATTTGCAGCAAATTCATATTTGCCGAACAGCAACCAACCACTGCCCGAGCTTGAGAGATTGTCTGGGACTATGCCAGACATATTCTTCCGAGCTCGTGCAGTTAAAAGGGTTCTTTTGGATCTCAACACTAGTAAGTCCCCTGGGCCGGATGGTATACCAGCACAGGTTTTGAAAGAATGTTCTTCGACGCTGTCGCGTCCATAAGCTAACCTTTTCAGCCGTATTTATCATTCTGGAGTATTTCCGATGTGCTAGAAAGTAGCTAATGTTACGCCGATCCCCAAAAAGGAAAAGGCTGAAAACCCTGAAAATTACCGACCAATAGCAATTTGTTCAGCGATCTCCAAGGTTATAGAGAGTATGGTTAACTACCGCCTGGTTAACTATCTGGAGATAAACGGCTTATTAAGCGACCGCCAGTATGGCTTTCGTAGAGGACGGTCTACAGGGGACATACTGGCCTTTCTGACAGAAAAATGGTGTACCTCAATTCATCATTTTGGCGAAAGTAAAGTAGTGGCTCTGGACATATCTAAAGCGTCTGATAGGGCCTGGCATTGTGCGATTCTACCTAAACTTATTGCTTTTGGTGTCGATGAAAAATTTTCTCGATTTATATCGAGTTTTCTTTGAGATCGCACTAATCGTGTTGTTATAGATGGGATCTCTTCCAACGAGTTCAAAATCAATTCAGGGGTACCGCAAGGCTCCGTCCTCTCTTCTACTTTATTTCTTATCTTTCTGAATGACCTTCTATGTCAAACTTCGAATCCTATTTATTCCTTTGCAGACGACAGCAGCATATGCCATTCATACTCGTTTGACCATAGGACTAGCTCTTTGGAGATTGGAGCTAGGAGACAGAGTATGAATGTTTCAATTAACCGCGATCTGATGGTAATCTCCAAATGGGGCCGTGCGAATAGGGTCGATTTTAATGCCCGTAAAACCCAATGTTGTTTTTTGACACATAAACGCACAATGGACGATGCTGCCTCGTCTGTATTAATGGATGATGTAAGTATTGAAAAGACAGAGACTCTTGATATTCTGGGCATGAGAATCCAGTGCGATGTCCGCTGGACGGAACACATTTTTCTTGTGTCGAAAGAAGCATCGAAATGTCCTGGTTTTCTTAAACCGTGTAGGAATAACTTTACACCAACTGATCTTCTCAATATTTATACCACCTATATCCGACCAAAAGTGGAATACAACTCTCATGTATGGGCTGGTGCCCCAAAGTCTTTTTTGGGGCAACTTGACCGCGTACAGGAACGAGCGAAGATACTCGTCGGCGACGTTGCGGTATCTAACCGTCTTGATTCACTCGAACACCGTCGTGATGTGGGGTGTGTTTCGGTGTTCTATCGATACTATAATAGAATGTGCTCTGAGGAAATCAGGGAACTTGTTCCCGAAACCCGGAACTTTTTGCGTGATACGCGTTTTTCCAGAAGAGCACACCCATACGTAGTCGACTGGCCAGTGAATCGCACCACTCATTACAGCGAGAATTCCTTCTTCGATCGCACAGTTCGTATTTGGAATAAATTTCCTAGTGATGTCTTTCCTGCCACAGTAAATATCGAGAAATTTAAATCAAATGTCCACAAACACTACTCCCTTTATCCTCCTTCCCATATCCTATTTTCCTGATACCAACACAATTCAATGCTTATGTAGGGGACATCCCCTGAGTGCTGGTTATTATTAAAAAAAAAAAGGTTGATATTCACCGGTAAGTTCAGCTTTAGCCTGTTCAACATGCCTTCATGCCAAACTTTATCAAAAGCTTGAGAGACATCAATAAAAGCGCTGAGCAGTACTTATTATCTTCAAAAGTTTTTCTTATAACCTGTACTAGTCTGTGGGCTTATTCGATGGTGCTATGTTGACTCCGAAAGCGAAATTGGTGATTTGGAATACAGTTTTTTACATTCAAGATCGGAGTCAGCTTGTTTTTAAGCAATTTCTCAAACAATTTGGACATAGTTGGTAACAAACTTATAGGCTTTTCCAGGCTTAGCAATCATCTTTACCAAGGCAATTTTCCATACTAACGGGAAATGCTCGAACCTTAATATGGCGTTAAAAATAAAAAGAACTGCTCTTTTTGCTGTTAAGATACTTCTAAAAACATTTTGTTGCTTATTCCATCAAAACCAGGAGCATTTTTGCGTTTAAACTAACGATAACCTCTACGACATCCAAGAAATGAAAATGAATTTCTTTAGGACACCTAGCAACAACCGGCGCACATAGGGGTATTTTGCCAATCTAGCCGGACATTAAGCCAAAATGGAAATTTAAGAAATGTAAAAATGTAAGGTCGCAGTTCGACAGATAACAAAATTCTGTATCGGATAGTGAATTTTCAAATCTTTTGCTTGCAATTTGTCGTTTTGAGGCGCTGTCAAAGTCAGAAAAGTTAAGTAAATTTGCCTACAATTTATTGACTTTTGATGGTTTTGAGAGGCTTACAATATATTTTTTTGTAGCTAAACAAAAAAGAATTTTACATTGATTTTTTTTCTCTGCGAAAAAATATATAAGCAACTACCTTATTTTATTCTTTTTTTATTTTTTATTTTAAGTTTTGTTTAAAAAAAATTCCTTCGAAATTAAAAAAACAGTTTTTTTGTTAACTTTTTGATTAAAAAAAATGAAATCAAAAGGTTTTTAAAAGTGATGGCAGCCATTATCCTAAAAATCTTTTTCATCACAATAAAACCTGAAAACTCTACTTTTGGATGAAAAAAGAAAACGTTGTGCGTTTTTGCGCCATTTTTTTTGCCGAATTTTTCAAAATTGCACTTTTTTTTCTGTTTTTTCTTATCTTGTGTGTTTACATATGAGTAAGAAATTTTTTTGTGGGTCATAAAACGTTTTGATAATTAATTGTTTTTTAATGTTTTTTATTTGAATTATTACAGGTAAATTGCAATTAATTTCTAACAGGTTAAATTGGGTTTTATACTGACATTGCATGTATAAAAAGGAATGTAGTAGTTTTTACCTGCCCCTAAACTGGTAATGTATACCTGTGCGACAGTTTTCTTAATAACGGTATTTTATGCAACAAAATTGTTTAAAAAAATTTATTGTTTAAAGAGAAACAAATCTGTGCTTCAAGTACTTACTTTTTTGACGTATCTATATTGTGGTTATTGCAGGAAATTGTTTTCAGAGCACTTTTGAAAAAGTTTATACAAGATTAGAGTTAATACAAATAGTACATGAATGTTAAGATAAATATGTTGGGAGAAATTGCGATTTTTAGAACGAAAATTGTGTGAAATTTCAAAATGTCAAGGAGATGGCGACATGTCAGCGAAACAGTGCTTATACAGTTTCAGAAAATTTTTTAATATACAATGCACAAGATTTTAACACATGGATCAATTGCCTATTGAGCTGTTATCAGAAAACAATTTCGGATTTACAGGCAAAATTTTGCAAGAAAGTTTTCAAGAGTTCATTGTAACGTAGATATTGGGTCTCATGCATAAAAAGTGAGCTTGAGCTCGGACTCGATTTTTTGAGTAAAAGTTGCTTGTCGTATGCATAATAAAATTTTATGTATTTGCTTTTACTCACTGCTCACGTTTGATCTCGTCTTGCTGAGTTTGAAGTAAGTTAGATGAGCTTGTGCTCATTTTCATATGCATAAAAATAAGCTTTTGCTTTATTTTGTAAGCTCTTGCTCAAATTTTGTTGAGCATGCCTTTTAGTTGACTCGCGTACACTAAAAAGGAATCATGGCTGAATATTTTGTGCCACAAAGAAATACAAAATACTACCAACAGCGTAAAACAAATTTAGCAAGTGAGGATAAAAAATTATACAGGTTTGTATTTTTAATTATTAATTTTTTTTATATAATTAATAATTAAATGACAAATACATAGGTTTGATGATAGTAGCATCTGCTGGTTGGCTAATTACTTTTTTCAGGAGTCAGAAGAAACACGTGGTGGTGCCCTCAGCAACATTGATAAAATTCGACTGTATTTAAGATTTTGTGCAGATCCTGGATTCCAAAATGGTATAGCGACAGATATTGGAGTCCATCAATCAACTGTGTCGCGGACTATTGCGGAAGTTGTGAAACTTATATCTGCCAAAGCAAGCGTGTGGATAAAATTCCCGAAAGATGCAGATGAAATAAAAGATGCTCAAATGAAATTTTTTATGCGACATTTCATGTTAGCTATTTTTTTATTATATTTTTCTCAGTTAATTCAATGGCAAATTTTTCCTTAATTTCTGTTACACATGTTTCTATTGTTTGTTTTTTTTTATATTTAATGCTTGTTAATTGACCCTTTTCTAGTAAATATTTGTTTTGTTTTAGCTTTTTTACTAAAAATTTAGAAATGTCAGTTTCTATTTTATTATTATTATATGATTCTACTTCACTTTCACTTGACGACATGTTTACACTTCAATAACAATTATACGTTTGATCTCCATTTGCTCAAGCAATTGCAATTGGTTTGAACTCATTTTTATGCATAAGAAATTCAGCAAAAGCTGTTGCTGTTTGATTGAACTCGACTTACGAGCAATTGCTCACATGCCTCAACTCAGCGCTTTTACTCGTTTTTATGCATGAGACCCATTATTAATGGGCTTTTACTCAGTTCTGTCCCACTGATGACTAGCATAAGACAAACTCCAAAAAAGAAGTCATTGTCCTAAACGAAAGAAGCAGTTTCTTTAATGTTCCGCCCTGTACTTGATTTTGAAAAGCATTCAGATTCAGAAAAGGTATTTTAAGAAACGGAAGAAGAAGAACAGTAGCACTCCTGTTCTTAGTGGAAAAGGATATTTTTGTAAATAAATTAGTTCTTGTTTTCATACTTTAAATTAATTGTTACTTCTGTAAGTAAGTTATTGTTATATATACATGTCTTATTTTAAGATAAATTTAATATATTAAATTACAAAAAAAGCGACAAACAAGCTTAAAAATAAATTTTTTGGGTTGTGGTTTGGGGGGCATTTCTGCCACTACCCATAAAAGCTTCAAATTTTAATTTTTATAGTATTCGGGCGTAAGTTTTCAATTATTTTTATTATAAATATTATTTTTGCAAATTTTACTTTATGCCGCCGCCCACTAAAGGGGAGAGGACGTCACTGTCCAAGTGTAGATTTTTTTAACTTTCGCTTACGTTTAAAGTTGCATTTGCATAACAGTAGTACTGAAAACTTAACAAAAATTTCAATTTTTCAGAGGTGGTATTAGTTCTTCTAAGGGGAACTTTTCCCCCCTTGGTTCGATTTTTATTATTTTTTAATCCTTAAATGGTTATGACTACAATACATGTTTCTACCAAGTTTCATCAATCTAGGAGCACTCAAGAATTTTTAAGAAGCTTTATTATAAAAAATAAAAAGTAATGTGCTGCACATAGGGGTATTTTGCCATTCTAGCCGGACATTATGCCAAAATGGAAATTAAAGAAATGTAAAAATATAAGTGCGCAGCTCGACAGATAATAATAAAATTCTGTATCGGATAGTGAATTTTTAAACCTTTTGCTGGCAATTTGTCGTTTTGAGGCACTGTCAAAGTCAGGAAAGTTAAGTAAATTTGCCTGCAATTTATTAACTGTTGATGGTTTTGAGAGGATGACAATATATTTTTTGTAGCTAAACAAAAAAAGATTTTAAGTTGGATTTTTTTTCTCTGCCTATTTAAGCAGCTACTCTATTTTATTTTTCTTTTATTTTTTATTTTAAGTTTTATTTAAAAAAATACTTCGAAATTAAAAAAAGAGGTTTTTTTATTCACTTTTTGATTAAAAAAAAATATAATCGAAAGGTTTTTGAAAGGGATGGCAGTCATTATCCTAAAAGTCTTTTTCATCACAATAAAACCTAAAATATCTACTTTTAGACGAAAAAAGAAAATGTTGCGCGTTTTCGCGCCATTTTTTTGGCGAAGTTTTGAAAATTTCACTTTTTTTTGTTTTTTTTTTTCATATTGTGTGTTTACATATGAGTAAAAACTTTTTTGTGGGTCATAAAACGTTTTGATAATTGATTGTTTTTTAATGTTGTTGAAAAGGCAAAGGCCGAGCCAGCAATTTCCAATGGATTTTGAATAAAATGCAAATGCAAATAAAACACTTAATTTATTATGCAAATGTATTTATATTAAAATTCCTTGAAGAAACACAATAACTCATTAGGAAATAATATTTAGTTAATAATAATAAGTACGTACTTTTTGGTTTGAAAATTACTGGAATACAAAATATAAAATTCTAAAGTCCAAGAAGTGCTAGGTCACCTCGCAAAGATCAACAGAAAATGGCGAAAGTGCCAGAACTTAACTTGGTAATTACAAGCTTCTTTTTTGCTGCTGGTCTGTTCAGGATTCCGTGGTTAGTAAGTATTTTTGCGCTTCTGACTTGTCCATCACCTGCCAATCTCGTTTTTAAAACTTTACCACGCAGCCAAACATTACGAGGCGTGGTAGGATCAACGATGATTCCCAAGGCCCCCTGACTTAAAGGTTTTTGTCGATCATGCCACTTAGTCCTACACGTTAATGATGGTAGGTATTCTATAAGCCACTTTTTCCAAAAAATATTTCCATATTGCTGTGAAGCTAGCCAGGATTGTTTTAGAATTACTCCACTATCATCACAAGTTGACATTGGTTTTAACCCTGAGGAACTACCCATTAGGAAGTGATTTGGTGTCAAAGCTTCACCAGACTCTCCATCCACAGGAACGTAGGCTAGAGGCCTGGAATTTATAATGTTTTCTATTTCAATCAGCATACTTTACAAAAGCTCATCGCTTGGTGACCTTGAAGGCATTATTTGATATAAAATTGTTTTGATTGAGCGTACTAGGCGCTCCCATGCACCACCCATGTGAGGCGAAGCCGGAGGATTAAAATTCCATTTTGTTGTTGTTGTAGTAAATGTTTTGACAAGCTCATTCCGATCAACATCTGCTAAAGCCTCACGAAGTTCTCCCTCTGCACCAACGAAATTTGTCCCATTGTCGCTATCGCATTCATGTGGAATTCCTCTTCGAGCCATAAAGTTGCGAACAGCAAGAATGCATGATGATGTCAGCGAATATGCAACCTCAATATGCACAGCTCTTATGGACAAGCAAGTAAATAGAACCCCATAGCGTTTTTCTTTATGACGATTAACCGTTACCAAGATGGGACCGAAAAAATCAATGCCGGTGTATGTTAAAGGCGCTACATGTGAAGCGACACGAGGTCGTGGCAATGCAGCCATATGCGGATTTTGAGGTAGTGCCTTTTTAATTTTGCACATTTGGCAGTTTCGAATCATCGACTTAAATGTTGTCCGTAGTTTCGAAATAGAGAATTTCTGTCTTATTTCGTTGACTGCTGTCTCGTGGTTCATGTGATGAAACTTTTCATGGTATTTTAGAAAAATTAATTTGGTTATATAACATTTTCGTGGCAATATAACAGGCCGCTTTTGTTCGAACGGAATTTCCGCGTTATCGGTTCTCCCGTGGACTCGTAGTATTTCATTATCCAAATACGGGTTTTTTTTATAAATGTCACTATTCCTTTGTATCGACACGTTAGATTTCAATAAAGAAATTTCATGGCAATATTTTTCGTGCTGGGCCTGCATGAATAAAATTGTTTCTGCCTTTTGTAATTCGTCTTGTGTAAGCTCCATTTGTTGCTTATTTACAAAGCGACAATTATTTATAAATCTTAAGACGTAAGCTGCTGTACGCAACAAACGCATCCATTTTGAAAATCTAAAAACGTCAAAAACTATTTCAGATTTTGTAATTTTTAGTAAATGCTTGAAGCGTTCTTCTTGTGTTGGCTCTAGTGGAGCAGTTGTTTGAGGCCATTCATTTCCAGAACGGGTTAAAAACTCAGGACCTTGTAACCATCGAGAAGAATTATTAATTATGGGAGTTTTTGACCATTTTATAGCATCATCTACAACATTCTGCTTACTTGGAATCCATCTCCATTCTTTAATTGATGATAACTCTAGAATCTCTGTGATTTGGAAGGCTTCAAACTGGTTATATTTACGGTGGTCGGAATTAATCCAGCTCAATACCGTTTTTGAGTCAGTCCAATAAAATTTTTTTGAAATCGTAATGCTATGATTTTCTGTAATGTATTTGGCGAATCGAGCCCCTATTAGGGCAGCCATAAGCTCCAATCGGGACACAGAGGTTATTTTCATTGGCGCCACCCGCGTTTTCGCACCGACTATTGTATTCACTATGCTGTCGCCTTTCTTCACTCTGAGGTAGCAAACCGCTGCATACCCATCTTTGCTTGCATCCACGAACGTATGCAATTGTATTTCAACGTTGTTATAATTTCCAAAAGATTTTAAATAACAACGAGGAATTTTGATTTTGCCAATATCAGACATAATGCTAACCCATTTAGACCATTTATTGAATAATTCAAGGGGAATTTGATCATCCCAATCTATCTTCGATCGCCATACATTTTGCAACAGAATCTTGACATACATTATAATATGCCCTATTAACCCAAGGGGGTCATATATTGACATAACAAGCCTTAACATCTCCCGTTTTGTTGGAACTTTTCACCATAAAACATGTCACTTTGTAATAGCCATCACTTTGTAAAAGACCTATCAGGCTGTCTTCCTTTCTGCTGAAGACGGTGAAGAGACTGTTAGATCTACATATCAGAAGTTCGATAAACATTACGTCACTAAGTGCCTGTCAACATGCTTACCGTAAGGGTAGGTCGGGGGAGAGTGCGCTTCACGATGTAGTTGGGACTATCGAGCACAATATGGCGAATTCCAACTTCACGATGGCGGCCTTTCTGTATATTGAGGGGGCTTTTAATAATGTGAAGCTGGAATCGATACATGAATCCCTCGTTTCAACTGGTGTTTCCCCTTTCCTGATAAGCTGGATTGATAAAATGCTGAAGGGCCTAATTATCAGTGCGCAAATGGGCGAAGGCTCCATACGGAGAATTGTTACCAGGGGCACACCGCAGGGTGGAGTCCTTTCACCTCTATTGTGGCTTCTGGTGATAAATGGAATACTGGAAAAATTCGAGAGGGAAGGAACGAAAGTTGTGGCATACGCAGATGACGTGGTCATACTTATTGGAGGTAAGTTATTGTCTACATTAACTGATTTGATGCAAGGGGCATTGAGATCACTGTCTGACTGGGCCAAATCCAATGGACTCGGAGTAAATCCTACGAAGACCGAAATAGTTCTCTTTACTCGAAAGCGGAAGATCGCGGATTACTGTGGACCGGTACTGGATGGAGTGGTGCTACAACGGTCTCCGGACGCTAAATATCTTGGCGTTATCCTGGACCAGAAACTTAACTGGAAAAGGAACATCGAGGAAAGAGTTAAGAAGGGACTGAATGCTCTATATGCGTGCAGGAACTCAATAGGAAAGAGTTGGGGACTAAGGCCTTGTACTGTCCATTGGTTGTACGCGGCAATTGTCCGACCCATTGTTACCCATGGTTGTCTGGTTTGGCAAACCGCCACAACGAAAACCTCTCTCGTCAAAGCGCTGAACAAAGTGCAGAGGACTGCTTCTATTTGCATCACGGGAGCGCTCGGGAGCACCACACAGGCTGCACTGGATACAATGCTGAACTTTCTACCTCTGGCACTTTTTGTGAAGCGGTTTGCGGTTAAAGGAGCCTTGAGACTTCGGGAATCAGGAACTTGGCGCGACTCTCAATCGGGACATGCCAGCATTTTGATCGAGATGGGGAGGCTTGAGCAGCTAAGAGACCTAGCCGGGAGGACGGATTACTTACCATCTTACCTGGACTTCAACTCCGCCGCTGTGATCACCATACCTGAAAGGTCGGTATGGGATGGTGGCCACGTTCCGTACGGAGGAGTAGTCGTTTATACTGATGGATCGAAGACTGATCGTGGTACCTGAGCTGGTATTTTCAGCGAAGCACTTGACATTGCGGAGTCTTTCAGGCTAGGCGATCACTGCAGTGTCTTCCAAATGGAAATATTTGCGATACAGGAGGCCGCAAGATTGATTTGACGCACAAATCAAGGCCATAATGAATGGGTCACCATTAACGTGGACAGTCAAGCCGCCCTAAAGGCTTTGGGGTCAAACTCTGTAAGGTCGAAGGCGGTTAGGGATTGCAGGACGGCGCTTCGGGAGCTTGGCAGGGCCGTTAGGCTCTGCTGGGTTCCCGGTCACTCCGAGATACCCGGTAACGAATATGCCGACGAATTGGCACGAAAAGGAACCGACCTACCGGCCACTGGGGCGGTCACATCGATCCTTCCCCCATTGTGCGAACTCTACGGAATGATCGATGGGTACTTTAGAGTCCTGGCGAACCAGAAATGGACGAATACTGCTGGATGTAGGGTCTCAAAATCCCTATGGAAAGCAGCTTCGGAAAACCGGACGAAACCCCTTCTATCTTGGTAAGAGGGATCTTAAGCTGATCACCGGCCTTTTGACCGGTCACTGCAGTATAAGATCGTTGGAGGTAAACTGGATGCCAAACTCGGTCGACTTCTGCCGACTATGCGAGGACGAAGAGGAGATCGAGACTGTGGAGCACCTGTTGTGTCGATGTCCGGCGATTGCTAGGAGGAGGAACCGGTACTTTGGTGTACCCTACTACGACCACCTCTCTGCGCTCGCCGACTGTGACCCAAGAGTCTTACTAGGATTTGCGATAGGGAAGACATGGCTGGCGAGAGGTTGCAACTATTATCCGAAGCAAAACACGTGCCAACTGGACAACCGGCAACGACTCGTGATGGGCACTGCCACACTCTCATTACTTACGTCTACTACTACTCTAACTTCTGTTCTTTCTACCTATATCTTTCATGTTCCTATGTCTGGGCATACCTTTCTTTTTTTCTTTCCTTTATTCTTTCTTTCTTATAGGACAATTACAATGGACAAATTGTCTCTGGGTGATGCGGTGAGCGTATCTTACTGCATGTCCTTTTAACCTAACCTAACCTAACCTAATAGCCATGGTGATATTTTAAATGTGATAACATCTTCTTGATGTTCCCAAAAAAAACCTAAAACTTTTTCAATTGGTTTCTCTTCTTTGATACTTAGGCATTTTGCGCTCATATCTTTAGCTGGTGGCACAGATTTTAATGCTGATTTGTCATTAGAAATCCAGTTTCTAATATTAAAACCAGCTTGGCGATGAATATAGCAAACTTCAGAAATAAGTTTGGATGCTTCTTCTGAACTATCAACAGAATCAAGAAAATTATCAACGTAATGATTTTCTTTTATTGCTTTGGCAGCCCTTGGAAAATCTTTTTCGAATTGGGTAGCGTTTAGATTTTTCACGTATTGGGATAAGATAGGGGCACATGAGGCACCGAAAATCATCACCTCCATTATGTTTACATCAGGGGATCTATTCTGCTCACATTCTCGCCAAAAAAATCGCTGAACATTACGATCCTCAGGTCAGATATGCACCTGGTGGAACATCTCCTCGATATCTCCACAAACAGCCACAGATTTTTCACGAAATTTGAAAAGAATTGTTGGCAAAGCGGCAAAATAATCAGGTCCTTTTAGTAAATATGAATTTAACGACACCCCATTTGATTTTGCAGCCGCGTCCCACACAATTTGGGACTTACTGGGTTTATATTAATTAAACACTTTTATCAACATAATCAATTATCGTTGGAACTCAATTTGCGTATGTAGCCTTTGGCAAGATATTTAGATATTGTCTCATTAAGAACATTGAAAAGATCAGAATCTAATATTAATTTCCTTTCTAAACAAACTAGCCTTTTCAATGCCATTTCATAACTAGGTGGCATCTCTATTGAAACAAATTTCCATAGCAGTGGAACCTCATAATGCCCACTAGGCTTTTGTTTTGTAAATTTATTCAACAATTGTAAAGCCCTTTTATCGTTATCAGACTCTAAGGGAGATCTTGCCTCTACATTGTGTTTTCCTATCACGTTTTCAAGCAAATAAAAAATTCCTAACCAACTGATCTAATTCTTCAACAGTGGTTGTACAATTACATACTTGAACATTAACATTCTTACTTGTTTTGTTTTCACCAACAGCTCCGTAAATCAGCCATCCCAATTTCGTACGAACAGCAATCGGTTCCTGTGGTGATCCCTCACGAGTCTTATTTGATACTCCAAAATCAAAATGATTCAAGCCAATTAATATTCGTGGCACTGCATTCTCATAACTTTCAACTGGCAGGTTTCGCAAGTGGCGATATTGTTGAGATAATTTCTCGTAGTTCATTGATTGTACCGGCAAATTTAGTGATTCAACTGTAGAAACATTAATTATTATACGCTTCTTATTTATTCCTGAAATAGAAATTTTAAATCTTCTTGAATTCGCCTCATTTCGTTCCATACCTCCCGTCCTCCTCAAACACTATGGATTTGACACTCCACTAAGATCTAATTCACTCGCTAATCATTCATCCATTAAACTGATGGACGATCCTTCATCGATGAAGGCAAACGTATTTATTGTTTTATTTTTTTCATAAATTTCTATAGGAATTATTTTAAATAAAACTTTTTTAATTTCTCACTATGTGTATTATTTATAATAACTTTTTCTTCTTCACGTTTATAATCGTTTTCTTCACTGACATTTTGTTTAGAATAACGATGTAGTGATGGATGGTGAAAATATTCACATCCCTCTTCTCCACACTTTTTCCTTTTATTACAGTCGCCACTATGTTTGATCAAACAAATTTTACATAAATTGTGTTTACGAACAACACTCCACTTCTCCACACGATCAAGTGATTGGTATGTTGTACAGTTAGCTATTTTTCTACAACTGTTTTTGTTACATACTTCACACGTTCGTTGATTATGAGAATACAAAAAAGCTCTTTTGCTTGTTGTTGGTGTTGTTAGTAGTTTGTTTATTTTTTCTTTGCTTTGACTTGTACTATGCTCAACTGTTATACTGCTAGCTGTTATACCAATATTAAAAAACCACTTATCAATTTCGAAGAGATTTGGTTTTTTGTTTTGATTAATCAGCTGCATTTTATAAGTTGCCCATTGCATATGACATAAAATTTGGAAGCTGTTGTATCAAATCGTGGAGGATTGATGAATTATTAAGTTCGTCAAGCGAGTCACTTGCAGTGATAGTGGAGATTAAACTACGAACTTGTACAGCCATGGAGGTAAGTGCTTTTAAATTATTTTTGACAACTTTTGGAGTATTTTGTATTTTATTTTTAATTGTATTTATTATCTTTTCAGGTTGACCGAACAACAGGTAGAGGACATGCATGACGTCAGGTACGTTTGAGGGGTGGATCAACATATGTCTCACACTTTGCAGTGCTTCTCCCTTTAAGGCCTTTTGGAGGCGGATTAGATTCTCTTCGTTGGTGAAGGCGCAGGATGCAGTAGACCATTCATAGGTGGAAAAGAATATGGGCCATTCCTCGGGTCCGCCGGAAAATATTGGGAAATCTTTGGGAAGTGACTGTCGTGAAGAAATATTTGTTTGAGAAAGGCTATGTGGTAGTGGTAAATAAGTAGGTTTGTAAATAGAGTCCATCGGTGCATTAAAATTAAAATGCGATGTAGAAGTAATTGATTGTTGCGGAATAAATTCTTGTGGAAATGAATAATTACATGCGTTGTTATTTGGAGCAGTGAAGGTAAGTCCGTAATTGGGAGCCGGTGGTCTTGAAGGCTGCATTCGCTGAAAGCCACTATAGGTGGAAATGTTTGCTGTACAATTGGGTACAGCGTACACAGGTAAGGACGAATTCTTGGCAGCATTGTTGACCATTGTTGGGACAAATGTTACGTGGTTTTGTGGTGCTACAGTGGAGCCGCTACACGTTGTTGGTGGGTGTTTTGCTTGAGTTGCAGCAACATTTACCGAATTCTGTTGTGGGTTTGTGGTTTAATTTTGCAAACTACTTTGTAGACTTGCTAAATTTGAGTTAGTATTTAAATTTTCATTCAGCGGTGGTTGTTGAGACACCGACCCGGTTGAGGCAAGCCAGTTGTTTATGGTTTGAGATTTCTCAGACGAAACATCTGAGAGTGCTTCTGCTTCCTCAAGAAGTTGGTACTTTTTATTTAGGTAATCCTGATTTAGTTTTCGCTCTTCTTCTAACGTTTGAAGCCGCAAATCAATTTTTTGTGACTGCGACCTACGAGAACGATTAGAGCGTCGGCTAGTAGTACTAAGTGCAGGAGAATCTGGTCTTATGGATGAACATGAAAAACATTTAAAAGTCATGTCATCCACTACACTACCACAAGTTTTATGGAGTACGTTGTGGCATTCGACGCAAGTTGACATATTTTCGTCAGGGGGATTATGGCAAACTGAGCAATCGGGTGTGTGTAGCTCAATTTGCTATTGACCACTTAAGTTTTGTAAAGACATTTTCTACTTACTGCGAGATTGGAGATAGAAGTTGATCCAGGCAAGGCGGATGGCATCAAAAAGAATTTTAATAATGTTAGCGGCACGCCAGCCGAGTGGGCTTCTAGCGGTTCAACGGGGATTTTGAATAAAACCAAAGACACAAGATTATAAATATTTCAATTTATTTAAGTCATATGCACAGTGGATTTAATTAAAACTCCTAGGTAAATAAAGTTTATTTATTGTACAAAATTCATATATAAAATAACTTACTTTTTGGTATTGAAACCACTAGGAAAATGTACTTAAATATTTAATAAAAATATAACTTTCCGAGTCAACGCTACGCCTTGATTTCGCTAAAGCAACTTAAAAGCAATTAAAATGGTGGAAGCTAAAAAAGCATGGCGCTGCCTCGTAAAGTTTAAAACGCTTTGAATAAAAATGAAATGTTAATAATTTTACACTAACAGCAACACCTTAGCCAGATAAAAAATATTATATCGATTTTGCGAGTGGCGTTAACATTCCCCCGGCAGTATGGCAATAAGATTTTTTGAAGCCAGACTCTTGTTGATGAGCGACATCCAAAATCGCCAACTTTGTTGCAGGTCTTTCCAAGACTCCATGTTGCGTAAGTATTTTTGCGCTTCGCACCTGACCGTCACTTGCCAATCTAGTCTCTAAGATTTTTCCACGCAGCCAAACATTACGAGGAAGGGAGGAGTCAACAATTAGTACTAAATCCCCCTGATTTAAAGGTTTTGTACGATTATGGCATTTTGTTCTACACGTCAACGATGGCAGATATTGAACAAGCCACCGTTTTCAAAATATGTTAGCATATTGTTGTGATAAAAGCCAAGTTTGTTTGAGGAGTATGCTACTTTTATCAAAAGCAGACATAGGTTTAAATCCTGAAGATCTTCCGACTAAAAAGTGATTTGAAGCAAGAGGCTTATCAGTGTCGTCGTCAATAAGAGCGTAGGATAGGGGCCGCGAGTTTATAATATTTGCAACTTCTATTAGCATACTACGCAAAACCTTGTCGGTGGGTGCCCTAAGAGGCATAATTTGGTATAAAACTGTTTTAATACAAGCCGCTCCCAAGCGCCTCCCATGTGGGGTGATGCCAGAGAATTAAAACTGTTGAAAAGGCAAAGGCCGAGCCAGCGATTTCCAATGGATTTTGAATAAAATGCAAATAAAACACTTAATTTATAATGCAAATGTATTTATATTAAAATTCCTTGAAGAAACACAATAATTCATTAGGAAATAATATTTAGTTAATAATAATTAGTACGTACTTTTTGGTTTGAAAATTACTGGAATACAAAATATAAAATTCTAAAGTCCAATAAGTGCTAGGTCACCTCGCAAATATCAACAGAAAATGGCGAAGGCGCCAGAACTTAACTTGGTAATTACAAGCTTTGTTAAAAAAAAAAATAAAAAAATGAAAAAATTATTAATTATGTTGCCATGTTTTTAAATGACAATTTGTACTAAATAAGTGCTGTCAATTTTTTATAAAATAAAAAAATCATGGAGATTTTTGGAGTTGTGCTAACAAATGTTTTTTATTTGAATTATTACAGGTTAATTGAAATTAATTTTAAACAGGTTAAATTGGGTTTTACACTGACATTGCATGTGCAAAAAGGTATGTGCGTGGCAGTAGTTTTTAACCGCCCCTAAACTGGTAATGTAAACCTGTGTGACAGCTTTCTTAATAACGCTATTTAATGCAACAAAATAAATATACCGGACTTAAAAATCTTTGGAAATTGTTAAAACAAAATTTTTTTTTAAAGAGAAACAAATTGTGCTTCAAATACTAATTTATTTTGTGTATCTATATTGTGGTTATTGCACGAAATTGTTTTTAGAACCCTTTTAAAACTACGGGAGTAAAATGAAAAAAGTTTATACAAGATTAGAGTTATTACAAATAGTACGGGAATGTAAAGATAAATCTGTTGAAGATAAATTGCGATTTTTAGATAGAAAATTGTGTTAACTTTAAAAATGTCAAGGAGAGGGCAACATGTCAGCGGCGAAACAGAAATTATTTAATATACAATGCACAAGATTTTAATGCATGGATTAATTGCCTATTGGGCTGTTATAAGAAAACATTTTCGGACTTACAGGCAGAATTTTGCAAGAAAGTTTTCAAGAGTTCAGTGTAACGTAGATATTATCAATAGACAATGATGACTAGCATAAGACCAACTCCAAAAAAGAGGATTCAGATTCAGAAGAGGTCTTTGAAGAAACAGACGAAGAAGAATAGTAGCGCTCCTGTTCTTAGTGCAAAAGGATATTTTTTAAATAATTAGATTTTGTTTTCATACTTTAAATTAATTGTTACTTCTGTAAATAGGTTATTGTTATATATGTATAAATTACTTCTTTTCAGATAAATTTAATGCATTAAATCACAAAAAAAGCGACAAACAAGCTTTAAAATAAATTTATTGTGAAACTAAGCAAAATATATAAAAAAAAAAATTTTGTACAGGGCCGTTTCGGGGGTGGGGCTTGGGGCATTTCTGCCCCTACCCATAAAAGCTTTTAAATTTTACTTTTATAGTATTTGGGCGTAAGTTATCCAATATTTTTATTATATACATTATTTTTGCAAATTTTACTTTATGCCGCCGCTCACAAAGGGGGAGCGGACGACACTGTCCAAGTGCAGGTTTTTTAGCTTTCGCTTACGTTTAAAGTTGCATTTGCCTACCTCTGAAAAAAAACATAAAAAGTTTTTTTTCAGAGGTGGTAATAGTTCTTCTAAGGGGAACTTTTTCCCCCTTGGTCCGATTTTTTATTATTTATTATCTTTAATCCTCAAATGCCTATTGCTACAATACATGTTTCTGCCAAGTTTCATCAATCTAGGAGCACTGAGTACTTTTTAAGAAGCTTTATTGTAAAAAATAAAAAGTAATGTCCCTATGTGCGGCAGTAGTCCCCTCACGTCAGTGCATGTATTGGGTGTAAACACGATCCTTAAATGACCGGCGAGCAGATCGCATTTTTTTATCATTTCTAGCCCAGAATCCTCTCATATTACGCAGTGGTGGTTTTGCGATAACAGGTCTTTTAAGATATCTGGCTGATCGCCATAGGGAATAAATTGCCTGAGGAGTAGAATCCAGACCTTCTTGGTGATCCTTAAGTGATTCTGTGTACCTCCAGCAAGTTTTGTAATTGGTTAGTTCATTCTTTTAGCTTAGTTTTAAGTTGGGGCGATCTGTGCTTTTGCCATTCTCTCCGGGCTCTCCTTTTTTCAGATAAAAGCTTTTCCACGACGTCAGAATAATTTTTGTTGTACCTGGCCTGACGGTTAGTAGATAAAGCATGTTCAATGGCTTTTATAATGTTTTCATTTAGGCCGTTCAGACAATCATCGATTTCTCCGGGTGCTTTTAGCGGTTGGTTTTCAGAGCAGTGGGTCCTGATATATTTTTTATATTTTAACTAGTTTACTCTTTTATTTAATAAAAACTCACTAGTTGCAATTTGGTGAGGACTGCAAATAGTGATTATTGTGGGTGAGTGGTCAGAAGATAAATCCAAGGAGGCTTGGGCCTCAATAAGCTCTGGGGATATGCCTTTTGCTACGCCAAAGTCTATTACGTCTGGAATTTTATTGAAATCCTTTGGCCAGTAGGTTGGTTGCCCAGTTGAAATAACGTGAAGTCCCATTTCAGACAAGGCATCACACAAGACGCGACCTCTGGGACTTATTAGGCCGAAGCCCCAGTAAGAGTGCTTGGCGTTATAGTCTCCAGCAGCAATGAAGCGGGGACCTAACGATTTGTAAAAACTGATGTACTGAGCCTTCGTTATAGAGAATCTGGGTGGACAATAAACTAACAAAATAACGAAATTATAAAAAAATTCATCAATACAGACGTTTGTTGCTTGGATATAAGATTCGGATAGGTCACCCAACCATTGGTGTTTAATTCTTGATTTAATTAATATAGCAGATCCACCACATAATCTATCCCTATCGTTAAAAGTATAGCCACTTATTTTAAAAGTGCTTCTAGATGTCATATGAGTTTTGGAAATTAACATGACATCCATTTTTTTGTCGGATGCCGTTTGCGTTCCAGAAACAAACCCTGAGGCAGTTCATGGCCTTTTAAGCATAGCCTGCAAAAGAGCAGACTGCATTTTTTACAGCATCATGCCAGCCATTTGTGTCATGATCTGAGTAAATTGCTTAACCATATTGCGTTGGGCTGGTTAGACTTTAAGGCGTTGGCATAAGAAACTTGACCCGTTGTTGGCTGTGTTAGAGGGGGTACTCTAGTAGTAGTTATATTTAACTGTTAAGGAGGGGCAGGAACTACTTTTGGCTTTGATGATCGCCTTACTTAATCAAAAACAGGGCAGCCTCTAGAATTAGCAGTGTGATTTTCACCACAATTGCTGATTTTCTTCGCCCGAGGATCATCTTTCGGTTTGTCGCACTTGGTCGTAGCATACAGGTCTCCACACACAACACAAACAGAAGGCAACTTGCAATAAGCCTATTCTTGGCAATTGAAGCACTGTTACAGGCCCAGATCGCTTTTGTGGCACTTCAACAGCAACTCTACGATGGAAAATATATTTAAGGTCATAGATAGGGTGAGTTTCGTTTTTCTTCAGTTTTACATCACCGGGCTCAAGCTCTACTCGGAATAATGTTTGGGGATACCTTTGACACAGATTTGGCTTTGAAGCCTTTGCTGCACAAACTGGCCTTAATTTCTTCCGGGTCCACATTTGAATCAATCTCTTAATAACAACCTGGAGTTAAGTTGGTAGGTGTAGAGTTTTTCTTATGTTTTTCAAGCTTTGAAACCGTGGTGCGGTAAGCGTTTTTGTGATTCACCTGAATTTTAGTTTCATAAATGCTACCACGTTTTATGTTTGACACATAAAAGTTGTCTTCACCGATTATTCCAACTAAAAACTTTATAAGATCGTTTGAATTTTTCTCTCTCAAATAAATTGGGGGAGGCTTAAATTTCTTCCTCTCAGTTAGCGGGGCATCGTTTTCCTCTTGCAGTACTGCAAACCGATTTTACGATGAGGTTAGCTTTTCTTCATCTTTCGACATTTTTCATGGGTTGGTAACCTTTGCCGATTAGCGGTCCATCCCTACTTTTGGAACTTATGAAGAAATTGGGCTGGGACCGACTTTAGCAGCTGTAGCTTCAATTCCGGAATTTGATAAAATTGACCGCGTTGAAGATGGTACCTCGGTATTTTTTTATAATTTTTAAAAAGAGATTATTTAAATTGGGAGCATTTGCACTTAAATTGTTTGTATTTATTTTTGGCTTCTCACTTAAATAGTTTTTATTGTAGTCAGGGTCTCTAATGTTTTCATTGCTCACGCTTGTGGAGCTTAACACAATGTAAGCATTTCTGCTATTAGGCCCACTGTCACGACGATTGCTGTAACTCATGTACCGCTTGCTTTTTTTATTTAGTTTTTGATTTTTTACTTTTTCACTTATGTATGCTTATATGCTTGCAAAAGGTGTGCACGAAAAGCGATTGGCGTTATTACATTTAAAATTTATTACAAACATACTTTATTTATTCCTCTTTTCGACTAAAAAAACGCGCTTAGAAAAGTCAAAAGTTCAGAACAGCTAATACCCCTTCGGACATTTTGGTTAACTTTTTTAAGATTCTACTGTACCAAGGAGCATCAGTTATCATTTTTAGGATTTTGTTTTGACGGCGTTGAATTTTTTCTATGTTGGATGCGAAAGCACCATAGGTGTATTCTGTAGCACCAAATTTGTTTCAAAATCGATTTTTAGAGTAGAAGTTTACAATCAAGACGAAGCACAAAGTTTCTGCTGATTAACCCATGAATTTGTGCAGCTTTAAGTTTCATTTGCGTCTACTTCGCATCTATAAGAGGCTTTCGTGTAGGCGGCGATCCAGGTGAATACCGTGATATTTTGCCTCGGATCGTTTAGCCATCATATGAATGTTAATAGTGATTGGAGGGCACGTTTCTTTGCGATTGGTAAAAGTTACGTGTGTACATTTTTGTTCATTTATTTTCATTCCCCATAACTTTGCCCATTTCTCAGCTTGGGTTACGTGTTGTTGGAGCTGGTTCAAAGCCTCTTTGAGGTCTTTATGAATACTAATGGTGTTTTCCATTCTAAAAAAAAATGTTACAATAAGTATGTGTAATATTTTTATCAGTTTACACCCACACTTATAAAGTTGTCCATTTTTTTTGTTTCAATGGAACAGAAAAATGTCTTGATATTAATAAAAACTGCACTCTGTGTTAAAAACTCGTCTGCATAAAAAAGTATTTACTTACATAACACAGCTGTAAAAAGTGGTACTTTGTTACACTGAAATATAATTAGGGGTAAGATATGTTATACTCTTGCCAGTTATTTGTGCAACATGTTCAGAAAGGAAAACGATAAATGTTTTCACTCTTGCATGTATTTTTAAAATGGAACATAAACCCGCTCGAATGGTAGCATTAATGTAACATTTTTGCCAGAAAGGAAAACACCATAAAAAAAGTAGTATCGTTAACAAATGTCGACGTGTGTGTAAAACTGTTGATTGGCATATCGGTTGTGTAAAGCAAGAACAGAATTGGACCAAGTGTACTGCCTTGAGGTTGAAAAAAACGTATTTGATTCCCCTCTTTGATCATAAGTTTTCTGCCGGTTAAGTATTTTTTAGCAGGTTAGAAATATTAGCTGTTAGATTTGGTTTTAGTTTGTTTGCCATACTTTGTCGAAAACTTGAAAGACTTTGATAAAAACCGCGGAGCAGTACTTCTTTTCCTCAAAGGTTTTTTTTTTATAACCTGCACCAGTATGTGAGTATGTTCGATTGTATTATGTTGACTTCTAAAGCCTAGTTGGTGATTTGGAATGCAGTTGTTTCCATTCATGATCGGAGTCAGCTTGTTTTTAAAGAGCTTTTCGAACAATTTTGACAAAGTTGGTAACAAACTTATAGGCCTATAAGACTCCACCTTCGAAGGATCTTTATCAGGCTTAGAAATCATCTTTAATAAGGCAACTTTCCATATTTGCGGGAAATGTTCAAACCGAATTAAAAATAAAAAGGATAATTCTTTTAGCGGTAAAAGGTAGTTCCAAAAGCATTTTGTTGCTTATTTTATCAACGCCAGAAGTTTTATCATTTAAATTAACGATAGCCTCTACAACTTTTGAAAATCGGAAACGTATTTCTATAGGACGTCTAGCAACAACAGACGGTAATTCCCTCACGTCAGTGCACGTGTTGGGAGTGAACACGTTTCTTAAGTGACTTGCAAACGGATCGCATTTGTCTTAGTCATTAAAAGCCCAGGATCCTCTCAGATTACACAGTTGAGGGTTTGATATAACGGGTCTTTTTATACTCTGTCAGATCGCCATAGAAAATAATTTGTCTGGAGAGTCGCGTCTAGGTTTTCTAAATTTTCATTCAGTGATGCTATTCTGTGCACCTCCAAAGAGTTTTTTAAATTGTTTGTGCATTTTTTCAGCTTAGTTTAAAGCTGAGGTGATCTATGCTTTTGCCATTCTCTCCGGATTCTCCTTTTCTCACAGAAAAGCTTTTCTACATCGACAGAAAAAATTTTGTTGTTCTTGACCGGACGTTAAGTAACAGAAGCATGCTCAACTGCTTTTATAATGTTTTCATTAAGGCTGTTCAGACAATCAATGATGTCTGCGGGTGTTTTTAGTGGTTGGTTTTCCGAGCAGTGAATGCTGATATATTTTTTATATTTCAACCAATATAGTTTCTTTATTAAGAAAAAATCACTAGTTGCTATTTGATAAGGACTGCAAATAGTGATTATTGATGATGAGTGGTCAGAAGATAATTCCAAGGAGGGTTGGGCCTCAATAAGTTCGGGGATATACTATTTGCTACGCCAAAATCTATTACGTCTTGAACTTTATTGTGGTGTGTTGGCCAATAGGTGGGTTGTTTAGTTTTTTTTCATATATTTATTATTGAAATTTTGCTAATGCGAACTAACAATAAGTATTCAAATCTTAAAACTAATAAATATTATATTAGTACAGTCAGTACCAAACAAAAATTTAAGTTCTCATAATGAAGTAAATTAAGTTTAATAGTTTTATATTAGTGCAATAGTATCTCTTCTTTTCAGACGGGTGTGTCCAGTATGTTGCAAGATATTTCGAGCGAGCGCATTTGGATGTGTTTCCAGCTTATTTAAATACTTGTCCACATAATTCAAGATTTCGCATTTAACTTATTTAACTTGTGGAACTTTTAGATCCTTATGAATGTTGCTGTTTTTGACATACTACGGAGCACCAGTTATCATTCTTAAGATTTTATTTTGACGGCGTTGAGTTTTTTCAATGTTGGAGGCGGAAGCAGTGCCCCATACTTGTATACCGTAGCATCAAATTGGTTTCACAATCGATTTGTAGAGCAAAAAATTACAATCAAGACGAAGCACGAGATTTTTTTGCCGATTAACCAATGGATTTCAGCAGCTTTAAGTTTCATTTGCGTCAAATTGCATCTATGCGAGGTTTCCAAGTGAGGCGGCGATCCGGGTGAATTCCAAGATATTTTGTCTCGGATCGTTGAGGCACGATATGGTTGTTAATAGCGATTGGAGGGCACGTTTCTTTGCGTTTGGTAAAAGTTACGTGTGTAAATTTTTGTTCATTTATTTTTATTCCCCATAATTTTGCCCATTTCTCAGCTTGGGTGACGTGTTGTTGCAGCTAGTTCAAAGCCTCTTTAGGGTCTTTATGAATACTAAGAAAAACAGTTGTTTATTGCGACGGCTCGTTTGCCTCGCTTTTATAAATGGGATTATTCTGGTGGTACACCAGAATAACTCAATGCCTTGAAATTTCTGTATATTATTATCCTGGTGGTTCACCAGAATAACTTTGTAGAAATTTTTGAAGGAGTTCTCAAGGTGGTACACCAAGAGAAGCCGATTACTAAGTTAATTAACAACAAGTCGTAAACGTAATGATCGCATTTATTAAAAATGTTCATGCTTATATACTAAATAATTTACAAAAACAAATAATTAAAATAAAATTAAAAAATAAAAGAAATTATATGTAAAGAATTTATGTGAGCCGGAATTGCTTATCTTTCATTAAAATGTTTTCCCACAGATAGCCAGGGAAAAGCGTTGGATTTCATACTGTCTGGCTGGTAATTTGAATAGCACCTGCAAAATAAATATTTTATGTTTGCATGTGCAGTCAAAACGAAAAGCTGACGCATCAATTCTCACGCTTTGGCTGACTAGACTGTGGGAGAATCAAAACAGATTTGAAGAACAAAACTTAAGGGATTTTATTAAATTTCAATTCTATTAAGATCTGTTTTATTTTGTTGCAAAATAAAAAAAATCATACAGAATTAACATACTGCCCCCCTAAGGGGGACCGGGAATAATAGTTAAACAGCTCACATAAATCAATACCGGGGACTTAATCTAAGCAGTGCCAAGCTAAAGAATCCACTGAAATGTCCCATGAGGACCTTGGAGCAGGCTGCGGCACTGCACGGTGAGCGTCGACCTTCTTCTTTCGTATGTAGTTTCTTAGTAGGATGATGAATGTAATTAAAATGAGCGCCAATCCAAAGTAACTGGCTGTCAAACTATGTATTTCATGATGGCTTGTCGTTACTGGAATATCGCGTAGCTGTGCTTTCACTTCTGCCTGTAATCGGTTCATTACTTGAACGGTATATCAAAGATTGCGTCAGGTTGTCCACATCATGCAATGAATTGAAAAATGACATCCCGTTGGATGTATTGGATTGATGGAGAGTTGATGTGATGGTTTGATAACTGCTAACCGTGATCATCTCGTTTTTTATAGTACACCCTGCTGGGAGTGTTATTAACCCCGTACCTTGCACAAGCTGATAGCTGCTCTTTCCATTGCAAACTGTACTTAATTTGAGTTGTTGATGGGTTGCGACGAGCCATTGATTCCTTTCAAACAGTTGATGCCATACGTTGTTGTTGGCTATTACTTCTATATTGCAGCTTGAATGAGATTCATTATTGAATAAATGTATCTCGCAGCTGCATAGTGGTGCACCCTTGTGGTAAGTAGCTTGGACATTTGGGCACAAAAGAGTATTGCGCTCCAGTGTATTGCAGCCAAGAAGTTTGCTGTCATCCGTTGAGAAATATATATCACGATGAGCATTAAGGACTATCATTTTTGATGTCGGTATGATAGCTACTAATGAATTGTTTATTACTTGTGGGACTGGTGTAAGGTAGAATAAGTCATATTCATTTTGATTTGACAAGGGAATAAACAAGGTGCAGATGATGTGCTCATTTGAGATTGATGCATGAGCTGCCGCGATGCCATATATATGAATGATATCAACTACTGGTAATGTTAAATCTGTTGGAAGATTAGCCTTTATGTTACCCACTTCAGTAGCAAATTGTTGTGGGGTTAGCAGAATAGGGCTGATCCGGCCATGATAAGTATCAGCCAACAAGTTAATCATAGAGGTGTGCATTTTTTGAACCTTGTTCGCTATTATAACTAACTGGATGCTTAGGGATAAAATGAGCTGCGAGCGTTGGTCATTGTCTGTGCGGTTCATGAATTTTGATGATTTTAAAGTTGATTTTTTCAAAACCATTTTGAGTCTGAGCCTCAGTCTGCTTCATTAGGTTAACGGTAGAGTCCAAGAATGAAGTTTGATTCCGCAGGAGCTCTTGTAGACGGGTTTCATCGTTTTTGATACCGTTGATGGTGTCGGACATTTGCTCAGCATATTTTGAATCCAGAACACCGAGTAAGGAGTTTGCTACGTTGCCGACAATATCTATTGCGCCTCGTTTTTTTCGTTTAGCAAGATTTTCTAGACCAGCATGCATGTCGTTCTGGATGTTGCGAAAATGGTTTATCAGTCCGGTACATTGAGTGTGGAAGTATGAGTAATTACAGGCATTCGTCAAGGCATTGGTCCCGTTAATCAAAAGCTGTAATTCATCATGAAATGGTGCCAGCTCAAAATATATCAGAAGTTTCCACTCTGAAAGAACTGGTTTGATTTTACCAATTTGTTCGAAGTGTATACCAGGGTTGCCTTTAATCTGAGTATAAGTGACTTGTTGGCACGTCACTAGTGGAAGAAACAATGCTAGGATCACGAGCATGCCTGTTGTGGTCAAGTGGCCACGTTTTGGAGGTGGAGAATTTTTGTTAAAGTCGCTGGGCGCGCCGCTTCGTTTGAGGGGTTGTGAATTATCTCTTCCTTCATCGTCATCTGGTTCTATCGGAAGAGGAGCGAGTAAGTGGATGGCTCGCTTAATGACCCCAGTTGATGTTTTTACCGCCGCTGTCCTGACCAAGCCATCGGGTCCAGGAAATGTTTCAACTACTTTTCCGAGTCGCCAGTTCATGACAGGTAAATTATCTTTAATTACGACAATGGTGCCGAGCTGTAGATTTTGTGATTTAGTTTGCCACTTGCTACGCTGCTGGAGCTCATTGAGATACTCCTGTGACCACCTTTTCCAAAACTGATGTTTTATTCGGGAGACTAATTTCCAACGTTTTGCCAAGGTTGAGGATGTTGTTTGTGCAGTCGCGTCAACCTGGGCCGTGAGAGGCTCCCCAATCAAGAAATGACCCGGTGTCAATGCAGCGTCATCATTTGGATTACTTGGTAATGGTGCAATTGGCCTTGAATTCAGGATTGCTTCAACCTCTATGACCACGGTTTCCATTTCCTCATAAGTCAGGGATGCGCTTGATATTTCCTTGACCAAAAGACCCTTGGCGGATTTTACAGCAGCTTCCCATAATCCACCGAAATGCGGAGATCGCGGAGGGATAAAATGGAAATTAATGTTTTTAGTCGCGCATTCTCGCTGGATAGTTTCCTGAGCTGTTGTAGAAAATACAGCAGTTGACAATTCTGCAAGTTGATTTCGCGCTCCTATGAAGTTGGTAGCGTTATCGCAATAAAGGTTCTGACAATGCCCATTTCGACTTATAAATCTCTTGAGGGCTCCAATGAATGCATCGGTTGTGAGATCCGTTACTAGCTCTAGATGAACTGCCTTTGAAGAAAAGCAACAAAAAACCGCAATATACGCCTTCTGAGGTCGTTTTCCTCTGGTCTTGAAGTGTACCCATATTGGGCCGCAATAGTCAACTCCTGCGTTGATAAAAGGCCTTGCGGGTGTCACCCTCGTCTCTGGCAAATTTCCCATGATTTGTTGAAGAAGCCTTGGTTTTGATCTTGCGCACTGTATACATTTATGGACAGCTTTCCGAGCCAAGTGCTTTCCCTTAATGGGCCAGAAGCGTTGTCTTACGGTTGCAAGAAGCGCAGTAGGACCGCAGTGTTTATTCTCCCTGTGTATGGATTCGAAGATTAATCGGCTGATTATGTCATTGAACGGCAAAAGCATGGGGTGTTTGGCATTATAACTCAATGTGGATTCTTCTAGCCGACCTCCGACTCTGATGATATTATTCTCATCTAGGAATGGTGATAGGCTTTTGATCTGACTCGATTTTTTGAGTTCCTTCTGCCTTTGCAAATCTTGGATGTCTTCCTTGAAGTTCGAATGTTGTGTAGTTCGAGCGATGATAAGAGCATCGTGAAGCTCAAAAGGGGTGAGAGTAGGCCTGTTTTGTCTTTCTTCCTTGCTACTTTTGGCGTTTTTGACGAATCTAAGAACATATCCGATAATTCGTTGAAGCGTTTTCAATGAGTTCCTGTGGTTTATTCTGTGTAGCAAGTTTTCACTATCAATCGATGCTAGTAAGTTGTGAGGGATTTGTTTCCTTTCAATAACGGCTGAGTCAGAAGTTGGACTTAAGGCTAAAGGCCAATGTTTTTCGTCTCCGTGAAGGAAAAATGGCCCGTACAACCAGTGGGGTGTCTGTTGTAGTTGTTGTGGGCCTAAACCTCTAGATATGATGTCCGCTGGGTTGTCCTTGGAACTCACATGTCTCCATTGTTCGGGTTTCGTGCTCTCCTGAATAGAAGCTATTCGATTTGCAACGAATGTATGAAGGGAGGATGATCTCGAGTTTATCCAGTTCAACACTATTGTTGAATCAGTCCAGTAGAATGTTGGTGTTGTAATCATGTCCAATTCGTGTTTAACTTTTACCGCCAAATTAGCTCATAACTGGGTAGCACATAATTTTAGCCTTGGAAGCGTTTGTTGCTTAAGAGGCGCTACCCGAGATTTTGCACAAAACAAGTATACCACTATCGTTTTGTTTGGTAAAAATGTTCTAATGTATATTGCTGCCCCATATGCCTTTTCTGACGCATCGGAGAAGACATGAAGTTGTGGTTTGTGTGAAATATTACCCTTATATACATGTCGCTGGACTTGAAAGTTTTCGAGTTCTTTGAGATTGTTCCGAAAGTTTCGCCACAGAGAGTCGAATTCGGAAGACACGGCTTCATCCCATTAAAGATTCAGGCTCCACAGCTCTTGAACAAACATTTTCGCTCTGACAACGACAGGAGATAGGAAACCCAGTGGGTCAAAAATGCGTGCCAAATCTGAAGTGACTGTCCTTTTGGTTACAGCTTTGATTGGTTGTACGTTGACCTTGATTTTAAGTTGGTCACCTTTGGGTAACCAGGCAAATCCTAATGTTTTAGTGTAGTTGGTTTCCTCTGCGGAGAAATCGAGGCTGACTTCTTGATCACAGTCTGGGATATTACGAAGTAGTTGAACGTCATTGGCGCTCCATTTTCGTAAGTTAAATCCATACCGCGCCATGACTTGCTGCAGTTGGCGTTGGGTGTCCAAGGCTATACTTAAGCTGTCAGCTCCACCCAGCCCATCATCAACGTAAAAGTTCTTCTCCAAAAAATTGGCTGCTAAGGGAAACTGGAGTTGGTTCTCCCAGCTTATTTCTTTCAAACATCTGATTGCTAGATAGGGTGCTGGCCTAGTTCCATAAGTAACGCTATTTAATGTGAAATAGTTGATGGGCTCAGTGATATCCGGTCGCCATAGGATTATCTGGTATGGCCTATCCTTGGGATGGATCGAGATTTGGCGAAACATTTTTTCTATGTCTGTTGTGAATACGAAGCGCGGTAATCGAAAGCGCAGCAAAATAGTGAATAAGTCATTTTGTAGAGGTGGTCCAGTATGCAGAATATCGTTTAACGATTTCCCGGATGATGTTCTAGAAGAGGCGTCAAACACAACTCTAATTTTAGTGGTACTGCTTTCGGGTCGTAATATGCAGTGGCGGGGAATAAAGTATTTTGCCCCTTCCACCGTGTCTATGTCGACCTTGGTCATGTGGCCTAATGCTTCATATTCCTTCATGAATTGTGTGTATTGGTGCTTTAACACAGTGTCTTTGGATAATCGTCGTTCCAATGACAGGAATCGATTGAAGGCGATACCATGTGACCCTCCTAAAGAACTTGGTTCAATACGAAATAGGAGTCTTACTATGAATCTTCCTTCCTTGTCACGTGCAGAGTGCTGGTTAAAATGCGCTTCACACTGTGCATTTTGCGCTGATAATTGACGGTGTGTGCTATCGACTTCTTCCAGTTTCCAAAATCTCTCGATTGCCTGGCTCATCTTGTCTTCTTCAGTCAGGACCCCACATAAAGCTGTTGGTAGATGCTGGCCAGCCACTCTTCCGGATACCAGCCAGTCTAATATTGTATTTTGCAAGACTGGGAGGTTATCGGCAAGTTTAATCTGTCCAATAGCAAGTAGTTGATGATAATATTCTGCTCCTAAAAGAATATCGACTTTGCCTGGACGATTGAAGTTTGGGTCTGCCAGTGCTATATTGTTGGGAACCTGTCAATATTAATATGCTGCGAAGGTTGAGGAGAAATTATTTGTGGCAACACAAATGCCTCCAAACGTGCTGAAAAATTGTTGAGTCGAGATTGAAGTGTAATGTTGACTCGGTTTTGAACCTTGGTCTGGTTTTTTCCGATGCCATTTATGGAGATAGATGCAGGCCTAGCAGGGAGTCCAAGCCGGGTAACTAATCTTTCTGTAATTAGGTTGACTTGCGATCCTGAGTCGAGAATCGCTTGCATTCGGTTTCCAGACCATTCGCCTTAACTTTTACCAATGCTGTTCCCAGTAAAACATAGGGCCTGGGAGTTGCAACTGCTGGTGTAGTGACGAGGGAAGCCGCTTGTTCCGATAATTGATTACTAGTCGTGGCTGGCTCAGTAGAAGGTTTACGTTCGTCTTTGGTTGATTTAATTGGCAGATTAGAGGAATTTCCTTGTTCTGCTGATGTCGCAATCTGTCGTGAGTTAGGTTTAAGGTGAACCAGCGTATGGTGCTTTTTCCCACATTTTTGGCAGCGGCCTGCGATCGCGCATTGTTTGGTGGAATGACTATTGCTAAAGCAGTTTACACATAACCTTTGCTTCTGTACCAGGTTAAGTCGCGTTTTTGGGCTAAGCGATAGGAATTCCTTGCATCGATATAATGGATGATTATCTTTCTTGCAATTAATGCATTGTCTGCTTTCGAGTTGGGGTTGTGTAGTAAGCGCGCAAGTTTTAGGAATATTGACGGCAGCTTTCTCCTTATATCCCATTGCTTCAAGAGTATGGAAGTAGTTCTCGATGAAGCTTAAAAAATCGCTGATTTTTTGTAGCTCCTTAGGCCTGGCAATTGTTTGTTCATATTGACTGTGTACGGGTTTGTCCACCTTTTTAACTAAAAGGTGGATTAGAAGTGGATCCCATGACGTAGTCTCGAGACCCATGTTGGATAGAGCTGCTAAGCACTGCTTTGTTGTATCGTGTAGTCGCTTAATAGCGTTCAAAGAGCCAGCACCAGATGGCTGATCTAGTAACCTTTGAATTGCTGTAGCCACCATAACCCTTTTGTTATTATAGCGGTTTTCCAGCAGTAGCCATGCCGCTTGGTAATTTTCTCCCGTAATCGCGAAATGAGCAATGATATTTGCTGCTTCACCGATTACGTTATTCTTTAAATACCACATTTTGTGAGCGTCGGATATGGGTTGCTCATGGATAATTCTGGTAAATAGATCAGAGAAGGAGGTCCACTTCATATAATCACCATCAAATTTGGTGATGTCGATTGTGGGTAAGGGCAATGACGGTGATCTAGCTACAATGCCCGAGGTGGCGGAGTGGAGGTGTTTAAAAGCACTTGTGAGCTGGATGATTGCTGTTTGGGCTTCTTTTTCGAGGTGCACATATTTCGTTGAATTATAACCACCTTGATCTGGATCAGGATATTTGTCCAGTACCTCGTCGTTAAGCTGTTCCACTTGCTGCCACAGGTGGGTAATTGTGGCCTTTTTTATCTCGTAGTAGGTCATTTCTTGGTCGCTCATTTGAAGCCCTTCTAGTTGACGGGTTAGAGCCGCAATTTTTCCCAGAGACCGGCTAATGAGGCCATCATGACCATCAGGTGTTTGAGGTTGAAGGACCCTGAGGTTGCTTGGTGTCTGATGCTCGACCTTGAGTCTCAAGCTCACGTTCTATCAGCGTGATATACTTTGTTGCCATAAACCTTACTTTGGTGTAGTAGTCGGAAACAAAGTATTCGTCAGCTGTGTCTACATCCTTCGAACTTCGTAGATTGTTGTCCGCATCCTCGAACTCTGCCCAAGCAACCTTGAGCCTGGCCAGTCGTTCTTCATAGTAAGCAGTCGTCTTGCGACTACTGGAATCCTTGTTGAGGTTCCTTATTATGATGGCGATGCTTTCGCCGATTTCCTTCAGCTTCTGGAGAAGATTTTCTGAGGGTTCCATGGTATGGAAATATTGCAGGCTTGGTTCCTGTCAAATGTTGAGTAAATTAACCGAAGGTTGCAGGTCCTGTCACGGTCGCCAATGTTTGTTGCGACGGCTCGTTTGCCTCGCTTTTATAAATGGGATTATTCTGGTGGTACACCAGAATAACTCAATGCCTTGAAATTTCTGTATATTATTATCCTGGTGGTTCACCAGAATAACTTTGTAGAAATTTTAAAGGAGTTCTCAAGGTGGTACACCAAGAGAAGCCGATCACTAAGTTAATTAACAACAAGTCGTAAACGTAATGATCGCATTTATTAAAAATGTTCATGCTTATATACTAAATAATTTACAAAAACAAATAATTAAAATAAAATTAAAAAATAAAAGAAATTATATGTAAAGAATTTATGTGAGCCGGAATTGCTTATCTTTCATTAAAATGTTTTCCCACAGATAGCCAGGGAAAAGCGTTGGATTTCATACTGTCTGGCTGGTAATTTGAATAGCACCTGCAAAATAAATATTTTATGTTTGCATGTGCAGTCAAAACGAAAAGCTGACGCATCAATTCTCACGCTTTGGCTGACTAGACTGTGAGAGAATCAAAACAGATTTGAAGAACAAAACTTAAGGGAGTTTATTAAATTTCAATTCTATTAAGATTTGTTTTATTTTGTTGCAAAATAAAAAAAATCATACAGAATTAACAACAGTGATGTTAGCAATTGTCGACGTGTGTGGGAAACTATTGATTGGCATATCTGCTGTGTGAAGCAAGTACAGAACTGGACCAAGTAAACTGCCTTGAGGTACACCAGCCCCAAGTGGTTGAGAAAAACTTATTTGATTTCCCTTTTTGATCATAAATTGTCTGCCGGTTAAATATTTTTTTAGCATGTTGGAAATATTAACTGCTAGATTGAGTTTTAGTTTTTTTAACAGGCGTTCATGCCATACTTTGTCGAATGCTTGAGAGACATTAATAAAAAGCGCGTAGCAGTACTTCTTTTCACTAAAGGCTTTTCTTATATCCTGTACCATCCTGTGGGCTTATTCGATGGTACTTTGCTGACTTTTAAAGCCGAATTGGTGATTTGGAATGCAGTTGTTGTGATTCAGAATCGGTCTCGGCTTGTTTTTAAGCATATTTTTTAATGGTTTTGACAAAGTTGGTAACAAACTTATAGGCCTATAAGACTCCACCCTCGAAGGGTCTTTTTTACCAGGCTTAGGAATCATCTTTACTAAGGCAACTTGCCATATTGGCGCTGTTGTATTATAATTTATTTGTAATCGTATATTCCATGAATTTAATATTAGAAAAAATATAATAAATAAATAAATTTAAATAAAAAGGCTCTACAGGGCGCAGACTAAAAAAAAAAATAAAAAAAAAATATATTCAAATGGATTTAAAATCTATTCCTGATTTGAAAGGCAATAGAGCCAGAAACTGGGAAATATTTATCCGAGATTTTGAAGATTATTTGATAGCGAAAAATACAAAGCTTAGTGAAAATATTAAGCTTGCTATATTAAGAAATCAAATTGGATATAAAGGTAAAGAAATAATTCGAACATTGGACATTTCAATTGAAGACAGCAATAATTATTTGAAAGTTATAAATACTTCAAAGAGTCGGAATTTTGTGTTTACAGGGCTGTGGTGGTACAACATCATCGTTTTAGTATCGTATATTTCTGCCTGGGAACTGTCCTGCATTTTGCCATAGCTTGTAGATCAAATATTAATGTTAATATTTTAAATCAAAATGATAGCGGTAGTTTAAATTCTAATTGTGATTTTGCATTAACTGACAGTATTAATTCTCATAATTAAATGCAGAAAATCATAAAATTAAATTAAAATAAGATACGGGTTCAGATGCAAATATAATTCCAATTTCTGTTTTGAATAAAATATGTAAAAATTCAGACTTAAAATCTACTAATATTACATTAAAGACTTAAGGTGCGTTTAGACTGTGCTAATATTTGTGCAAAATAATAAAAATTTTGTTTGTCCTAGTGTAAACACTCGAATTTGTTAGCCACCAAATATTTTTCGACTGTTTGTTGGCTAAAAAATTCTTTGTTTGTGAACAAAGCTTTGCATAGTGTAAACACTTTGTCAGCACATCGTTACAAATATTTGCCTCGATATTTTGTTTGTTCTCACAATATTTTTGGCGGAACAAATAGCGACAAATAATTGTAGAAACGTGGTAAAGTGAGGCCAAACGCAAAAAAAATGGTAATAAATCTGTATCTTCGAAACTATTTGTCCAATTATAAAATAATGTATGAAGCAGTCGTAGAGGAGGACCCAAGGTTTTAGAAAATAAAATTTTGGACTACCCTGTATATACATGCATTGAGCTACAGGGTGCCAAAGTTGACCTCCTCGGGCTTACAAAACATTTCTACGCTTATAACTTTTGCAAATATCAACCCATTTCAATGATTTTTGGATTTATTTGATGAAAATTAAAATCTGAAAAGAAAACATAGTCATTCTTTCTTATTACCTGTTACAGTTTAAAAGATATTTGGGTTTGATATTTAAAATTGTTGTTTTCGACCTTGACTTTATTTGGTTTTTTGCAAATGTCTGCAATTGTAGTTATGCTAAAAATATTTTTAAAAATATTTTTGTTTTTTTAAAAATTTATTTAATTATCTTTATTCGTCTAGCCGTGAAAAATATTCAAAGTTTAAATTTTCAAGGTGATTCCAAAAATGGCATAATTTTGACAAAAATTGAGCACAATTGATTAACTTTTTTGCAAATATTTGTAAAAATAATTATTTCTTTCTTAACGTTTTTGGAAAAAGCAGGCTTCAAAATATATTAGTAGTATATTTTTGAAAGGATTTAGACGTGCACCCTACGCCAGGCATTGGTCGAAAATATGGAATTTTTCAACGAAATTTCAAATTTATTGGCCGAAAAAAATAAACGCAAGCCAGTTTTTGAAAAATTGGCCCTAAATTAGAATAACTTATCTCTTGAGTTTTCAGTTTTAATTAAGTTATTCACCGCCCGCTCAAAAATGGGGTCACGAGGGTAAATGTTATTAATATAGGCAAATTTTAAGATGCGTGTAATATAATAGCTCAGAAAATAACTTTAAAGTTACTTAACTCTTTTTGTTTTTTATTTAAATAATAAATAACATAATATTATAATAAAGTTTTAAAATCCATTACGTTATCATAAATCAACAATATTTTATAAACTTTCAAATATAAAAAATTTTCACAAAATCTGACCCCTTATTTTTTTTCTATAGGTAAAAAATATGATATATATATGCAAATCTCCATCTGTTTACCTTTTTAATGATATATAATATTTGTATATTATTAGTTATTTAATACTATATTAACTGCCCTTTAAACAGACATCTTGCGTCAAATTTGTTGAAAGTCCATTATTTTGTAGGGTGTGTATATACATTAGCTATGGCATTGAAGTGCTCCCGGCTTTTGTAAGACTTGGAAAAAAATACATATGGCAAAAAATGGAGGAGTTTGGTTGTGGGTAAATGGCGCCTTATCGAGGTCAAAGTTCATCGTAAAAGCAAAAAAAATCATAAAATGTCCAATAACTGCCGCGGAGTTGCTTCTAGAGTAGTAGAATGTAAGATTGACCCCCATTATAATTTCCTCCCCAACATTTTTGTAGAACATACTTACACCCTATCTTTACTCCTTAGGGGGCTCGCCCTACAAAGGGTTAGTTTTTCATAAATGTTACCCCAACCGTCCTAACAAGTTTTGGAGCGCCTCTTGAGTATTCAAAGGTACAACCAACCCCCATTGATATTTCCCCTTCGATATTATTGTAGAACATACTAACCTCCTATCTCTGCTCCTTAGCGTACATCCCCTTCAAAAAAAGATATAGAAATTTGCCTTCTTCTTCTTCTTACTACTTTCAGGGCTACTATGGAGGACTCAAATGTATAATCGACCATTGATTTTTCTCATCTACCTACCCTATCTGCTCCTTTGTTCGTTAGGATACTTCCCTTCAAATAAGTTTTTTTCAAAATTTGACTTCTTGCTTAACTACTTTTGGAGGAGTCAAAAGTACATACCAAACCTCTTTCTCTGCTCTTTAAGGTCCTATACAAACAAAATCTTATATCTTTCAATTTTTATTAAAAATATTTTTAGCATAACTATAATTGCAGACATTTGCAAAAAACCAAATAAAGTCTAGGTCAAAAATAACAATTTTAAATTTCAAACCCAAATATCTTTTAAACTGTAACAGGTAATAAGAAAGAGTAAGTACGTGTTCTTTTCAGATTTTAATTTTTCTCAAATAAATCCAAAAATCATTGAAATCGGTTGATATTTGCAAAAGTTATAAGCGTAGAAATGTTTTGTAAGCCCGAGGAGGTCAACTTTGGCACCCTGTAGCTCAACGTATGTATATACAGGGTAGTCCAAAATTTTATTTTCTAAAACCTTGGGTCCTCCTCTACGACTGCCTATACATTATTTTATAATTGGACAAATAGTTTCGAAGATACAGATTTATTACCATTTTTTTGCGTTTGGCCCCACTGTGCGTGGGTTGCCAACAGTTATTTTTGACAGTGCTTAACATATAAAAAATGAAATAAATTGAAATTGCAATACTGGTCAATACGTTTGACAGATTGGTAAGTAAATTTTGCACCACCTTTGTAATTATAAAATACGCTTCCTGAATTCTTAGGAGCCACCATCACAGCGTGCTTGCCATCAACGGCGCCAAGGCAGTTTGGAAAATTCCATTTTTCCAGAAACTCATCTGCAACGCTTTTCCACTCCTCTTCGTTCGATGGAACCTTTAAATTAAAGAAAACGTAATTGAAACATTGCAACTAAAAATACTGTTACTTTCATAAAATCTGCTTTTAAAACATTGTAAATAGCATCGCACACTTCTAGCACAATTCCTGATATCGTGAATGGTGGAAATCTAAAACCATATTGCAGCGACGAGAAACTTTCGCCAGTGGCCAAGTATTGCAAATTCAGAGCCAATCTTTCAGACGCAGATATTGGTTCCCTCAAATATGTGGTTTTCTTTGTTATAATCGGTGCCACTAGATACAGCTTTTTTTGAAAAACATTAACATATACTTAATGTTAGTATGCTGAATATTGTAATCAAGTTACCAAGTAATCGAAGTCATTTAAACCCATGCGCATGAAGTTTTTATGCAGCCAAGGTTCTTCAAAACGTAGTTCTTTCATAAGTTTTTGGCAACATCCTTCCATTTTACGACGCTGCAACCAAGCCCGAACCCACATTCTTCTGGATCTTCTTTTTTTTCTTTTTACTGGGTTTCTGAAACTGATATAGCTCCAGCAGTTATTAATAATAAATCTTCAATATCACTGTCACTAAACATTTTAACTTTTCACGTTGCTTCACAAACACAATTTGATACTATTTGGCAGATGGATTTCATAAACATAACAACAACATTATTTGACAGATGTTTGTCATACACACCGGACAAATAAAATTATTTGTGCAGTGTAAAGGGGTATACAAATATTTGTACCAAACATGGCTGACACAAAATTTTCTGTTATTTGTGCAAATAAAATTCAAACAAATATTAGTGCAATCTAAACGCATGCCCAAATATTAGTCACAAACCATACTATTAGCACAAACCATTATTTGTTGTGTTTGGACAAATATTAGCGTAGTCTAAACGTACCTTTACAGTGGTCACAAAATACATCCTTTGGGTTCCTGAAAAAATAATATTTCTAAAGAGTTATTTTCGATTGTAAATGATGGTTATAAACCAATTTTAAGCAGAGTCAACTGTGTAAAATTGGAATTGATAAAGAGAATTTACAATTTGGAACAATTTGATGAACCAGAAACTTTATATCATGAATATAAGGATGTTTTTGAGGGAGTTGGGAAATTTCAAATAGAATATAATATTGAAATCGATCAAAAAGCTATTCCAGTTGCTCATCCACCTAGGCGAGTTCCAATAAAAATTATTAACAAGCTTAAAAATAATTTGGATGAATTAGTTGCTATGAACATAATAGAAGAAATAGATAAACCACATGCTTGGCTTCAAAGTTTGGTTATTCGTGAGAAAAAAGATGGTACTCTACGTTTATGTTTAGATCCCAGGGAATGAAATAAATATGTAATTCCAAGTCATTTAATACCAACATTTAAAGAAATTAGTGGAATATGTGTATTTTTCTGTATTCGATTTAAAGAATGGATTTTGGCATATGGCTTTGACAGAAAAATCTTAAAAAGGGCTAGAGAACAGCATGTAAAATTTAATAAAAAAAAATCAATATACAGTGCAAGAGGTTACGTTTTTAGGACATGTAATTTCAAATCAGGGTATTAGGCCTGATCAAAAACGCATAGATTCCGTTTTGAATCCTAATTTTCCAAAAGATAAAAAAGGGTTTTAAATTTCGTACATTATTTAAGGATATTTATACCAAATTTGGCAGATGTTACTTTTCCTCTGAGAACTTTACTTCAACAGGCCAGGGAATATGTGGTGCTACCTATACATGAGGAATGTTTTATAAAGATTAAGAATATGGTATCAAATCATGTTATGATAAAATTATTTCATTTGCTTAAAGGTCATTGTCAAATACAGAAAAACAATATTTATAGCTTAGTTTTTTCTATTGAATATATTGTTTCATATTTAATAAAAATTCACTTGTAATTTATTGTTTGTAATTTTTTTCTAGTAAACTATTTTTGTAACTTCATGTTTTTTTTACTCAGAAAAAATTACTGGTTATAATTATTTTTTAATTAATATTTCTTTATAATAAATTGTTCCTACAAAACAAAAGACGTGTTTCTCGGCCATTTAATTATTCAATAGGTTAGTTATTAATAACTACGGAAAATTTAAGGAAAATTACTAAAGAAATTAGAAAAAAAAAGAACTAAAGGCGATGGCGGATGCTAAACCCAAATTTGCTAAACTCAATAATGAAAACTACACCAATTGGAAATTTAAGATATAGCTTTTGTTGCGGAAACAAAATCTTTGGAAGAACGTTATAGAAGGATGTCGTCCACAACCAAAAGTTGAGAGAGGAGTTATTACAAATCAAGATTAAATCGAGGAACTATTGGGTTGCTTGTGATGGACGATCAGCTTTCTCATATTCGAAACAAAACTACTGCTAAGGATACGTGGATGGTTTTAAAGGATTATCACGAGAAAAATACTCTCACTAATAAAGTAAATTTGTAGTTTAAAGTTGGAAGAAGGCGCCGACGCGGTGGCACACATCAATTCCATGAATGACTTGGTTACCAAACTAAGTGATGTTGGTGAAGAAGCTTTATCGGATAAATGGAGTGCTGCAATGCTTTTAAAGGTGCCTTCAGAATATAATACTGGGTAAAAACACTTGTCAAAAAACTCAAATAAAATGAGAAAATATAATAGTGTGAAGACATTATGTTATGAAATGTCAAAAAATACCTAAAGAAATTTGACAGTAATATGGCTCTCTTCATTTTTAGAAATTTTTCTAAACCATTAGATTTTCCATGCATCAGAGTTGCTTATTTACAGCAGCCATAAAGAAAATCAGGCATGGAAAGTTTTTTATAAAGTTTGGTATTGTAAAATAATTTTTAATAATATTTTTATGAAATTTATAGTTATTTATTAGGAAATAAAATATTTTTAATTGAAATTAAATTAAAAAGTTGTAAAAGTATTTTTTTTTTTCATTAAAAGTGTTGTAAAATTACTACTTTTTATATGTATATTTATATATTTTTTAAAAAATCGATAGGTGTCAAAAAGTGGAGTCTTTTAGCAAAATAAACTCACTTTGTATAAAAAAACAAATTTTTTTGATTGAATTTATTATATACAAGCGTTTTATTAATTAACCCGCAAAAGCAAATCAAGAAAATTTTTAAAACATTGTTTATTTGTTTTAATCAGTTATAAAGTCTTAACAAATATTAAGCGTGTTCCGAAAGATCTCTATTTTGTTCCGACATATGAGAGTAAAGAAATTACTCTCCAAGCTTACCAAAGTTGCTCAAAATTGCTGGAACGCAAAAAACTATAATTGAAAATTTTTAAATGCTTACATGCTGCTTAGTTAAAAAGTAAAATTTTATTTAGACGATTATACCCCATAGAATTTTTAGAACATAGCATATACATCATATATAAAATGTATCTAAATGTTCTAAATCGTATTTTATATTAAAGAAATCTACAGATTTTTATAAAAAAATGTACCTACAACAAAAATTTTGTTGAAATCCTTGTACAGGAAAGGAAATTTATCTCAAACGTTCTCTTTGCTGTGGAAAATTTGTTACCTGAAACGCTTTTGGGTAGGTTTGGATTAATTTGTGTGAGTTTGGACTATTTTGTTATGTACCTGAAACACAACTTTTAATAAATTAAAATGCCTTTTTTCAGTTTTTTATAAATTCTAACCTCATGGTAATTTTTGATATATGAAAACTATGCGAAAATACTTATGGTAGGTTTATTAACAAAAATGTATGTAATGGCTGACAAATATGGTCTTAGTAAACTTACGATAACTATTATAAATTTTTCCACTAGATTTTATAGCTCGCTTTTAAAAACCAGTAATATTATAAAAATATCACATAAAAACTTAAAAGCATATACACACATATGTACAAAACTTTTTTACATCTGAAAATTTATAATTTTTACGGGCCTAAGTTACTTCAACCTCCTTATTTAAAATAAATTATAAAACTGTAAGTTCAAATACAAAAAAATATACAAAACGTCGAAGAATTATTGGTTTGCTTCATATCCAATGCATTTTTCTATGTTTATGCGGCAAACCAATAATCACCCGAAGAATGTGCAAAAGTTTAAAATATTACTAAAAGTTCCATCCCTGATGAACAGCTGTTTAATGATTTAGCGCCAGCAAAAATTTTTACAAAAAGTAAATATTAAAAGTGAAATTAAGAATTTATTGCAGAAATTAGTTAAAAAAACATGTCTGATGAACTAACTGCAAGTCTGAACGTCACTTTATATTGCCTAACAGTATTTTTTCACCCTTTTGTTAAATAAAAAAATACTTGCTTTAAAAGTTTAAGTTTTTTTTGTTTTTAACTCAAAAACAGATGTTTAAGTACTACACAGATTTTAATTGTATTTCAAATGTGATAGTGTAAAGACAAAATTTAATGCGCATTATTTCTTATTTGATTTTTTGACAGTCAAACCAAAAATCATTTTATTTGGCTCTCTCAAAATCCAATGAAAATCTAAACACTTGTAGAATAGTGTGAAGGTAGCTTAAGTAGTTTACCAGAAGGATATGATACTCTTATTACTTCCCTTGAGTCTCGAAAAGAAGATGAAGTAACATTTGCTTTTGTTCAACAAAGAGTAATTGCTGAATATGAAAGACGTTTGCATAATGGTGCTCATGGTGTGAATGATACGGTTTTAAGAGCTGTTGCTAGACATGCGTCAACTTGTTGTTTCTGCAAGAAGCCTGGACATCAAAAGAAAATGTGCATTAAGTATAAAAATTGGAAGGCAAAACAGGAACCTGGAAAGAACAGAGATAAAATGAATTCTGTTGAAAGAAACAGCAAACTCAACTAATTTTCTCTTTAAACGTGGTGTAAATAATATAAATAATTGGTTGGTAGATTCAGGAGCAACTAGGCATCCTGTAAATGATTTAAGTTTTTTCGAGGAACTGGACAGTACTTATAAAAGCTCAATTGAGTTAGCTAATGGCGAAGCTGTTGCAATAGAAGGCATTGGATTAGGTAAATTATTGATGTGCTAATGGAAAGCAAAACAAATATTTAGCTAAGGAAGTTTTGTATGCGCCTAGTTTAGTTAGCAACATACTTTCTGTAAGACAGCTAACTAAGTCTGGTTTTAGTGTTAATTTTAATGAAGGTAACTACTTTATAAATTTAAATAAAGAAAATGTTGGTATAGCAGATATATCTGGAGATATGTACATATTACGCACACCAGATAAAGTGAACACGATTCTGCAGCATAATGAAAACTGTATTCATAAATGGCATTTTAAACTTGGACATCGAGATCCAGAGGCTATTCGCAAAGTGTTTACAGAGAGTTTGGTAGAGGATTTAAAGATCGTTAATTGTGGTATTAAGGAAATATGTGAAACATACGCTAAAGGAAAAATGACGCGAGTCACGTTTCCTAAAGTGTCTTCAGGAAAATCAGCTGCGCCATTGGATTTAATTCACACAGACGTATGTGCTCCAATGTCAACAAAAACATCATCCAGAAAAAGGTATATGCTAACGTTTATAGATGATTATTCGAATTTTACTTTTGTATATTTATTGTCCCAAAAGTCAGAAGTAGAACAAAATTTTAAAGATTTTGTAATGTTTTGCCAAACACAATTTGGTCGTACCCCAAAAATGATTCGTTCAGATAGAAGAGGAGAATATACTGGAAAAAGTTTTCATAAGTACCTAAATTCTAAATCAAAGTGCAGCTGACGGCTACTTATTCTTCTTAACAAAACGAAAAAGCGGAAAGGAAAACAGAACTCTTTTAGAAATGGCAAGATGTTTACTGATTGATGCTAACTTGAAAAAAACATTTTGGTGTTTACAAGATCAATTGGTGCAACCCCTTACGAGAAGTGGTATGGTACTAAACCAAGTTTAAAGCAGCTTCATATTTTTGGTTCAAAATGTTTTGTACATATCCCATCTGAAATGAGACGTAAATTAGACGATAAATCTTATGAAATGATATTTTTTGGTTATGGCAATAATTCTAAAGCATATCGTTTAACTGATATAGTACCAACTAAATTTTAACAAGATGCAAGTATTGTGTTTACAAAGAATTGAGTTAGTAAAAGTAAATCATTATTGATTGAGGAGGAGAGTTTAGAGCCTTTTAATAGAAAGGATTTTACAATCAATAATTGTAGCATTGATTAAAGTAGTAATTCTGGTAAAGAGAACAAGGAGGAAGCTGAAAGTGGCAGTAAACAAAAGGTAATAATTGAAAATAAAGATACTGAACCATTGACTACAGAAGTAAGAGTCTCTGAAAGAATAAATAAGGGCAAAAATCTTAAAAGATTAATAGAAGAAATATGGCTAACAAAAGAAGTTAAGGAACCCAAAACATATCAGGAAGCTATTAATAGCGAAGAGAAAGTGCAATGGTTGGCTGCGAGGCAAGACGAAATATGTTCAGTTGAAAAGAATCATACTTGGGAGCTCGTGGTTTTACCCGGAAATAGATCGGCTATCGGCAGTAAATGGATGTATAAAGTAAAAAGAAATGCTGATGGTGAAATTAGTCGTTTTAAAGCTCGTCTTGTTGCCCAAGGTTTCTCTCAAAAGTTTGGAGTCGACTACGACGAAATTTTTGCATCTGTAGTTCCCCACACAACGTTTCGAATTTTGTTGTCAGTTGCTGGTAAGTAAAACATGATTGTTAATCATTTTAACGCAAAAACTGCATTTTTAAATGGAAAATTAACTGAAACTGTTTACATGAAGCAACTCCAAGGTTTCCAAGACGAAAACGAAAAGTTGGTATGTTTGCCGAAGAAAAGTATTTATGGTTTGAAACAGGCCGCAAGGTCTTGGCAAATTTTTTTACAAAGTATTAATGATTTATGTCTACAGTGGCGAATTTTATGGAACCTTATGTTATATTATTGTCTATGTCGATGATTTGATTTTAGCTTGCCATAATGAAAAACAAGTCCAATATTTTTAAAAAAAGTTTTATCTATTCATTTAGGTGAAATTAAACACTATTGGGAATCGAAATTTCAAAGGATTATTTTGGTAATTTTCAACTTTGTCAATCCAGTTACATAAACAAAACTGTTAAGGAGTTTCAATTGCAAGATGCTAAGAATGTCAAAACTCAAATGGAGTTGGGCTACGGAAAAGATGAACAGCCAAATAATCTTGAAAACAATAACAAATATCGAAAATTGATTGGGCATCTTTTATATATCTCAGTTAACACCAGATCAGATATTTCCGCCCCAGTTAGCATTTTAGCTAAAAAGGTTGCAAAGCCAACAAATGAAGATTGGCTTCAATGTAAACGCGTATTAAAATACCTTAAATCAACGGCTGGTTTTAAATGAAGCCTGAGTCAAAACAATCAAGAAGTGGAGTTAATCGGATATGCTAATGCGAATCGGGCAGAGGAAAGAAACGAAAGAAAATCGAATAGTGGGCGAATATTTTTCTATAATGGTGGTACAGTATCGTGGTCCTGTCAAAAGCAAACACTTGTTGCATCATCTACTTGTAAAGCAGAGTACATATCTTTATCGGAAGCTGCTAAAGAGGCCAAATGAATAAGCCAAATTTTAGAAGATATGAACTTGCCTATTCATGAGCCAGCCAGAATTTTTAATGACAACCAAAGCACCTTACGCCTATTAAATTATGATAAATTCTCTTTTAGAACAAAGCATATGGATACCAAATATAAAATGACAAAGGATCTAGTGAATAAAAGAATCATATTATGTTTATACCTTCCCACAGAGGAAATGATAGCTGACATCTTGACAAAGCCGTTACCACCGAATAAATATATATTCTTCCGTGGAAAATGTAATTTAAAGTGAAAGAGGAGGAGTATTGAATATATTGTATCATATTTAATAAACATTCATTTGTCATTTATTGTTTGTAATTTTTTCTAGTAAACTATTTTTGTAACTTCATGTTTTTTTTACTCAAAAAAAATTACTGGTTACAATTTTTTTTAATTAATATTTTATAATAATAAATTGTTTCTATAAAACAAAAGACGTGTTTCTCGGCCATTTAATTATTCAATATTTTCATGTAAAAATTTCATCAATTTATAATTGGAAGAAAAGTGACTATTATTTTCGATCACAAACCTTTAGAGTCTATTTTTAAAAAGGATATACATAAATAAAATAGAATCTTCTGGACTGCAAAGGTTAAGTTTAAAAATATTTCTACATAATGTAAATGTTTTATATTAACCTTGAAAAACTATCATTGCTGCAGATTATTTTTCTAGAAATTTTGTTGATACTGGTGATGCCGAACATAAAAATGGTATAACAGAAATGGTACATAGTGTTAGTGTTACAGTGAGTATTTTTGACAGTTTAAAGTAAAAAGTTCTCGCTTTAAAACTTTAGAGAAACACTATTTCTCGCGTTTAACTAGTAATTGCCTTACGTGACAGATAGTTCTCGCATGAAAAGTTACAGAAACAGTCTGGTGAGCAAAGTCAGCTGTGTGTGTCGGCTTGTAGCGATTTTGTTTTATTTTGCATGTTTCAAGTGAAAAGTTTCTCAAGGCGAGAGTTACAGAACATGGGCACAGGATATTAAAAATTATATATTAAAATGTGAAAAATGCCAGAAAATGGGGACTTCCATTACTAAGGAGCCAAATATATCCCACAATATTCCAGATTTACCTTTTGAAAAAATTGGTTGTGATATTTTGGAATATTCGGGATAAAATTTGTTAGTTTTTATTGATTACTTAAGTAAGTGGGTTGAATCAATTTATTTAAAATCTAAAACATCGCCAGATGTCGCTGAGGCGTGAATAGAAATATTTTCAAGATTTGGTATACCCAAAGCAGATAATATGCCGTTTGCTTCATATGAATGTTTAAAATTTTCCAATAAATGAAATTTTAAAATAATTACAAGTAGTCCCAACTATCCTAGAACTAACGGTATGGTTAAAGAGCGGTTGGAATAGCTAAAGAGATTTTGAAAAAATCTGAAACAAAAGAAGAAGTAAATAATGCCCTATTGGAGTATCGAAATACTCCAGTTAAAGATTTGAGTTATTCACCAGCACAACTCTTATTACATAGTCGTTTACGTACTAAAATTCCCATTACAGATAAGTTGTTACAACCTAGTTCTAGAAAGAAATGCAGAATAAAGTAAAGAGTTTTCAAAGGTATTATAATAAAAGCACAAAGCAAGAAAACAATTTAAGATTGGAGATAATGTATATTTTGAAATTTATTCTTCCCAAAAGTGGGTACCTGGAATTATAATTGCTTATCACGATACACGATACGATTTAATTGATGAAAAAACTTACAGAAGGAACTCGTTTTATATTAAGTTAAGAAAAAGTTATGAAAATTGGATAGGGGTAAATAACAGAAACAGAAAGTAAACGAAATATGTAATTATGATAGTTTTTAATATTGTTTTATAATTCATAACATTACTATTTTGTTTGTAAAAAAAAAGGAAGATGTTGTAATATAAATTATTTGTAATCATATATTCCACGTATTTAATATTAGAAAAAATATAGTGAATAAATAAACTTAAATTGAATAAAAAAGTTCTACAGGCGGGAAATGTTCAAGCCGAATTATGGCATTAAAAATAAAAAGAATAATTCTTTTAGCTGAAAAAGGCAAGGAGTGTATCGAAAAAAATTAGTAGTTGCATTCAGTTAAATAAAACTTGAATATTGCAGTAATAATTGTTATTACAATCAAAATGGACTGTGAAAAAAGTACGTAAAAATATGATTCAAACTTTTCAAAAAAATCCGTCATGGTCTTTTAAAATAATAGCAAAAATTTAGAGTTGACCCTCGAACTGTTTCAAATGCCATTAAACGGTATGATGAAGATCTGAGCATTAAAAGAAAACCTGGATCAGAAAATCAGATAAAAGAAGTCGAGAAACTGTTTTGAAGAGCACCTAACACTTCTATCTCAAAAGCAGCGCGTACGGTGAAATGCTATTGTTTTGCCCAAAGGCCCAAACCTTATTCTGGGCTAACGGCATACAAAGTTCAGAAAGTTCCAGATCGCAATTCGGTAAAGAACTTAGAAGCAAAAAACCGAAAACATTGAAGGCAGATTTTATAAAAAAATACACCTGTTGTGTGATGGATGACAAAACATACGTACTGGCAGACTTTCCTCAACTTCCCGGCATAGATTTTTATGTTGCTTATGAAAGAGGTAATGTTCAGGAAGAGTTCCGGACAAAAAAACAAACAAAGCTATTGCAGTTGTGACAAACGAAGCCACGCTTTTGTGGCATCAGCCACTATCAACACAGAAATATATATCACGGACTGCCTACAAAAACCGAATTTTACGTTTTTTTGAGGCAGAACCGAGTGCTTACATATTTTTGGATTGACTTGGCATCATGTCACTTTGGAAAAAGGCTTTTGAGTGGTATTTAAAAAATAATGTCTTTTTTGCACCACGAGAGGCAAATCCACCTTACTGTCTAGAACTTAGGCCTGCGAAAAGATATTGGGCTCTCGTAAAAAATGAATTGAAGAACTCAGAAAAGGTGCCCCAGAACATGTCCGATTTTAAGTGTAAATGGATGACCTCCGCTAAAAAGGTAATGTTAAAGCTCATAATTTTGCATATCGTGAATACCCCTATCAGGGTATACTCATAATTTTGCTCATAATGAATACCCCTAATATTAAGTATATCAAATTTCATTTAATTATAATTGGTCAATTTTAAGTTATTTTTGGTTTATTTTCTTCAATTGTAATTGGTTAATATTAAGTTATTTTTGGTTTTATAGATCAAATTACATTTTTGTTATATTGTCAAGTCAGCATAATGTGTATTTAAATTTAGTATAAATAATTGAATAAAAATAAAAATTAGTTAGTAACAGCAGAAAGTTGGTTTTTCAATTGTTTTAATCATTTTGTCTTCAAGTTCCAAGTGCTTGAAGATTTTCAGGAAAAATAAAATATAGTACAGTCCAAATTCAAGTGTTTGGGTTGATATTTACTATAAATATTTGTACAGGTAACAGAAGCAACTGTTAAATCTATAATGGAAGGACTTCCGAAAAAAGTCGATAATTTTATAAATACGAAATAATAAATTAAGATTTCAATGTTAAATAAATTCGTACAATTTTTATATTGCACGATTTAAGCTTTATTTAACTTAATGCAACTACAAATTTTTTTTGATACACTTCTTAATTATTTTTTTATTTATTAAGTAGTATTTAAAGAATACCTTCGTATATTCCTATTACAATGTTTTAATACAAATTCTTTAAAAGCTCTGTAATATATTATTCTTAACAAATTTCACACATTTTTTCTTAAATAATTTGAATTGTTTCTCATCCTTAGCATCATTTGGCAGCATATTACGAGCCCAAACCACTATTTATTCGCACACCGGTTATTTTTTTCGCTCTTTAGCACTTAACACCAGAATTAAGATTTAATTATGTTATTTACACCAGCAAGTTTATACTTTTCTAAAAGGTCGTTTTATTTCCTCTAAACTGATTTAGAAATATTCTTCAATTCTAAAAGGCCTTAATAATTTATTAAAAATTATTTGACCACTATTAGTTCGTTCAGTGTATAAATTGCACTTAAGCTAAATAAAAAATCAAAATATAAACAAAAGTTTTAAATGTACCGTTACAATAAGAGAATATAAATGAAAAGCAGTCAAAAAAGGAAACTTTCCCACTTTATTTTTTTTAATTTTCATCAATTCTAAAAAATGACACGTGGTTAGCCTGTTTGTAAGGAAATTCGAATTTTAATCGTCGATAAATTAAAATCGGGAATGGCATAATGGCAGATATTGATCGATCTTAATACCCCAAGGCCTACAATACAATGTATTAGTAGAAAATATGAAATAAGTGGAAATTTCAGCAATAATGTGTTAAACAGAGGCCGGACTGCCGAAATAAGTCATCGCGATAAAAGAGCTTAGGCAAATATCATTAATTTAAATCGTCGAAACACTGTTCAAGATAAAGCCGTAAAGTGGTCTACATTGGAAAGCCTGTTAAACGTGAGTGGAACTGACTACAAGTGAAAAGCATAGGTTAAAATTTTTATAAAGTAAGTTAAAGATTAATCCGGTATTTCGAAATCAACTTGGTAATTTAAATAAGTTTTGTAAGCCAAGAAAAAGCCATTGCTTACCGCGCTTTAAATGAAAAATGCCTATTATGGACTAAAGAGAGACACACTTGAGTACAACGGCAATGGGACATCATTATCTTTAGCGACGAGTCCACATACATGTGTTGGTGATGCAAGAAAAAGGGTAATACGTAAAAGCATACAACAAAGACTGCTTAAAGCGTACAGTCAAGTTTCCAGCTAGCGTTATGGTATGGGGATGTATATGTCCTCAAAAGATGTCGGTCAGCTCCAATTCATAGATGGAATCGTTAATGCAGGCAAATATATAAAAATCCCGCAGAAAAATCTGATACCATCGGTATCGAAATTAGCAGACTGCGGGGAATGCATATGGTAAAAAAACGAAAAGGTGACTTGAAGAAAATGAAGCCGAGGTCCTGGATGGGCCATCTTCTAGTCCAGACCTTAACCCAATAGAAAATTTGTGGGCTATTATGAAAAGAAAACTTCGAAATGAACGCCAACAGACTGTTGACGGGTAAAATCCAAAACTCAGGAAATTTGGGACTCGATAACCCCAGAAGACTGCCAAATTTAGTCAGAACCATGCCAAAGTGGGTCGACACCGTTTTAAAAAACAAAGGTGGCGTAATACAATTCTAACTATGAGAATTGGCGACTCAATGGTCACAATATTTTGGTTTCAAATAATAAACTTTCTTTTTTATTTGTTTTTAAAAAGTCCTTATTTAAATATGTAACTTTTTTACTGTATGTCTAAAGATAATAAAATGATCTTTAAGAAAAGTATAAATTTTTTGTGTAATCATTATAGTTTCGAAATAATACATATTTTAATAGCATATTGAGGAAAAAGCTTTGTGTACGAATTAATAGTGGTTAGGGCTCGTATATAAAATAAGACCTTTGTAGAATAAGAAGCGCTGCATTGCCATGCTTGCCACTCGTTGTGGCCTGAAGTCACGCGAGTTCCGGTGATCATATGGCTGTGTTTCGCCAACATATCTTTACTAGTCACACAGATACTGAGGCGCATCTCCTATCTTAATTTTTTGTATAAAGTTTAATGTATTTATTTGAAGCCTCTGTTGAATTGTCAGCCATCTTAGCGTATCAAGCATAAGTTGTATTGGGGTATACCTATTACATTTTAAAATTTAACGCATTGCTCTGTTCTGGAGTTTCTGAAGCCTATCTATTTGTTGTTTCATGCAGCATGAATATAAAATAATGGATCCGAATTCAAAATGCGGTTTAATCATTATATTGCAATAGAGTCATTATCGAAACTTTATTTCTTAATCTAAAAAAAAACCCGTTTTTTTTGCCAATTTTTTTGCATATAAATTCAGTGTGTTCCATAAGTTTTAAATTCTTATCTACAATAAAACCGAAATATTTTATATATTTCACTTTTTCAATTTCTTCTTCGTTAATTTTTATTACCAAACCGCTGTCCATATTCATTTCCATTATTTTTGTTTTCGTTCAGTTTAAGTTTATCTTGTACTAAACTTTCTTCATCCGCATATAGAACCACTTTCCACATTTTCAATAATTTCTGTATTAAAATATTCCTGACTATTGTTTCAAATGCTCTCTTTAAGTCTAAAAATATCGCCATTATTTTGTTATTTTTCACTTATTTATCACGTAATTTACAGTGGTTCCGCATGAGAATTTTTTTTGAAAACCGGATTGATACTTTGAAAATAGTTGGTTATCTTTCATATATTTTTCCAATTGCTCTTTAATTGTTTTTTCTAGTATCTTTTCACAAGTTTTTAATGTATTAATTGGGCGATATTCTTCGCACTATTTTGTATGAGCCACTTTTTCAACAGGTGTTACTAAGGATTCCTTCCAGCTTTCAGAAAAGAAATTCCTGTTTCTAGAGATTTATTTATTATATTTTTTTTTTCATATATTTATTATTGAATCTTCGCCTGTGGCGAACTAACAATAAGTGTTCAAATCTTAAAACTAGGTAGTTAATATTAGTCCAGCCAGTGTAAGACTAAAATTTAAGTTCTCATATTAATTATCAAGCTTCATATAAGCGCAATAGTATCCCTCCTTTTCAGGCGGGTGTGCCCACTATGTTGCAGGATGTTTCGGGCGAGCGGATTTGGGTGAGCTTCCAGCTTATTTAAATACTTGTCCACATAGTTCAGGATTTCGCATTTAACTAGTGGAACTTGTAGATCCTTGTGGATGTTGCTGTTTTTAACATACCAAGGAGCACCAGTTATCATTCTTAGGATTTTGTTTTGCCTGCGTTGAATTTTTTCTATGTTGGATGCGGAAGCAGTGCCCCATAATTGTATACCGTAGCACCAAATTGGTTTCAAAATCGATTTGTAGAGTAGAAGTTTACAATCAAGACGAAGCACAGAGTTTCTGCCGATTAGCCAATGAATTTGTGTAGCTTTAAGTTTCATTTGCGTCAACTTCGCATCTATATGAGTCTTCCATGTGAGGCGGCGGTCCAGGTGAATGCCACGGTATTTTGTCTCGGTTCGTTGAGGCACCAAATGGTTGTTAATAAGAATTGGAGAGCACGTTTCTTTGCGTAAAGTAAAAGTTACGTGGGTACATTTTTGTTCATTTATTTTTATTCCCCATAAATTTGCCCATTTCTCAACTTGGGTTACGTGTTGCTGCAGCTGGTTCGAAGCCTCTTTAGGGTCTTTATGAATACTAAGAAAAGCAGTATCATCAGCAAATGTCGACGTGTGTGTAAAACTATTGGTTGGCATATCTGCTGTGTAAAGCAAGTACAGAGCTGGACCTAGTATACTCCCTTGAGGTACACCAGCCCCTATTGTTTGAGAAGAACTTATTTGGTTTCCCTCTTTGATTTTAAACTGTCGACCGGTTATGTACTTTTCTAGTAGGTTGAAAATATTAGCTGGAAGGTTTAGCTTTAGTTTGTTTAACAGGCCTTCGTGCCATACTTTATCGAAAGCTTAAAAGACATCTATAAAAAGCGCGGAGCAGTACTTTTTTTCCTCGAAAGTTTTTCTTATAACCTGCACCAGTCTGTGAGTTTGTTCTATTGTGCTATGTTGACTTCTAAAGCCAAATTGGTGATCTGGAATGCAGTTGTTTTCATTCAGGATCGGAGTAAGCTTGTTTTTAAGCAGCTTTTCAAACAGTTTTGACAAAGTTGGTAACAAACTTATAGGCCTATAAGACTCCACCTTATAAGGATCTTTACCAGGCTTAGGAATCATCTTAACTAAGGCAACTTTCCATATTGGTGGAAAATGTTCAAGCCGTATTATGGCATTAAAAATAAAAAGAATTATTCTTTTTGCTGTAAAAGGTAGCTCAATGAGCATTTTGTTGCTTATTTTATCAACGCCAGGAGGTTTTTTATCATTAAGGTTAGAAATAGCTTCTACCACATCTGAATATCGGAAACGTATTTCTATAGGACGCCTAGAAACAACAGGCGGTAATTTCCTCACGTCAGTGCATGTATTAGGAGTGAACACGTTTCTTAAATGGCTTGCGAGCAGATCGCATTTTTCTTCATCATTTCTAGCCCAGGATCCTCTTAGATTGCGCAGTGGTGGTTTTGCGATTACGGGTCTTTTGAGACGACTGGCTGATCGCCATAGAGAATAATTTGTTTGAGGGGTTGCGTCTAGACCTTCCAAATATGTACTTCTTAATTGATGCAATTCTGTGTACCTCCAGCAAGTTTTTTAAACGATTTGTACACTCTTTTAGCTTCGTTTTAAGTTGGGGCGATCTATGCTGTTGCCATTCTCTTCGCGCTCTCCTTTTTTCAGATAAAAGCTCCTCAACATCGACAGAAAAGATTTTGTTGTATTTGACCTGACCGTATATTGAAGAAGCATTTTCAACGGCTTCTTTAATGTTTTCATTTAGGATATTTAGGCAATCATAGATTTCTTGGGGAGTTTTTAGTGGTATGTGTTCCGAGCAGTGAGAGCTGATATATTTTTTATATTTTAACCAATTTACTCTTTTTGATAAGAAAAAATCACTAGTTGCTATTTGGTGAGGACTGCAAATAGTGATAATTGTGGGTGAGTGGTCAGAAGATAAATCCAAGGAGGCTACAGCCTCAATAAGGTCCGGGGATATACCTTTTGCCACGCCAAAATCTATTACGTCTGGAATTTTATTATTGTCGGTTGGCCAATAGGTTGGTTGTCCAGTTGAAATAACGAAAAGTCCTATTTCCGACACTGAGTCATACAAGACACGACCTCTGGGACTAATTAGGCGGGAGCCCCAGTATGTGTGCTTAGCGTTATAGTCTCCAGCAGCTATGAAGCGGGGACCTAATGATTTGTAGAAACTGTTGTACTGATACTTCGTTATGGAGAATCTGGGTGGACAGTAAACTGATGAAATAACAAGGTTATGGAAAAATTCATCAATGCAGACGTTTGTAGCTTGGATATAACATTCCGAGAGGCCACCCAACCATTGGTGTTTAATTCTTGATTTGATTAGAATAGCCGAGCCACCACATGATCTATCCCTAGGATCCTTTGAATCGTAAAAAGAATAACCACTAATTTTAAAAGTGCTTCTAGATGTCATATGAGTCTCAGAAATACACATAACATCGATTTTTTGGTTCATCAAGAAATATTCGAGCTCGTTTTTGTGTTGGCGGATGCCGTTTGCGTTCCAGAAACAAACCCTGAGGCAGTTCATGGTCTTTTAAGCATAGCCTGCAGAAAAGCAGACTGCATTTTTTGCATTTCTTGCATCATGTTGGCCATTTGCGCCATAATCTGCGTAAATTGTGTGACCATATTGTCAATTACGGCTTCCAGGCGGCTAAAATTAGGCCCGGTTGGTTCGCTAGTTGGCACTTCTTGTTGTGTTGTAGGCTGGGTAGACTTACGTGAATTAGGCTGGTTAGACTTTAATGCGGCGGCGTAAGAAACTTGATTTGTAGTTGGTTGTGCCAATGGAGGCATATTTGTAGTTGGTATATTTAAAGGCTGGGGAGGGGCAGGAACTATTTTCGGCTTAGTTGATCGCTTAACTGAATTATTATTATATTTAGCATTGTTTTCCCCATAATGTTCCAGTTATCCAAAATAATCTTAACTGAAACTCTGTCAAAGTCAGGTTTATTTTTCATATTTTTACATATTTTCTTAAGCTCTTCAAAAGTAATTGCACGAAATTTAAACTTAGAATTCACAGCAGGTACTTGATTTATAAATAGCACATTCTCTATATTATTTCTAGTTGTCCTTATACTATCTACAAAGTAAATGTTAAACTGACTAGCTATTTGGTAATTTTTAATATATTCTTTTTTGTTGAATATTACAGATTGTATCACAGTTTTATTTTTCTTAAAAACCAAATTCTTAATTTCTCTCCACATTTCTTTTTGGTTTCTGGCATTGTTTATTTTACTATTTACTTAAAATTTTTTTACATTGTTGATTTTGTTTTTATCAATGTTTCGTATTATATTATAATTTTTCCATGCAACATTAGTTTTTTCAATTTTGGATATCTGATATTAGAAGTCTTCTCGCGTTTTATTTGTCTTAATTCTCTATTATACCAATTATTTATATTATTTTTCTCTCTTATTAGCTGTTTTTTTGTAAATTTCTTAATTGCGTTTTGAATACATAGGTCAAAAGATTTTACGTTCTCATTTAAGTTATCTTCCTTTAATTTCAATAGTGAATGTAGTTTTCTGTTAAATACGTGTTTGTTGTATTTGAACGTTTCTATTTCTTTGAACATCACTTGGCTACTGGTTAAATTTTTGTTTTCAATAATGATATCGATTGACTCATGATCCGAAAATTTGTTACGGTTATTGGTTTTTGTATTACTTTATTATTGTTCGCTATAACGTAATCAATTGATGTTCTTGTTGCGGTTACTCTTCTATATTCTTCAACTATATATTTCAATCCATTATCATTAACAATGCCCTTCAATCTGTTTTTGTAGAAACCATCCACCGACCAATCAATGTTAAAGTCTCCTGTTATTACTATATCACAGTTATGCTCGCTCTCATACTTCCTCTAAAGCTTGTTCAAAGTTTTTACAAAATTCCGCTATAACTAGGTGATCTATAAACTGCACCTAATATAAAATAATTTTTCTCATATCTCATCGAGCATATACATACCGAGTACCTTGAGTCACTTACTCTTTAAAAAATTTTTTTTACGTTCCAATGTTTGTTGTAGTATATTAAGGGTGGCCATTTATTTCTGGTTCAAAATCAGTACGCTTTTTAGTTTTTATAGTCTAACCTTCAGCCGAATTTGCCAAAAAGCGGTCGATTTCAAATCACTTCCTGAGCCTATTAAAACCTTTCCGTCCGTCTGAGTGTCTATGTATTCTTGTAAAAAAATATTTGATTCGAAAAATAAATTCTCAAAAAATATTTATTTACTTTTGGGGAGCTGTCGATCGAGTTAAAACAACATTTGAGAAATTAAAACAATTTTAATAAATTTTTGGCTGCTATAAAATCACATAACTATGTATATGTTTTGCTATAATTTAACAAAATTTTTAAGAAAAAGCATTTGAATTTCAATTTATCTTGAAAAATCTACAATCAGTACATTTTTAATAAAATTAGTACTTTTCAGTACACAAATTTTAAATCAGTACATCAAATGAAGAATCAGTACTGATGAAATCAGTACGAATGATCACCCTAAGTATATTATACCGCCTCATGTTCTATAGGAGTTAGAAAAAGTAATTGTTTGATTGTAGCCTGGAATTAATATTTAATCTTCATATATTTCCTTTGTTAATGTGAGTTTCTGTAAACACCAGAAAGTCCGGGTTTTCACTAACCGCAATAGTTTCCACCTGATTAAAATTGTTTATCAAGCCTAGCACATTTGTACATATACCACATATCTTTTTTAGTTGTTAGGCAGTTTTTTTTATTGGTTTATTTATTTAAATGAGTCTATGGATAATTTCCTTATAGACTTAATAATTTTGTAATTATACAATAGTAAACAAAAAAATACAATAACAATCAAATTAGTAAAGAAAATTAATTATTTAAATAATTTAAATACACAATAATGTTTATTTTTATGGTATCGATGTTTAAACAGGAATCAATTAAGTTGTACATTTCGTTAAAGCAACAGCACAGTCTTTGAAACGGATCTGACATGGCAAAGTTAGTACGATATGTTCTTACATACAGCGGGTTAAAAGATCGTAATGTGCGTTGAGGAATATTGAAAGTAACGTTACCCAGCAAAAACTCCGAACGAACTTTACCGTTAATAAGATTAACCATGAACGATATATTCAGCATGATTCTCCGGTAAATTTGAACTTGGTAAATTTATCTCCCATAATCTTATGACGTATGAAGGGAGCTCAGTATAATTACGATAATTATTTCTTAAACAAAAAATAAGAAATTGTTTTTGTACGGATTTGATACGATCGCAGACAATAACATGATGATTAAAATTATAACTTTGCAAAAATAAGTTAGGAAGTTTAGTTTTAATGTCACGTACATTTTGATTAATAATCCAAAATTGATTATCCAAAGAACAAACTAGTTTTTTTAAATTGTAGGGGAGGAATGTTGTAGGTGCGTTGATTATATACATATTCACGAACTAAAACATGATGCGGCCAGAAAGATTGATCACATATTTGATTAAAAATGTCAAAGGGAACAGAAACCTTAAATGATGTTATGCTTCTTGCTTGAGAATAGGAGAATTTTTATACAACGATATCAGCATTCATGCTAAGTTTCGTTTTAATATAATAATGAATTTTCTCCACGGTTGTATCAGATGCCAGACGAGAAATATACCGAACCTTTTCCTTTTCTGTTTAGACTATTTTGATAAACCGGGCATTCTTTATGAATTGTTTGATGATTTTCAACCAGACCAAAATTAAGATAATTATTTATACGTACACAGTTTATAAATTTTTTATATATGTCTTTATCACATTCTTTAGTTTTATGAGTTCTATGACATTTAAGGCAAACTTCCTCATTTTTGCAAACACTGGATTTGTAATTATATCCTTTACATTTTAAACATTGTGTTATTTCCGTTCCGTCAAAAACTACATTTTCCTCACCGATATTTATTTTTTGGGCCATGATAATTATTCAGTCTCATTGTTAGTTGTTATTTTTGCACTATATATAGTTTTATTATTCCTTTTATGTTCATAAAGTTTCACAGTATCTATTTTACTATCCTTTATCATGAGATTTTGCTTCTTTATTTTTTCTATAAGTTCAGCTTCCAAATATTTAAATGTCATGCCGGTTTTTTAATGATTATTTCTATAGGTTTTGGCATCTTAATTTCGTACTCATCGCTCATTTCGTTTTAAAAAGATATTTTAATATTTTCCCTTCATCATTTTTAGTTTGAATTATAATAGTTAAATTTTTCTTGTTTTTTACATCTGTTATTTTTAGATTAACTGGATTCACATTTTTATTTGACTCTGTCGTAGTTTTTTCTATTCCCTTTTTTTCTTTGGGTTTTGTTATTAGTGGTACTTGTTTTGATATATCTGGCATCACTATGATATTTTTTTTTATCGACTGAGCATATGACACTGGTTTCTTTTATTGCTTTCTTAAGTTCGTTACACATTTTTAAGTATTTTCTTCTATTAAGTTGCACATTGTTTTTTGTTTTCATATTCGATAACATTATCACATAATTTTTCTACATTCTTCTCACATATTTTTGGAGCATTATCAATTTTTTTAAATCTGTCTTCGTATCTTCTCTCTATTGCTACCAATAATTGTTTTATTTCAGTTTCATTATGTTTCAACGCCGTTTCAAATAATTTTTGTATTCTGTAAGGTGCTGTTTGTTTTTGTAAACACCATCCTTCAACACAATATCAACATTATGGATATACTGTATTAAATCATCTCAAAGGTATATATCTTATGAAATTATTTGCTTTTAGCACTCCAGCCCTGAGCATTTGGGCGTGCAATGAAATACTTTTTTACATACACCATCACACCGAACACCCGATTCACCCCTAATCGCAGTCCTGCACTTGCTGCACTCAGCCATCTCTGAGTAATTATTTCCTGTTTTATTTAAACAAAAAACTACTTTTGCTCCTAAATAAAACAATTTAAATTAAGTTTCAATGATTTATTAATAAAAATCACCCACTGTGATCATTTTTATTGTTGAAATATATTTATTTAAAAATTATTTTGGTGGAGCTTTTATTATTTGCTTGTTTATTCTTTACAGTGTTACCATGTCCATGCTCTAAAATCCTTTTTTTGCTTCTCTTATCATTTAGGTTAGCGATAGCCTCTGCAACATCTAAATATCGGAAACGTATCTCTATAGGACGTCTAGCAACAATAGGCGGTAATTCCCTCACGTCAGTGCATGTATGGGGAGTGAACACGTTCCTTAAGTGGATTGTGAGCAGATCGCATTTTTCTTCGTCACTTCTAGCCCAGGGTCCTCCCAGATTACGCAGTGGATGTTTTGCGATAACGGGCCTTTAAAGACGTCTGACTGATCGCCATAGAGAATAATTTGTTTGAAGAGTAGTGTTTAGACCTTCCAAATAGTCCTTAACTGATTCAATTCTGTGTGCCTCCACCATGTTTTTAATCGATTTGAACACTCTTTTTTGCGAAGTTTTAAGTTGGGGCGATCTATGCTGTTGCTATTCTCTGCGGGCTCTCCTTTTTTAGAAAAAAGCTTTTCAACATCGCCAGAGAAAATTTTTTTGTATTGGCTTGACGGTAGGTAGTATAATCATGTTCAACGGCTTTTATACTGTTTTCATTAAGGCTCTTTAGAAAATCATCGTCATCTCCGGGTGTTTTTAGTGGTTGGATTTCTGAGCAGTGGGTGCTGAAATATTTTTTATATTTTTAACAATCTACTTTCTTAGTTGATATTTGATGAGGACTGCAAATAGTGATAATTGTGGGTAAGTGGTCAGAAGATAAATCTTAGGAGGCTTGGGCCTCAATAAGCTTCGGGGGTATACCTGTTGCTACGCCAAAATCTATTGCATCTGGAATTTTATTGTGGTCTGATAGGCACCTATTGGTTGGTTGTCCAGTTGAAATAAAGAAAAAAAATCCCATTTTTGATACGGAATCATACAAGACACGACCTTTGGGACTAATTAGCCGGGAGCCCCAGTACGTGTGCGTATCGTTGTAGTCTCCAGAGGCTATAAAACGGGGACATAAAGATTTGTAAAAACTGTTGTACTGATCCTTAGATATGGAAAATCTGGGTGGATAATCAACCGACGAAATAACAAGGTTATGGAAAAATTCATCAATGCAGTCGTTTGTTGCTTGTATATAACATTCGGCGAGACCACCCATCCATTGATGTGTGATTCTTGGTTTAATTAATAGCTATACATGACCTATCCCTGGGATCCTTTGAATCGTTTAAAGAATAGACACTTATTTTTAAAGTGTCATATGTCATATGAGTCTCAGAAATCAACATTACATCGATTTTTTGGTTTATTAGAAAAAACTCGAACTCGTTTTTGTGTTGGTGAATGCCGTTTGCGTTCCAGAAAAAAACCCTGAGGCAGTTCGTGGCCTTTTTGGCATAGCCTGCAGACTGCAATTTTTTGCATTTCTTGCATCATGCCAGCGATTTGCGCCATGATCTGCGTAAATTGATTGACTATATTGTCAATTACGGCTTCCAGGCGGCTAAAATTTGAACCGTTTGGCTCCGTTTGTTGGCACTTTTTGATGTTTTGTTGACGGGGCAGGCTTGTGTGCTTTGGGCTGGATAAACTTTAATGCGTTAGCGTAAGTTACTTCACTTATAGTTGTCTGTGCTAATGGAAGAATATTTGTAGTTGGTATATTTAATGGCTAGGGAGGGGCAGAAGCTTCTTTTGGCTTGGATGAGCGTCTGACTAAGTCAAAAACAGGGCAACCTCTATAGTTGGCAGTGTGGTTTCCACCGCAATTGCTGCATTTCTTCACCCTAATATCATCTTTTGGCTTGTCGCACTTGGTCGTATCGTTCACATTCCTACACACAACACAAACAAAAGGCAACTTACAATAAGTTTTGCTGTGGCCATATTCCTGGCAGTTCAAGCACTGTACGGGCCCAGATCGCTTATGTGGCACCTCCACTGTAACTCTACGGTGCATAATATATCTTAAATCATATATGGGGTGAGTTTAATTTTTTTAATTTAAAATTACCAGGCTCAAGCTCTACCTGGAACAATGGTTGAAGGTGTTTTTCCCTGTTTCTAATATTGTATACAGTTCCATCTCTAAAGCTTTTGCTGCACAAACTGATTTTTATCTCTTCTAGGTCAACATTAGAGTCAATACCTTTTATAATTACCTGGAGGCCTTTAGAGTTCTTAAGTTGGTAAGTATAAAAATTTTCTGAAGTTTTTCGAGCTCCGAAACGGTGGTTCGGTAAGTGTTTTCCTCATTTACTTGAATTTTTGTCTCGTATATGTTACTACGTTTAATGTTAGTAACGTTAAAGTTTTTTTCCCCAATTAAACCGGCCAAAAACTTGACGAGATCATTCGAGCTATTTTTCCTCAAATTAATGGGTGGTGGCTTAAAGGACTTTTTTCAGTAACGGGGTCATCATTATCTTCTTGCAGGATGGCAAAACGATTTTGCGATGAGGCTGACCTTTCATCATCTTTTAACATTTTTGCAGGTTGAGAGGTTTCTTTCCCTTTTAAGAACTGTTACGTACCTGTCCATCCCTATCTGGATCTTACGAGCACACGTAAAAATTGGGCCTAGAGCGCCTTTAGCAGCTGTAGGTGCGACACACAGTTTTTTGATCCCATATAGTGATGGGACAAAAATAGAAGGAGTGGTCCCAGAGCTTTGAAATTTGGTACACTAGTAAAAAATACTTAAATTAAGAAAAATTCAATTTTTTGAAAAAATCGGGAAAGGACATGCCTACTGCCCATATATAGAAAGGACGAAATTTTCAATTATAACTACATAACTGCACAGAAAGTTACAATAGTCCGTAGATCATTTACATCCCGTGCTAGTAATTTGTGGGATAATTTTTATTGAGATTGGCGCAAGGACTCTAGGTCCTGTCATATATCCTTTTTTGCAAAAATGCCAAGACTGTTACAAAAGTTATCCGATTCTCATTAAATTGGGTGGTATGGTTATTAATATGTGTTAAAAAAATGTTAGTGCCAAATTACATTAAAATTTATTTATAAAAATAGAAAATAAAAAACAAATTGGCTAAAAATCTTCTACATTATGATTTTGACGACAACGTGAAAGTGCAAAATTACAATCTTTCTAAATTAAAATTAAATTTAAAATACGTATAAGTGTATTTTTTAATAATAATTTTTATGTTTTTAATAATTTATATAAATTTTAATTTACAAAAAATCATCTTCAGTATTGGACTCTTCCCAAAAAATATTGCCGCTCAATGAAACATTTGTCTCGTCGTCTTCAACTGGCTCATTAGCATTTTCTCTTAAGTATATATTTATCAATTTCTGCAATAATAAATTGTTTTTGGTCTTTGGATTCCTTTTTGAAGTCAAAAGCGGTCATGAAGATAGTATTAAATAAGTCACTAAATCTTTTTGAGTGTATTTTTGTGACATTTTCCTCGTATGGGACAGTTGCTTTTTTCACGATTTTGTGGTTGGCTTCCAATGCACCCTGAAATTTATTTTCAGATACCACAATAGACGGAATAATTTTTTTTCTCAGTTTGTAACGCATACAGAGACGGAAAACAATTTGGGTGTATTTTATTTATTGTGTTACGTAGCACGTAAAGCCACTGTTGTATCACATTCTGGAGCTGGAAGCAGACAATTTTCATAAGCAATTTTCCTCGTGCTTGGTTGCTAAGAATTTAAATTAAATATATTTAATAATATCTTTATTTTATAAAAGCAATTAAAAATTATAAAACTTACATCATCAGCATCAAAAAAAGTATTGTTTACCCACGAAGAATGTTTCTTTTTTTAAATGCATTATGTTGCCCCTGCTTTCTTTGCAAAAATTTATTATTTTGTTGTAGAAAAAATAAACACATTGTAATAACTTATTTTTGTCAAAATATGACTCGCATATTTTTCTTCCAACATATTTATATACCTCTAGTTCTTTATCTTCAGAAGTTGCTTTTATCCATCAGTCAACTCATCTAAATTACATAAAATAAAGCCATCACTTTAATTTATTGATTTAGACCAATTATGATTTATTAAAATCTTTGTTTACACTTTAATTAGAGATGTGCACGTTAATTAATTGAACCACGTGCCCACACTTTTACTCAATTGTAAAAGAAAGTAATTATTGAGCATATAAATTGATTGAACATTTTATTAGAAAATTTAAATTTTTTCTTTAACTGAAATGTCTGTGTGTAATATATGCGAACACTCCACCAAACAGTTTTGCTTACTACAAACAAAGGATGTTGACAAAAAAAACTTCTGTCACGTACCCATCTCCAATTTAAATAAAAAATAACGGTAAATAATATTTGTAGGAGGGAGTCAAATATAGCGATTTTCAATGGCTTTATTAGTTTGTGGTGATGCAAAGTTTTATAATATTTACGAAAGACACTAAATTTTTGTCATATTTTTACCAAGTTTTTATTATAAGTAGTCACAACCGAACTGGAAAAAACAAATTTTTAGGCAATTCATAGCTCACATTTTAAATACTTAAGAAACTTAGCTAACTTCTAGCGATTTTTTATACTAACCTATCTATATTTTTTGGAAAAAAGTTTGCACCAGTGGTGGGAGGTAAACTACACAAAGTCACATTTTGAAAACATTCTTGAAACAATGAAACACCAACGTCAATCTGTTAATTGAGCAGCATCTTGAGCGTCAAAAAGAGGCAAACACAATTTTATACTTATTTTTTTTTTAATTTATCTCGTTAATTATTATAATCTAATGGTATCAATTTGGTTTTATATGTTATTTTATTGTAAGTTTTTTTTGTTTTTAATTCCAAAAAACTGTCGGAATTTGAGAAAAAATCACCAAAATAGCCATTTTTAAAAATAATTTTTTTCTAAAGTTGTGGTTAAATTTTTAAAATTTGTTTTCTTGTAATTATTAGAAAACAGTATGAATTTTTGAAAACAGAAAAAAACCTATAGACCATATTTTTCTTTTTTTTTTAATTTTCCATCAAAGTGAAAAAATTTTTAGAGCTTAAGTGAATAATAAGCATTTTTCAAAGCAATAAGAAATACTTATAAAAAAAGAAATCACAAAAAATTTTTTTGACAGTTAGTTGCAAATATAGTTATTTACTACAGAAAAAAATTTCAAGCTCATACTCCGAAAAAATTATTTTTTTACAACTGTTTTCCTGAAGCATGTAAGACGCGGGTATTTGTTTAGCCATTTTTACTTCAAATTCTTTGACTTTGGCGCCCCCTAGCGCCACCAAAAAGAGCTAAATCGAAAAACTTCTTTTAAATTTATTTAAAAATTATTGTAATCAGTCGACCTATATATTTTTATCTTCAATATAAAACATTTTTTTATTGTATTTTTGTCTATGGGACACAGCACTGTGCGACACCAGAACTTGATAAAGAAGACCACGATGAGGATGTCATCTCGGTATTTTTTTTTGATAATTTTTGAACAGTGATTGGGCTACATTATTCAAATTAGGCACACTTGATCTTAAATTATTTGTATTTGTTTTTGGTTTTGCACCTAAATAGTTTCTATTATATTCAGGGTCTCTTATGTTTTCATTGCTAACGCTTGTTGAGCTTAACACAATGTAAGCATTCCGGCTATTAGGCCGACTGTCACGGCGATTACTGTTGCTCATTAACCGTTTTTTTCTAGTTTTTTTTTATTTTCTCTTCTCTTTTATGTATTGTATGTTTGTATATTAATATTTTTTTTTACTTATTACAAATATTTTCGTTTTTATTAATATTCGCGTAGATACGTCCGTACACTACGAGATCAAAAACAACTGTGATATAATATATTGAAAAGCAACAATTTGTATTTAAAACAAATAGTTCAATAATTTGCATATAACTAAAACCATTTGAGTTAATCCCCTGAAAGAATTATAATCAACATTTTCGTTGCTAAAAAAATTCCCATACTAAAATGTTGTTTACCTTTTTTTGCATTTAGGAAATAAGAAAAAGTCACTTATGTTAAAAAATTAGTTTTAATATACAGTTTAAAATAACAACTATAAAGCTGAAAAGCATGCACTAGCATTTTTGTTTTGGGTGTGATTAATACGTGGTTTTTAAAGAATCACATTAATTATTTTTTTGATGGGTTACCTGGTATACCGTAATGATATAGCTCTTTTAAAAGAATGTTTCTGTTCATTGCTACTAAAGCTCTCTTAAAATAGATAAATGTAGTTAAGACCTAGTGTTTTTCTTAATGTACTTCCATCTGTTTATGATAAAGTTCATAGCCGTTTCACATGAGTGGCTCTTTCGGAAACCTGATTAGTATTTAGATAACAACGCATGATTTTCTATAGGTACAATCTTAAATTTTTGTTTTAAATATTTTTTTCGCATGTTTTAATTTTTTAATTTAAATTGTTAATTTGGCGATATTTTTGCATTTATTTTTAAATTTTTCTACGGGTATAACCAGTGATTCTTTCTAGTTTCAAACGACTTATTACATTAAATAAAATATTGCCGATTTTTTCTCAGTTATCTAAAAAAATTATGCCCTTTAATACTTTTCTGTAGTTATGTTTCTTTTTAATATTTTTAACTATATCTCTTAATTTTGATATCCCCATTGCTGGAAACTTATATTTATAATTTATCGTAGACAACTGAGCTTTTTTATTTTATATCTGCCAAGATAATATTCATTAATATTCATTATTGGGAAATTTTTATTTATTAAAAGTAAATTAATTTACGGGTTAATAATAAAAATATAGGAACTGGCTGCAGTGGCCTTCCTCTTACTTATTTCTACTCTATTTGAACAAATATCACATGATTTATCACATATCTGGGTTTTCTTAAGACTAGTTTTTTATCACATACCACATTTCCTTCTGATTATTTGTCACCGGTATTTTTGTTCTTCATATTTTTATTTTTCTTATTCTCTATTTTCATTTCATATTTACATATCTCTTTTGACTTTGTAATTTGTCCATGCATCATTAGTATTTTCATATAGCCCTTTGGTAAGAATTAGGCTAGGTTAGGTTATAAAGGGTAGTGGCGAGTCCAACTCGCCACCTTCACCCGGAAGCCTTAAGACTAATTGTAAATCCCTTCAGAAGAGTCAAAAGAAGAAAAGAAAAAAGGAAAAGAGAGCAAGAGTTTCATCCGCAAGAAGTCAAAGGATGTCAGTAGTCATAGGCGCTGAATCACCTATCTGCCCAGCCACCCAACACCCTTGCTGAAACATATGATGCTGCCCAGCCCACAGCCAGGGAGTTCATCAAGTCCATTTAAGAAGCGCCCTCCCAACCACCTCTGTCGGCGGATCAGCATCCTAGGGCAATGGCAGACAAGATGTTCTACGGTCTCTATCTCCTCCTCATCCCCGTATACTTTGCAGAAATCTGGAGAGTTCCTGTCCCATTTGTTCGTCATATATCTCACATCGCAGTGGCCCGTGAGAGTCGCAATAATACACCTCATAACCCTTCTACTTTCCTTGAGCAACAGGTCAGTGCCCCTTCTGTCCAGCCTGGGCCATAAAAGTCCAGAGATCCTGTAATAAACGCTGTCCCTCCAGGTTTGGCCCACCTTGCCCCATATCTTAGTCCCTTTCAGCCCAAAATTAAATCCGTGGTGGCCTGACCGGCCCACAACCAAGTCTAATATCCCGGGCCGATCCCTTCCTTATCTCATTGCCGGAAACGTCACAATGACCCGAAACCCAATAGAGTAACCATGCGTGTCACCATGATCGCCCGAAGAGAACGTCTACAGCTGCCCACGAGTCTAGACCTAACCTAATGCCCCTCTAGAGCCTTAATCGTGCCCTGACTAACAACGTAGATTGTCACGTCCCCTCTCCCATCTTCCCTTATCAATTTCGCGGCTTTCATCACCGCCAGAATTTCAGCCTGGAAAACGCTGCACTCGTACGGCGGTTCGCAGGACATTCCTACCCCCGTGTCTATTATCAGCGCCAGTGCCTGCCTCCATCTTAGATCCATCAGTAAAGACTGCACACCCCTCATACAGCTTTTCTGTTCCCTTCCATGTATCCCTATCCGGAAAAACTACTTGGAGCAGGATCCACAAGTTTTGCTCGTGATTTTAATCTCGTAGTGTGCGGACGTGTACACGAGTGTTAAATAAAACAAATATACATATTAGTAATAGGTTGCAAACATTTCTATAAATATACACACATATTTACATAACTGAGACAAGAAAAGAAACAAAAAGAAAAAAACAAACTAAATAAACAAAAAACCAACGGTAAATGAGTTACAGAAATCGACGTGACAGTGGGCCTATTAGCAGAAATGCATACATTGTGTTAAACTCTACAAGCGTAAGCAATGAAAACATTAGAGACCCTGAATATAATAAGAACTTTTTGAGTGCAAAACCGAATATAATTAATTGAAGTGCAAGTGCACCTAGTTTGAATAAGTATACTGAACAAGGGACAATTTTAGCCCAATCTCTTTTTAAAAATTATAAAAAAAAATACCGAGGTACCATCCCCATCGCGGTCTTCAGTTTTAAATTCTGGAATTTAACCTTCCGTTGCTAAAGGCGGTCCCAACCCACTTTCTTCACAAGCTCAAAAGGTCCAGGTAGGGATGGACCGCTATATAACACTTCTTAAAAGGGGCAGAAACCCCAAATAGGCAGAGGTTACCAACCAAGCAAAAATTTCAAAAGATGAGGAAAAGTCAACCTCATCGCAAAATCATTTTGCAATGCTCCAGGAGGAAACCGATGCCCCGCTCACGGAGAGAAAGACATTTAAGCCTCCCCCAATTTATTTGAGAGAAAAAAATTCGAATGACCTTATAGTTTTTAGTTAAATTAATAGTCTAAAACAATTTTTATGTTTCGAACATTAAGCGTGGTAGTATATATGAAACTAAAATTCAAGGGAATCATGAAAACGCTTACCGCATCACCGTTTCGGAACTCGAAAAGCATCAGAAAAATTTCTACACCTACCAACTTAAGAACGCAAAAGGCCTACAGGTTGTTATCAAGGGTATTGATTCAAATGTTGACCCGGAAGAGATTAAAGCCAGTTTGTGTAGCAAAGGCTTTAAAGCCAAGTTTGTATCAAACATTAGAAATAGAGAAAGGTATCCCCAACCAAATTTAAAAAAAACCAAATTTTAAAAAAAATTAGACTCACCCTATTTATGACCTAAAATATATTTTGCACCGTAGAGTTATAGTTGAAACGCCACATAAGCGATCTGGGCCAGTACAGTGCTTGAACTGCCAGGAATATGGTCACACCAAGGCTTATTGCAAGTTGCCTTCTGTTTGGGTTGTGTGTGGTGACCTGCATGCTACGACCAAGTGCGACAAGCCAAAAGATGATCCTCGGGTAAAAAAATGCAGCAATTGCGGCAGCAATTGATTCAGTTAAGCGCTTATCTAAGCCGAAAGTGGTTCCTACCCATCCCCAGCCTTTAAATATACCAACTACAAACATGCCTCCATTAGCACAACCAACTACAAGTCAAGTTCATACGCCTACGAATTAAAGTCTAACCAGCCCAATGCACGTAAGCCTACTCAGCCTACAACACAACAAGAGGTGCCAACAAACGAACCAACCGGGTCCAATTTTAGCCGCCTCGAAGCCGTAATTGGCAATATGGTTAAACAATTTACGCAGATCATGGCGCAAATGGCTGGCATGATGCAAGAAATGCAAAAAATGCAGTCTGCTCTTCTGCAGGCCATGCTTAAAAGACCATGAACTGCCTCAGGGTTTTTTTCTGGAACGCTAACGGCATCCGCCAACAAAAAAACGAACTCGAATATTTTTAAATAAACCAAAAAATTGATGTCATGTTGATTTCTGAGACGCATATGATATCTAGAAGTAATTTCCAAATTAGAGGCTATTCTTTTTACGATTCAAAGGATCCCAGAGATAGATCATATGGTGGCTCGGCTATAATAATCAAATCGAGAATCAAACATCAATGGATGGGTGGTCTCTCCGAGTGTTATATACAAGCAACAAACGTTTGCGTTGATGAATTTTTTCATGGCTGGTTATTTCGTCAGTGTATTGCCCACCTAGGTTCTCCATAACAAAGGATCAGTTCAACAGTTTTTACAAATCTTTAGGTCCCCGCTTCATAGCTGCTGGAGACTATAACGCTAAGCATACGTACTGGGGCTCTCGCCTAATAAGTCCCAGGGGTCGTGTTTTGTATGACTCCGTATGTGAAATGGGACTTAACGTTATTTCATCTGGACAACCGACATATTGGCCAACTGATCACAATAAAATTCCAGACACTATCGATTTTGGGTAACAAAAGGTATATCCCCGGAACTTACCGAAGCTCAAGCCTCGTTGGATTTATCTTCAGACCACTCTCCTACCATAATCACTATTTGCAGTCCTCAACAAATTTCAACTAGTGATATTTTTTTATTTAAAAGAGTAAATTGGTTAAAATACAAAAAATTTGTCAACACCCACTGCTCGGAAAACCAACCGCTACAAACTCCTGCAGACATCGATGTTTGTCTAAGCAGTCTTAATAAGAACATAAAAAAAGCCGTTGATCATGCTCCTTCTTACTATCGTCAGAATAAATACAAAAAAATTTTTTCAGCCGATGTGCAACAGCTTTTATCTGAAAAAAGGGGAGCCCGAAGAGAATGGCAAAATCACAGATCACCCCAACTTGAAAGAATGTACAAGCCAATTGAAAAATTTGCTAGAGGTTTACAGAATGGCATCTTTTAAGAAACACCTTGAAAGTCTAGACTCGACTCCTCAGACGAATTATTCACTATGGCGATCAGCGAAATATCTTAAAAGACCCGTTATCGCGAAACCACCACTACTACTGCTAGATGTCCTATGGAAATACGTTTTCAGTTGTCAGATGTCGTAGGGGCTATCAATAATTTAAATGCTAAAAAAGCTCCTGGCTTTGACGAAATCAGCAACTAAATGCTTTTAGAGCTGGCTTGCACTGCAAAAAGAATAATTCTTTTTATTTTTAACGCCATATTTCGGCTCGAACATTTTCCGCCAGTATGAAAAGTTGCCTTGGTAAAGATGATTCCTATGCCGGGAAAAGATCCTTCGAAGTTAGACTCAAGGCCTATAAGTCTGTTATCAACTGTTGTGTAAATAAGATGTTAAATTATCTACATTTATATTATTTACATTGGTATACTTTATTAACATACGTGTATAATTTATTGACATACGTGAATTTTAATATATACTAACCACCCTATTATATTATTATCTTTAAGTTATTCCTAATTCCTAATTGTATGTAACTATGATTATTAATCAGTAAAATTAATTCAGTACTTAACATGGTGTCAGGTGTCAAATAAAGAGTAGATAAGTCAAGAGTTTCAGTCAATAAAATAAATTAAATAAAAATTAAAAAAAAAAAGCAATGACAAAGTCAGATTTACAGTCAAAGTCAAGTGATCCAATGCCTATAAAAAGTGAAATGAATTCTCCTCATGTGTTATGCGTCGCAACAACAAAGAAAGCAACATGTGTGTCGCATGGAAGTCGTGGAAGAACCAATTTAAGATATTTATGAGGGCATCCAACTTGGAACAACTGAAAGAAGCACTATTTTTACACCATTTAGGGCCGGATTGTCTACAGATTTTCAATTCCTTTAATTTTGACATGGACGTTGTAAAATATGATGACTTGCTCGCCAAACTGGATGCATATTTTATTCCGAAGGTCAATATAGCTATGGAACGTCATACGTTCTTTTCAAGAAAGCAAGCTCAAAATGAGTCTATTGAAAATTATGTAACAGCGCTTAAAAAGCAAAGCCTACTATGTGAATTTGGAAATTGGGTGAAGATTTAGTGGTTTACTTCCAATTTATTCCCAAATCAAAGAGAGTGAAAGCAAAGTTACACTTGAAAAGGCTTTAGAAATAGCTAAAAATATTAATTCTGCCAGAGAAAATACAAGCCTGCTACAACAAGAAACAAATTTTGTTGGTGTTTTAAATAAAAATATGACTATAGACACAATTCGTTAAATCAACGCCAAACTTCATATTTGCCAAAGCAGCATCAAGCCCAGACAAAACACACAACGTCCAACATTCATCAGCAACAAACACAGTGCAGTCGCTGCGGTCAACAGCATAGAAAAAAATGCCCTGCTGAAAAAGTCAATTGTCATCTTTGCAGCAAAAGAGGTCATTATGCAAAAATGTGTTTTTCGAAGTCGCCGCAACAACAAGCCAAAAAGCTCGTCAAACAAATACAACGTGAAGATGATGAGAATGAAGGAAGCTTTCAAGATCTATTTATCGGCACTCTCACCAACTCTCATGTAAAATTTCAAGCGAACAGTGAATGGAATATTGATGTGTTTGTAAATAAGGCGAAAATCACTCTGCAAATTGATACTGGAGCGCAAGCAAATATACTTTCAAAAGAAACTTCAAAAAAGTTAAATTTATGTAAGCTTTTGAAATCTACTAACACAAACATTTTAACATTCAGCGGCGAAAAGCTGCCTCTGTTAGGTAAATTTGATTTGACATTTTCTTTTCATGATAGCATTTATAAAGGTACGTTTTTTACATTAGATTTAAATTGTAAAAATTTAATTGGATTAGATTTAGCAAAACAAATGAAGTTAATCAAAAACGTTAATATTATATATCTGCTGATAAAATAATAGAAAATTTTTCCAACGTATTTGAAGGTTTAGGCCACCTAAGAACAGAATGTCGTTTAGAGCTCAAACCAAATGTAAAACCCATAGTAGACGCACCAAGAAAAATTCCTTTTAGTCTTCATGACAGGCTTAAAGAAGAGTTGGACAGATTCGTTAGACTTAATGTTATAAAGCCAGTTAGTGAGCCTACAGAATGGGTCAGTCCCATCGTATTAGTCACTAAGCCAAATGGTCAATTGAGTAGGCTTAGATCCTCGTAATTTGAACAAGTCGATACTTCGTCCGCATTATCCCTTCCCAAATATAGATAACTGTAAAGCCAGACTCAATGGCTCAAAGTATTTCAGTTCATTAGACGCCAATAGCGGATTCTGGATGATTCCATTGGATGAACAATCATCCAAATTGTGTACATTCAATACACCTTTTGGAAGGTACAGATTTTTGCGGCTACCTTTTGGTATCAATGCCGCCCCTGAGCTATTTCATTCTGAAATAGTCAAGTTTTTCGGTGATATTGAAGGGTTAATAATATATATTGATGACTTTTTAATTTATGCTAAAAGTATAGAAGAGCTTAATAAGATCTTAGAAAAAGTTTTGCAAAGAGCAGAACAAATTGGTTTTAAATTTAATAAAGAGAAGTGCAAATTTATGTTAAACGAAACTAAATTTATCGAGCACATTTTTAATGAATTTGGTGTCAAACCAGACAAAGATAAAATAAAGGCAATTTTGGAAATGCCCGTACCACAAAATGTTTCCGAACTACAAAGATTTCTCGGAATGATAAATTATTTAGGAAATTTTATTCCAAATTTATCGTCTAAAAACAAAAATCTTAGAGATTTACTAAGAAAAGATATACAATGGCACTGGGCGAAGGCACAAGATGACGAGTTTAAAAATTTAAAATTTGAAATCACGAAAAGCCCAGTTTTAACTTATTTTGACCCAAACAAATATTTAGTTTTGAGTGCAGATGCTTTAAAATATGCTGTTGGAGCAGCTATTTTGCACAATAAGTAACCCATAGCATACGCTTCTGCCTATCTTACCAGTGCTCAAGAAAACTATGCGCAAATTGAGAAGGAGCTATTGGCCATAGTTTTTGGCTGCGTTAGATTCCACCAATATACTTATGGGAAAAAAGTATTGGTAGAAACAGACCATAAGCCGTTGTTTTCATTATTTTATAAACCTTTACATAAAATACCAGCTGGACTTCAGCCTTTTATGTTACGTCTTCAGTCGTATGATTTGTCAGTCTCCTCTAAATCTGGTAAATATTTGTATATAGCCGATACATTTTCCAGGTGTCCTCTAAATGAATATGCATTGGAAGATTCTAACGATGTCGTCAATCTACATTGCAATTTCATTAAATCTCACCTTGAAATTCCCTTTTCAAATATCAAAGGCAAAACTGATAAAGTTTTCGAAAAGCTTAGAAAACGGTTGGCCTAAGCCTAAGAAACTTGTTGATGTAGAAGTTATGCCATATTTCAAGATAAGAGACGAAATTCACGTAATAGATGATAATTTTCTAAAAAACTACCAAATTTTGATTTCTAAGTCTACAAGATACCGTACTAAACAAGATTCACGAAAGTCACATGGGGGTACAGAGAGGTCAAAGCTTTGCCAGACAGTCGGTATATTGGCCAAACATGTACAATGATATTTTTAATAAGATCTCAAGTTGTGATATCTGTCTTTCCTAAACAGGAAATGTTGTCTCATGATACTTGTAGTATTCCATGGTTTAAAATCAGTTGTGATATTTTCGAGTTCAACAAAAAATATTACTTATTGGTAGTCGATTACTTCTCAAAATTTATTGAGATTGAAATGTTAAACTCTGGCTACTCAAGTCCCCATGTCATTTTGAAATTAAAATCTATGTTTGCGAGACATGGCATCCCAATTATTTTTGTATCGGATAACGGTTCACCGTTTTACTTAAATGAATTTAAAAAATTCCTAAAAATTTGGGGCGTGGAACACAAAACTTCAAGTCCCTATTTGGCAAGATAAAATGTTCTTGCAGAGCGTTCTATACAAACAATTAAAAAACTCTTGTATAAATGCCTTGAAAGTGGTACCGATCCCTACATAGCCCTACTTAATTATCGAGCTACACCAAAAGGAAATCTACCTTCTACCTCTGAACTATTAATGTCCCGAAAACTGAATACAAAACTTCCAACTTATTCAGTAAATTTACAACCAAATTTAGTTGATATTAGCCACTATCAGAAACAAATCAATAGTAAAGTTACAAAGTCATTAAAATATTATAACACACGTTCTAGAAAATACAAACCTATTAATTCTGGCGATAAAGTAATGTTCAAACGAAATTCTACTTCTTCTTGGGCAAAATATTATGTTTACATTTATTTAAAATTAGCATACTGGAGTGCATGCATTTAATTTTTCTTAAATTTTTTTTTTCTTCAATTCCGTTATTTAATTTTAAGACAATTTTTAATTTTAATTTTGTGTGTTTTATGCCTTTATTTATTTATTTAATTTTGTTATGTTTGTCAAGTGTTTTGTTACTGGGTTTTTGATGAAGGTTTTTAATTTCACAATTATTTAATAATAATTGTTATAATAAGTATAGTGTATTTCATTATAATAAGTACACTATACCATCACTCTCAAGATTAAATTTATGTTTGAAAATAAGTAAATGAAATCTTAACTTATTTTAATCAAATCTTAATATTATTATATTAATGTTTATTTAGGTTTTTTTTATATAGCTTGAGTGTATTAATTTGAAAAATTTTTACTATAGAATTTATATTTAATAAAGAATTTACTCCTAGTCTCTTAACTATTTTTAACGGTCCCTTATATGGGCTTTGATTCTTTTTTTTTAGATTCTAATTTCACTAATACTTAATATCCAATTTGAAAATTACATATATTTATAGTTTTGTCATATACTGTTTTTGATTCTCTTTGGGGTGTTCTAATGATTTTCTTAATCTTATTTTTATTTCGTTAGCATAGTTTTCTATATTATAACATTTATCTTTGTTTTGTATTTTATCTGTTGACAATGCTGCTAATTTGTCATAAGTTAATTCATAAGGTTTATGTGTGGTGTTGTATTATATGCACTAATAATCATCTACAAAAATCAATTGATATTCGTTAAGAGCACGATAATTGCGTTCAAGCGTACCTATGTTAATGGTGGTATGGTGTTAAGATTTTTTGATATATGTTTAGTAAATTGCAAACTTGTTTTAACAATTTTTTTAAACTCCATGCCTCTGTCGGATTTTAAAAATTTATAAACATCCATACTTTAAAATAAGTTGTTCGACTAAAGTTTTTGCTTCTTTTTTAAAACATCCATACTTTAAAATAAATTGTTCGACTAAAGTTTTTGTTTCTATGAATTTTACATAGGCTTGTCATTTGTGGGATGCTATTCATTTTTGTCAACTATAAACCACATATAATCAACTTTTTTCAGTGCAAAAAAAAAAAAAAAATTCCATACTAATATGTTATATATAATTTCTATTTATTCGGCTTTAAGTTCATTATTAAAAATGTGATAGCTAAGAATAGAAATTTCATTAAAAATTAAGTAATTCCGATACTAGCCGAGTGTAATGCATTTTCGAAATCAGCTACGATTTCTCGTCAGCACTCTTTCTATTCGGTACTACTGTAAGTTGAATGTTGATTTGTTCTATTTAAACAAACTTTTAATTAGAATTTGAATACTGGAACTATATTCATGTTCTATATTGCTTAAACCGAACTAAATCCACATACAACCCTATGTTCTCTTATTCTCATTCTATTTGCATTTTATCACTAGTTTCTTCTATTAATTTAATTTACTTTTATTTTGCTTTTGGCCGTCCATTTGATGACACTAAATTTATTTAAATTTTAATAAATTTTATTTATCATTCTGTTATTCGATTTCTTTCGATAATTTTTCTATTCATACTTTTACATTGAGCCATGTGTTTTGTAATACATTTTAATGGTTATTTATTTGAACTTTTCTATGTCTTATATTATATCTATTTATTCGGTTTTAAGTTCATTATTAAAAATGTGATAGCTAAGAATGGAAATTTCATTAAAAATTAAGTAATTCCGATACTAGCCGAGTGTAATGCATTTTCGAAATCAGCTACGATTTCTCGTCAGCACTCTTTCTATTCGGTACTACTGTAAGTTGAATGTTGATTTGTTCTATTTAAACAAATTTTTAATTAGAATTTTAATACTGGAATTATATTCATGTTCTATATTGCTTAAACCGAACTAAATCCAGATACAACCCTATGTTCTCCTATTTTCATTCTATTCGCATTTTATCACTAGTTCAATTTATAGAATAAAATAAAATAAAGAATAAAATAAAATAAACCTATAGTTATGTGTCATTCCTAATGGTCCAACTGTATCTATTTCTATTACCTCAAAGCTTGTACTTAGGTTTTCAGTAATTGTCATTCCCTCCTTAATGTGTTTAGTTTGAATATATTTTAGGCATTCATCACTCTTGCTTCTGTAATCTCTAACCATTTTTCTCATATTTTTCAATACATAACGTAGTTTTAATTTAAATACTGTTTTTCTGATACTAAAGTTTCCTGATATCGGTGAATCGTGGAATTCTTTAATAATAATCATTTGTAATTTTTTATTTCTAATATGTTGTAATAGTTTATAGAATATGATGTATAATTTTAGACTTCTGTATTTATTTGATTTCAAAATTCTTTACTGCACCTCTTTTTGAATTTTCTTTAAATATTTCATTGATATGAGCTCAAAAATTTTATATTCGCATGGAAGAGCGAGATTCTTAACCTTCCTGACTATTTTTATTTTTGTGCGACACATTCACATTTCTCGGTATCTCAAAACTATTCTAAAATTTTCAAAACCTATGCAGTGGACATATTTAACAAACTTATCTGAAATAACTGAAGTAGGAAAAGAACAAAATTAATTTTTTTAGCTCACAGCATCAATTTATATTTCATTACGATGCTTTGGCATTTTTTTTTTATTTTATTTTTTTTAGTTTTGTCTTTTCCAAAAAAAGTGAATGTGACTGGATTTTGCTGCTGAATCTTCAACATGACTTTCCTTAGAGTATTCTTATTCAGTATCAGTGTTTGCTTCATACACATCAATATTATCTTCGTATTCAGTACTACTTTCCACATCAGAATTCGGATCTGAATCGATTTCATTCAGAATAGCTCTTATGCCATATCTAAAGAAAATCTCACGATAATTAATTTTGAACATAATTCTTTTAATAAATCATATAAACTGACCGTTAATTGCCCATTTTCAACTAAAAATTTCTAACATAACAGAACCAACTTACCTGACGAAAATGTAACACTTAACTATAAGTCGGTCTCACAGACCGTCTGATTAGCAATCACAGGTACAACACTTCAACTCAAGCTCACTTTTTACACTAAACGTTGTATAATGAGAAATAATGAAGATACTGAGAGAATATGATCTTCATTGTGCGTTTGGGATGTGTTACCTATGTCATTTGTTTGTATAATTTTAGAAACGTTTTTTGCTTTCATTCCACGTGTTGTTACTAAAACTTTTGTTGGTGCGTTAACGTTGGTTTCTATCGGAATCAATTTTCTCAATTTTTCCGAATTTAGTTTTATCCTAGACAAAGCGTCCGCATTGGTATTGATTCTACCTTTCTTTTATATGATGCTAAAATCGTAGTCTGACAAATCCATACGTATACGTGTCAATTTCGATGAGGGATTTTTGTAAGTAAAAATTAAAACTAACAGTCTGTGTTCTGTTACTACAATAAATCTTTTGCCAAATAAGTAAGGCCATAAAAATTTTATTCCCCAATGTATGGCAAGAAGTTCCTTTCCAATTACGGGCTTATTTATAAAATGAAATTGGTAAGTTATTTCCTATTTTTCCCTGTGATAAAATAGTTCCTCAAAATCTAGATATCTCAAAAAGGGTGGATTTTCGAATTTTTATTTTAAAAAATCAAAAGCCTTTTAACATTTTTCCGTCTACTCGAATATTTTACCCTTCTTGGGCTGGTCGTTCAGACATTTTGTGATCTCAGCGAAATTCTTTGCAAAATGTTACAATTCTTTTAACTTCATCTTTATCTTTTTTTTATTTTTTTATTTATAGTATTAAAAATACTTTAAAAGATATACTAAAGAGTTTTGTCGTTACAAAATACAAAAAGGTTAACAAAATTTCACTAAATCTTATAAAATGTACACATATTTTTTTCAAGTAATTTACTATCTATCTCAGTTTTTATGTTATTTGGTAAAGTATTAAATAGTTGAAACCCTTTGTAAAAAAAGAGATCTTTGCATTTCGAACAAAGTTGATCTGTTCCTTTCGATATTCAGGCGAATCTGCTTCTTTCATCTTTTTAATAAAGATCAACGTATGTATTAAATTTAAGTCTTTGTTCTATATCAAGGAAAGACGCAAATTCCCTTTTTTATCTTAACTACACGTATACAAAACATTAGAAATTTTAATCAGTCTCAGATGAGTTTTCAAACAAGGCGGGTGATTACCGCTTGTTTGTTCAATTACACTTGCACCAATATGCAATTAATATTATCTGAAACTGCACATATACAAAAACAAATGTAATAGTATTAGTTGCCTATCCATGTTCTATATTCATCCATTTGAGGTCATGTCAATTATGTGTGTATATCTGTTACAGTTTAGTATTATTACCATTGCTTTATTTTAAAGTTTTTGCATCTTTTCAAGTTGCGATTTGTTGCAGCAAGTAAAAATTATTGTATACCCATATTAAAAAGGGGTTTAATTGTAGTATTGTATATGTTTATTGCGGTTGTTTTTTATATTTTTTTTTTCTTATTTTTTTAAAAAGTAAAATTTTTTTACCGATTTTTTTTTACAAACATAGTTTATGTGGTTTTGAAATTTTAACGTCTGTATTCATAAAAATTTAAACAGCATTTTTAACCTTTTTTAGGCAATTTTCGATAAAATTGTATTCATAAAAAAATTTTAGCTTTAAAAACTTATTTTAAACCTTGTGTAAATACACAATTTTTAAAATTGGTTCGACCCTATTTTAAGCAAGTTTCCAAACCTTTTTTTTATTGAGTTTTACCCATTTTTAAACCCATTTCAAGCAAATATTCTAACCTTTTTTTGTTTTTTATTCTGCTTTATTTTTATTTTGATAACTAGTACAAACTATTGGCCTTTCGACCCTTTGTTTGAACTTGACCCTGTAGGAATCTATATACATTGGCATTATATGGGAAGAATATGGATGTCTTTATAAATAAATATTAAGCCTTGCAGTAATTTTTCATTCACGTTTACCATTTACACTAAATTGTTTTTAGTAATGTTAATATTTTTATTTTTAGTGATGTATAAAAAATCAAAACCACTAGCGAAAAGCTCGTTATTCAAATACTATTTCATCTTCAATAAAGTCAACTTCTAAATTTTACTCTTACCTAACATTTAGTTTTTACAGTTTTCTTTTTTATTAAATACACATGTTGTCATACACCTTTTATTTTATAAAACAATATTTTTCTCAAATTCGAAAAAAGAAGGTGTATAGATTCGAATAATGTACATATGAGCTTATAACCATTGTTTTACATTACCATGAATCAAGTAACAAATAAAATTAATAGCGTTGCCGACAATAAGATTAAAAAAAATCCTTAAAAATATTTTAGTTTAAATACGGTTTATTAATACGAAATTTAAAAAAAAAAACATTTTTAAAAAAATTTATTTAGGATAAAATGCCAACTATTTTCAGTAAAAAATTATTGTTATTAAGCAATTTTTGATTTTTTGTTTATTTTTGCAATCCACATATATTATTGCGTATGTCGTATCAAAATTGTCATTTTACGGGTGGTTTATAACTTTTACTTGCACACGTACGTATGTAATTACATCTGACGTAACCTCCAAACCAAAATAAACAATTTATTTTTCCTTGTTGTTATTCTAAAAACAGCTGATGGCACATGCTGTGTCAGATGGAAATAGAGCACGCTCTAATTAAAAATTTTTTATATGTATTTCACATATGCAATGTTTAAACGCGTCTACACGGCATATATAAATTTCGCACTGCAAAATTTGACAAGTCATGTGTAAAATACATATCGTGTGAAAACACTTTAAGCGATTAAAAACCCTACTTTAATTTTTCTGAAGATGGGGGTAAGATTATAAAAAATTAATTTAATTATCGTAAAGACATAGTTTTTTTTTTTTCTTCATATTTTTTATTATTGAATCTCCGCCTTTGGCGAACTAACAATAAGTATTCAGATCTTAGGGCTATATATTTAATACTAGCTGACCCGGTGAACTTCGTACCACCTACCAATTATTGAATATATGGATTTTTTAAAAGAGTTCAAAGTTTATGTAGTCAAATAGTGCATTGGAATATATTTACATAGAAAACAAAAATTCAAAAAGATTACAAAAATAAGGCATTTCAGGTCAAAGCTGTTAAGAATGCTATGTATTTTCGTGCATGGGTTATGTTTAGGTTAATTCCCTTCAGTGCAGTACCTTGTGATATACGAAACTTTTCGTTTTGTTATTAGGCGCAAGTACAAATAAAGCAGATGGTTTGCCCACACGTGAACATGCAACGTATATTTGGTCATGAGAAAAACATGTATTTTCTAAATTAAGACCACAAATACTCAAGGATTGTCCTTGTGATTTGTTAATCGTCATTGCGATGCAAGACGAATAGGAAATTTAATTCGCTTGAACTCAAAAGGCATATCGGTTGGTATCATCGGAATTATCGGTATGAGAACTTCTTCTCCTTTGAATTTTCCTCTTAGTATAATTGCGTGTATAACACGGACCATCAGTTTCGGATTACCAAATGCGTTCCATTGCAAAGTTTTGGTTGGTTTAAATTTCAAAGCACGATAACTACCGAGCCAACCTTCAGTTGTAAGTTGTGCGGGGGTAAGCCAGGCACATCCAAGGAGTTAAGAACTTCAGTTGGATAGTTTGTGGCTTCATCTTCGTTTGTTACACAATCAAAAGATTTAAAAGAATGCAGAGTACCAACGATTTGATTCTGAACTATTTACAAAGCTTAAATCATCAACATCTATATTTTTCCCGTTAGCAATTATGTTAGAAAATGCTTTCCAACTCTTCTTTTGACGATACAAAATTACAAAAATTTTGAGGAAACGAAATCAATCCGTTGATTCGTCGACAGGAATACGGCCATTACCGATAGTCAACAATTGGTTGGAGAAATCTTAAAGTGATATATCGTTAAGCAATGTAACTTTCATGTTTTCTGTCATCTGCAGTATCTTTGGAAAACGCCACAGACTTGAGGATTTAACGCAAGCATTTTTTTGATCAGCCGCCGTCGATCTTGGAATGACTGGCAGACAGTAAAATCATTGCACCTCCAAAACATCTTGGGTCACTGCGCAGATAATAATTTTACACGCTACTAAAACTTTGGACATGACGAAGTTTTTCGCAATGTTACATATTGGTTGCTCTATATTTTGAAGTTTTAATGGCAATTTAAACGCTGAATGAGCTGTGCGGCATCCTTCTTACAATGTGGCCGCACGAACAGTGGTTAAAATCAATGACATGACGAATGTCTTTCCAGTTCCACCGGGGGCATCCAAGAATAGAAAACACCGTTTCCATCATCAATTGCCTTCAATATTATATCATAGACTTCTTTCTATTGGAGGTTTAAGAGGGAAACATTATTTTGAACTAATTGGTTCAACTCATGTCGATCGTATTCATGTTCATGCTTCAATTGTCGATTTAGTAGCTTATTCATTTCATGTTCTGGTGCTGGCAGTCCTAACCTGACTAACAAACTGCCGTAAATAAGGTAACACATGTCTTCAATTAAGAGCAAGTCCCGGTTATGAATCTTCGCATTGACTTCAAGATTTGGATTTCTCGAGCAGACACGATATTGATGTAAAATGTCTTTTGACATATTGTCCTTGTATTTGTTTCACAGGTCACTTGGATTTGACGGGGAGCATGTCGAAATGATAATAGCAAATAATGTTCGTATCTGGCTTGGATATGAAAATATAATTGCCTCAGCGCTTGTCGTATCCCAATGAGTATTGTTTTCAAACAAATTGAGTTGTTGACACGCAGCACGAAATGTTGGGCAGACTTTACCATAAACAGTACGAAATGCTGCAAATGATGTTGGACCACGAACATTCACCAGCAACAACCGCAATAAAAACATTCTTCGGATGAACTGTATAAATGCAACCAAGAGCATCACTTGAACGCACATCCAGATGCCCAGGAACCATAGTGCCTTTCTTTTGGCGTTAAAATTTTTTGAAGAAGCGATCCAAGGGTAATACCGTGGCATCTCCGAGTAGAGTAAAGTTTGTGCAAACGGATCGCTTTGACAAACAGCAAAGAAACTTGTCAATGTTGCCGCTGGAGGTATTTCAGCACGTAGAACAATATTTGCCGCAGTGAAATACACTCGTTGGCCATTCTCCAGATGCACCGCTAAATGTACAACAGTGGGATGAATAGTAAATGAGAAATTCGCCACGCCTCCTCATTTCAGTTCACATATCGCCCAACTTGATAACCCGTAATTTTGTCGTTGCCATTGGAGGTTTGGATGCTAAAAACAGCCACATCGATGCCTTTCGTGACATATTTGCAGATGTACTTAATCGACTTCACTGAATTAGAATATTCAACATTGCAATGCGTCCTTAATGATTTAGAAAGAAATGGCGAATATGGCACAGTCCAGCTGTTGCCAATCACAAAATCGTTTCCTTTTACTTTCTTTGTAATAGTTTGACCGTTGTCATTGGGCCATCAACGCCGATACAGTGGATAACCGCCATGGCCAGTGATAGTTTCTGCCGTCAATTTTTGTGGATAATGTTTGGAACACTTGCCGTCGACCATGCACGGAGATTGGGTGTTGATGGTGCCACACGGTTCATGAATCATATATGTAATTACAACATCATGTAGTTCTTGATCTGTTTCGGGATCAGGGATCTCAGCACTTTTAATATCATCTTTCTGGTCTGGTCGAAATTTTTCAACTAACTAAATAAGAATGTGTGCATATATATCCAGCATTGAGTATCTCCGAACACGTATTGCCTAACAATATATATAATCAGCAAACGAATTTTTACCTAAACACACACAATTCACGAAACATTATCCTTAATAGCATGTCAATAACGTTATAAACATGTTTTTTTTTTTTGTTTCTTTGATAATTACTGAAAACTACTGACAAAGCGTGAATAGAAAAGCTGTAATTTTTTCTAAGTTATTTTTGTTACTTTTAAACTAATAATTTAAATTGTGCTCAACTGGTTTAAGAAAAATATAAACACGTTTTTTGAAGTTTTCTTACAGTTATTGGGAGGTGCTATGCCCATTATTCTCTTTTCTCCTCAGTATATTAGCAAACATAAACATCCATAGACAATTTTGAGACTCTAGCTATAAGAATTATTTAAGTACATGTAAAAAAAAAAACAATGGTATGGGAGGTGCCACACTAAAAAGTTTGGAGACCTTAGCGGTCACAGTTAATGATATACACATATAAATATTTCCATGCTATTATAGGTTCCACACCCATAGTTCACTTCCTGCCTACACTCATCTTAGTTATGCATATTAGCATAATAAATATCCATACGTAATTTGGAGATTTCAGCTGTTACATTTATTGACATATATATGTAAAAGATTTTTTTCTTGTAAAGGAGGTGCCACGGCTATTATTATCTTCACGCCCAAACTCAGCTTAATTGTAAACATTAACATTGTAAACACCTACACAAAATTTGGAGATTTTAACCCATAAACAACTAAATTATGCAAATATTACCATTATAAACATCTTTACAAAGTTTTGAGAGTTCAACTGTTACAGTTATTGAGATATATAAAAAAACCTATTTTCGTTGTATGGGAGATGCGACGCCCATTTCTTTTTTCCCGCCCATACAGAGCACAATTATGCATATTAGCTCTATAAACATCCGTACGAAGTTTGGCGATTTCAACTGTTACAGTTGTTGAGATATATTCAAAAAACTATTTTCGTTGTATGGAAGGTGCCACGCCCATTTATTTCTTTTCGCCTATACAAAGCTCAATTATGCATATTAGCACTATAAACATCCGTACGAAGTTTAGAGACTTCAGCTATTACAGTTGTTGAGACATATACAAAAAACTATTTTTGTTGTATGGGAGGTGCTGCGCCCATTTATTTCTTTCCGCCTATACAAAGCTCAATTATGCATATTACCACTGTAAACATCCGTACGAAGTTTAGAAACTTCAGCTATTACAGTTATTGATATATATACAAAAAACCATTTTCGTTGTATGGGAGGTGCCACGCCCGTTTATTTTTTTCTGCCCATACAAAGCTCAGCTATGCATATTAGTACTATTAACATCCGTACGAAGTTTGGAGATTTCAGCTGTTACAGTTATTGAGATATATACAAAAAACTATTTTCGTTGTATGGAAGGTGCCACGCCCATTTATTTATTCCCGCCTATACAAAGCCTAATTATGCATATTAGCACTATAAACATCCGTAGGAAGTTTGGAGACTTCAGTTATTACAGTTATTGAGATATATACAAAAAACTTCTTTTGTTGTATGGGAGGTGCCACGCCTATTTATTTTTCCCCGCCCATAAAAAGCTTAATTATGCATGTAAGCACTATAAACATCCGTACGAAGTTTGGAGACTTCAGCTTTTACAGTTGTTGAGATATATGTGTACAAAAAACTATTTTCGTTGTATAGGAGGTGCCACGCCCATTTATTTCTTCCCGCCCATACAAAGCTCACTTATGCACATTAGCACTATAAACAGCTGTACGAAGTTTGGAGACTTCAGCTATTACAGTTATTGATATATATACAAAAAACCATTTTCGTTGTATGGGAGGTGCCACGCCCATTTATTTTTTTTTTTATTTGGATGTATTTCCAGCTTGTTTTAATACTTGTCCACATAATTAAAAATTTCGCATTTAACTAGTGGAACTTTCAGATCTTTGTGGATGTTGCTGTTTTTAACATACCAAGGAGCGCCAGTTATCATTCTTAGGTGTTTATTTTGACGACGTTGTATTTTTTCTATGTTGGAGGTGGAAGCAGTGCCCCATAATTGTATACCGTAGCACCAAATTGGTTTTAAAATCGAGTTGTAGAGTAGACGAGTCCAGACGTAGCACAGAGTTTCTACCCATTAGCCAGTGGATTTGAGCAGCTTCGAATCTATATGAGGCTTCCATGTGAGGCGGCGATCCAGGTGAATGCCAAGATATTTCGTCTCAATTCGTTGAGGCACCGTATGGTTGTTAATAAGAATTGGTGAGCACGTTTCCTTGCGTAACGTAAAAGTAACGTGGGTGCATTTCTGTTCATTTATTTTAATACCCCATAACTTCGCCCATTTTTCAACTTGGGATACGTGATGTTGAAGTTGTTTTGTGGTCTCTTTAGGGTCTTTATGAATACTGAGAAAAGCGGTATCGTCAGCAAATGTAGACGTGTGCGTAAAACTGTTTGTTGGCATATCTGCCGTGTAAAGCAAGTACAAGATTGGACCAAGGATACTCCCTTGAGGTACACCAGCCCCTATTGGTTGGTAACAACTTATTTGGTTTCCCTCTTTGATTTTAAACTGTCGACCGGTTATGTACTTTTCTAGTAGGTTAAAAATATTAGATGGAAGGTTGAGCTTTAATTTGTTTAACAGGCCTTCATGTCATACTTTGTCGAACGCTTGAGAGATATCTATGAAGAGCGCGGAGCAGTATTTCTTTTCCTCAAAGGCTTTTCTTATAACCTGTACCAATCTGTGGGTTTGTTCGATGGTACTATGTTGATTTCTAAATCCAAATTGGTGATCTGGAATGCAGTTGTTTTCATTCAGGAGTCATCGGAGTCAGCTTGTTTTTAAGCAATTTCTCAAACAATTTGGACATAGTTGGTAACAGACTTATAGGCCTGTAAGACTCCATCTTTGAAGGATCTTTTCCCGGCTTAGGGATCATCTTTACCAAGGCAACTTTCCATACTGGCGGGAAATGTTCGAGCCGTAATATGGCGTTAAACATAAAAAGAATTATTCTTTTTGCTGTGCATGGCAGCTCCATAAGCATTTTATTGCTGATTTCATCAATGCCAGGAGCTTTTTTAGCATTTAAATTATTGATAGCCTCTACGGCATCTGACAACTGAAAACGTAATTCCATAGGGCATCTAGCAACAACAGGTGGTAATTTACTCATGTCAGTGCATGTATTTGGAGTGAAGACATTTGTTAAATGACTTGCGAGCAGATCACATTTTTCTTCATCTCTTCTTGCCCAGGATCCTCTCAGATTACGTAGCGGTGGTTTCGCGATTACGGGTCTTTTAAGATATTTCGCTGATCGCCATAGTGAATAATTCGTCTGAGGAGTCGAGTCTAGACCTTCGAGGTGTTCCTTAAGAGATGCCAATCGGTGAACCTCTAGCAAATTTTTCAATCGGTTTGTACATTCCTTCAACTATGCTTTAAGTTGAGGTGATCTATGGTTTTGCCATTCTCTTCGGGCTCTCCTTTTTTCAGAGAAAAGTTTTTCCACATCTGCAGAATAAATTTTGTTGTACTTGGCCTGACGGTAAGTAGAAGAAGCATGTTCAACGGCTTTTATAATGTTTTCATTTAAGCCGTTCAGACAATCTTCGATGTCTCCGGGTGTTTTTAGTGGTTGGTTTTCAGAGCAGTGGGTGCTGATATATTTTTTATATTTTAACCAGTTTACACTTTTATTTAATAAAAACTCACTACTTGCAATTTGGCGAGGACTGCAAATAGTGATTATTGTGGGTGAGTGGTCAGAAGATAAATCCAAGGAGGCTTGGGCCTCAATAAGCTCCCGTGATATGCCTTTTGCTACGCCAAAGTCTATTACGTCTGGAATTTTATTGTGGTCCGTTGGCCAGTAGGTTGGTTGTCCAGTTGAAATAACGTTAAGTCCCATTTCAGACATGGAATCATACAAGACGCGACCTCTGGGACTAATTAGGCGGGAGCCCCAGTAAGAGTGCTTGGCGTTATAGTCTCCAGCAGCTATGAAGCGGGGACCTAAAGATTTGTAAAAACTGGTGTACTGATCTTTCGTTATGGAAAATCTGGGCGGACAATAAACTGACGAAATAACGAGATTATGGAAAAATTCATCAATACAGACGTTTGTTGCTTGAATATAAGGTTCGGATAGGCCACCCAGCCATTGGTGTTTAATTCTTGATTTAATTAATATAGCAGATCCACCACATGATCTATCCCTAGGATCCTTTGCGTCGTAAAAAGTATAGCCACTTATTTTAAAAGTGCTTTTAGATGTCATATGAGTCTCGGAAATCAACATGACATCGATTTTTTGGTGTGTTAAAAAGTATTCGAGCTCGTTTTTGTGTTGGCGGATGCCGTTTGCGTTCCAGAAACGACATAGTTAACAATTTTTTTATGATCTAATAAAATATTGTCTGAAAAAATTTAAATTTTAAAAAAAATTTTTGTTTGAATAAAAATTTGTGAAGTTTTTTCTGTGTAACAGTAATCGTCGTGACAGTGAGCCTAATAGCCGAAATGCTTACATTGTGTTAAGCTCAAACGTTAGCAATGAAAACATCAGAGACTCTGAATAAAATAAAAACTATTTGAGTGCAAAACCGAAAATAATTAAAGACAATTTAAGTGCAAGTGCGCCTAATTTAAATAAGTGTGCTGAACAATGAACAATTTGAGCCCAATCTCTTTTAAAATTATAAAAAAATAGCGATGTACCATACTTATCATTTGCTAAAGGCGGTCCCAGCCCACCTTCTTCAGAAGCTCCAAAGGTTCAGGTAGGGATGGATCTGAGGAAAACTGAGCAATAAATCGAGATGATTCCTCTGGCGAGGTGATGGCTTGTCTAATTTTTGCTTAAGTGCAAATATTAAAAAACGGTGATCGGTATATATTGTAAATTTCCTGGCTTCTACACCATCTCTAATTGTATTTTAGAAATTTTCAATTGTATTTCAGAAATTTTTAATTCAATTTCAGAAATTTCTCATTCAATTTCAGAAATTTTAATTTCAGAAAATTCTAGTTAAATTTTAAAAATTTTCTATTTGTATTTCAGAACTTTCTATTTGTATTTCAGAATTTTCTAATTGTATTTCAGAAATTTCTATTTGTATTTCAGAATTTTTAATTTGAAATTCAAATAAAAATTTATGAAATACAAATGGAAAATTCTGAAATACAATTAGAAAATTCTGAAATACAAATAGAAAAATTTTGAAATACAATTAGAAAATTCTGAAATACAAATAGAAAGTTCTGAAATACAAATAGAAATTTCTGAAATTGAATTAGAATTTTCTGAAATTGAAATTTCTGAAATTGAATGAGAAATTTCTAAAATTGAATTAGAAATTTCTGAAATACAATTGGACATGGTGTAGAAGCCAGGAAATTTACAATATATACCGATCACCGTCCTTAAATATTTGCACTTAAGCAAAAATTAGACAATTAGGAATCATCTCGATTTTATTGCTCAGTTTTCCTCAGACATTTGGCATATATCTGGTAAAGAGAACATTGCGCAGACACACTTTCTCGCATTGAATCTATTCAAATTCAACCAATAGATTACAACCAATTTAGTGCAGCTCACAGGAATGACACTCAACTTAAAGAACTTCTGCAGCCTTCAAGTAAGTTTAATTTAATCCTAATAACAATGCCAATGAGAATCAGGTTTATTGTGAGATGTCAGATGGTGCAGCTCGTCCATTTGTTCCAAAAGAGTTTCGAGAGATATTTAAGAATATTCATACACTTTCGCATCCAGGTATACGCACCACTCAAAAGCTTGTTTGCTCAAAATATTTTTGGCCATCAATGAAAAAAAATGTCAATAATTGGGCTCGAGGGTGTCAAGATTGTCAGCGCTCTAAGATTACAAGACAAACCAAAGTGAGGTTGGGAATTTTCCACTTGCTAGCAGTAGATTTTCAGTGATTCACTTAGACATCGTTGGACCGTTACCTCCGTCAGAAGGATATTCTTATCTGCTTACATGTGTAGATCGTTTAAGTCGATGGCGTGAAGCTTTTTCGCTAAAGTGCATTAAGACTGAAACAGTTTTTCGAGTTTTTTATGATGGTTGGGTTTGTCGTTTTGGTGTTTCAAACAATGTAGTTACTGATCGAGGAAGTCAATTTACCTCTCATATGTTCAGGGAAATGTGTAAAAACCTAGGTATTTCTCACAATTTTACTACTACGTATCCTCCACAAGCTAACGGCTTAGTAGAACGTTTTCATCGAACTTTAAAAGCTGGTCTTGTATGTGCGGATAACCAGCAATGGACTGTATCCCTAAATTCAGTATTGTTTGGATTAAGAGCAAGCCTAAAAGAAGATTTTGGTACGTCTTCAGCAGAAATGTTGTATGGTGAAACGGTACAACTTCCTGGCGAGTTTTTTTAGGCAGTGAAAATCACTGATCCAACCTCACATTTAGCAGAAATTCAAATAACAATGTTCAATCTTAAGCCCATAGAGATTTTACACAATCAGAATAATTTGAAATTTTTTCTACATAAGGATTTTAATAATTGTTTTCATGTTTGGATATATCGTTTAGCAACTACAAAACCCCTCCAGCCAAAATATTTAGGACCAATTAAAGTTTTGCAACGCAATCAAAAAAATTTCAAAGTGTAAGTAAACGGAAAAAAGGATAAGCCAGAAGTTACAAATGGAGTACAAGTAATAAGATCCAGATTTGTTACGTTTCCTGAACACTTTGGCGTCCATTGAGGGGGGAGTACTTGTGCGTACTTTTCTCAAACACTTGTAAAAATACTTTGTGTAAAAATATTTTTAGTTTAGTTACAGTTTTTTCTAATGTAAAATTTTTGATAAAATTTGTAAGGGAATTTTTCATATAAAGAATATTGAGAAATTAAATTGTTGATTTGGTTTTAAAAAATACTTTTTTGTAGTAAATAATTTTTGCAAATAAAATATAAATCATTATTATTAACAGTCTACTATTCTGGAAAATAAAAACGATACGCGTTTTTACGCCAAAGTTGAATTTTTAAACATTACACAGCTTGGTCTGTTGGATACGGGGGCATCGGCAATGAACTTGCCATGGAGCATTTTTTTAATTTACCACAGTTTTGTAAAGTAACCTCGTGTGTAGAGACCGCCGATGGCAAAATACAGAAAGTGTGGGGTTACCTTATCGTAGATATAATGTTCAGAAAACAGTCTCATAAAATTAAATTGTGGATTGTGCCTTCCTTGTCGCAAAATTTGATTTTAGGTTTAGACTTCTGGAAGTTATTCGCATTAGCCCCCGATTTATTTGAATCTGCACTGATCAGCTCTCAGTCCGATTTGTCCGATTTAAAAATTTAGTCCGAAGTTCTGTCCGATATTCAAGAAAAGTCTAAATCAGCTTAAGATGAACATACGTTTCCCCTCACTCCAAACCAGCTTTCACAGCTAAAAGCTATAGTAGCTCTCTTTCCGAGTTTTGAGAAACAAGGTTTAGGTAAAACCAGTTTGCTGAAGCATGACATATATGTTGGCAATGCCTTGCCTATAAAGCAACGATTCTTTCCAGTTTCTCCCGCAGTCGAAAAACTGATGTACGAAGAAGTAGATCGAATGCTGGCATTAGGGATAATTGAAGAGTCTTCGTCCCCCTGGAGTTCCCCATGCAGCTAGTTGTTAGGCCGAAAAAAAATCCGCCTGTGGCTAGATGCCAGAAAACCTAACCAAGTCACTAGAAAAGATGCCTATTCTTTGCCCAGTATTAAGGGTATTCTAGCGAGACTTCCGAAAGCTAACCTAATTTCTAAACTAGACCTAAAGGATGCCTACTGGCAGATCGGTCTTACCCATCAGGCTAAAGCTATAACCGCTTTTACAATCCCTGGAAGGCCTCTTTACCAATTTAAGGTCATGCCATTTGGAATTTGTAATGCCCCTCAAACGATGTGCCCTTTAATGGGCTCTCTAATTCCACCCGACGTGAAGAATTGCGTTTTCGGTTATTTAGATGATTTGGTGAATCAAAACTTTACGCTAGACATTCAAAATAAACATATCACCCATAATGCAGCTTCTATTAACAAAAAACAAGGGTCCATTATTATGTTTATGTTGCTTTCTTAATCTCGTAGTGTACGGACGTGTCTTCGCGAGTGTAATATAGGTAATAGGGATATTAGTAATAGGAGGCAAACAAATTTTTTAATATACATACGTACGCATATTAGTGAGAAAAGCTCCACAAGTGTTAGCAATGAGAACATCAGAGACCCTGAATATAATAGAAACTATTTAAGTTCAGGCGCGCCTAACTTAAATACCTGTACTGAACAAGGGACTAACTTAGCCAATCTCTATTTAAAAATTAAATAAAAGTTTTGAGGTACCATCATTGTCGCGGTAATCGTTATCAAGTTCTAGAGTTTAACTTGCAGCTGCTAAAGTCGCATCAATCTCAATTTCTGCATTTGCACCTAAGATTCAGGCAGAAATTGACCGCTGCGTAACAGTTCTAAAAAGGGAAAGAAACCCGAAATCAGCAGAAGCATTTCCACCTCATCGCAAAATCGTTTTGCAACTTTGCAATGGGATAATGAGGCCTCTGCTACTGAAATAAGGACTTTTAAGCCACCTCCAATTAATCTGAGAGAAAAGAATTCAAATGACCTAAAATAAAAATAAAATGAAAATAATTTTTATGTGACAATCATAAAACGTGGTAACATATACAAAACCAAAATTTAAGCTAATAACAATAATGCTTACCGCTCCACGGTAACATAACTTGAAAAACTGAACGAAAGCTTTTATACATACCAACTTAAGAATGCAAAAGGCCTCCAAGTAGTGAATAAAGGTATTGACTCAAATGTTGACTCGGAGGAAATTAAAACCAGTTTGTGAATGAAGGGCTTCAGAGTCAAATCTGTATCAAACATAAGAAACAGGGGAGGAAAAAGACCCTCAACCACTATTCCGAGTGGAGCTCGAGCCTGGTGATAAAAATGAGACTCACCCAATTTATGATTTAAAATAAACCGTTTTTATTTAAATTCGGCTGTGCCGAATCTTATATACCCTTCACATTGGCCTTCGAAATCCCAAACTTTTTTTATTTGTATAAATTTTTTTACTCATGAAATATTTCATATTTTTAAATAGGGGTCGGGTCGGTGTAATTTTTTAACGCTCCACGGATGACAACGGGGAAGTTGTAGGGGTTTTTATCCTAATTTTTTCAAATTTTGTATGGCAACCCCTTTAGAGGGTGGAGTATATTCTAGTAATATGTTTGGGAGGGGAAACTAATGGAGGTCAGTGATATATTTTATTCCTCTAGGGGCGACTCCGGGGAAGTTGTAGCCTTTTTAAAATTTTGTGTGGCAACCATGTTAGGGGCTGGAGATAGAGGGTAAGTATGCTCTACAAAAATGTATGGGTGGATAAACTAATTAGGGTCGGTCGTACACTTTATTGCTCTTAGACCGACTCTGAAGAAGTTTTTGGGAATTTGCATATTATTTTTGTAATTTTTGTATGGCAACCTCCTTAGGGCGTGAATATAGGGAATTGGTATGCTCTAGGTAAATGTTGGGGTGAAGAAACTAATGGGGGTCGGTGTTACACTTTATTGCTGTAAGGCCCACTCTAAAGAAGTTGTGGGCATTTTCATATCATTTTTGTAAATTTTGTATGGCAACCCCCTTTGGGCGTGGAGATAGGGAGTAAGTATGATCTAGGAATATGTTTAGGAGGGGAAACTAAGGGGGGCTGTCATACACTTTATTTCTCTAAGGCCAACTCTGAAGAAGTGTGGGGCATTTTCATATAATTTTTGTAAATTTTGTATGGCAACCCCGTTAGGGTGTGGAGATAGGGGGTTAGTATGTTCTAGGAATATATTTGGGAGAAGAAACTAATGGGGGTCGGTCGTACACTCTATTGCTCTTAGGCCAACTTTGAAGAAGTTGTGGGCATTTTCATATCATTTTTGTAACTTTTGTATGGCAACCCCCTTAGGGCGCGGAGATGGGGGTAATTATGTTCTATGAATAAGTTTGGGTGAAGAAACTAATGGGGGTCGGTCGTACACTTTATTGCTTTAAGGCTAACTCTGAAGAAGTTGTGGGCATTTTCATATCATTTTTATAAATTTTGTATGGCAACCCCCTAAGGGCGTGGAGATAGGGGGTAAGTATATTCTAGGAATACGTTTGAGAAGGAAAACTAATGGGGGTCGGTCTTACACTTTATTGCTCTAAGGCCAACTCTAAAGAAGTTGTGAGCATTTTCATATCATTTTTGTAAATTTTTTATGGCAACCCCCTCAGGGCGGGGAGATAGGGGGTAAGTATGTTCTAGAAACATGTTTGGGAGAAGAAATTCATGGGGGTCGGTCGTACACTTAAATGCTCTAAGGCCTACTCTGGAGAAATTGTGGGCATTTTCATATGATTTTTGTAAATTTTGTATGGCAACCCCCTTAGGGCGTGGAGATAGGGGGTAAGTATATTCTAGGAATATGTTTGGGAAGGAAAACTAATGGGGGTCGGCCGTACACTTTATTGCTCTAAGGCAAATTCTGAAGAAGTTGTGGGCATTTTTACATCATTTTTGTAAATTTTGTATGGCAACCCCCTTAGGGCGTGGAGATAGGGGGTAAGTATGTTCTAGGAATACGTTTGAGAGAAAAAACTAATGGGGGTCTGTGATACATATTTTTCCTCTACGGGCGACTACGGGGAAGTTATAGATCTTTTTACCTTATTTTTTTAAATTTTGTATGGCAACCATGTCAGGGGCTGGAGATAGAGAGTAAGTATGTTCCACAAAAATGTTTGGATGGATAAAATAATTCGGGTTGGTCTTACATTTTACCTTTGTAGGAGAACCCTGGAAGCCGCAGGAGCGATTTAAAAAATGTTTAAATTAAGTTTTGTATGGCAACCCTGTTATATGTATAAACACTAATACTAATAAATTTTGTGTTTTGGGTGTGTTTCAATAATATCAACCTGACGGATTCTGTTTTTTTTCTTATTTTGTTGTTTTTTTATTATTACATGCAAAAGTATGTTCTTTGTTGTTGTTGTAGACTCAAAAAAACAAGGTAGCCTTGGTTTTTTGCTTATATCTCGGTCATATATCGGGCGATTTTGCTGAATTTCAATACCGATTTTCTCGCGACTATCCACACATTCGGGTCTATGCGGTATCGGGGGGCTTCAGAAAGTTGATTTCAACCATAACACGGACAGACGGACATCGGCTTCCCTATCTATAAGAATCCAGAATATATATACTTTATGGGGTCCCAAATGGATAATAAAGAAATTACAAACGGAATGACAAACTTATATACATATACCCTTATCACTTATGTGAAGGGTATAAAAATGACCGTCCTGATAAAAAAACAAAATTTACAAAGAACGTGATTTTCAACAAATATAGGTCAATACTATTAGTTAGTATTAAAAGATTTTATAATTTAACCAAAAAACGGAAAAAATGTTTGTGTCGCATTTGGATTTTTTTTATTTAAAATTGCCGCATTTAAAAGTAGGTATTTGTTTTGGGAAAACAAATTCTTACGTTTTTTTTTTGTAATACCATACCTTCCCTATATCTATGTTTTATTGAATTTTTGTGCTGTTTTACGTTTTTTAAATGTCACTGGAAGTTAATTATTAAACAAAACAATGGTTCGGGAACTGTAATGTTGTAAATTCGAAGAAAATTTGAAGCTTGATACCTTTCAGTATAATTGATATATATACCAAAAATATAATACGACATATTTTTAACCTTTTATCTAGTTCAAAAAACTACTAAAAAAAGCTAAATTCAATTTCAAAAAAAGCTAAAAGCTAAATATAAATATTTCGTGCTAAATGAAGAAAAACAAAGCTACATTATGAGTGTGAAGTTAGTTCCGTAAGTTAGCTTCGTTTTTCAGCTTTACGTAAGCAAAAAGGTAAACTAACATTAGTCTTACTCATTGTCTGGATATTTAAAAGAAAAGAACATTTTATAGTGCAATTAACATGTTTTGCTGAAAAATCAATTATGTAAACTTAACAGTCAATTTCGCGAGCATAAATGTTAATAATAAACAAATATAAAGCAAAAAGAAATTTAATAAAGAAACTATTTTTTGAAATTCTGCTCGAATTACGCCTATTGGGGCCGAAAAGGATGGGTTTAAAGATTTATGCACTAAAGGTCCCATATTCAAAGTGTACCAGATCTGAGATATATGACTTTGAAAATTGGTATTTTTTATATGCAAATGAAGTACATGAAAATTTTAAAAAAACCGAAATTTTTAGAAATTGTGCTCAAATTACGCCTAATAGGACCGAAAGGGATGGGCTCAAAGATTTATGCACTAAAAGTTCCATATGCAGAATATGTACCAGATCTGATATATATGACTTTGAAAATTGGTATTTTTTTATGCATATGAGGTACATGAAAATTTGAAAAAAAAAACGGAATTTTTAGAAATTGTGCTCGAATAAAGCCTAGTACAAATTTATTACTTCTTATGTGTCTACGTACATAAATTCTGTTTCAATGAATGTTTTCTTATATTATTTTTTTAAAAAAATCCTTATTTTTAATTTGTTGTTATCAATTTTTTTGTGTTGTTGAATTGTTGATCTGTTTTTGTTTTTATTAGTTGTAAAAATTGTAATAAAAAGTTTTAAAAACGCTTTAAAAATTAGTGCAACTTTTTTTCCCAAAAACGGCTTTTAAAATTCTCAGCGGTCACACTGTTACTCGTATAAAGAGCATGTAAATATTTCAATTATGTTGAAAATATGTCTATATGTACATAAATGCACCTATAATATAACTTATATAATGTATGTAAATATATGTTTTTAAGGTTCAGGAGCGACAAATTCGAAAGCTGTCGATCACGTTATTAACTTTAACTACTTTCAATTTTTAGCAACACTTAAGTAATTAGATAAAGCTTACCTATTTAAGCATTTGGAATTTCAATACATATTATTATTATTATTATTATTATTATTATTTATTTATTGGATTATTTTCTGTACAACAAGACTTAATCTTATAATTATAGTACAGAAACGGTATGCGTTAAACATTAGAAAAAAACAAAACAAAAAACATTTTTAATTATTAAATTTAAATTAAAGTTAATTAAATTAAATATGTGTCTGTGTTAAATTATATTCATTTTCTTATATTGTTGAAAAAGATTTTTCCAATATTTCGGTCAACCTTGTTGACCATCATCAGGGACCTGACAAAATACAATAACAAAACATTAATAACATTAAAAACACTTTTTTTAAAAATTAATGTTAACTAATTAAACATAATATTTTTAAATATTTACTTTTACAAACTTAAATCAACTTATATTTATATCACGTCTGTGTTCAAGTATGTTTTTTTATTAACTGATATTTGTTTTCGTTTTACTGTGCTTGTCTACTATATGCCTATACAATTGAGCGCATTTTTCTGTGTCTGTTTTATAGTTGAGTCTTTTGTTTGGCGGGGTGTCTATTATATGCAACATCTCACGCATAAATCTCTTCTTATAGTTGCTCTCTTGCTGTAAAACTCTCGTGTTAAAAAAATTGAATACTGGAATTATATTCATATTCATATATTCTTGTTAATCGAATAACAAGACAAAAAAATAAAATATGAATAAAAATTAAACAAATTTAGTGTCATCCGATGGATGGCCAAAACAAAAATAAAAGCAAATAATAGAAGTAACTAGTGATAAATGCAAATAGAATGAGAATAAGAGAATACAGAGCTGTATGTGGAATTAGTTCGGTCTGAACAATATAGAACTTTAATATAATTCCAGTATTAAAATTCTTATTAAAGTTTGTTTAAATAGAACAAATCAACATTCAGCTAACAGTAGTACCAAATAAAAAGAGTGCTGACACGAAATCGTAGCTGACTTCAAAAATGCATTTCACGCAGATAGTATCAGGATAACTTAGTTTTGAATAAAAATTTCCATTCTTAGCTATCACAGTTTTAATAAGGAACTTCAAGCCGAATAATTATAAATTATTTTAATTTTTGTTTGTATAAAAATAAATTATTCCGGTTCGGCTTTGGTTTTAAAATATCGTATTTTTTTAGATACTAACAATAACTCTTGCTCTTTTTCAAACGTTTTTGAGAGATTAAGACTAGTAAATTCCCTATCTCTGTGTACTAAATAAAAATTTTTAGAAATTTAAATTTTTTATCATTGCAGGCTTATGAGCTGTCAACTCTTACTGGAACTCAAGTAATGCTCTTAGTTGCTTCAGAGACTGGTCACGTCTATACATTTGCTACACGCAAATTGCAACCAATGATAACTTCTGAAGCGGGCAAACAATTGATACAGACATGTTTAAACTCTCCAGATCCACCGAGCGTTGGGGGTGGTGACCAAAGAATGTCAGCCACTGGATTTGAGGAAACAGAGCTGAGTTACAACATTGCAGATGAGGACTCAAAAGTAAGACAATTAATTTATGGTCATCATGGTCACGCTCATCTCGGACATCCGCAAACTGCAGCTTCACATTATAATATTGACCAAAGTATAATGCAGTCACCATATAGCGGTGGACAGCCTTCCCCCCTTTCTCATTCTCAAGCATACACGCATGGTCATGCTCATCATTCGCATGTGCCACATGCCCCTCATTCCACACATTCCCATATGTCTCATACACATCCTCAACGGTAAAAACTTGCCTAAAGTAGTTTTCAGTTGCACAGATAAATAAATGAATTCATGTTTCAGCATGATAAATTTGGAGTAGCATATCGTCACCTGAAACGCAAAACCCCCTAACTAACATGTTAATAGTTTTACAGAAAAAGAAAAACATTCAAAAAAGAAAGATATTAAATTTTCAATAGAAATTTATTCAATATAAAAACTCATTGATGGCTCATTTATCTTTAACACGAAAATAAATTACGAAAAACTAAGTGTCATATTAATTACCAAATTTAAAAGAAAATTGTAAATAAAAAAATATAAAAGGCACTAACAACTATAATTGTAAATACAAAACTATTTTCGTTGCCAGCCATTTTTCATTACTTTTGAATCACATACAACCGGTTTAACAAAAAAAAATTTTAAAAATTTTAGATAATAATCAAAAAATAGTTTTAAATAACTTGTATCTGTTGCCATTTTTCTGTGAAATAAACACATGTATGCAATATTTCCAAAATTATCTTCATTGAAAATTTAATATTTTAAAAGTATGAACATATGTACGAGTACGTTTTTTATTTTATTTATTTCTGATTGTTAACTTTCAAAAAAAAAACATTTAAATTAAAAATTTACATTTATTTGGAAACCAAATAGATCTAAAAGTTATGATAAAGGATTCATTTTACGGAAAACAAAAACATTTATCGTAAGCATTCTTTAAGGCTTACGATCAGCTATGTTTTCTCTAGAAAATCCAAACTATTTCTCACCTTTCATACGGGTTTTTTACTATAAATCGATAGCCCAGATACGTCTGGTTTGATTAAATTGTAGATATTACAAACCAAAATCTTTTGAAATTCCTGTAATTGGCTCTTATTATAAGTTACAAAATAAGGAGAGGTCGTTACAAATTTAAATTTTTTTTAATTACGAAACCTCTTGATAAAGGCCTTAGTTGCTTTTTTAGAATTTAATAGAATTAAAAAAAAAAGATCTTTAAAATAGACTAAAACATGTTTGTTTTAAAATCCTAAATTTTTTTTATGTTGGGTTTGGTAACCAGTTATTTAATCAATTTTTTAAAAATACATATTAGTAACGGAGGTTTTGAATTTCGGCAAAAAATTACCTTGTTTTTCTTCGTCTCTTACGTTACTTGCTAACTTACTAGATAACCAAAGATTTTTCTAGGTATTCTTAGCACTGTTTCTAAATAAATTGCGCAAAATGCAAAGCTAACGAATAATAATAATTTAGTTATATATTAACTTTGGCATTTTTTTTATACACAAGAAAGAAGTGTTTTTTTTTAGTCAGAAGAAACGGTATTTTTCGTGAAAGTCTGATCAAAATTAACTTTTTGTAACCAAGGGTGTTTTGCGTTTAAGGTTACGATACTTATTATCAATGTAATATTGCAACTTTTGTTATTTTAAAACTTCGTTCTGTATTAATTCGTATCTTTATTTTCTAGATTTTTTTATAAATTAGTTTCAAATGTGTGTATACAGAGCCATATGTTCCCCTTGCATAGGCAAGTATGCATATCAAACTAGTCACTTAATGCTCTATGTCCAATTCTTAAACGAAACTTAATAAGTTATCAGATCATACTTATTTTAACTGTATATATTTTTACTTATTTATACACTTATATACACACCTATAAAATTATTTACATACATATATATTAGTTTTAAAAATGTATAGTAAGGGTTGCCATTAAATCAAATATTTTCTATAACTAATTGCAGTTTTCTATTTTGCAAATCGACGCAAACTTTTTTATAAAAAAATGCTGTCCGGTTTAAATAACTACATTTCAAAATAACTCCCTATTCTTGTTTTTTAAATAAATTGTGTGTAGTTATGGACAATAATTGTCAATTCTTCTGTTTCTGTTCTGTAAAACAAGCAAGTAACATTTGGCGAAACCACAAACCTACTATCAGTTGCTGAAAGAGGGTACACACTTGTTCAATAAGCTTACACGTTTATTTTGGCATTAAAAATTAAATTTATTACATATAATTTTTATTTTCTATTCACTATGCACTTCTCTTTCAATAATTATTAATTTTTTTTAATTTTAATTTTATATATTCTTTCAAACGGTTTCCTTTTACTACCCGCACAGAATATGTATATCTTTACACTTACGAAATAAAACATATCAAAACTTAGTACTAAACTTAATATTAACAAATACTAAAAGCTAAACAGATAAATAAATAAATTTAAGTATATACCACAGTTAAAATACAGCCCTTAAAACCCAGCATTTGGTCGCAGCCCTCAAATCCTACACGTATCAAACTCGGAACATTTATGCGCCATCAAACTGCATTAACACAATAACAAAAAACTAACGACCAGCACCGGTTGAAACAGACAACACCCGAAAAAGTTCCCTCCTGTAGGTACTTAAAAAGAAGTCAAACACTCTAAATGAGCTTGGCAACCCTAACACTAAAAGAGCGTTCCAATATAGGAGGTAACTTAGGAATAATCAAGTGCCTATTCCTTACAGATCTACCAAACTCAAATAAATTAATAAGATAATTAGGAACCCTTAGACTAAAAGTTTTATAAAAATATAACAATATTCTAAACTTAACAAAATTTGCAAAGGATAAGCCTAAAAATTGAGAGATATAAGGTGACACATGTTGCCTTAACTTAAGAGAGTAAAGATATCGAATAACTCTATTAAAACAAAGTCTCACTTTTTTAAAAATGCAGCCTAAAGTACCCGAGTACGCTTCTATGGCATACAGAAATACCGACATTATTAAACCATTAACAATTTGCAAAAATAAATTCAGACTATATAACCTCCGCAAAGTAAAATTCACCTTGGAAACTATAGAATTAATATGACTGTCGAATCGCAGCTCTGTGTCAATAATCAGACCCAGGCATTTAATTTTGTCAACATATTCAATTAGAACACCATTAAAAATGATAGGAAACAACGAAATATTACTAATACCGAAAAGCATTGTCTTAGTTTTACTAGCATTAAGAGTAAGACAGTTCACAGAAATCCAACTACATAGTCGTTGAGCAGTATAATCTATAGCGCTCTGCAACACATCCAAAAAATCAGAATCTCCCTTAAACAAAAGCTGCACATCATCTGCATAAGAAAACGGTTGACATATATTACTAGACACTGTCTCAAAAAGATCATTTACGAACATTAAGAAAAGCGAAGGCCCAAGCACAGATCCCTGTGGCACTCCACTATACATACAACGAATTGCTTCCTATCGGTAAGATGCGAAGATATCAGTCGGCACGCCAAAGAAGAAAAACCGTAAAATCTAAACAGCTTAGTAACCAGAAGCGTATGATTCACCCTATCAAAGGCTTTGGACAAATCCAAGGACAGCAAAACACAAACACCCTTTTTGGATAAAATATTTCTAATATTATCAGTAAGACCAATCAGCAAAGATGTTGTACTTCTATTACATCTAAACCCGCACTGACAATCATGCAAAAGTTGTTTACCCTCAATAAAACCCATGATTTGAATCTTGATAAGATGCTCAACCATTTTTTACAGTACTGGTAAAATAGATATCGGCCTCAAATCCTCAACTCCAAACACGTTGTTATTCTTTTTAATAGGAACAATTTTGGCAATCTTCCATTAACACGGGAATTTCGAAGTCATTAATATTGTATTAACCACCCACAATATATGACAGCCAACAATTGGCATTTTTTTCTAAGAAAGCTAAGCACAAAACAATCACTACCAACAGCTTTAGATTTAATCAGGTTAAAAGCCATAAACATTTCACCTAAATCAACTGACCAAAATGAAAACCCATCCGGACAAATACTAGAAAAATCCACATCATTCCCATTATCGACAATTTGATTCAAAGAAAAAGCATTATTTAATTGACTAGGATCATAACTCCCGTGATCCTCAGAACCACTCCCTTTTCCGTTCCTCTTATGGATAGACCAAACCTGGCTATTATTCTTACTCTCAAAAAGTTTGCTATGGGCCCTCCTTTTAAAAGTTCTGATTACCGTCTTTACTCTATTTCTACACTTACAAAACACCCTCCAATTTTCATTAGTCCTATTACGTAAATACTCATTATAAGCAAGGTCCCTAAGAGAATCCTGGTATTTAGTTTCTGGGGCATTCATCCAGTTTCCACCAGGGATTTTAGATATCCGCTGCCTCAAGGGCACAATTGAATGTAACAACCGTAAATTGTTATTTAAAATCATTAACTGCTCATCAACATTATTTGTCAAGTGCATATTATCAAAGGAGCATTGCTGAAAGAGTATGCCGTGATCGCATTATAATCATAGTACTGGTAACAACTATCCGTAACTAACCTCACAGCTCTTAAAGAAAGAAAAATAAATGAGTGACGCGTAATCCCCGGGCACTGAAATTAATTAGTCTTTAAAACTAACTCTGGCGACGACACCATAAAAAAATCTAACAAAGACGTAGAATTAAAACGAACATCACAATGGGTATAGAATTATGATAAAGGGAAAGACCCAATCTATCACAACCACCACGGACAATCAACGAATTGGTTTGGTCAAATAAATCGTTATTAAAATCACCTCCAATCACAATATTAGAATACCTTACTAGCAAATCAGACACTTTATTCTCAAAGGAAGCAAAATCCCCATGAGGCAGATAAACAACTCCCACTAAAACTTTGACATCACCAATACAAATCTCAGCAAACAAACACTCAACATTGCCATAATTATTACCACTGTATACTACTCTATGCTTAATATCTTTCAAGTGTAAAGAGCTACTCCTCCACCCCTCATATTCGGGCGATCAATCCTAAGAAAAACATAACCAGGAATACTATCAACATCATCTGAAACTGTTTCTTTTAACCACGTTTCACTGACAGCAAAAACACCCAAAAAAGCACCCTCTAACAAGCGCTTAATCTCACAAAATTTCGAAGAACTCGTTTTTAAGGTAAAACTGGTGCAGTTTAAATGGCCTATATTAAGGTTCTGCTTTAAATGACTTAACTGAGATCTAAGAAAGTAATTATCACTATGTAAAGACCCAAGATTCTGGCGAACATCCATATTTAAAACAAAACATTGAGCAAATTTAAAAATAACTACGCAAATGATAATTAAAAATAAAGAAAAAACACAGAAGTGTAATAAACTATCCATAAGCAATTAGGCATCACTATCATTAACAATCATCGGGGGGACTGCAACACCATCATTATTTATCACTCTACCATCATCAACAAGCGTGCCATGTTCCAGATTACTTTTATTCAGCATGTCGAGACATTGCTCCATGTCCAAAAGCCTTTCAGAGTTGTTAGGTAATGTTACTCGAGCTTTTGGCACATCACCATTAATAAACTTATAATAAATAATTGTATTATTAGACCGAAGACTTCTGCACACTGATAAAAGTTTTGCAGCAATAGGTGTCAGATGATCAGCAGGAAATACCTTTGATGAAATATTGCCTCCAATAATATCGCTTAGCATGAGCCAGCGCTTTCTAAAATTAATCATAATTTGATCCCGTTGCATCACCAAGTTAAACTTCATCAAAATAGCCTTGCCGTTGTTTATATACGCACAGTGTTGCACATTACTATGCGAAATCGAAAGACCGCAAAGTGAGGCAATCTTAAAGACCGATTCACTTAAATTTATAATATTGGTTGGCAGCCCTCTTACTACTATGTCTGCTCTATTTAATCTTCTTTCCAAAACGTTGTTATGCATTTCTAAACGCTTAACTGTTGAAACATCATGATTTACATTTACAGCTGCAATTCTATCATTTAGCATTCTAATTTTTTCATCTTGTACAGCCCGATATTTATTAAACAACTCAATAATTTTACATTCAAGAGCTACTATGCTGGCATAAAGTTGTTTTTCCAAAACACGATTGTGTTCCTCAAACTTCTAACCATTATCCGAGGAGATGTTGTGCAATTCCTCCTGTTTATTACCAGGTATTGACGACTTCGCAGAAAGTTTGTCTATTTGTAAGGAGCTACAAAAGTCACACATGTAGTGAAATAATTTTCTATTTTGACAGAACAATTTATGCTGCTCAACAGACACATTTACACAGATTATGTGGAAAAATCTCCCACATAGAGAACATCCAACACTACTTTAAGTTTTTGTGACATTTTTTTTACAAGAGCACACAACAGGTTCCTTTTTAGCAGAAGGCATTTTGGTTGTAGGACTTTTTCTGTTTTCTTATATTTCTTTTTTTTTATTGTTTTCTTTTTTTTTTAATATTTTTATAGAAAATATTGCACTACCAAAAAGTGTAAATAAAAGATGGCGGTTTAAATTACCCACAGCGGCTTCAGACACAACAGCAAGTATCCATAGCGTTGCCAGACTTTTTTTATTTTTTTCAAAAATAAAAAAAAAAACAAAAAAAAAACGTAGTTTTAAACGCACCGTAAAAAGTGCACGAGTGTACAAGAAACTGACGACATTTTTTAAATCCAAAAATTTGTGCACCATTGTAGTTTTTTTTTGCATGATCAACGCTAGATTTAAAGGTTTGTGCATTTGTTTTTGGCCTTGTCGGCATTAACATCATAATGGATACACAAACTACACTTGAGACAAGAAATTTGGTGATATTAATAAAGCAGAAGAAAACTATTGAAAGAAGTCATATCAGAGGAAAATCACAAAAAGTATACAAAGTTGGAAGATCAACGCCCGGTAGATTAAAACTGTTCAGTGACACTTAAATCCATTAAGTATGAAAACTGCAAACAATAATTCCACGGCTAGTACAGTAAAAGTATCGGAACAAATGTCCTTCATCTGGGGTAAGCAAAAGTACAAATGTGGACGTTACTTGCTAATGGTTTATATGGAAAAGTTCTACGATTAAACCACACTTATCAAACAAGAAGCGAAATCTAAAACATAATAAGAAAACTAAAACAAAAAAATATTATTCTGGAACCAAGTAGTTTATACAGATGAAAGTAATGGTATTTTCTTCTATGAGGAAAAATGTTGTCATTTTATGATTATGTAAATTTAGAGAAAAATGAGACTCACCCTAAAAATATGGACACACCAAAGCTTACTGCAAGTTGCCTTCTGTTTGTGTTGTGTGTGGGGATCTGCATGCTACGATCAAGCGCGACAAACTTAAAGATGATCCTAGCGGGAAGAAATGCAGCAGTTGCGCTGGAAACCACGCTTCCAACTAAAGAGGTTGTCCTGTTTTTGATTTATTTAAGTGCTCATCTAAGCCGAATGTAGTTCCTGCCCCTCCTCAGCTGTTGAATATACCAACTACAAACATGCCCCCATTAGCACAACCTACTACAAGTCAAGTTTCTTACGCCAACGCAATAAAGTCTAACCAGCCCAATGCACTAAAACCCACCCAGCAAGCAACACAATGGGAGGTGTCAACAAACGAACCAACTGGGCCCAATTATAGCCGCCTGGAAGGCGTAATTGACAATATGGTTAAATAAATGGCGGGCTTTTTTTCAAATTTTTTTATTATTAAATCATCGATTAATAAGTATTCAAATCTTAAAACTAAGTAATTAATACTAGTCCAGTCAGTGCCAGATTAAAATTTAAGTTCTCACAATATAATTTATTTATTTCAAAGGTTTCATCTAAGGTTTGTTTTTAGGCGGGATCGCCCACTATGTTGCAAGATGCTTAGCGCGAGCGGATTTGAAATACTCCAGCTTGTTTAAATACCTGTCTACACAGTATAAGATTTCGCGTTTTACTAGTGAAACATCTAGATCATTGAGGATTTTGCTGTTTTAAATATAGCAAGGAGCACCAGCTATCATTCTTAAAATTTTGTTTTGACGGCGTTGAATTTTTTCTATGTTAGAGGTGGTAGCAGTGCCCCATATTTGTAAACCGTAGCACCAAATTGGTTTTAAAATTGAGAAATAGTGTACAACCCAGATGAAGCACAGAGTTCCTACCTATTAGTCAGTGGATTTGAGCAGATTTAAGTTTCATTTGCGTCAACTTCACATCTATATAAGAGTTCCATATGAGGCGGCGATCCAGGTGAATACCAAGATTTTTTTTGTCTCGAATCGTTGAGGCACCAATGGTTGTTAATAGTGATTGTGGAGCACGTTTCTTTGCGAAAAGTAAAAGTTATATGTGTACATTTTTGTTCGTTTATTTTTATTCCCCATAACTTTGCCCATTTCTTAACTTGGGTTTTGTTTTGTTGCAGTTGGTTCGAAACCTCTTTAAAGTCTTTACTACTAAGGAAAGCGGTATCATCAGAAAATGTCGACGAGTGTGTAAAACTATCCCTGCGGGGAATGGGTGTCAATTGGTCGGCGTACTCATCCTGTTACAGGTACAAAACATGAATTGGACAATAGTTATTGGTCGTTATCGATTTAAAAGCACACATCCAGTAACTGGTTAAAAGGTGTTAAAGAGGTTAGGGGAAAAAATAGAAATGCTGGTCCCTACACATAAACATACATCTGTTTATATATTCACACACACTCGCGTAAATACAAACAAAGTAGATCGAACAGGATCTTAAACAGTTAATGTAAAATTTGCTTATATAGGATTGACCTGTAATCCGTTCTGAGGGGTTAGTTTTGAACCAATTGTCCCCTCCAATGACAACGCAATGTAAAAGTAACAGGTTCTCTTCATATAAAGTGCAAGAACTAGAAGCAGCCGCTATCCTAAGGAACCGTTCACGTCAATAGTCTTGGACCAGTCCACTTCCCCGTAGGGTATTAGTTGGCATATATGCTGTGTATAGCAAGTACAGAGTTGGACTTAGTATACTCCCTTGAGGTCAGGCTCGAATCCAGCTCAAGCTTTTGGTGGGAGAAATCCTAAATAAAGCACTCAACGCCGGATGAACTTAACAAAATGTTTGCTGATGTATCTCATGTGACTAATGAATCTTTGACAGATAGGTATCTAAACAACATTATGAGTTTTGAAACTGAGAATGAATCTAAATTCCGCTGCGTAAATGAATCTGAAGTCCTTTTTGCCCTCTCCTCCATAAAATCAAAATCAGTTGGTTACGACAATATTGATCCACAATTTATTCATATACTACTACCAAAATTACTACCATTCATAACCTATATATACAACACAATTTTTACTACATATTTTCCCTAATAACTGGAAACATGCTAAAATAGTTCCTATACCGAAATCAAATCACGAATTTAGGCCAATAGCCATACTACCATTTCTTTCCAAAGTAATGGAAAAGTTAATGTACTCACAAATTGATGAATTTTTAAAACGTTTTAATTTGCTGACAGTTTTTCAATCTGGTTTTCGAACTAAACATAGCTGCGTTACAGCTTTAATTAATGTAATTGAGGATATCAGACTGGACATCGACGTTGGAAAAGTAATTTTTTTAGTTTTGCTGGATCACTCTAAAGCTTTCGACACCGTTGATCATTCAATACTTTACTACAAACTGCTTAAATTATTTAAATTCTCAAGAACATCAGCCAATCTTATAAAATCATATTTAAGCAATCGTTTTCAATCTGTTTTTCTAAATGGTGATTATTCAACTTCTCTTCCTGTCCCTAAAGGAGTACCACAAGGTTCAATTATGGGACCACTCTTATTTTCATTGTATGAAACATTGCAATATACATTTATATGCTGATGATGTACAAATCTATTTGAGTTGCTCTGTAGAATCCATTAGTGAAAACGTTAGTAAACTAAATAATGACCTAAACAGCGTCCATAACTGGGCTACTGCTAACACATAACCCACAAAAATCCAAATGCATTGTCATCCATAAGAAGTCTACAAAGCTGACCATGGACTTTCAAATTAAGTTGAACAATCAGCAAATAAATATTGTTTCCTCTGCGAAGAATTTGGGTATTATTTTCAATGAAAACCTTGAGTGGTCAAATCACATCAACGGTATAGTAGGAAACATATACTGCTTGCTCCGTGAACTATGGGTTACGCAGTACTACACACCTTACGTTCGGATTCTTATAGCTAAAACGTACCTTATGCCACGTTTGTTGTACGGGTGTGAAATCTTTGCTAACTGTGACTCTAAAAGTAAAAACAAAATCAATAAAACCTACAACAGAATAATAAGATATGTGTATGGATTACGCAAATATGACCGGCTATCTTCGTATTCAAACAAATTATATGGAATGCCACTAAAAAGCCTTTTAGATGTACGGATTTTAGTATTATTACACAAAATAATATACGAAATGGAGCCATCGTATCTGTATAACCGTTTAACCTTTGCACGTTCAAATAGAGGCAATAAACTAATTCCTTTAAGACATCGAAGTCTCGTATCTGAGCACCAATTTTTTTACATATGCTGTACATCTTCCGAACATTTTACAAACAAACAGCAACGCTAGAGAATTTAAAAAGCTTTTAACTCAACACTTTTACAGTTAATTTTGAAATTTTTCGTTATACCTATTTATTATAATTCATAATTTGTTTTATAAACCTCATTTGTTTAATGTTTTTTTTATACTTTTTTTAATTTTATTTTAAAATACTCTTTAACACGAATTCGTACTTAACTTTTTTAATTCCCATGCTTTAATATAAGATCGAAGATCTTGTTGCGTGGGATAGTCTAATAAATAAATAAATAAATAAATAAAAGTTGAGGGATGTCAAGCAAATAAAGGACGTCCTTTGAGAGACGTGTTTTTAAGACTTGTGAAACAGATTCAATTAAGGGTATGTAGCCGTTGATGCGGTAGTTTATTTCGGCATCTTCAAAATGATTTTTTCTTTAAAATCTAGGCTTTTTAACTAAAATTCCCATACCAGCGCAAATATTTTTTGGCTTTTCAAAAATAGTTCTAAATTCGGTTTGGGCTTTATTCCTTTTAGTCTCAAGACGCATTATCAGGGTTTTTATAAGAGATGGTCCTTTTTGTAAATCTATCAAAAATTTTGAAAGTTGAAGAAAAGCCAACCTTATCAAAACCGTTTTTCCATTCTGCAGGAGGAAAACGATGCCCCGTTACCCGAGAGGAATACTTTTGAGCCTGCCTCAATAGTTGCATTGATCGGTAAAAATAACTTTTCTGTTGGTAACATAAAACGTGGTAACATCTATGAAACTAAAATTCAAGTTCATCACGAAAACGCTTACCATACCACAGTTTCGGAATTTTAACTGAAGTACGCAAAAAGATTAAGGCAGTTTGGGAAGCAAAGGCTTCGAAGCGAAATCTGTGTCAAACATTAGAAACAGAAAAAGGTATCCCCAACCATTTTTCCGAGTGAAGCTTGAGTTTGGTGATGTAAAAACTAAACTCACCCTATCTATGACCTAAAATATATCTTGCATCGTAGAGTTGTAGTTGAAACGCCACATAAACGTACTGGGCCCATACAGTGAAAAAACTGTCAAGAATATGGTCACACCAAAGCTTATTGCAAGTTGCCTTCTGCTTTTGTGGTGTATGGAGACCTGCATACTACGACAAATATCCAAAAGATGATCTGTGGGTGAAAAAAATGCAGCAATTGCAATGGAAATCATACTGCCAACTTATCAAAGCCAAAAGCTGCAACTACGACTTTCTCTGTTCATTTCTCTAAAATATTTACACAAAAACTCTTACAACTGTCCCAGAGTTGCCCCTATACGGATGCAAAGAACATTTTTGTGGGGCATACCTACACGCTACCTTTGCCAAATGTAAGACCGATCCCAAATTATTATTCCTTCCAAATGTTTTTGTGAAACATACTAACCCCCTATCTCCAGCCACAGGGCTGCCATACAAAATGAAAAGAAAATTAAGGTAAAAACCGAAGTCGCTCTTAGAGGAAAAAAAATTTATCACAGATCCCTATTAGTTTTTCCTCCTAATTGTTTTCCTAGAACATTATTACCCCCTGTGTCCATCACTAAAAGGGGATGCCATATAAAAATTATAAAGATAATGTAAAAACGCCCATTACTTCCCAATAGTCGGCCTGACCCCAACTAATTTTCCTTCGCGAACATTTTCCTAGAACATACCCCCTATCTCAGGGTTTCGAAATGTCAATGTGAAGAGTATATAAAATTCGGCACAGCCGAATATAGCGCCCTTACTTGTTATATTTTTGTTATGTATTGTTAAACATACACTTTTTTGGTGCGTTAAGGTAAAAATGCTTCTCATATTTTTATTATTGCTTATTTTATTTCAAACTTATATTTTTTTACTGTAATAACTTTGTAAACCTTTTTAATGATTATAAACTTTGAAAAGATCAATATTTAAATTATCAGAATAAACCGTTGTATTTTTTAAAACAAGGTGTACACCTTTTGTGGCGCTGACAATATGTATGTATATATCGCCAAAGAAGACTGTTCTGCTATCTGTAATAAATTCTTAAATAAATTTTTTGTAAAAATTAATTGTTTTACGGTTTCTCTGTAATATGCAGTTTTTCAAATTCATGTTAAGAAAATATCATTGATATTGTACTTGCCTTCCATTCACTTTATTTCAAAAACAGGAAACATCAGCTCCTAAAAAGTCAAATCTATTTGTATAAAAAAAAACAAAAGCTGGCAAAAGGTAACAATGAACACCCGAAACATTTTTTGTTAAGGGGTTTCAATAGTTTTGCATATTTGTGGTAACAAAATGTAAACAAATTTAATGTTGAATAGAGTTAGGTGGTAATGCCTAGGTTAAATATGTCCGGCTTTTTTACTTAAATATATTAAAACCTTAGGCAGTTTTTTGTTATTTAGAATGTTTTTGGCCAATATTTTAAATGATTTTTATATATTAACTTCTTTAGCTAGTAGGGCCTAAATTCTTGTGTGTAAATAAAAACTTCGGCAGTTTTGTTTCTTATATTATTAAGAAAACTTTGTAGTAAGTTTGAGTCTATTATGTAAGCAACCCATCTTCGGCTACTTAGTTGCCGCATCACTAACTATTTTTTAATTAAAATTTCAGTCGTCAGTTGCCATCTGTAATACAATATCGGCAACTGACAACCAAATTGAAATTGAGTTGGCATACGTAACCGACCCATAAAATAACTCATGCTTTATGCTAGAAAAGAAAACGCCCTTAATTTAAAAAATGGATTACAAATAGACGTATTGGCAACCCTACATGTGTGTTTATTGTAACTTATTATTAATTTTTATATATATATATGTATTTGCAAAACTATCAATATTATCTTTTAGTTTTTAAACCAATCCCTGATTGTAACGAAGTGCCATTAATGCAGATAACTTTTTAAAAAAAAGTTCCTTATTTGCAGTAAAAATCTGCCATTGCTCACTAGATATTAAAAAAAATTTGTACTCAATAAAATACATATATCTTATAAGAATTCATACGTATGTACATACATACATAGATATGAATAGACTGAGGTATTACTATGTGCAATAGAAAAAAATTTTATTTTATGATTTGTGTATGTAAATAAATAACTCACAGAATTTTCATTTACATCGGATTGATGAGCGAGCGTGATCAATTATTTTTATGTAATGTACGTACGATCTCCTTTATGCATAAGGTTTTTAAATTTATCAAAGATTTTTTTACGAAAAATTTGTTTTAATATCTTTAAATAAATTCTTATGATAAGGGCCAAGTATGTACACAGTCGTGCTGCAATTACTCGAGAATGGAGTACAGTTTTTTCATGCATTTTTTTAGTTAAAGATTATTGCAAACGTGTCACAACAAGGAAGTTTTTGGCTTTTGTATTTTTATTAAGTCCTTATAGAATAAAGCTGCAAAACTATCGACAGTCGGCCTATTCGATAGTGAAAGATTAAGCTTTCAATAGCATTAAAAGTTTAGAAGGGTAATAAGTCTTTGCACCCTTTTATATTAAATATTATTATGATTTAAAAAAAAATTAAAAATAACTAAGGTATTTAATGCATTAAAAACAAGAAAGGGCGCTGTAGCTGGCTGTGCCGAATCGTATATTCCCTTTAGATTGGGTTTTTTTTAACATATTGATCTTCAGGATCATAGAACTTTCTTTTATTGAAATTATATTAAAACAAACAAAAAATAAATTGTTATAGGTATTAAAAACATGGTTTGTTCTGCACTTATTTGTTAAACAAAAATTTTTTATAAGAAAGGCAGACATATTATGCAAATAAGATTCTTTCTAATATAAAAAATTAATGCAAATAGAATAAAAAACATTTTCTTAGAAAAATGTAGAAAGCACGTTTTGTTTTGTGGATACCTCATGTATGGATTTTGTACTAAAATAAACTTGGCAATCGCAATAATTTGTCTATATCTCGGGACATACTTAACCGATCTTGCCGATTTTAAAAAGCGATCGTCTCAGGGATAGTTCTGATGCTTCGACATAAACACCTGGTCAATGGCACTTAAATTGTCGGCGGAAATTTGACTTCAAAGACAAACAGACGGACATGGCTAAATCGACTTCCCTACCTTTAAGAATTCAAGACATATACATACATATATATATAAAGTATATTATGAGGTCGCAAATGAATATAAAGAAAATTACAAACGGAAACGGTTTGTACGTTTTAATAGGTTTATTCGTTTACTCTTCCAGGAAAGTCCAGTAACTTAGCAAATACTGAATAATTTCACGAAATTTCTCTCACTTAACATTTTTGAAGTAAAAAGTACGCGAACGGAAAATTTAACTACTCAAAACAGCTAATAGATTTAAATATATTGCAATTACTTGATTACTCGAAAAAATGCTTTAAATTTGCTAAGCAAAAACAAGCAGACTTTTGTGAGTGGCGTTAACTTGGTCTAGGGCAAGGTATATTGAACAAGGTAGGGACAACTGATCAGCTGACTTCTATTTCCGCCATATGACTTCTAACTTAGCTTGGACACTTGTTTATGTTATACAATGGTTGTGTACACTGTGTGTATGTGAATTCGCTACATTTTCGACAACCAAGCTGGAATTAGCAACAACAAAATACATGCTGAAATTTTACAGGAAGTTGTTGTTTTAGGGACGTTCCCACCTTCTTATTCCACCATGGTCTAGGGGTTAAAGTCTACTACGATCACCATCACAAACAATGGGCTTGCTCCCTATGCCAAAATATTTTTTTCAGAAATGCTACCTTTACTTTGACCCATATAATCCAGTCAGACAGATATGTAATTAGTACCCTTATTTATGTCCCTTGCGGCTCAACATTTATAAAAATACCCATATTTTGTGTAGACCTGTCAAATGTATATTAAATTATATTTCTACCTTAATTTGTTTAGAAGTTACTTAGTGGATTTAGGCACTATCAATATTCAGTTTTTTATTTGTTATACCCCTTAGGGTTAAAAATTTCGAAAAAGCGCTAGACACGGGTTAATTTATTTTTTATTTGGTTTCTATTGTGTATAGTTAAGGAGATATTAACATTCAGTTTCCATGTTTGGCCCATTTTTACTCCCTTTAGATCCGAGTTTCCTGAAATCCCGCCATAGTGAATCTGCACATCATGAAATGTATCCGAAGTCCAAATTTTAAGTTAACAGCTCTACGCATTTGAGTTGTGAGAAGATGAATGAGTCAGTCCGTCACTAACGGTGTTCCTTTTTATATATAACTAGATACATATGTATATTGGTGTCCTAAACATACTTACAAGTTTTGATAGTTTGATAGGAAAAACAAAAAGCTATTTTTTTCATATTTTTATTATTGAATCTTCGCCTTTGGCGAACTATTAATAAGTATTCAAATCTTAAAACTATTAATTTTTATTAGACCAGCCAGTGCCAGACTAAAATTTAAGTTTTCATAATAAAATAAAAACTACAGTTTAATTTTATTAATACATTTTTCTTAATATTAACAAATGTTTTAATGGTTAAACCTATCAGCCTACCTATTGTATACAAATTGTATGTTTAAAAAACAGTGGACTGAAGGCTTCGACAAACTTCTTTTATTTAGATCTGCCCTTTGTAATATTTTATAGACATTAAATAGTTCCTTTAAATATAGGAGTAAATCTACAGCCGGCTACTGGGCTTGTTGTATTCTGTACTTGTTAACTGATGTATTTTTTTTTTTTTTTTTTTTTTGATGGCTATCGAAAAACTCTCCGCCAAAAATAAAAATATCGATACTATTGATTGTTTTGCAGCGTTAGTTCGGAGCATAAACGTTTCTAAAGTTAAACAAAAGATAAAATCATAGTACAAAAAACAAGATATACTCGTTTCTACAACAACAATTTTCATAAAAAAAACAACAGGCGATTTATTTGTGTAAAATTTCCTGACTTGTCGAAAAAACGCGCGCATTTCAGAGAAGGAAGTTGCATGTATTTTGTTGTGTAAATATTATATATGTTATGGTCTGATTTAAAAAAACGTTGCATTTTTTCAACTAGGTCAATGTATAGGGTGATCATTTATTTCTGGTTCGAAATCAGTACACTTTTCTTTTTTTTTTATATAAAAAGTTTTTTTGATTGAGTTTTCGTTTTATTTATTAGTTGAACTATTTGTTTTTAAGACAATTTTTTTTCTTTATCAGGCTCAAGTTCAATACTATACTAAATTCTCATTTATTTGCAAATGAAGAAATTAATAAACTAACAACCGAACAAAGAGTACTGATGATAAAAATCGTAGCTGTTTTTCGAAAATGCATTCTACTCGGCTAGTATCGGTAAAAATCTTGTTTTTTCAATAAAATTTCCTTTCTTAACTAACGCTAATAAAGTAGTAAAAACTAAAAATATTAATTCCTTCATTTGCAAATAAATGAGAATTTAGTATAGTATTGAACTTGAGCCTGATAAAGAAAAAAAATTGTTTTATTGATTTTTATAGTCTAAGAACCACTTCCGGTTATGGCGACCGACTTAAAATTACTTGCTAAGTTGATTTAAGCATGTCCGTTCTCCCGTCTTGTGTTCTTGTAGCCAAAGTGTAGGTTGTCTTTGTAAGAAAAAATAACAAAAAAAATATTGAGTTTAAAAAAAAAATTAATTAAAACAGTTAGATTTTTTATACAAAAAGCCACAAATGATAATCTGTTTAAAGTGTCGCTTACGTATGGCAATCATATTTTTGTTCGGGTGCTGGCTGACGAAATTATATTACAGATGCTAACTGACGACTAACTGTTGCCAATTTTAAATAACAAGTGTTACAATGTGGCAACCAAGAAATCTTGGCTGCAGCTGGGTAACGCAACTGAAGTGGGATGCTGTACATAATCGACAAATAAAATGGTAAAATAAAAAATAAATATGTAAAATGGTTTTATATTAGTTCACTAAACAAACGAGTTCGTTACTTTTTTAACATAAATCGGCAATATTTATTCTCTATGGTGTTTTTCGGAAAAAATAGGATTTGTTTGTTAATTTTAACGTCATAGCAAACAATATTTTATATAACTGTAAGGATATTTCGCGCTCTTCCTTATTTATTTTACCTAAAATAAAAAGTTTTTAAAGGGAACCAGGTTTTTTAAATAGTATTGCTTAAATTTTTATATCTCAAATTTGTTTTTTTATTAAGGAAACCTAAACAAAATTTTTTTTTTTTTTTTTTTTTTTTTTTGTTTCATATATTTATTATTGAATCTTCGCCTGTGGCGAACTAACAATAAGTGTTCAAATCTTAAAACTAGGTAGTTAATATAAGTCTAGCCAGTGCCAGACTAAAATTTAAGTTCTCATATTAATTATCAAGCTTCATATAAGCGCAATAGTATCCCTCCTTTTCAGGCGGGTGTGCCCACTATGTTGCAGGATGTTTCGGGCGAGCGGATTTGGGTGAGCTTCCAGCTTATTTAAATACTTGTCCACATAGTTCAGGATTTCGCATTTAACTAGTGGAACTAGTAGATCCTTGTGGATGTTGCTGTTTTTAACATACCAAGGAGCACCAGTTATCATTCTTAGGATTTTGTTTTGCCTGCGTTGAATTTTTTCTATGTTGGATGCGGAAGCAGTGCCCCATAATTGTATACCGTAGCACCAAATTGGTTTCAAAATCGATTTGTAGAGTAGAAGTTTACAATCAAGACGAAGCACAGAGTTTCTGCCGATTAGCCAATGAATTTGTGTAGCTTTAAGTTTCATTTGCGTCAACTTCGCATCTATATGAGGCTTCCATGTGAGGCGGCGGTCTAGGTGAATACCAAGATATTTTGTCTCGGTTCGTTGAGGCACCATATGGTTGTTAATAAGAATTGGAGAGCACGTTTCTTTGCGTAAAGTAAAAGTTACGTGGGTACATTTTTGTTCATTTATTTTTATTCCCCATAACTTTGCCCATTTTTCAACTTGGGTTACGTGTTGCTGCAATTGGTTTGAAGCCTCTTTAGGGTCTTTATGAATACTAAGAAAAGCAGTATCATCAGCAAATGTCGACGTGTGTGTAAAACTATTGGTTGGCATATCTGCTGTGTAAAGCAAGTACAGAACTGGACCTAGTATACTCCCTTGAGGTACACCAGCCCCTATTGTTTGAGAAGAACTTATTTGGTTTCCCTCTTTGATTTTAAACTGTCGACCGGTTATGTACTTTTCTAGTAGGTTGAAAATATTAGCTGGAAGGTTTAGCTTTAGTTTGTTTAACAGGCCTTCGTGCCATACTTTATCGAAAGCTTGAGAGACATCTATAAAAAGCGCGGAGCAGTACTTTTTTTCCTCGAAAGTTTTTCTTATAACCTGCACCAGTCTGTGAGTTTGTTCTATTGTGCTATGTTGACTTCTAAAGCCAAATTGGTGATCTGGAATGCAGTTGTTTTCATTCAGGATCGGAGTAAGCTTGTTTTTAAGCAGCTTTTCAAACAGTTTTGACAAAGTTGGTAACAAACTTATAGGCCTATAAGACTCCACCTTAGAAGGATCTTTACCAGGCTTAGGAATCATCTTAACTAAGGCAACTTTCCATATTGGTGGAAAATGTTCAAGCCGTATTATGGCATTAAAAATAAAAAGAATTATTCTTTTTGCTGTTAAAGGCAGCTCAATAAGCATTTTGTTGCTTATTGTATCAACGCCAGGAGCTTTTTTATCATTAAGGTTAGCTATAGCTTCTACCACATCTGAATATCGGAAACGTATTTCTATGGGACGTCTAGAAACAACAGGCGGTAATTCCCTCACGTCAGTGCATGTATTAGGAGTGAACACGTTTCTTAAATGGCTTGCGAGCAGATCGCATTTTTCTTCATCATTTCTAGCCCAGGATCCTCTTAGATTGCGCAGTGGTGGTTTTGCGATTACGGGTCTTTTGAGACGACTGGCTGATCGCCATAGAGAATAATTTGTTTGAGGGGTTGCGTCTAGACCTTCCAAATACTTCTTAATTGATGCAATTCTGTGTACCTCCAGCAAGTTTTTTAAGCGATTTGTACACTCTTTTAGCTTCGTTTTAAGTTGGGGCGATCTATGCTGTTGCCATTCTCTTCGCGCTCTCCTTTTTTCAGATAAAAGCTCCTCAACATCGACAGAAAAAATTTTGTTGTATTTGACCTGACGGTATGTTGAAGAAGCATGTTCAACGGCTTTTTTAATGTTTTCATTTAGGATATTTAGGCAATCATCGATTTCTTGGGGAGTTTTTAGTGGTATGTGTTCCGGGCAGTGAGAGCTGATATATTTTTTATATTTTAACCAATTTACTCTTTTTGATAAGAAAAAATCACTAGTTGCTATTTGGTGAGGACTGCAAATAGTGATAATTGTGGGTGAGTGGTCAGAAGATAAATCGAAGGAGGCTTCAGCCTCAATAAGGTCCGGTGATATACCTTTTGCCACGCCAAAATCTATTACGTCTGGAATTTTATTATTGTCCGTTGGCCAATAGGTTGGTTGTCCAGTTGAAATAACGAAAAGTCCTATTTCCGACACTGAGTCATACAAAACACGACCTCTGGGACTAATTAGGCGGGAGCCCCAGTATGTGTGCTTAGCGTTATAGTCTCCAGCAGCTATGAAGCGGTGACCTAATGATTTGTAGAAACTGTTGTACTGATCCTTCGTTATGGAGAATCTGGGTGGACAGTAAACTGATGAAATAACAAGGTTATGGAAAAATTCATCAATGCAGACGTTCGTAGCTTGGATATAACTTTCCGAGAGGCCACCCAACCATTGGTGTTTAATTCTTGATTTGATTAGAATAGCCGAGCCACCACATGATCTATCCCTAGGATCCTTTGAATCGTAAAAAGAATAACCACTAATTTTAAAAGTGCTTCTAGATGTCATATGAGTCTCAGAAATACACATAACATCGATTTTTTGGTTCATCAAGAAATATTCGAGCTCGTTTTTGTGTTGGCGGATGCCGTTTGCGTTCCAGAAACAAACCCTGAGGCAGTTCATGGTCTTTTAAGCATAGCCTGCAGAAAAGCAGACTGCATTTTTTGCATTTCTTGCATCATGTTGGCCATTTGCGCCATAATCTGCGTAAATTGTGTGACCATATTGTCAATTACGGCTTCCAGGCGGCTAAAATTAGGCCCGGTTGGTTCGCTAGTTGGCACTTCTTGTTGTGTTGTAGGCTGGGTAGACTTACGTGAATTAGGCTGGTTAGACTTTAATGCGGCGGCGTAAGAAACTTGATTTGTAGCTGGTTGTGCCAATGGAGGCATATTTGTAGTTGGTATATTTAAAGGCTGGGGAGGGGCAGGAACTATGTTCGGCTTAGTTGATCGCTTAACTAAATTAAAAACAGGACAACCTCTATAGTTGGCAGTGTGGTTTCCCCCGCAGTTGCTGCATTTCTTTATCCTAGGATCATCTTTTGGCTTGTCGCACTTGGTCGTATCGTGCAGATCCCCACACACAACACAAACAGTAGGCAACTTACAATAAGTTTTAGTGTGGCCATATTCCTGGCAGTTTAAGCACTGTACGGGCCCAGATCGCTTATGTGGCACTTCCACAGTGACTCGTCGGTGCATAATATATTTTAAATCGTAGATGGGGTGAGTTTCACTTTTTTTCAATTTGATATCACCAGGCTCAAGCTCCACTCGGAATAATGGTTGGGGGTGTTTTTCCCTATTTCTCATATTCGATACCGTCCTAACCATAAACCCTTTGTTTAACAAACTGGTCTTGATCTCTTCTGGGTCAACGTTAGAATCAATGCCTTTAATAACTACCTGAAGGCCTTTTGCGGTCTTGAGTTGGTAGGTATAGAAGTTTTTTCTGAGTTTTTCGAGCTCCGAAACCGTGGCGCGGTAGGCGTTTTCATGGTTCACTTGAATTTTTGTCTCAAATATGTTACCGCGTTTAACGTTTGAAACATAAAAGTTATTTTCCCCAATCAAACCGACTAAAAACTTGACGAGATCATTTGAGTTTTTTTCCCTCAAATAAATGGGAGGTGGCTTAAAGGACTTTTTTTCACTAACATGGGCCTCATTATCCTCTTGCAAAATTGCAAAACGATTTTGCGATGAGGTTGGCCTTTCATCATCTTTTAAAATTTTTGCAGGTTGAGATGCTTCTGCCGATTTAGGGCTCCTTCCCCTTTTAAGAACTGTTACGTACCTGTCCATCCCTACCTGGATCTTAGGAGCACACGCAGAAATTGGGCCCGTAGCGCCTTTAGCAGCTGTTGGTGCGACACCAGAACTTGATAAAGAAGACCGCGATGAAGATGGCACCTCGGTATTTTTTTTATAATTTTTAAACAGAGATTGGGCTAGATTTGTCCCTTGTTCAGTACATTTATTCAAATTAGGCACACTTGCACTTAAATTATTTGTATTTGTTTTCGGTTTTGCACTTAAATAGTTTCTATTATATTCAGGGTCTCTAATGTTTTCATTGCTAACGCTTGCTGAGCTTAACACAATGTAAGCATTTCGGCTATTAGGCCCACTGTCACAACGATTACTGTTACTCATTAACCGTTTGGTTTTTTTGTTTTGTTTAGTTTGTTTTTATTTTCGATTCTCACTTATGTCTTGTAGGTATGTATATTAACAAATATTTTTTTTTGTAACTTATTACAAATATCACCTATTACAAATATACACTCGCGTAGACACGTCCGTACACTACGAGATTAAGAGAGCAACAAAATTTAAAGTCGCTTTTTAAATGCAAGAAAACGCAAAAGGCGATTATAGCCCAACAATTCACAAAAAAAACTGCAGCTAATGGTATGGCTGGTAAATAGCATTCTTTTAGGGATCGTTTGAATGTTTAAACGACGACACCGGTTACAAAAAAAAAGCGTTCGCACAACAAGTGTCAAAAGGTTGCTGAAAAATATTAAAATAAAAATTAAGTACGATTGTTGTCAAAAGGTTGCTGAAAATATTAATTGAAAAATTAAGTACGATTGTTGCCTAATAACAATGGTCGAATGATCTCAAAAACACATAACAAAAGCTATTGTCAAAATTACTCGTAAGAGCATCATTTTCAAGAGCCAAACAGCAATCGCCTGGGACAAGGTATATTAAACAAGGTAGGAGTAAATGATCAGCTGACTTTTATTTCCGCCATATGTTTTCCAACTTAGCTTGTCAAATTTTTTATGTTCTATAATAGTTGTGTATACTGTTTGTATGTGTTATTGCAACATTTTTGACAACCAAGCTGAAATTGAGCAACAACAAAATACATGCTTTTACAGGAAGTTGTTGTTTTAGGGACGAGGTCACCTTTTTATTCCGCCATGGTCTGGGAGATAAAAAAGAGTCGCCAAATAATCGCTCGTGTCAGATAAACGTTTAAACTTCAGCTGGGTCACTTTATGCATATATATATTTTGGTTTAACTATCTAGTTTGGTGGAAACTTAAGTTTTTTAAGAAAAAAATTTAAAATAGAATTTTATATTGAACAATCAGTACAATCAGTACTTTTTCTCAAATATCAGTATACAGATTTTAATCAGTAGACTAAACCAAAAATTAGTACATGTACTAATGGAATCGGTACAAATGGTCACCCTAGTTATGTACCAATGTATATTTACAAATAAATTTAATAATTATATTAATATCAAAAATTTTCGTTCTGACTAAATGTCCAATATTTAACAAACGCGAATTCACAAATGTGTATCTTATTTATAAAAACTTTTCTTAAATAAAACTATTTTTTTTTTTCAAAACATGTTTATAATTTTTTATTTTTTCTTTTCTCAACTCTTTTGACTTAAATATGTAAAAGCTATACATCGCAAAATCTTTAAAATCGACTTATTACCATATATTAATGGTATTTTATTATATTTATTGGACATCAAGTTGAGACAAGAAGAAAATTTAATAGTATCAACATTTGCATCTATGGCGTAAAAACATGAGTACATAAGTATGCTACACATTAAATTGTAGTGCATTTTGCAAAGAATTGGCTACTTTTGCAAAGGTTTTAAACCTATATTTACAATTATTTATTCATATATTTATAGTATAAATGCAAATTATGGTTTGAGAGCCCCTAAAATATCAATAAATGGAATTTTTTCAAAAAAGGCTCTTTTTACAATACGTTTCATTTCTAAATTAAAAACGACAATTGTGACAACTGAAAACAAAAATAACTGATAATTAGCTGCGTCAACGAGTATACCTTGTTTTTCTTACCATGGATAAAAGCTAATGCTCGTATTCATAATAATTAAAGTAGGCTTATTTATTTGACAAATATGCAATAGACATCTGTCAAATAAGCGCTTAACAGCCCGACTTTATTTTTTATGAATATGGGGGTAAAAGTTTATGCTAATCATCAACGCGGCAATGAGTTTTCGCATTCTTAACTTTGTGCTCGTTTTTGTGTCAAAAATGCCTTAAAAAATGTTTAAAGTCTGGTAAATTTACACATATTCAACTTTTTGGATAATAGCGTTGAACGTGAGTGTTCAAAACTTTCAGTTATAAGAAGATTACAAAAACTAAAAAAATGCTACCTTGTCAAATGGAAATTTCCTTTCTAATGCAATGCTAAATCGATAAAGCATTAAAAGATGTTCCCCATCACTCTCGGGCCACTTGCAGATAATCAACGTGCAACTGCATCCATATAAGACAGTACTATGTGTATTAGTAGTATATATTTTGTTTGAATGCTTGTGTCTTTAAATTCATTTTATCCTTATAAAAACTCATCCTATGAAGAATGTTTTATAATGGAAAATGGAACGAGTACAATTTATCATTTTACATTAATTATAAACACCAAGCATGTGTAGTTAGATTTTTTTATTTTAATATAAATTGTAGTTTTTTAATTTCTGTCAAACAGAACATTTTTATCCGAAATAAAAATTGAAAAATAGTATTAAGCGAATGTGTATTTTTTATTGTATATTTGAACAGTTAATTTATCATCTACATAAACATGCATACATTCTTTAACTTGCTCGATGCATTTCACTTAATTCTAATTAAACAATAAAGATACCATTAAGTAAGTACATGAACTACAAATAATAATAATTAAAAACATATAATACATACATACATATTTATCAGGCGCTTTATTTAGGTAAAAATAGAATATTAGATGAAAATTAATGCAAACTATATATATGAATCAATTTTAAACACATCCATATTTTATAAACAAGAAATTACGGTTTCAGCAGGCGTGCATCCAGCTTGTTGGGGTGGTAAATTACGAAATTTAGTTATACAATCAAATCCCGATAATTCATACCCCGATAAATCGTAATTCCCGATGATTCGTAATAAACTGTCGGTCCCTTGAAAAAATCTCGTTAATTCGTAAAATTTCCATACATTTTGATCCCCTCGGTAATTCGTAATTTTTTTTTTCAAATAAAATCTTCTTTACCTCTTATAAATCGTAATTGTTTGCTAACTACCACTTATAATTCGTAATAAAAACAACAAAAACATGGAAAGAATGATTTTTTGTTTACCGCTATTTTTTTTTTACGTGGCTTTTGCTTGTGTGTATGTTTATTTTCTTAAGATAAGTTTGTTACAAAAATACATGTATTTTACGCTAAGTAAATGAATTTGCTACTTTATTTTATGTATTTATATTATTTATTTTGAATTTATTATTTTTAACAATTAATTTTTATGTTTATTTTTATTGTTTTATTAAATAAATTGAAAAACCCCGTTAATTCGTATTTATTTTACTTTAACCCCGTTAAATCGAAACCCCGCTAAATCAAAAACCCCTATAATTCGTAAGAAATGACCGGTCCCTTGCGATTACGAATTATCGGGATTTGACTGTATTCGAATTTTTGCTCGTTCCAATGAGTTGTCAATGCTTTTAATATAGGAATTCTTATACGAATCTTTCAATTTGAATTCGAATTAAATGCTGTTATTGCCGTCTTATGTTGTTATTAAAACTTTTACATTAACATTGAACTCATAAACATATACATACATACAATAATGTGTAAAAATATGCAAACATAACTTAAAAAATAAACCTAAATGTTTAAATTACTATAAAAGTCTTTATAACTAAGTTTAAAGCTCATTGAAAATATAAAGGGAAACTAGCTACTTTGTAACACGCTATTATACAATATGTTAGGATTTTTTCCATTTGGTGTCAAAATGTTTAAATTAGTACCCGAGAACAGGAGATACACAATCAATTAGAAAAACTGGGGGTTTCCAAGTGCAAAACAAGAAATCTGGAGAGTTTAAAGTTGACATTTATTAATTGTTAAAACAAATGCTTGTTTAACTGGAAACTGCAAGCATTTAAAACTAAGGGGCAATTCTTTTGTAAAAATTGGTATACGCGGCTTACACCTTCCTCTGCGGAGGGCCTTGTCAGTATTGTTGCTCCAATAGTATTGCCAAGTAAGTACATATTAATAGTTGAATAGTTTTAAATTTATATTTTACAAATTTTTGATTTTTAGTTTGGCTTTAGTTCATATAATTTCTTTTTATTAGAAGAAATTATTATTTTCCGTTAATGTTGAAAGAAACTTTCAATTTGAAAAAAGCTGATTTTTCTACCGCTACTAGCCGAGTAGAATGCATTTTCGAAAGCAGCTACGCAATTTCATCATCAGTACTCTTTGAACGGTAGTAGTATATTTGGTTGTAAACATCACCTATTTAACTTACATGTAACAGAGAAAAGTATACGGTATCAGTGTTTTCCTTCTGTTTTTATCTTGTAAGTTAGGACGAAGTTTATTTTTCATATACACTATGCTTTTTTCCATTGAAAGTCTCTTTGGCAACACTTGACTAACGGACAAGCATTTGTCCATCTCTCAGATGGAACGAAACGCTTTTTATTATTGTATATCATACAATAGGGGTAATCACTTTTTAATTTCTTTTTTTGTCAACGACAAATTGACAGAAATTATTAAAGATCATTTTTCACCGTGCCATGTGTGAGGTATATGTTAATTTTTATTTATTGTTGAACTAATTGTTTTAATACAAATTTTTGATTTTTAGTTTGGCTTTAGTTCATATAATTTCTTTTTATTAGAAGAAATTATTATTTTCCGTTAATGTTGAAAGAAACTTTCAATTTGAAAAAAGCTGATTTTTCTACCGCTACTAGCCGAGTAGAATGCATTTTCGAAAGCAGCTACGCAATTTCATCATCAGTACTCTTTGAACGGTAGTAGTGTATTTGGTTGTAAACATCACCTATTTAACTTACATGTAACAGAGAAAAGTATACGGTATCAGTGTTTTCCTTCTGTTTTTATTTTGTAAGTTAGGACGAAGTTTATTTTTCATATACACTATGCTTTTTTCCATTAAAAGTCTCTTTGGCAACACTTGACTAACGGACAAGCATTTGTCCATCTCTCAGATGGAACGAAACGCTTTTTATTATTGTATATCATACAATAGGGGTAATTATTATTATTATATTAGGGGAAATTATTAAAGATCATTTTTCACCGTGCCATGTGTGAGGTATATGTTAATTTTTATTTATTGTTGAACTAATTGTTTTAATACAAATTTTTGATTTTTAGTTTGGCTTTAGTTCATATAATTTCTTTTTATTAGAAGAAATTATTATTTTCCGTTAATGTTGAAAGAAACTTTCAATTTGAAAAAAGCTGATTTTTCTACCGCTACTAGCCGAGTAGAATGCATTTTCGAAAGCAGCTACGCAATTTCATCATCAGTACTCTTTGAACGGTAGAATTGTATTTGGTTGTAAACATCACCTATTTAACTTACATGTAACAGAGAAAAGTATACGGTATCAGTGTTTTCCTTCTGTTTTTATTTTGTAAGTTAGGACGAAGTTTATTTTTCATATACACTATGCTTTTTTCCATTAAAAGTCTCTTTGGCAACACTTGACTAACGGAAAATAATAATTTCTTCTAATAAAAAGAAATTATATAAACTAAAGCCAAACTAAAAATCAAAAATTTGTATTAAAACAATTAGTTCAACAATAAATAAAAATTAACATATACCTCACACATGGCACGGTGAAAAATGATCTTTAATAATTTCTGTCAATTTGTCGTTGACAAAAAAAGAAATTAAAAAGTGATTACCCCTATTGTATGATATACAATAATAAAAAGCGTTTCGTTCCATCTGAGAGATGGACAAATGCTTGTCCATTAGTCAAGTGTTGCCAAAGAGACTTTTAATGGAAAAAAGCATAGTGTATATGAAAAATAAACTTCGTCCTAACTTACAAGATAAAAACAGAAGGAAAACACTGATACCGTATACTTTTCTCTGTTACATGTAAGTTAAATAGGTGATGTTTACAACCATATACACTACTACCGTTCAAAGAGTACTGATGATGAAATTGCGTAGCTGCTTTCGAAAATGCATTCTACTCGGCTAGTAGCGGTAGAAAAATCAGCTTTTTTCAAATTGAAAGTTTCTTTCAACATTAACGGAAAATAATAATTTCTTCTAATAAAAAGAAATTATATGAACTAAAGCCAAACTAAAAATCAAAAATTTGTATTAAAACAATTAGTTCAACAATAAATAAAAATTAACATATACCTCACACATGGCACGGTGAAAAATGATCTTTAATAATTTCTGTCAATTTGTCGTTGACAAAAAAAGAAATTAAAAAGTGATTACCCCTATTGTATGATATACAATAATAAAAAGCGTTTCGTTCCATCTGAGAGATGGACAAATGCTTGTCCGTTAGTCAAGTGTTGCCAAAGAGACTTTTAATGGAAAAAAGCATAGTGTATATGAAAAATAAACTTCGTCCTAACTTACAAAATAAAAACAGAAGGAAAACACTGATACCGTATACTTTTCTCTGTTACATGTAAGTTAAATAGGTGATGTTTACAACCAAATACACTACTACCGTTCAAAGAGTACTGATGATGAAATTGCGTAGCTGCTTTCGAAAATGCATTCTACTCGGCTAGTAGCGGTAGAAAAATCAGCTTTTTTCAAATTGAAAGTTTCTTTCAACATTAACGGAAAATAATAATTTCTTCTAATAAAAAGAAATTATATGAACTAAAGCCAAACTAAAAATCAAAAATTTGTATTAAAACAATTAGTTCAACAATAAATAAAAATTAACATATACCTCACACATGGCACGGTGAAAAATGATCTTTAATAATTTCTGTCAATTTGTCGTTGACAAAAAAAGAAATTAAAAAGTGATTACCCCTATTGTATGATATACAATAATAAAAAGCGTTTCGTTCCATCTGAGAGATGGACAAATGCTTGTCCGTTAGTCAAGTGTTGCCAAAGAGACTTTTAATGGAAAAAAGCATAGTGTATATGAAAAATAAACTTCGTCCTAACTTACAAAATAAAAACAGAAGGAAAACACTGATACCGTATACTTTTCTCTGTTACATGTAAGTTAAATAGGTGATGTTTACAACCAAATACACTACTACCGTTCAAAGAGTACTGATGATGAAATTGCGTAGCTGCTTTCGAAAATGCATTCTACTCGGCTAGTAGCGGTAGAAAAATCAGCTTTTTTCAAATTGAAAGTTTCTTTCAACATTAACGGAAAATAATAATTTCTTCTAATAAAAAGAAATTATATGAACTAAAGCCAAACTAAAAATCAAAAATTTGTATTAAAACAATTAGTTCAACAATAAATAAAAATTTACAAATACCTCACACATGGCACGGTGAAAAATGATCTTTAATAATTTCTGTCAATTTGTCGTTGACAAAAAAAAAAGAAATTAAAAAGTGATTACCCCTATTGTATGATATACAATGATAAAAAGCGTTTCGTTCCATCTGAGAGATGGACAAATGCTTGTCCGTTAGTCAAGTGTTGCCAAAGAGACTTTTAATGGAAAAAAGCATACTGTATATGAAAAATAAACTTCGTCCTAACTTACAAAATAAAAACAGAAGGAAAACACTGATACCGTATACTTTTCTCTGTTACATGTAAGTTAAATAGGTGATGTTTACAACCAAATACACTACTACCGTTCAAAGAGTACTGATGATGAAATTGCGTAGCTGCTTTCGAAAATGCATTTTACTCGGCTAGTAGCGGTAGAAAAATCAGCTTTTTTCAAATTGAAAGTTTCTTTCAACATTAACGGAAAATGATAATTTCTTCTAATAAAAAGAAATTATATGAACTAAAGCCAAACTAAAAATCAAAAATTTGTATTAAAACAATTAGTTCAACAATAAATAAAAATTAACATTTATATTTTACTATAAATATTAAATAATTTTCTAAAACAGTACAAAGTTATCTCATATTGTTATACTAACACCACATATGTGGTAAGGGTATATGGGTTTGTGAAAATTTTTTTAACACCCTAAAGTAAAAGTCTGAGACTCATCTTCAACTTTACTGACAGGTTTTTAGCATAAAAACAAAGCCTACCGCAGGGCGTGGCACCGCCTTTTTTCAAAAAAGCTATAGCCTATCGCACACTCAACGCTTAGATGTACTTTTTTTTTTTTCTTCATATTTTTTATTATTGAATCTCCGCCGTTGGCGAACTAACAATAAGTATTCAAAGCTTAGGGCTATATATTTAATATTAGTCCTGCCAGTGCCAGACTAAAATTTAAGTTATCATAAGGAAATAAATAATTTCATCTAAGCGCAATAGTATCCCTCCTTTTCAGACGAGTGTGTCCACTATGTTGCAAAATGTTTCGAGCGAGCGGATTTGGATGTATTTCCAGCTTGTTTAAATACTTGTCCACATAATTAAAAATTTCGCATTTAGCTAGTGGAACTTTCAGATCTTTGTGGATGTTGCTGTTTTTAACATACCAAGGAGCACCAGTTATCATTCTTAGGATTTTATTTTGACGACGTTGTATTTTTTCTATGTTGGAGGCGGAAGCAGTGTCCCATAATTGTATACCGTAGCACCAAATTGGTTTTAAAATCGAGTTGTAGAGTTGAAGTTTACAATCCAGACGTAGCACAGAGTTTCTACCCATTAGCCAGTGGTTTTGAGCAGCTTTAAGTTTCATTTGAGTCAGCTTCGAATCAATATGAGGCTTCCATGTGAGGCGGCGATCCAGGTGAATGCCAAGATATTTCGTCTCAATTCGTTGAGGCACCGTATGGTTGTTAATAAGAATTTGGGGGCACGTTTCCTTGCGTAACGTAAAAGTAGCGTGGGTGCATTTTTGTTCATTTATTTTAATACCCCATAACTTTGCCCATTTTTCAACTTGGGATACGTGATGTTGAAGTTGTTTTGTGGCCTCTTTAGGGTCTTTATGAATACTGACAAAGGCGGTATCATCAGCAAATGTCGACGTATGAGTAAGATTGTTTGTGGGCATATCTGCTGTGTAAAGCAAGTACAGAATTGGACCTAGTATACTCCTTTGAGGTACACCAGCCCCTATTGGTTGAGAAGAACTTATTTGGTTACCCTCTTTAATCAGAAATTGTCGGCCGGTTATGTATTTTTCTAAAAGGTTGAAAATATTAGATGGGAGGTTGAGCTTTAATTTGTTTAACAGGCCTTCATGCCATACTTTGTCGAACGCTTAAGAGACATCTATGAAGAGCGCGGAGCAGTTTTTCTTTTCCTCAAAGGCTTTTCTTATAACCGTACCAATCTGTGGGTTTGTTCGATGGTACTATGTTGATTTCTAAATCCAAATTGGTGATCTGGAATGCAGTTGTTTTTATTTAGGATCGGAGTCAGCTTGTTTTAAGGCAATTTCTCAAACAATTTGGACATAGTTGGTAACAGACTTATAGGCCTGTAAGACTCCACCTTTGAAGGATCTTTTGCCGGCTTAGGGATCATCTTTACCAAGGCAACTTTCCATACTGGCGGGAAATGTTCGAGCCGTAATATGGCGTTAAAAATAAAAAGAATTATTCTTTTTGATGTGCATGGCAGCTCCATAAGCATTTTATTGCTTTTTTAGCATTTAAATTATTGATAGCCTCTACGACATCTGACAACTGAAAACGTAATTCCATAGGGCATCTAGCAACAACAGGTGGTAATTTACTCATGCCAGTGCATGTATTTGGAGTGAAGACATTTGTTAGATGACTTGCGATCAGATCACATTTTTCTTCATCAATTCTCCCCCTGGATCCTCTCAGATTACGTAGCGGTGGTTTCGCGATAACGGGTCTTTTAAGATATTTCGCTGATCGCCATAGTGAATAATTCGTCTGAGGAGTCGAGTCTAGACCTTCGAGATGTTCCTTAAGAGATACCAATCGGTGAACCTGTAGCAAATTTTTCAATCGGTTTGTACATTCCTTCAACTTGGCTTTAAGTTGAGGTGATCTATGCTTTTGCCATTCTCTTCGGGCTCTCCTTTTTTCAGATAAAAGTTTTTCCACATCGGCAGAATTAATTTTGTTGTACTTGGCCTGACGGTAAGTCGAAGAAGCATGTTCAATGGCTTTAATAATGTTTTCAGACAATCATCAATGTCTCCGGGTGTTTTTAGCGGTTGGTTTTCAGAGCAGTGTGTGTTGATATATTTTTTATATTTTAACCAATTTACTCTTTTATTTAATAAAAACTTACTACTTGCAATTTGGTGAGGACTGCAAGAAGTGATTATTGTGGGTGAGTGGTCAGAAGATAAATCCAAGAAGGCTTGGGCCTCAATAAGCTCCGGTGATATGCCTTTTGCTACGCCAAAGTCTATTACGTCTGGAATTTTATTGTGGTCCGTTGGCCAGTAGGTTGGTTGTCCAGTTGAAATAACGTTAAGTCCCATTTCAGACACGGAATCATACAAGACGCGACCTCTGGGACTAATTAGGCGGGAGCCCCAGTAAGAGTGCTTGGCGTTGTTGCTTGAATATAAGGTTCGGATAGGCCACCCAACCATTGGTGTTTAATTCTTGATTTAATTAATATAGCAGATCCACCACATGATCTATCCCTAGAATCCTTTGCGTCGTAAAAAGTATAGCCACTTATTTTAAAAGTGCTTCTAGATGTCATATGAGTCTCGGAAATTAACATGACATCAATTTTTTTGTTAACTAAAAAGTAATCGAGTTCGTTTTTGTTTTGGCGGATGCCGTTTGCTTTCCAGAAACAAACTCTGAGGCAGTTCATGGCCTTTTAAGCATAGCCTGCAAAAGAGCAGACTGCATTTTTTGCATTTCCTGCATCATGCCAGCCATTTGTGCCATAAACTGGTTAAATTGCTTAACCATATTGTCAATTACGGCTTCCAGGCGGCTTAAATTGGGGCCCATAGGTTCATTTGTAGGCACTTCGTGTTGTGTTGTTGGCGGGTTAGGCTTACTTGCGTTGGGCTGGTTAGACTTTAAGGCGTTGGCATAAGAAACTTTACTCGTTGTTGGCTGTGTTAGAGAGGGCATTGTAGTAGCGGTTATGTTTAACTGCTGAGGAGGGGCAGGAACTACTTTCGGCATTGATGAGCGCTTTACTAAATCAAAAACAGGGCAGCCTCTATAGTTAGCAGTGTGATTTCCACCACAATTGCTGCATTTCTTAACCCGAGGATTATCTTTCGGTTTGTCGCACTTGGTCGTAGTATGCAGGTCTCCACACACAACACAAACAGCAGGCAACTTGCAATAAGTTTTGGTGTGACCATACTCTTGGCAATTCAAGCACTGTACGGGCCCAGATCGCTTATGTGGCACTTCAACAATGACTACGATGCAAAATATATTTAAGGTCATAGATAGGGTGAGTTTCGTTTTTCTTCAGTTTTATATCACCGGGCTCAAGCTCAACTCGGAATAATGGTTGGGGATACCTTTCTCTGTTTTTAATGTTTGACACAGATTTGGCTTTGAAGCCTTTGCTGCACAAACTAGCCTTAATTTCTTCCGGGTCCACATTTGAATCAATGCCCTTAATAACAACTTGGAGGCCTTTTGCGTTCTTAAGTTTGTAGGTGTAGAAGTTTTTGTTATGTTTTTCAAGCTCCGAAACCGTGGTGCGATAAGCATTTTCGTGATACACTTGAATTTTAGTTTCATAAATGATACCACGTTTTATGTTCGACACATAAAAGTTGTCTTCACCGATTAATCCAACTAAAAACTTTAAAAGGTCGTTTGAATTTTTCTCTCTCAAAAAAATTGGGGAAGGCTTAAATGTCTTCCTCTCAGTTAGCGGGGCATCGTTTTCCTCTTGCAGTATTGTAAACCGATTTTGCAATGAGGTTGGTTTTTCTTCATCTTTCGACATTTTTGCTAGGTTGGTAACCTCTGCCGATTTGGGGCTTCTGCTCCTTTTAAGAACTGTTATATAACGGTCCATTCCTACCTGGACCTTTGGAACTTGTGAAGAGATTGGGCTGGGACCGCTTTTAGCTACTGTAGCTTCAATTCCAGAATTTGATAAAAATGACCGCGGTGAGGATGGTACCTCGGTACTTTTTTTATAATTTTTAAAGAGGGATTGGGCTAAGTTTGACCCTTGTTCAAAGCACTTATTTAAATTGGGTGCACCTAAACTTAAATTGTTTGTATTTATTTTTGATTTCTCACTTAAATAATTTTTATTGGTACTTATATTATAAATTTTATAAAAAATCGGTCCAGCCGCTTAGGCGTGATTTTGTGAAAAATAGGGGTTTTCCCCGGACTTTTGTGCTTCCCGGGAAACGGGAAATCAAAAATTATTTTTCCCGGGAATCCCGCTCTTCAAATAAAGAAAAATTTACAGGTTGTATTAATAAAAAACTGTTTTTATTTTTAAATAAAAAAATTTATATAAGTTAATACATACATATAAAAAACTTACGAATTTAAAAAAGAAAAATATGATGAGATCAAAATAAAACTTAACAATTCAGTCCAGGGTACACATAACCAGGTAATCAAGGCGAATTCATAAACTTTTATATAGTTAGCTGGGCTCTAAATATTACCTGTTTGACTGTACCCTGATTGCAATTATAAATTAATTTCTACCACTGTAGAATAACACCAGCGATAAAGTCTTCGTTAGGCAAAAATCCGATTTTGTTTCATATTAACGCTCGTATTTATAATAATTATAGTTGGCTTATTAAAGGATTATTTGACAATTCACATAGACATCTCTCAAATAACCCCTTAATACCATTCTTTGTGGTGTTTTCCATTCTAAAAAAAATGTTGCAATAAGTTTGTGTAATATTTCTATCAGTTTACACACACACTTATAAAGTTGTCCATTTTTATACCTTTCACTTAAGTGATAAGGGTATATATAAGTTTGTCATTCCGTTTGTAATTCCTTTATTATCCATTTGGGACCCCATAAAGTATATATATTCTAGATCCTTATAGATAGGGAAGCCGATTTAGCGATGTCCGTCTGTCCGTCTGTCCGACTTTCTGAAGCCCCCCGATATGGCATAGACCCGAATGTGGTATCAAACTGTCACAGATAGTCGCGAGAAAATCGGTATTGAAATTCAGCAAAATCGCCCGATAAATAACCGAGATATAAACAAAAAACCAAGACTACCTCGGTTTTTTGAGTCTACAACAACAACAAAGAACATACTTTTACATGTAATAATAAAAAAACAACAAAAAAAGAAAAAAACAGAATCAGTCATGTCTATATTATTGAAACACACCCAAAACAAAAATTGTATTAGTATTAGTGTTCATACATATAACAGCGTTGCCATACAAAGCTTAATTTAAATATTTTTAAAATCGCTCCTACGGCTTCCAGGGTTCTCCTACAAAGGTAAAATGTAAGACCGACCCGAATTATTTTTTCCATCCAAACATTTTTGTGGAACATACTTACCCTCTATCTCCAGCCCCTGACATGGTTGCCATACAAAATTTTAAAAAATAAGGTAAAAACCGCTATAACTTCCCCGGACTCGCCCGTAGAGGAAAAAAATGTATCACAGACCCCCATTAATTTCTACTCCCAAACATATTCCTAGAACATACTTACCCCCTATCTCCACGCCCTAAGGGGGTTGCCATACAAAATTTACAAAAATGATGTAAAAATGCCTTAGAGCAATAAAGTGTACGACTGACCCTCATTAGTTTGCCCTCCCAAACATATTCCTAGAACATACTTACCCCCTATCTCCACGCCCTAAGGGGGTTGCCATACAAAATTTACAAAAATGATAAAATGCTCACAACTTCTTCAGAGTTGCCTTAGAGCAGTAAAGTGTACGACCGACCCCCATTAGTTTGCCCTCCCAAACATATTCCTAGAACATACTTACCCCCTATCTCCACGCCCTAACGGGGTTGCCATACAAAATTTACAAAAAGGATATGAAAATGCCCACAACTCCTTCAGAGTTGGCCTTAGAGCAATAAAGTGTAGGACCGACCCCTATTAGCTTCTTCTCCCAAACATATTCCTAGAACAAACTTACCACCTATCTCCACGCCCTAAGGGGGTTGACATACAAAATTTACAAAAATGATAAAATGTTCACAACTTCTTCAGAGTTGGCCTAAGAGCAATAAAGTGTACGACCGACCCCCATTAGTTTGCCCTCCCAAACATATTCCTGCAACATACTTACCCCCTATCTCCACGCCCTAAGGAAGTTGCCATACAAAACTTACAAAAATTATGTAAAAATGCCCACAATTTCTTTAAAGTTGGCCTTAGAGCAATAAAGTGTACGACCGACCCGTATTAGTTTCTTCTCCCAAACATATTCCTGGAACATACTTATCACCTATCTCCACGCCCTAAGGGAGTTGCCATACAAAATTTACAAAAATGATAAAATGCTCACAACTTCTTCAGAGTTGGCCTTAGTGCAATAAAGTGTACGACCGACCCCCATTAGTTTGCCCTCCCAAACATATTCCTAGAACATACTTACCCCCTATCTCCACGCCCTAAGGGGATTGCCATACAAAATTTACAAAAAGGATATGAAAATGCCCACAACTCCTTCAGAGTTGGCCTTAGAGCAATAAAGTGTAAGACCGACCCCTATTAATTTCTTCTCCCAAACATATTCCTAGAACAAACTTACCACCTATCTCCACGCCCTAAGGGGGTTACCATACAAAATTTACAAAAATGATAAAATGCTCACAACTTCTTCAGAGTTGGCCTTAGAGCAATAAAGTGTTCGACCGACCCCCATTAGTTTGCCCTCCCAAACATATTCCTAGAATATACTTACCCCCTATCTCCACGCCCTAAGGGGGTTGCCATACAAAAATTATGTAAAAATGCCCACAACTTCTTTAGAGTTGGCCTTAGAGCAATAAAGTGTACGACCGACCCCTATTAGTTTCTTCTCCCAAACATATTCCTAGAATATACTTACCCCCTATCTCCACGCCCTAAGGGAGTTGCCATACAAAATTTGCAAAAATGATAAAATGCTCACAACTTCTTCAGAGTTGGCCTTAGTGCAATAAAGTGTACGACCGACCCCCATTAGTTTGCCCTCCCAAACATATTCCTAAAACATACTTACCCCCTATCTCCACGCCCTAAGGGGGTTGCCATACAAAATTTACAAAAAGGATATGAAAATGTCCACAACTCCTTCAGAGTTGGCCGTAGAGCAATAAAGTGTACGACCGACCCCTATTAGTTTCATCTCCCAACCATATTCCTAGAACATACTTACCACCTATCTCCACGCCCTAAGGGGGTTGCCATATAAAATTTACAAAAATGATGAAATGCTCACAACTTCTTCAGAGTTGGCCTTAGTGCAATAAAGTGTACGACCGACCCCCATTAGTTTGCCCTCCCAAACATATTCCTAGAACATACTTACCCCCTATCTCCACGCCCTAAGGGGGTTGCCATACAAAAATTATGTAAAAATGCCCACAACTTCTTTAGAGTTGGCCTTAGAGCAATAAAGTGTACGACCGACCCCTATTAGTTTCTTCTCCCAAACATATTCCTAGAACATACTTACCACCTATCTCCACGCCCTTAGGGAGTTGCCATACAAAATTTACAAAAATGATAAAATGCTCACAACTTCTTCAGAGTTGGCCTTAGTGCAATAAAGTGTACGACCGACCCCCATTAGTTTCCCCTCAAAAACATATTCCTAGAATATACTTACCCCCGATCTCCACGCCCTAAGTTGGTTGCCATACAAAATTTACAAAAATGATAAAATGCTCACAACTTCTTCAGAGTTGGCCTTAGAGCAATAAAGTGTACGACCGACCCCCATTAGTTTGCCCTCGCAAACATATTCCCAAAACATACTTACCCCCGATCTCCACGTCCTAAGGAGGTTGCAATACAAAATTTACAAAAAGGATATGAAAATGCCCACAAATCCTTTAGAGTTGGCCTTAGAGCAATAAAGTGTACGACCGACCCCTATTAGTTTCTTCTCCCAAACATATTCCTAGAACATACTTAACACCTATCTCCACGCCCTAAGGGGGTTGCCATACAAAATTTACAAAAATGATAAAATGCTCACAACTTCTTCAGAATTTGTCTTAGAGCAATAGAGTGTACGACCGACCCCCATTAGTTTCCCCTCAAAAACATATTCCTAGAATATACTTACCCCGTATCTCCACCCTCTAAGTGGGTTGCCATATAAAATTTGTAAAAATTAGGATAAAAACCCCTACAACTTCCCCGTCACCCGTGGAGCGTTAAAAAATGACACCGACCCCTATTTAGAAATTAGAAATATTTCATAAGTAAAACAATGGTTAAAAATAAAAAAAGTTTGGGATTGCGAAAGGTCAATGTGAAGGGTATATAAGATTCGGCACAGCCGAATATAGCGCTCTTACTTGTTTTTTTTTTTCAGTGGAACAGAAAAATGTCTTGATTTTTATAAAAACTGCACTCTGTGTTAAAAACTCGTCTGCATAAAAAAAGTATTTACTTACATAACACAGCTGTAAAAAGTGGTACCTTGTTACATCGAAATATAATTTGGGGTAAGATATGTTACACTCTTGCCCGTTATTTGTGCAACATGTTTAGAAAGGAAGGTTGAGAGTTACATGCCTGTAAGTCTGTTACCAACTATTTCCAAATTGTTCGATAAATTGCTTATAAACAAGCTTACTCCGATCCTACATGACAACAAATGCATCTTAAATCACCAATTTGGATTTAGAAGTCAGCATAGTACCAACGAACAAACCCACAAATTGGTACATGTTATAAGAAAAGCCTTTGAGGAAAAGAAATACTGTTCCGCGCTCTTTATAGATGACTCTCAAGCCTTTGATTAAGTTTGGCATAAAACCTTTAACCTTTTGAAAAAGTACATAACTGGCCGACAATTTGTGATAAAAGAAGAAAACTGCTTAATCTGTCCTAAACCAATAGGGGCGGGAGTACCTTAAGGGAGTATACTAGGGTAATTCTGTATTTGCTTTACACAGTTGAGACGAAATATCTTGACATTTACCTGGATCGCCGCCTCACATGAAAGCCTTATATAAATGCGAAGCTGGCGCAAATGAAACTTAAAGCTGCTCAAATCCATTGGCTAATTGGTAGAAACTCTGTGCTACGTCTTGATTGTAAACTTCTACTCTACAACTCGATTTTAAAACCAATTAAGTGCTACGGTATACAATTATGGGACACTGATTCAGCCTCTAGCATCGAAAAAAACTCAACGCCGTCAAAACAAAATTCTAAGAATGATAACTGGTGCTCCTTGGTATATTAAAAACAGCAACATCCACAAGGATCTAGAAGTTCCACTAGTAAAATGCGAAATCCTAAACTATGTGGGCAAGTAATTAAATAAGCTCGAAACACATCCAAAACCGCTCGCCTGAAGCATTTTTTAACATAGTGAGCACACCCGCCTAAAAAGAAGGGATACTATTGTTCTTAGATGAAACCTTTGAAATCAATTAATTTTATTGTGAGAACTTAAATTTTAGTTTGGTACTGACTGGACTAGTATTAATTACTTAGTTTTAATATTTGAGTACTTATTGTATATATATGAAAAAAAAAATTTTAGTAGTGGTTTGGGCGTACTTGTCTACATAGTTTAGGATCTCGCATTTAACTAGTACATCCTTGTGAAAAAACTAAGGATTTTTTTGACTTCGTTGAATTTTCTCTACATTAGACGTGGAGACAGTAGCCCATAACTGTTACACCATGGCATCAAATTGGTTTTAAATCAGAGTTGTATAGCAAAAATTTACAATATAGAATAAGCACAAAGTTTTCAGCAATACGCTACTGTTTCATTTATATCAGCTTCGCATCTATATATGACTTCCATGTGAGGCGAATGCTAACGTCTCAAATCGTTGAGGCACCAACTGAGTATTAATAAGAATTGGAGAAAATTCCAAAAACTGCAGGCGTTATCGGCTTAAAATGCAGCCCAAATAATTTTCGATACAAAGGGTACATTTTGTAAAAAACACTAGGCAGATAGGAACCCGAAGAGTGGTAGTATAATGCTTATATATTTAAAAGGAAAGCGGAGCACACATAGTGATAGTTTGTATACCAACGGACAAAGAAATATGTTTTAATATGTTTTAATAGCAAAGGGAACATATGTATATCGGTGTATTCAGGTGGCTAATTTAAGTAAAATCCAAACAGCAATAGCAAAAGTAATACAATAAATAAAAAAAAAACATGGCCAATTTTTCAAAAACACAGAAATTGAAACAGTTCCAAACTCCGGCAAGGACAGATACGAATTAAATTTAAAAATTACACCGATCAGCAGTGGGTACCCGCGCGGATAGCCCATCGTCACCCCAGAACAACCAAACAGCCTCAGCATAATCCAAGTACTGTCAGAAGCTGCCGTCATCGGCAGGACAAGCAGCAACTCACAGTGGTGGAGAGTAGATTTTTTTAATAATTCAGCCGTCCGCTTGCCATAGATTTCCTAGGGACGTAGCAGAAAAGTATTCAAGTTAAGGCCTTAAGTAGAAGCATCTTGCCTTATCTCAGGTGCTACAAAGTCGCAAAAGGGGGTACCGTGGACATAACAAAACATTAACGCTTGCATGTTTTTTTTTTGGCATCCGACTTTATTAACGATTGGCAATCCTAAAGCTCAGATAAATGCAAAAACACGCTTACATGTGCTACTTTATCGCAAAACCGCCACTGCTCAATCTGAAAGGATCCTGGGCAAGAAATTTAGAAAAATGCGATCTGCTTGCAAGTCGACTAAAAAACGTGTTAATTCCCTACACACGAACTGACGTAAGTAATTACCGCCCATTGCTGCTAGACATCCTATAGAAATACGTTTCCGATTTCTAGATGTCGTAAAAGCTATCGATAATTTAAATCCTAAAAAAGTTCCTGGCTATGATAAAATAAGCAACAAAACGCTTTTAGAGCCAATATAAAAAGTAAAGATGATTCCGAAGCCTAGAAAAGATCCTTCGAAGGTGGAGGCTTACAGGCCTTTCCAACTATGCCGAAATTGTTTGAGAAACTGCTTAAAAACAAGCTGACCCGGCCTTGAATGACACTAACTGCATTCCAGATTACCAATTTGACTTCAGAAGTCAACATAGTACCATCGAACAGACCCACAGGTTGATACAAGTTTTAATAAAATTCTTTGAGGAAAAGAAGTACTGCTTCGCACTTTTCATCGATGTTTCTCAAGCTTTCGATTAAGTATGGCAGAATTCCTGTAAAAGAAACTGATGCTGAACCTTTCAGCCAACATTTTCATTCTATTAAAAAGGTACATAACCGGAAGACAATTTATGATCAAAGAGGGAAACCACTGAAGTTATTCTCACCCAATTGGGGCTGGTGTACCTCAAGGAAGTATATTTGGTCCAATTCTGTACTTGCTATACACACGGCATATATGTCAACCAACAGTTTTACACACGCAGCGACATTTGCTGATGATACCGCTTAGTATTCATAAAGACCATAAAAAAAGCTTTGAACGAACTAAAACACCACGTAACTCAAGAAGAGAAATGGGAAAAGTTATGGCGAATCAAAATAAATGAACAAACGTGTACCCACGTTACTTTTTCTTTACGCAAAGAAACGTGCCCCCCATTCCCAATTAACAACAATTTACGACGAAGTATTTTAAAATTCACCTGGATCGCCGCCGCACATGGAAGTCCCATATTTGTGCAAAGATAACACAAATAAAACTTAAAACTTCTTAAATTCATTGGCTTATTGCTAAACTTCTGCTCCACAACTCAATTTTGAAACCAATTTCTTTCTACGAGATACAATTATGGGGCATTTCTTCCACCTATAATATATAAAAAATTCAACAGCCTTATAACAAAATCTTAAGAATGATAACTGGTGCTTCTTGGTATATTAAAAAGAGCAACATCCACAAGGATCTACAACTTCAACTATTAAAATGCGAAATCCTTAACTATGTGGGAGTATTTAAATAAGCTGGAAATAATTCCAAACCCGATCGCTTGAAACATCTTGCAACATAGTGAACACACTTGTCTGAAAATAAGAGATACTATTGCGCTTAGATGAAACTATTTAAATTTATTTACTTTATTATGAGATCTTAAATTTTGGTCTGGTACTGACTGGTCTAATATTTGAATACTTATTGTAATTTCGCATAAGCGCAGATTCAATCATAAAATATGCCAAAAAAATGTGCTCATTTACTTTAATGAAAAGTAAATCTTTCTCTTAAAAATTGAAATTTCGAAATTTTTTCAAAAACTTGGTACAATTTCTTTCAATTATCAGATCAAGCACTTATCTGCTTTTCCTGAAATTTTACAAAAAAAAATTAAGATGTGTTGCCAGAGTGACGATTTCATCATATTTTTGATGATTTTTTGTCCAAAATATGATTTGATGATTTTATTTTTCATGATGATTTTTATTCTTAGAAATTATGATTTTTTTTATATGAAGCTTTTGGACAGTTTGGCAAATTTTAATATGTGTAAAAATTTTATCAACAGTAAATTTTCAAAACCATTAATAATTATGCAATCTAGTTTTTTTTTTATTTTAAACATTTTGTGTTCTGAATACACAAAAATGCGTTATAATTTTCTAATTCTGGAAATTGGAGAACCCCGTGATTTTTAAGAACACATTAAACTGTAAAGATTATTTGTTTTTTTTTCAAATCTTAAAACTAAGTTATTAATACTAGTCCAGTAATTACCAGACTAAAATTTAAGTTCTCATAATAAAGTTAATTAATTTTAAAAGTTTCATCTAAGAGCAATAGTATCCCTTCTATTTAGGCTGGTGTGTGCCCACTATGCTGCAGGATGCTTCGGGCGAGCGGATTTGGATGTGTTTCCAACTTATTTAAATACTTGTCCACATAGTTTAGGATTTCGCTTTTTACTAGTGGAACTTCTAGATCCTTGTGGATGTTGCTGTTTTTGACATACCACGGAGCACCAGTTATCATTCTCAGAATTTTGTTTTGACGACGTTGTATTTTTTCTTTATTAGAGTTGGAAGCAGTGCCCCATAATTGTAAAGTGTAGCACCAAATTGGTTTTAAAATAGAGTTGTAGAGTAGAAGTTTACAATCCAGACGTAGCACAGAGTTTCTACCAATTAGCCAGTGGATTTGAGCAGCTTTAAGTTTCATTTGAGTCAGCTTCGCATCTATATGAGGCTTCCATGTGAGGCGGCGATCTTGGTGAACACCAAGATATTTTGTCTCGGTTCGTTGAGGCACCATATGGTTGTTAATAGTGATTGGGGAGCACGTTTCTTTGCGTAAAGTAAAAGTTACGTGGGTACATTTTTGTTCATTTATTTTTATTCCCCATAACTTTGCCCATTTCTCAACTTGAGTTACGTGTTGCTGCAGTTGGTTCGAAGCCTCTTTAGGGCCTTTATGAATACTAAGGAAAGCAGTATCATCAGCAAATGTCGACGTGTGTGTAAAACTATTGGTTGGCATATCTGCTGTGTAAAGCAAGTACAGAACTGGACCTAGTATACTCCCTTGAGGTACACCAGCCCCTATTGTTTGAGAAGAACTTATTTGGTTTCCCTCTTTGATTTTAAACTGTCGACCGGTTATGTACTTTTCTAGTAGGTTGAAAATATTAGCTGGAAGGTTTAGCTTTAGTTTGTTTAACAGGCCTTCGTGCCATACTTTATCGAAAGCTTGAGAGACATCTATAAAAAGCGCGGAGCAGTACTTTTTTTCCTCGAAAGTTTTTCTTATAACCTGCACCAGTCTGTGAGTTTGTTCTATTGTGCTATGTTGACTTCTAAAGCCAAATTGGTGATCTGGAATGCAGTTGTTTTCATTCAGGATCGGAGTAAGCTTGTTTTTAAGCAGCTTTTCAAACAGTTTTGACAAAGTTGGTAACAAACTTATAGGCCTATAAGACTCCACCTTAGAAGGATCTTTACCAGGCTTAGGAATCATCTTAACTAAGGCAACTTTCCATATTGGTGGAAAATGTTCAAGCCGTATTATGGCATTAAAAATAAAAAGAATTATTCTTTTTGCTGTTAAAGGCAGCTCAATAAGCATTTTGTTGCTTATTGTATCAACGCCAGGAGCTTTTTTATCATTAAGGTTAGCTATAGCTTCTACCACATCTGAATATCGGAAACGTATTTCTATGGGACGTCTAGAAACAACAGGCGGTAATTCCCTCACGTCAGTGCATGTATTAGGAGTGAACACGTTTCTTAAATGGCTTGCGAGCAGATCGCATTTTTCTTCATCATTTCTAGCCCAGGATCCTCTTAGATTGCGCAGTGGTGGTTTTGCGATTACGGGTCTCTTGAGACGACTGGCTGATCGCCATAGAGAATAATTTGTTTGAGGAGTCGCGTCTAGACCTTCCAAATACTTCTTAATTGATGCAATTCTGTGTACCTGCAGCAAGTTTTTTAAGCGATTTGTACACTCTTTTAGCTTCGTTTTAAGTTGGGGCGATCTATGCTGTTGCCATTCTCTTCGCGCTCTCCTTTTTTCAGATAAAAGCTCCTCAACATCGACAGAAAAAATTTTGTTGTATTTGACCTGACGGTATGTTGAAGAAGCATGTTCAACGGCTTCTTTAATGTTTTCATTTAGGATATTTAGGCAATCATCGATTTCTTGGGAAGTTTTTAGTGGTATGTGTTCCGAGCAGTGAGAGCTGATATATTTTTTATATTTCAACCAATTTACTCTTTTGGATAAGAAAAAATCACTAGTTGCGATTTGGTTAGGACTGCAAATAGTGATAATTGTGGGTGAGTGGTCAGAAGATAAATCCAGAGAGTCTTGTGCCTCAATAAGCTCCGAAAATATACCTTTTGCTACGCCAAAATCTATTACGTCTGGAATTTTATTGTGGTCGGTTGGCCAATAGGTTGGTTGTCCGGTAGAAATAACACAAATACCCATTTCAGATACGGAATCATACAAGATACGACCTCTGGGACTAATTAAGCGGGAACCCCAGTAGGTGTGTTTAGCGTTATAGTCTCCAGCAGCTATGAAGCGGGGACCTAAAGATTTGTAAAAACTGTTGTACTGATCCTTCGTTATGGAGAACCTGGGTGGACAATACACTGACGAAATAACTAGGTTAGCGAAAAATTCATCAATGCAGACGTTTGTTGCTTGAATATAGCATTCGGAGATGCCACCTAACCATTGGTGTTAAATTCTTGATTTGATTAGTATAGACGAGCCACCACATGATCTATCTCTGGGATCCTTCGAATCATAAAAATTGTATCCACTTATTTTAAAAGTGCTCCTAGATGTCATATGAGTCTCGGAAATACACATGACGTCAATTTTATGGTGTATTAAAATATATTCGAGCTCGTTTTTGTGTTGGCGGATGCCGTTTGCGTTCCGGAAACAAACCCTGAGGCAGTTCATGGTCTTTTAAGCATGGCCTGCAGAAGAGCAGACTGCATTTTCTGCATCTCCTGCATCATGCCAGCCATTTGCGCCATTATCTGCGTAAATTGTTTGATCATAAATTGTCGACCGTTTATTTTTTTTCTAATAGGTTGAAAATATTAGCTGGAAGGTTTAGCTTTAGTTTGTTTAACAGACCTTCGTGCCATACTCTATCGAAAGCCTGAGAGACATCAATGAAGAGCCCGGAGCAGTACTTCTTTTCCTCAAAGGTTTTTCTTATAACCTGCACCAGTCTGTGAGTTTGTTCGATTGTGCTATGTTGACTTCTAAAGCCAAATTGGTGATCTGGAATGCAGTTGTTTTCATTCAGGATCGGAGCCAGCTTGTTCTTAAGCAATTTTTCGAACAATTTTGACATTGTTGGTAACAAACTTATAGGCCTATAAGACTCTACCTTTGAAGGATCTTTGCCAGGCTTAGGAATCATCTTTACTAAGGCAATTTTCCATATAGGCGGGAAATGTTCAAGCCGAATTATTGCGTTAAAAATAAAAAGAATTATTCTTTTTGCCGTAAAAGGTAGCTCTAAGAGCATTTTGTTGCTTATATTATCAACGCCAGGAGCTTTTTTACCATTTAGGTTAGAAATAGCCTCTACAACATCTGTAAATCGAAAACGTATTTCTAAAGGACGTCTAGCAACAACTGGCGGTAATTCCCTCACGTCTGTGCAATATTGGGAGTGAACACGTTTTTGAAATGATTTGCGAACAGATCACATTTTTCTTCGTCATTTCTAGCCCAGGATTCTCTCAGGTTACGCAGTGGTGGTTTTGCGATAACGGGTCTTTTAAGACGTCTGGCTGATCGCCATAGGGAATAATTTGTCTGAGGAGTCGCGTCTAGACCTTCGAGGTACTCTTTAAGTAAAGCCATTCTGTGAACCTCCAACAAGCTTTTTAATCTGTTAGTACATTCTTTCAGCTTAGTTTTAAGCTGGGGCGATCTATGCCATTCTCTTCGGACTCTCCTTTTTTCAGATAAAAGTTTTCCCACATCGTCAGAATAAATTTTGCTGTACCTGGCCTGGCGATAGGTAGAAGACGCATGTTCAACGGCATTTTTAATGTTTTCATTTAGAACGCTCAGACTATCATCTATGTCTCCCGGAGTTTTTAGCGGTTGGTTTTCCGAGCAGTGGGTACTAATATATTTTTTTTATATTTTAACCAATTTATTTTTTTAGATAAGAAAAAATCACTAGTTGCTATTTGGTGAGGACTGCAAATAGTAATTATTGTGGGTGAGTGGTCAGAAGATAAATCCAAGGAGGCTACAGCCTCAATAAGGTCCGGGGATATACCTTTTGCCACGCAAAAATCTATTACGTCTGGAATTTTATTATTGCCCGTTGGCTAATAGGTTGGTTGTCCAGTTGAAATAACGAAAAGTCCCATTTCCGACACGGTATCATACAAGACACGACCTCTGGGACTAATTAGGCGGGATCCCCAGTATATGTGCTTAGCGTTATAGTCTCCAGCAGCTATGAAGCGGGGACCTAATGATTTGTAGAAACTGTTGTACTGATCCTTCGTTATGGAGAATCTGGGTTGACAGTAAACTAATGAAATAACGAGATTATGGAAAAATTCATCAATGCAGACGTTCGTAGCTTGGATATAACATTCCGAGAGGCCACCCAACCATTGGTGTTTAATTCTTGATATGATTAGAATAGCCGAGCCACCACATGATCTATCCCTAGGATCCTTTGAATCGTAAAAAGAATAAGATTATTTGTAAATCACTGTTATTTTTAGCAGTTATGTAATCGCAGTTTCTTATTTTTTATCAACAAATATGTTACTTTAAAAACCATTATTAACTTAAAGTAAGAACGTTGCATGTAATACTTATTTCACAGGCAAACCTAAAAATACTACTTTGCATAACATATAAAATTTAAGTAACAACATCGGTGTTGCAATCTTAGTTGTTTTCGCGCTATATTTAGCTCCTTTTTGTTTTCTCTGATGCATAATTTTTGCATTCGGCTGTTTTATATAATACAAATGTGTTGAAAAAAACAATATTATCGGAAATAAATGTGCAACATGCCTAAACAATTAAATTATGGAAATAAAATGTTTAAGAACAAAAAGCTTGGCAAATTTTTTATTCAGCTCCTTCAAAGTCGCGATTCACGTTGTTGGCATCACTGCAAGTTGGCGCATATTAAAAATATTATATCAAATTTAAAGCAACAATACCGCTGTAACAGTGACTTAACGTTTTATGTCGCTGTAGTTGATCATTAAGTCACAGATAAAATATAACAGGTACAGAAATATCGCACATTTCTGTTATTGTACGTGTGGATGATACACATTTATGCCAAGACAAATGTCAAACTCACTATATAAAAACTCAGAATAAAAGTAAAGGGTTTTTTTATTTTAAATTTAACATTTGCCTAGGCACAGGGTACACTAATACAGGTAGTAGTTATCAAGGCGAAAAATTCACCCTTTGCATTATCTTTTTGTGTTTGAAAAAGTGAATGCCAAAAAATTTTTAAATCAAACAACATTAATAAATCTGACAATCACTTTCACAAAATTTCAAGACGAATTCATAATCAGCTGTGCTCTTAACACTACCTGTATATGTAAGTGTACCCTGCCTAGGCATGAATTTGTTTCGTCAAGACGTACAATAAGCCATGTTTGTTAAACAAAAAATTTTTAACTCAGTACTTATGGGAAATAAAAAATTAATTTATTGAAAATTTACTCTTATTTTGTTTAAAAGATCCCTTGCGACGTATTTTCAAAAATTATAAACAGGAAAGTTAATTTACTTGAATGGCTTACAAATGTTTTCCAAAGCTTATTAATGAAAGGAATATTCAAATTTGGCGAATGGCGAACTTGGAAAACTTGTTAACTATTACGACCACTAAGCAGCTCGAAATAATCTTAGTTGTAAAAAGTTTTCGTCAAATGTGTCAAAATAAAAAAAGCGTGATGATTCTTTTCCTTTAAATATGATTTTATATTTGCTAAATGATGATTTTTTACACAAAGCTTCTGGCAATGCTGATTCTAAGTGAATAAAAATAAAATCATGCCAATATCTCTTCCGATTGCAATTCCGTACATGCACTTTCTTTCTTTCTTTATTAAAAAAGTATGGGTTTCTAATACAACAAGACAAAATATCTTATAAATTATAGTATTAAAATCAGATAAGTTATAAATAATGATTTCAGGTTAAATAATGTATTTTATATTAAATGAGCAAAACAGTTAATTGTAATTACATATACAAATAAAAAGTTATAAAATAGAAAAATAAAAAAAAAATAGTAATAAATAATAATAATAAATAAAGTTATAGTACTAACAAAATATCATAAGTAAAATAACAATATAACAAAATACGGGTAACAATAGTATTAATATTATATCAATTATAACATATAGATTCTCGATAAAACAGAGTCACAAAATTAACTATAAAATTGTATAAGTAAATTTTTAAATTCAGTTGCTATGCTTTTATTTTGCAAATTTGGGGGGAGTTGGTTCCAGAGCCGGATTGTTAAAATGAAAAACTGTCTCTCAGAAGCTGTATCATTATGCCGAAATTGTATAATGCTGTTTCCTCTCAAAGATCTAGCAAATTTTAAACGGTCAAATAGATATCTCGGTTTTTTTGTTATTACAATTTTGTGTAACAGGACAAGATTTTTAAACGATAGGTAGTTATCAAATGTAATATTAAAAATACGACTAGAATATTGAGATATGTGATCAAATTTTTTAAGGCAGTAAACATAACGAATAATGTTATTAAAAGTCGTTTTGAGTTTCAACTTGTCTTTCGAGTTACAGCCATTAAGATAAATATAAGAGTTGGAAGAATGTAAGTTTTTGCAAGTAGTAGCCTTACTTTGAGCGGTGTAAAGTACTGTGTAGTCCACAAACTCCTTAACATACTATAAACTCTAGCACATGACTGATTTATGTGATCGGTCCAAGTTAAAGTACTACTGAAAGTCACACCAAGATTTCTGACAGAACCAATTTTAGGCCCTCCAAGAAAAATATCAATTTCCGATTCAATTTTAACAGTTTTCTTACAGATTATTAAACATTTAGACTTTTTTGGGTTTAGACGTAAACCATTAGCCGACGCCCAGAGAAATATTCTGTTTAGATCAGTATTTAGATTATTAACGCTTGAGCCGATAGAATCCTTGGGACTACTGAGGTAAATTTGGATATCATCAGCATACATCTGGACATTGGAGTATTTGAGTTGTTGTGGTATATCATTGGCATATAAAGAAAACAATAAAGGTCCAAGTATAGAACCCTGCGGAACACCCCTTGGTACACTTAAAGGATTTGAAACAAATCCTTTGGATGAGACGCATTGCAGATTGACGATCAGTTAGTAAATTATTGTCATTTACATACTCAAATATTTGTCTTTGTAAAAGATGTTCAAAGACCTTGGAGAGGTATGGGAGAATTGAAATTGGGCGATATTCACTGTCTGTTTAGGTACTGGCGGATTTCCATTCAGTAGGGAACGTGCTTGTAGTTATACTCATGTTGTATAAATGCGTAATGTAGCGAATTATCCATGGTAGAATTAATTTTATAATTTTAAGATTAATGTCATCCAGACCTACGGCATTGGATTTAACATTATGAATTCCTTCTGTAACTTCTGTTGCAGTAACACATTTGAAACTGAATTTCTCAACCGATGCATAAAGTGATGGAGTTTGAGCATAAAAATCAGGGTTTGCCGTTGGCATAGGAATATTAACAAAATGTTTTTTAAGTTTATTGATATCAACCTCAATAGCACGTTTTTTTGACTTACCAATGCCAATATCTCGTATTTGTTTCCATGTCTTATTTGCACCGACTGCAGTATTAAATTTATTTGAGTAATAAACATATTTGTCATGTTTTATTTTTGAAACTACGGCTTTCCTAGCTAAATGATACTCTGTATGATACTCCGGTGTCCTGAATCTTTTCCACAGTTTGTACTTATAATCACGAAGTTGTATTAATAGTTTTATTTTATCTGTAAACCATGGTCGAGCATTACTTCTTATAGTTTTTGTACGGACAGGAACGTGCTTGTTATAAGCCTATAGAATTTGATTATTAAGGAAAGTCACTTGCTCATTAGCAAAAGGTAAGTAAAAAATTTGATCCCATATTATATTATCAAGATCAAAAGCCAAAGCCATAAAATTAATATTGTTAAAATCACGAAAAGTAAACTTACGAGCAGGATTTTCAGTATTAAAATCAAATGACATAAAGATAATGTCTTTTTTTAAGAAAGCAGGGGCAGATAATTGATCATAAAGTGAAACTTTCCGTACATCACTAACAAAAAATATATCAAGCAATTAGTGTTCGTAAAATGTGTAGGCCTAGATTTGTTTATAGGAAATAAATTAAATGACGACATCATAGATACTAGACTAGTATCTACTAGCAAATTGCAATTAAAATCTCCAGCCACTATAACCTCGGAATAAGATGTGGATAACATTTCCAGCTTAGAAATAAGTTTATCAAATTTTATTGTCTTATCCGGTCTATATACGCAATCTAGTAACAACGTGCTACCGTTACAAGGCAGATCAACAAAAATATATTCAACATCATTGGCTTCATTATAACTGCAATTTAATTTGCCAGAAATGTTATTCCTTATATATATTGCAACACCACCAGCATGCTTATATCTATCAGATCAAAAAATACGATATTCATTCAAACTATATAAGTTATCACATATTTCACTTTTAAACCAAGTTTCCGAAACACATATTGCATCAACACCCCAGTTTTCAAATAAGAAACGAAATTCATCCAATTTGTTACACAAACTCTAGGCATTTATATGGCAAATACTAAGGCCTGGTTTTTGTTTAGATAAGATACGAATCATATTAAAGTTACCATCTCTAGAACCAAGTCCTTCATACATAATATCTGTCATATTGATAACCTAACGCACCGCAATTTAATAAAAATTTACACAATAAATTTAATACAATAGTTGAATGGATTAAATGACATAAACAAGGCCTCGAAGTGTAAACGTTGATTTAATCTTTTTGTCTTTTTTCATATTAAGCGCCGCTTTAAATATTTGATGGTTGTGGGGCGTTAAATTTTTATATACGTAAATAGGTTGGTTGCTTTCGAATCCAGCATCTTTTAGACATAACGTGGTTTTGTTATCGCGACGGTATTTAGATATTTAGCCACTATAACTTCATCCTTTGGGTTATACAGGTTACTGTTCTTATATATTTTTTCAAGTCTATAAATATTCTCAATTTGCGGGGTAGGAATTTTTAGAGAATTACTAATTATTAACAATCATTTATGTTACGAATCATTTCCAGCTCGGTGAGGTTCGCCGACTAGCTATGGCGTGGTTTACTCAGGTGATCCCTCTCACCAGCCGTGCATCCGCTCATAAAAAAAAACTGAAAAAAAACCAAACAACAAAACTACAAATCTTACAAACTCTACCACATGAAGATTTTTGAGAGACTGATGTTCGCTCTCATTTAGCCCTCCCAACCTTGTCATAGTGATTTCATAATACTTGTCTCTACGACCCACTGAAACTCTTCACCTCCACTCACCTCTTTATCATTCCTGTACCCAACAAACAAACTTATTCCAATACATAAAAATACATTATTTATTAATAAAATATAATCTATAAAAAGGGTATATATAAATAAATAATTACAAATAAATAATTATATAAATAAAAACTACATGCAAAAAAAAAATAAAAAGATATAAATATGAATATTATAATATGTATACAGCACAAATGAAACTTGCTTTTATCGGCGCCGCTCGAGGGATAGGTGTAAATAAATAAACACATTAAACAAATAGAACACACACACCCTAACGATGAACACGCCACTTACAATGTCTTTTTTCACAGAACACGAACTACACTTAACCCTAGCTTAACTAGTTATTTTATATCACAGATTTACATATATTAAATTGTTTTGTATTTTTATTTTAATTAGCTTTTATGTTTAACTTTTACTTTAATATACTGTCTTTCAGCCTATGGACTTCACTCTCCCTGCTGCCCCTTTCTAAGGATGTACATATTTATACACACATATGTATATCGGTATCTTCCTTACTAAACCATTTTTTATTTGCAGCATTATATTTATTTAATTTCAGCATAAAATTATTGTCTGCCGTAATTTTCTGGTGGCATTCTTGTCATCATTTGCGCAATCTCATAGAGATTCTCATTATTATAGCAGGGTATTCCATGAATTCGAGCACTACCGGCAACAACAGAGTTTTCATTTTTCAATATCTTTCTTCTCAGTTGGATAACTTCATCTTTCATTCTAAATTATTAACTCTTTCAGTTATTTTATTTATTTGAGTTTGACACTCATTTATTTTTACTTCTATTATCGACATAATTCCCACTTCACTCTCTTTAATTAAATTGATAACGAAATCAAAATGTTTTTCTTTTCTTTCTTTTATCGTTTTTTTTTAATAACTTGAGAGGTTATTAATTCACTTTCTCTTATTAACTCCCTAATAAAAGTTTTGTCATCAGTTGATAAGCGCGGGATTTTTGTTTTGTTATTTTCTATGGGTGATTCTTGCTTAGCCTCTCTTATGGTGTTTTCCATTCTAAAAAAAAATGTTACAATATGTATGTGTAAAATTTTTATCAGTTTACACACACACTTAAAAAGTTGTCCATTTTTTTTGTTTCAATGGAACAGAAAATTGCTTGATTTTAATAAAAACTACACTCTGCGTTAAAAACTCGCCTGCATAAAAAAGTATTTACATACATAACACAGCTGTAAAAAGTGGTACTTTATTACACTGCAATATAATTGGGGGTAAGATATGTTACACTTTTGCCAGTTATTTGTGCAACATGTTCAGAAAGGAACACGATAACTGTTTTCACTCTTGCATGTATTTTTAGAATGGAACATAAACCCGCTCGAATGGTAACATTAATGTAACATTTTTGCCAGAAAGGAAAACACCATTAATCTCTTAGCTGATGATTCACTTCTTGTTATTGTTGACATTGTTTTTCTGTTCAAATATTGTATTTGTTGTCTTTGCTGTATTTTAGATATTATGTTTTTCTGTTCAAATATTGTATTTGTTGTCTTTGCTATATTTTATTTATTGTGTTTTAATTTAGGTATAGAAATTTTTGTAGGTGATTTTCTCAGAGTTATAGAATTTGTTTCTAGATCAACTAGCAGTTATATTATTAAACAATAGTTTTATTAAAAATTTTTTGTTCTTTTTTGTTTGTATTTACATATAAAAACACGATTTTTTTAAGAGCTTTTCAAAATACGTCCGTTCGCTTAAAGACAGGGCTGCATCTTAATAACAAAAAAAATAAGACTAACAAAAAACAAAAAAAAAAAACTCAAAACTTCCACGAATTTACTCCTTTTGGGTTTTTACCATAACGCCCACAATTGGTCTAGGGCTGATAAAATATTTAAGTATATATTTAAACTCCTGATATCGGGCTCTGATATTTGATCGCAGCCTTGGAATTTTAAAGCTAATCATATTAATATATACTTACGTATTATTAATTATTTGAATAAATTGTCGTTTGTATTTAGTTTTTGTTCTTACACTGCAGCTAAAGCTCTAACTAATAACATTTTGGAATAGATATGTACTATTTTCAACCAGCGTTACCGTTAAAGCCACTAGAGTGGCAATTTACCACTTTTTCAAGTGCTTAGATGCTATTGTGCCACTTTCACAAAATGCCACTTTTTTGATACTTTTTTCGAAATAAAATCATAATTTGTTGTGCTTTTTGCTTTGTTAATACACTCATCTTTAATATATGTACATTACGCTGTTTCAATATAGTATACATATGTATGTCAGCAATTTCATATGGATGGTTTTGCTTATCATGCGTGTTTAGCTTATGCATATGTTTCTTGTGATTGCGTATACTTATGTCTAAATACATTGAATAAGGTTCAGGTGTGTTCTAGAAAATTCGATCTTGTTCGGGCAAATGAGAGTAAAAAGAAAATTGCTTTTTAAATTTTCCAAAGTAACCCAAATTACCTGGAAAACAAAAACCAAATTTTGTACATTTTGAAGCACCAATGTTGCTTTATTTAAAATAAAAATCTATTTTAGTAGTTTTAGACTTAAAACGCATAGCATTTTATAAACACGGCACACAGTGTTGTGAGACGGCCAAAAATAGTAAAATGTAATGCTTGAAACCCGAAAATATTTTGATGCTATTTAATAGTATACATTCTGACTAAGAAAATTAGAAAAGAATTTTAAAAAAAGTTTATTTTAAGCCGAAGTTATAGAGCGCCAAAGTTGCACTTGGTTAACAAGTTCAATTATTTTTATTAAAATAAGGAAAATTTGCATGTGCTTTAAAGGTATAAAAAAGTAAATTACATCAATTTACGTATAAAATTATTTAGTCTAATATGATTTTAATATGGCAATGCTGTTTTTAATTTGAAATAATTTTTCTGCAAAACTAAAACTATTGGCAGAAGCTTAAGAAAACGTTTTGATATATCCCGCAGAACTTTTTATATAACTTGATTACTACAAGTACGTTTAATAAAAAAAACATAATTTAAGGTGCGCCAAGGTGCAACTTTTAAACTTATTGCATTTTTTCAGTGTCAGCCCATATGAAAATACGTGATTTTTTTAATTGTTGGATTGAAGTAAAAAATTGTTCAGAGAAACATGTAACACCAAAGTTAAAGTTAAAACTTTGCACATACTTTACCATTCCAATACACATTGCACAAATTTTTAAACTGTTCCGTCTATGCGTTACATGGGAGGTGGGCGTGTCCTTCGTTCGTTTTAAAAAAATCGTGTTTATCATAGTTCACATGTTCTATGCATGTATACAAAATTCTACGACAACTTCTTCTATTTTTGGCCGCTCCTTATATGAAGACACGACACTGTGCGGCATTAACATTAGGTCTGTCTGCGTACTTTTCCAGTAGCAAATACTCAGTAAATTTTTTTGGGAGAGTAAGACAAGTTTTACTCTGTCAGCTAAAAATATATCAAAAAGTACGCAGACAGTATCGCGTAAAATCTTGCAAGAAAACAGCTTATCGTTGTGTAAACAATTCAAATAACAAAGCAAAAGAATTTTAGCATATGTGTACGCGGTAAATTATTTGTATATTTGGACGTTTCTAGCATGAAGTAAAATGTTATGTTTATTATAATTTTTTATAAACGTTAAAAATCAACACAGTTCTAACTATTGTTAAATTTAAATTTTTATTTAAATTTTTATTTCACAAAAATTATTTCATTCAATTAGTAAATAAAAACAGCTGTTCAAACTAGTTGCAAAATCTTGCAAGCAGAAATTTCTCCAGTAACATTTTGCAAGTTCTCTAACTTCCAACTGTCAAAAAATACTCTTTTTGGCTCTCTCGCCGCAAGAGATTTGGAGTACGCAGACAACATTTTGCAAGATTTTGTAACATTTTGCATTAAATCTTGCAAAATATGTGTACGCAGACAGACCTATTATTGGCAATAGTTTAAAAAAAATCTGTTAAAGCAAGTAAACAAAAATCAGCTTATTTTTTAGTTCTTGTCCGAACTTAGCCAAAAAAAGTTCGGGTGAATTTGTACAAGCAATGAAAAATAATAACTCTCTCATACGCTCTCTTTTTTGTACGAAAATTTTCACCTGGAACGCTTTTGGGTAAGTTTGGGTAACTTTGTGTAAATTTCATTAAGCATCTAGAACGCAACTATATATGTATGTACATATGTACACATATTAACAAAATTTACTGTTTGATTTTTTCAATGCCTTAAACAAAATTTTAAGGTTATTTGGTGTTAAGTGCTTTAACGTATAGCTTTTAAGTTACGTAGGTGTAAAGTCTTTAAGATACTATTAGCTTTGAAGATTGGGTTCCAAGTGAAGATCTTATACAAAAGTATAAAAGTCGTTTTAAAAATAATTTATTCTAAAAAATGAATATAACTAAATAATATGTCTGGAATTTTTTTATACATACATACATATATACACATACTCTTGCATATTTATGTATAATATTGTATATGTCAAATATCGCTGCAGATAAAATAACTAGTATGTGTTACAAATATAACCGTGGACTTCAAACTAGTTGCTAATCTGACCTTTTTCCATACATCGAACTATCGATTTTAACATTAGGTTGTCATATACATAGTTATATACTAGTTAAAATACAATTTTTTTTGTTTGTAGCTTTTTATCTGTATTTTATTTCTTATTACACTAATTATTTAGAACAGTCGTTGTTTAAAATAATTTTTTTTTATTTTGCTCTTTTTTGACTGGCACACACTTCTCACTTTTACAACAGTTCTGGTTGCAACTAATGCATAAATATTTTAAAAAGGCACTTGTTTCAATTTCAATTACAGAGATATAAGATCAAATATAACATATTGGTTTATTCATTACAGGCATATCTATATATGTATGTATGTACATATGTATCTCTCATTTGCTGGAACAATGTCATGAACCTTTTTTTGTTTTATAATTAATAGTTAAAACTGCATTTGTCGCTTCTTGTATTCTATATATATAGTGGTCGAATTATCTGCTAACGAATTGAAATAGTAATTATAATTTACGCTAGCTTTGTTGCTATTAATATAGTATTGTTAATTAGTGAATTAGTGAATTGTGATAATTTTAACAATCCCTGCCTTATACTTCCTTCATTTATTATTGAATTATACAAAAACTGAATTACACTCATCCCTTTTTTCTTACATTTTCATACTATCTTTTGAATACTATTTATTTAAAACTAAGTTTAACGAACTGAAATTAACGATAATGGATGCTTAACGCGGTAAAGCAAGAAAAGGTTTTTTTTGAAAAGTCACTGCTCTAAATAAGCTCGAGGACGTCATATCCTCCTTCAATTATTTATTTAGTATATGTGCCTATGTATATTAACTAATTTTTAACTAATTATTGAATAAAGGAGAATAAATTGCATTGCATTTGCGTTTGCATAATTTTATTTGAACCCTTCACATGGTAAAAATAAACATCGTCCTTCGAACGGGACTTGAGACTTATTTCTGTAATGCAATAATGGATAGGGCTCACGAGAATTTGTGAAGCTGTTTGGTCCAAAGAAATGGAACCTATTAAATGCAGGCTTTATCTTCTTTCAAATGATTACTGGGCCTTTAAACTATAACGGCTGTATTCATAAAAATTCTAACAGCATTTTAAACATTTATTAAGAAAATTTCACTAAAATTGTACTCATAAACGAATTTTTTTTTTTTTTAATTTTTTATTATTGAATCTTCGCCTTTGGCGAACTAACAATAAGTATTCAAATCATAAAACTATTTAATTTATATAAGACCAGCCATTGCTAGACTAACATTAAGGTTCTCATAATAAAATAAATTAATTTCAGTAGTTTCATCTAAGCAAAATAGTATCCCTTCATTTCAGGCAAGTGTCTCCACTATTTTGCAAAATGTTTCGAGCGAGCAAATTTGGATGTGTTTCCAGCTTAAATTTAAGCTTAAAAAACTTATTTTAAACCTTGTGTATATACACAAATTTTAAAATTGGTTTGACCCTATTTTAAGCCCATTTTAAGCAAATTTCCAAACCCTTTTTTGGCATTTTTGTTGCGTTTTACCCAATTTAAAACCCATTTCAAGCAAATTTCCTAACCTTTTTGTTTGTTTTTGGTTCTGTTTTAATTTTTATTTTGACAACTCTTACAAACTATTGGCCTTACGGCCCTTTATTTGAACTTGCAACTGTAGGAATCAATACATTGGCATTATATGAAAAGAATATGGATGTTTTATAAAAAAATACTAAGCCTGGTACTCATTTTTCATTCATATATACCATTTTTAAAAATTAAACTTAATTGTTTTCATTAATGTTAATATTTATTTTAGTGATGTATAAAAAATCAAAGCAAATAAAAAGGAACTTGTTATTCAAATACTATTTTACTTTTTGTTTAGTTGGGGGGTGGGGGGGCGATGGTTGGATCGAATTTTTTTACCTCAAATGTACGGTATTGAAAAAATAATGATTGGGGTAGAATAAACTTTTAACTTTACTTTTTATTGGTTAATTTTTGAATTCACTATGCAACTTTAACTTACATACTAAAGACTAAGATTTTACATCAATAAGCACTAGGCTATAACATAAGTGATAGTTCCAGTGAGAAATATAAAATTTCCAATGCAGTTGGGTGTATAACTAGAGGGTTATTCAATTTACCGAAAGTTCATTAATAATTTTATTTGTCGCTTAAACATCCCGGCTTCCTTGCGTTGACGCAACAAAGAGTGGGGCTAAAGGCAACAAGATACAAAGTTCGATAAAGTTAAAGTCACAACTTAAAGCTACTTTGAATATACATATATGTATAATCAATATTCATAATATCGATAATAATCCAGTTTAATAATCAAAATAAGTAAAAAAAGCTAAGTTTGTATGAGATAAAAATGCGTGTTAGATACTTGATTTTCCTATTAAGGTCCATCCCAAAATTGTGTCTTGAGCCATTGGAGTGGTGAGCATTGCTGGCTGAATAGTAGGCTTTATGATTTGTGGATATATGTCTGCAGCCAAAATAATGTTCACATCGCTTGGAGTGTAAGCTTTGGGTCGGCCAAACGTAAGTTCTTAAATTGGGCACTGAAACCTCTATCAAGACCTTCTGATCGGAATTTCCGAGGTAAGTTGTTAGTTATTTGAACAGTAATCGTAAGAGTGGTTTAAAAGTGATTTTGCAGAATTGTTTTAAATTTGACCTCTCGGTTGGCAGATTGTATCGCTTTGGTATAAATTCTGCAATTTTGCTCTGCTCCACACTGGGGTCTAGAAGACCTCGTATATTGATCCACTCATTTCCGAAATTTAACTTTATAATGACAGTAGGCACTAAGGTTACAGAGCGTGCTAGGGGTACCACTTGATGACTGTTTCTTGGTTGAGTAGAGCTTGAAATTCTTTTATGACGATGAAGTTATGTATGATGTCGTCTGCCGCATTGGCGGCATCGATCTAGACTGCGACACTTACGTAATACGTGACTATATGCTAAACAATTTTCACAATAGCGGTGTTTCTGGATTACTTGCAACTTTTTCGTGACGGAATTGGTGGAATGTCCGTAAGGGATGGTCCTTGTTGCACAATCGACAATCTGGGAGTTTGCAAAAGCTAGGTTGGTGATGTGCTGGGCGTTGGTTTAGTTCAAGGGAAGAAAGACTTCTGGATAGGCGTATATGCGGCGACATGGTTCTGGAAAAGATACGAAAAAAATAGATAAGTGGGTTTTTATGTCGTGTTGGCAGAGGGGAGTAGGACAAGCTTGACGATAGGCCTGGAAATGAGACCATTTGATGTACGAACGGAAAGAACTTTGACGTTATTATCGTCGCCGGGGTGTAGTTTTTCAATTCAACAATACGCCATTCCTGCGGGGAAAGATTGTTCTGTTTCATTACAACCAAATCACCAAGAACAAAATTATTTTGGGGATATTTCCTTTTTATAAGCTTGTAAATCTCCTGAAGGTATTCTTTTTTCCATCTACAGGCAAAATTATGGTGAAGAACCTTTAATTTTTGCCACCGGTTCACAAAGCTTAGTGACTGGGTAGCAAAGTCAGGTTTAGGAGGGGAAAGCAAGGGGGCTCCAATAAGGAAATGCCCAGGCGTAAGAGCACACAAGTTTTCGGGATTTTCACTAATGGGGCTCAAGGGCTTAAAGTTAAGACATGCTTCTATTCTGGCAAGCATCGTGGTAAATTCTTCGAAGGTAAAATTTTGGGCATGAGTTATTTTCTTGAGGTCGGCTTTAAAGCTCTTAACTCCAGCCTCCCAGAGACCGCCCATGTTGGGAGCACCGGGGGGAAATAAATCGCCATTCGAGTTCCTGGAAAGCTTGTTTCAAAAGGAGGTTTTGCGGGATGGCCGTTATAAAATTTTTGTGATCCCGCTGAAGAATATTTGAAGCACCTACAAAGGCAGTGCCATTATCAGAAAAGATGACTCTAGGAGTACCGCGGCGGGAGAGGAACCGTGAAAATGCCGCTAAAAAAGCCTCGGTGCAACTCGACACTAAATGTAGGGTGATAACTAAGAAAGCAGGGGATTTGAATTTTCTCAATATTAGGATAATCTTTAAAAATAATTACCATTGCTTAAGCGTAGCTTCTGTAACGTTATCATCCGAATCGGTTTTGTCCCTCCATATTTGTTGCATAATAATTTTGGCAACGATAAGTTTGGGGGCCAATCATCCAGCTGGGTTTAAGAGTTTGGCTATTTCAGATAACACTTCCCTTTTTGTAGTGGTTCTTTGATTTAATTGTCTTGTAGAGGTAAGGTTAAAATAGTCTTGCCCAGCATTCCACCTGAGTTCTAAAATCTTGGTTGTTGCCTTATCAGACAATTTAAGAAAATCGGAGCTGAGTAAGTGCTTCGGACAAAGATCCTTTAAAAGGGCTTCGTCATTAGACGTCCACTTTCGAAGAGGCAAACCCTCAGAGTGAAAAACTTGCGTTAAACTATCACGTAAGCTGATAGCATCGGACAATTTGTGAGCTCCAGCCAGGACGTCATCCACATACATGTGATTTCGCAAAACATTAGAAACGTCGGAAAACTCTTTTCCGCAGTGATTAGCAAGTTCCAATAAGGTTCTAATGGCCAAGTAAGGGGCGCAATTCACTCCAAACGTGACAGTTTTTAGTTCAAAGTCTTGGGGTTCAACATCTGAAGATTTTCGGAAAATAATTCGTTGATAGGGAGTATGAGATGGGTGAACAAATGTCTGCCGGTACATCTTTTCGATATCGGCATTAAAGACATATCTGAAAATTCGCCATCGTGTTATAAGAAACGTAAGGTCTTGTTGCAAAGCTGGTCCGGGGCATAAAATGTCGTTCAGACTCTTGCCATTTGAACTGGGGCTCGACGCGTTAAAAACTACGCGAAGTTTTGTTGTGGTGCTTTCTGGTTTAACGACTGAATGATGGGGTAAGTAAAAGGAAACACCAGGGTTACATAATTAAAAAAACGCTATTTTTTGCATACCGTCGGAAAGGGTAAATTATTTTGTTTCTTAGCATAAATAATTTTTTTTTTTAGCTTAAGAGAAAATTTTACATAAATAGCAAAAAAATCAAAACAGAATATACGCGAAAATTGGAAAACCTCTGCCTTGAGTTACAAAACATTTATTTTTACAGATATCCCACTCGCATCCCACTAAGCGACCTCCAAGTTCTTCAAGCAAAAGACCTAAGCTTTCTTTTGAGCAAAAAAAAAAAAAAAAAAAAAAATGGGCATATTTGGAAAAAAAAATTTTTTTCTAATTATTTTATAAAAAAAAATAAAAAAAAATTTTTTTTAAATTTTAAAAATATTTTTTTCTGGAAGATTGAAGAAAAAGCTATGACGAATTTGTTTATATATATCTTTGGGCCACATAAAATCAACCAGTTCTACAGAACAGCGGTCTACCGAGGATATTCATCTTTATACTTACCACATCACGCTGTGGTCAAGCCTCAGAGCAAAAGCACTAAGGTACGAGTAGTGTTCAATGCCTCAAAGAGAACGAGTTCAGGATATTCCATAAATGATATTATCCATGTCGGACTAAGCCTGCAAGCAGATTTAATAAGTTTGATTTTAAAGTGACGGCTGTATAGATATGTGTACAACGGGGAAATTGAGAAATTGTATCATCAGATCCTTATATATGAAGAAAGCACCCAATTTCAACGAATTCTTTTTCGTCCGGACAGAAATGGTGCTATTAAAGAGTTAATTGTGCTCCGTATTAAGCTATAAGAGCTCTGATTCAGCTAGCTCAAGACTCTAAGGAAAGGTACCCACAGGCAGCCTACATTTAAACAAAGGAGACATAAGTGGATGGATGACATTTTGTCAGGCGCACATGACAAAGAATCTGCAATTTCTGGTTTATTTCAAGTCGTGTCGGTCTTAAGCTCAGCGGGGTTTCCACTTAAGAAAATAACTTCGAACTCCCGAAATTTTGTCATCTGTCCCTATAGAACATTTATTAGTTAGTGATTTTCTCAAATTTCAAGAAATTAGTGCAAAAAAAACTCTCGGAATCTAAAGGAACGCGCTCACGGACTGTTTTTCATACACTATTTAGCCATTATTTCCAACACGTTCCATTACGAAGAGACAAATTCTGTTCAATGTTGCCAAGCTTTTTGACCCAGTGGATATCTCCTATTATAATGCAGGCCAAAATTATTCTCCAACAACTCTGGTTGGATGGTGCAAGTTGGGAAAAAGAAGCTAAACTCAAAACACTGGAAAATTGGAACAAATTTCTCGAGAACCCTTCATCAATTTCATCGTTAACAATACCTTGATTGAACGAGCTTTCTTCTTCTCTAGCAGTCCAAACTCACGGCTTTTGTGATGCGTCGAAAAAAACCCTATTGTGCGGCTGCATATCTTCGGATACAGACGGAATCCACAGTTACATCACAGCCTTATGTCGCGAAGACCAAGGTTGCTCCAATCTTCCAAGTAAACCTACCCCGACTAGAACTCTGTGTAGCGGTACTCCTTTCGAAGCTGCTTTACCAGATCACTACGTCTTTACCCTTTTAAGACTATACCACGTTTTTATGAACTGATTCCTCAATTGTACTCGGATGCTTAGAGAAACCCCCTTGCACGTGGAAAACATATGTATGTCCCAAATCGCTCCGCTCAAGTTCTACGAAACATTAGAATATGGGGAGATATGGTGTCATGTGAGTTCTAATGATTTCGTATCAATAGGATGCTTAGCCGATTAACTTATTGAGAACTCATTGTGGTAGAGTGGTCCATATTGGTTAAAAAAAAATCCCGGGGAATGGTCAAAACCCATAGCGTTATGGGAAACTTCTCTAGAGGTGAAACAGAAAGTTTCTAGATGGGATAAAGCCATCAGAGTGATGACATATGTTTACAGCTTTATCGCTATCATTCGTGAGAGACTGCAGGAACCTTCGATACCTCCCTCAGCATTAACACCCAATCCTCAGAATGCATCTCTCCACACATTAACTGTGGCTGTAAAGCAAATCTCAAACTTCTTCACTTGACCCAGATATTACATTAAGCTGACCAATTCAAAAGGAAAAGCTCACTCTTCCTTTTTGAATCCATTTCTCGACGACAAGCCAGTTATGCGAGCAAACGGCAGAATTGTTAATTCCACACTTTTCTTTAATGAAAGCCATCCAGTTATTCTTCCTGTGACCTCCGTTTATTGCAAGCTGTTCATTGCCTTTACACAAAACTTTCTTATGCATACTGAAACTAGCCTGATGTTAAGAGCGGCTAGAGGAGAATATTTCGTTCCTCGCTTAAGAGCGGCAATTAGACATTGTATTTGAAAATGCGTCATTTTCATTCGATACAAAAGGCGCGTACAATCTTAATTGATGGGTGCCCTTCCTTTGGAGAGAAGTTAATTTTCCTTGCCTTACACGTTTGTCGGTGTGGATTTTGCGGGTCCCTTCCCCATAAAAACTTCGATAATAAGAAATGCTCCTTATTACAAAGGATATGTATGTATTTTTGTCTGTTTAGTCCATTTAGAGCTGTGTTCAGCTCTTATCACCGAAAACTTTCAGGCCACCTTTACACGACTTATAGGATGCCGAAGACTCTTTAAGCGGGTCTTGTCCGATAATGTAACCAATTTTATAGGCGCAGAGCAAGCCATACGATTGGAATATGAGGAGTTTCTCAAAAATATTTCAGACAAAATGGCGAAAAAATACGCTTGTCTAAGAGCCCAATGGCCATTCATTTCTCCAAATGCTCCTCATATGATCTCTGGGAAGCTTGAGTTAAGTCCTTCAAGACCCACTTCCGGAAAGTATCCCAGAACTGCAAATAAATATTTGAGGAGTTTAATACTCTGCTATCTCAGGTGAAATCAGTTCTGAACTCACGCCCCTTCTCGCCTATGTCAGATGACTCGAATTAATTGGTCGCGCTTACTCCAGGCTATTTTCTTCGTGGAGCACCTTTATTAGCTCTTCCCGAAGCACCGCAACAATTTCTTGCTCTTCAAACCTGTTTGGAGAGACTTAAATGTCTGCACCACCAGTTTGCTCAGCCATAGAAGGATGAATACTTCAAGAAGCTACAAAAAAAATATAAATGACAATTTACGAGGGAGAACATTTGCGAAGGGCAGATGATCTCCTTCCTCCGAAAAATTGGAAGAAAACGGGAATTCTTACTAGGGCGATCTCTAGTTAATGTGTTCCTTCAACTTCACTGTGTCATAATGAGGAGGCAAAATCCGTTGCTTCTGAACTGTCATAATTTACATTCTCTAACATCCCAAACACATCCACACTTTGTCATATTATTATTCTCCTAATATGCTTTACGATTGATAATTTTTTTTTACAGACATCCCGATGTTCATCAATGTCGCTTACCAGTTCTACAAGTTCTGCAAGCGCTTGCTGAAAATGAGCAATGAGGACCGCCATCGTAAGGTACGCCTTCTCGGATCTTGTCGTAATTGGCTGGCGGCCACCCACAAGACTAAAGAATGTTCATCCGCTATGGTTTGCAAAAAGTGCAGTTGGGCTCATTACACCTCCACAGGGACAATCTACACCACATGCAGCACCCCAAGTGAGAGGAAAAAGACAAAAAACTGCACACGATTCTGTAAGTTCTGCATCAAATGAACGTTAGCCAAGGGTGCAAGAATGGTTGGGAGGTGGGAGTTCCCGAGCGAAGAGCGGTAGCCGCAAAACCCCACAAAGCACGAAACGTCGCATTTCACTCGGTGCGCCACGGATGTCCACAAGATGTTTAAAACACATTGTCTCTTCTTATATTCTATATATATAGTGATCGAATTATCTGCTAACAAATTGAAATAATTATGATTTACGCTAGCTTTGTTGCCATTAATATAGCATTGTTAATTAGTGAATAAGTGGATTTTGCTAATGGGTGACCATTCGTACTTGTTTTTCGCTAGATGTACTGATTAAAAATGTGTGTGCTAAAATGTACTGATTTTTGAAAAAGCGTACTGATTATACTGATTTCTTTACAAGTCAATCATCTATGTGTTTTTTGTAATCATTGAAAGATTATTACTAGGCAATGATAGTAATGAAATCTTTTAAATCAAATTTTTCAGACATACGAGGGTTGCATTTTTTATTTCGGGATTAGAGAAGAAAAACAAATATTAATCATCGAAAATCACTTTATTGTTTTTCAAAATACCCCCCATGAAGATCTTTGCCCTTTTGCATGCTTTTGAACCAATTGTCGAAGCACTTTTGCCACTCTGATTGAGGTATCTCCAAAACATGCATTCTGAATACAGCAACCTCTCCTTCAGGTGTCGAATAACGTTGGCCTCTAAGTTTGTTTTTTACGAACGGAAATAAAAAGAAGTCACTCGGTGCCAAATCAGGACTATATGGTGGATGACTCATTAAATCGATGGTTTGTGGTGCTTAAAAATGCAGTTGTCTGAGCCGATGTGTGAGAGGTCGCATTGTCGTGGTGAAGAGTGATCCATCTTCGGTGGTTGGTTTTCCTGATTTCTTGGAAGACGACTGGCAAACAAATGATTGTGTACCACTCAGAATTTCCTGCTCTGCGTTATTTTAGTAACACGGTTGCGACATGTCCAGTTTTTCGAAAGAAATTGGCGATCATTTGCTTAGAAGTTCTTCGTGCGCGAACAGCTTTTGTTGGATTTAACTCATCTTGAAACACCCATACAGTCGACTGCTGTTTACACTTGGGCTCATACGCATAAATCCAGGATTCATCACCTGTCACGATATCATAGACGTGTTTCGAAGCACCGCGATCGTATTTTCTGAGCATTTCTTTCGACCAATCGACACGAGCCTTTTTTTGAGCGATTGACAAGTTGTGTGGGATCCAACGCGAAAAACTTGTTTTGACAGTCAAATGTTTATGCAATGTTGAATGTATGCTGGTCCCACTAATACCTAAGGTTGTCTCGTTCTCACAATAGGTCATATGACGATCTTCCAATATCAGTTCATGCACAGCATCAATTGTTTTCGGAACAACAACTGATTTTGGACGACTTTCACGAAATTTGTCTTGAAGTAAACTACGACCACGATTAAATACACCATACCATCGATTAACACTGGTCCTTGATGGAGCTTCATCGCCAAAAATAGAATTAAGTTCATCCATGCACTGTTGCTGAGTTAATCCACATCGAAAGTTGTAAAAAATAATCAAACAAAAATGTTCACGATTTAATATCATTTTTGGGTTGAGTTGCATCTTTTAAGTTACTGTAAACAACACAAATAGCGCTCGTATGTCAAAACGTTCTAAGTACGTATAACCTAGAAAATGTCAAACTTTACGATAGAGCTGTCAGTTGTCAGATTAAAACACTGGTGTTGCCAAATCCCGAAACATAAAAGGCAACCCTCTTATTTTTAGACTTATTGAGCAAAGATTGCTTATGCTAACTTACAATAATCGTTAAATATCCTAACGGCCGTTTGTTATTTACAAACAATGGTATTTTACTCTTCTAAGTAATACTTGAAAATTTGTTGTTAATTTTTTAAAAATGATTAATTATCGTTGTGCCTATTCTTCGTACAAAAAAAGAATAGAAGTAAAATCGATAAAGCAATGTTTTAAAAAAAAATTTTAGTTTCAACAAATTGTTATTAACACTGCAAAATTCAATATATCACTTAAAAAAATGACGTTGATAAACGAATTTTTAATTCATTTTTAATAAGCAAATTATTAAAATCAAAATAATTGTTGACGCAAAAAATTTACACGAATTGAAATCAACAAAACAAAGAAATGTCGTTAAAAAAATTGAGTTTAAACGACATTTCTTACTGATTGAACAAAGCTCTTGAATGTTTTTTTTGTTGAAGTTTTATATAAAGGCAGATAATATGAATGAGGTTTTTCAAAAATTGGGTTGAAATCTGGTGTTTTAATGTAAGAAACGATGAAATACAAATGGACAAACTTAAACATACAACAAACCTTAAAAAAATCCAACAACAATTTGTATTGATTTAAAAAAAAGATTTGATTTAACGAAAATATTTATTGGCTTTTTGATTTTCAATTAAATATTTTTCGTTTAAGAATAGAAATAAAAAAAGTTAAATTGCCTCAATAAATAGTTTATTGAAACCAATTCAAATACCAATAAATATTTTTTTTAATTAAAAAAGTTAGTTAAAATATGTTAAATGTATATTAACCGTCATTATTTTTTTAATAATATTTTTTACTAGGTGAAAAACTTATATTAAAACTTTGATTGCCAATTTTGCAAAAAATCTTTATCACAGGAAATATGAAAAATATATTTGGATACCGGGATTTTTTGATATTAAAAGGAAAATAAAATTTTTTTGTGTGGCGATGCTTAGGCGACTTTGATTGGTGAATTAGTAAATGCTTAAGTCAATAGGATGATAATATTCAAAATAAATTATAAAAATCATAAAAATAATTACAGCGATTTCATGTCGCTTGTTATTTCTTAAATAAGAAAATCTAACTGTTTAATATTATATTGCACCAATTGGTAATGTTTGTTTTATTTTTTTTTTTATAAAATCAGGTATGTCCAACCTGTACTTTGATTATAAGAAGATATAAACACAAAGAACGGACACGCTTTAATCGGCTTAAAAAGTAATTTATTTCGTTCCCTAAAACTGAAGAAGGATCTTAAGCTATAAAATCTAAAAACCTTATTTAGGGAAGAAAAACCAAAAATGTACCCTTATTATACTTCCTTCATTTATTATTGAATCATACAAAAACTGAATTACACTCACCCTTTTTTTTCTTACATTTTCTTACTTACCTCTGAATTTTTTTATTTACCACTACGTTTAAAAAACCAAACTTAACGAAATGGATGCTTAACGCGGTAAAGCAAAAAATTTTTTTTTTTGAAAAGTCACTGCTCTGAATAAGCTTGAGACCGCCGCATCAAATCATCCTTCAATTATTTATTTAGAATAAGTGCCTATGTATATAAATTAATTTTTAACTAAATATTGAATAAAGGAGAAAAAGCTGCATTGCATTGCATTTGCATAATTGTATTTGGAACCTTCAAATTGCAAAAATATACACTTAAATAATATTATTGATATGCTTATATATAATATTTGAAATTGTTTTTTGAATTTTAAATAAAAATACACTTAAAAAATATGTGTTGGTGTACTTATTTTGATTTTTAAAGAGGTGTTCATTTTTTTAAAAAATCCCCTTTTGTTGCCACTTTTATTGCATAAATCCTCTTATTTAATTCTTTTTCAAAATATCCAACGGTAACGCTGGTTGCAACCAGTAGCGCGATTTAGTAACTTAACGGTTTGACCATCGTTATATTTATCGAGAGAAATTGTCGTTCACTAAGAAGTTTTTAATGTAATGGACAAGTTGATTTTTCTATGTATTTTATTAAAAAAATTGGTTGCAAAATTTGTTTAAAAAAACGAAAAGCATAATTATAGTAAAAATAATATTTAATATACAAAATAACATTTTTTCCATAAAACTAACAACAAAAAAATTTTGTCGCTAAATAAACAATTTTACGGATTGTAAAAATCGCTAAAAGGGTTTTGCTGTTTACTTAACAAAAGGAGCTGACTTTAACGATGGCGAATATTTTTAAAAAACTTTACTGAATCGCAAAATCATTATATATACTGTCATGTGGACCTAGGATAATACAGTTTTTTTTTTGCTTGACAATGTGGCAACCAAAAAATGAAACATATGAAGGCAGACAGTCCGATATCTTTTGTTGTTGGCGACAGAATGTGGAACAGAACGGATAAGGGTGTGGAGATTAGATGGGGAGGAAAAAAGATGGAGATCCAAGGTAGGTATACCAAAGAGGGGAGCCATTTTTTCTTGGACATTCTTGGGTTGGATACAAGGCAAATAAGAAGTGGTCGCGGAAATTTTATTTTTGGAAAAAAATTCTATGAAAATAAAAGAAATATAAATATATAGTAGATTTTTATTTGTGTGCTACAAGCGAAAAATTTAACAAAGTTTAATGACAATTAAAACTTAAAACTAAATATAAGAATTAAAGGAAATTGTATTAAAACCTAAAAAAATTAAAATTGGAAAAAAAAAACTAAAGACTTAAACTTACCCCAACTGCAAATAAAAAAAACCATATACAAAATAATAAATAAACAGTATAAAACAAAACTAAATATAAAATATAAAATAAAAAAATCAGATACATAAAATTTACAAATAGCAGCGCCCTAAAGATTCGTGTTGTGTGGCACTGTCGCCTTGAATACTTACCACCACCACTCTCAGAGACGTCATTATTCTCCAGCCGTCTCCAACCGCCTTTGGTTCGGATCCACATTCCTGTGCAGGAGCAGACACCAGAGGTACCCAGTCTGCCAACCGACTGTGCAGGTAACCCGGCAATTGACCACAACGGGCGTACTTTCGGACCTAGGAAAAAAAGAAAAAATGTGAAAGTTATATAGTTTTTATGAGATTTTAATATTAAGGGAAACTTACGCTTTTGGTAACAAGTAAGTATATGGGGTGAACAGTGATGACCGTGCATTTGCCTAATTGTCCAAACCTCATGGTTGCTGCATAACAAAATGGCGCCGAACGTGGAGCCCGAATAAAGATGGTACTAAACTTTTTTGTAATTTTTATTTCATTTGTTTTTTTGATTGCTATATGGGCATTTCCATGTCATCGTACGTGACATTTGTACGCCTACAAAGTGGTGTAGATTTTGCAAAAAGAGTGGTAACTGAAAAATTATTTCGTCAATATGTTACATTTAGAGGGTACTAAAATCTAAAAAAAATCATGACTTTGAAAACCTTGCTGGCCAAAATATCGGTCGAAAAAGATGCATATCGTACGTGACAAAAAACGGAAGTGATGTCGAGGTGCATGCACATAAATACGAAAATCTGCAAATTGTAAAAGTGTTTTTCCTTTCTTTAAGTTCTTACACCAAGCCAAATATTTTTCCTTGATAATCCATAATTTTTAAATAAAAAAAGATTTTTAGATGATTTTGTTACGAACAAATCTTAATATCGTTCGTGACATACCGTATGTGACAGATTTTTCTCTTATAGTATTTGTCTGAAAAAAATAGGTTTTTTCAATATATGTATACATAACAAATTTAAAAAGAATTAAAAAATGTTTATTCGGTGATAATAGCAATAAAAACAATAAAAGGTTATTTTCGTTTCTTACTATACACTATGTACTTGGGCGCGGGCACTTAATTATTAAATTTTAATTTTTTCTCTTACTGAATACGCAGTTCGAGACACATTTATGTACTGACTATCATGATTAGTAAACGAATGAAGTTTTCTTATTTTTGGGATGAGCTGAACATTTTGCCATTTTTCATGGAGATGAGCAGAAAACCCTTCAATCTCTTCGGTAGCAACATAAAACAAATTAACTCCTTCCACATATTTATGAGCACATTCATAAAATGAGAAAGCATCTGGCAAGATTAATTTATTTGCTTTTACAATTTGCCAGACCTTTCTTTTAACAGTACCACCTACTCCATCAACTGCACCTTTACCATGTGATGTGGCAAAGAAGTTCCATTCTAAATGTTGGCAGCTTAATTTGTTTACAAAAGAGAGAATACTTTTTAAAATGAATTTGTTTTTAAATTGAGCGCTACTCCAATCAGAAAATATGTATATAGACGATATATCTTCATATTGTTCGCTTATTTCAAGCACAGTTTTTGTAATAAAATAGTAAACATCAAACTTATTGTGTGTTAATTCGTCGTTAATTATTTTTTTTGTCTTTTTTGGCTGCATCTGCGAACTTTTTTCGATAGATATGCTGTCTTTCAGCCTCCTTTTTCCGGTATTTCTTTATTTGTTCTTCGTTTTTCTTCAAGTCCTCCCTCCATTTCTTTGTAGTCTCATAGCTTTTTTTACCCATCTTAATAAAATATTTATAATTATAAAGGAATTTGAAAGTATTAAATTGAATTGTGTTACTTACAATATCGTATGCTACAAACTTTGAAAGACTATAAAATTTTTATTGCATCAAATTTAAAAAAAAAAATCGATATATATTTTTTTGCGAGATTTATTTTGCTTTGCACTTTTATTTTTAAATACTTGCGACCGGTCGAATTCAAATGATGATGACAAATAACGATTTTGCATTACGTACGTGACATTAGAATATCATTCAAAGCAATCTATAAAAAATACCGCTATTCGAACTCTAAATTTTTAATTTCATAATGGAACTTGGCCACTGATGGTGTAACATTATTTTTAAAGTATAATTGGAATATTACAATTACCTAAATTTAGACACTAGTTAAGACAAAATAGTTAATTTCAATTTCTGCTATTTTTGCTCTTTTAAAATTATAATTAGCTATAAATACTTTTACATAATAAAATTTAAGTGTTTTATTGCTCTTTGGTATATTTAAAAAAAAGTTGCGATGACTTTTATTTTTCCAGCCGTGGTTGACATATTCATGGAAATGCCCATATGGGCTACAGCTAATGTAACTCCGGTCGGGTTTTCCCAACATTCTTTGGCGCGTTGTAACATTAGTGTGTGGTCAGTATACCTATTAAAGGATATATCGCACCTGTTCAACTAAACGGCGTCAACTCAAAATTTTAAATTTTTCAGTAGTGACAAAAAACTGTTTATGATAATATTAAAGGAATATAATAAAAAAAATTATGCCCTCGTAAAAATAATTTGTTAACGTTAATATAACACTCGATTTCTTATTGTTTTGTTTAGTTTTTACAGAAAAATAACAAATTTTCAAGTTACCTCCGTCTTCTTGAAAAAAGTAGTGGCATTATTTCGACTTGTGCCTGTTTAACTGAAAATATCAGCAGTGATTAATAACACAATCATAAAATTCTAAATATTAATTTTTTTTGTTGCTATAAGAATATTTATTATTTTGATAATAATACAAACATAAAACAGCAGTGAAATCATAATAATAATAATAATAATAATAATAATAATAATAATAATAATAATAATAATAATAATAATAATAATAATAATAATAGTAATAATAATAATAATAATAATAATAATAATAATAATAATAATAATAATAATTATTATTATAATAATAATAATAATAATAATAATAATAATAATAATAATAATAATAATAATAATAATAATAATAATAATAATGATAATAGTAATAATAATAATAATAATAATAATAATAATAATAATAATAATAATAATAATAATAATAATAATAATAATAATAATAATAATAATAATACTAATAATAATAATAATATTAATAATAATAATAATTTCCATCATGACATCTACAATGTTTTCTGGAGATACTTCGCCTATTCGCACTTCGAGGGTATGTCGTTCCGAACTCCATCTATCACATCTAAAAAATGTATATTCTGCATCATCCACGCAGTTGTCGCCATATATACAGATATTACTGCTAACCTTTCCCATCCTGTGCAGGTATGGTAGGAAGTACCCATGACCTGAAAGCAACTGTGTTAGGAAGTAATTAATTTCGCCATGTTTTCGAGTTGTCCATTTACTCAGGTCAGGTATCAACTTCGCTGTCCATCTGCTACGTGGTTCGCTGTTCCATCTTTCTTGCCACTTTTGCAAAGTGTGCCTTCGTGCTGACATTTCCATTTCCTCGCGGGTTCTTTCGCTTTGGCTTCGTTCCATCCAAAGTTTTCTCCGTTCTTCGGCCAAAAGGTCAATTGGGATTGTGCAAGTTATTACAAGAACTGCAGGTTCCGACACCGTGTGATATCCGGAAGCTACTCTGAGAGCAGCAGTGCGCTGAACAGTCGCCAAAATCTTTCTGCGGTATTTTGCCTCTATGGCGTCGGCCCAGATTTCGCATCCATATAGTAAAATTGACATGATCAGTTTTCTCTTGCTGTAGTGTGGTCCTCCAATATTTTCCATAAGTCGGCTTAGAGAAACTGTGGTTTGAGCGGCTTTTGTCGCGGCATATTCCAGTTGAGCTCTAAAAGTTAGCCTTGAATCTAACCTTAACCCTAGATATTTGAGACATTTCTTTGTCTTGACGGTTTCAGATAAGACTCGCATGTCTACTTCTAAGGGGATGTGTTTTCTTGTTAGAAGCAGCAGCTCGATTTTTTCGGTGGCGAGTTTAAGACTCCGGGAATCCATCCATGTCTTTGTCCTAAGCATTACCTGGTTTAACTTGCTTTGGGCTTCCTCAATGTTTCGAGCGACTATAACGGTTGCAATATCGTCTGCATAGCCAACCATGTAGGAATCGCTTGGCATCTCGATGCGAAATATATCATCATAGCTGATGTTCCATAGCTCAGGGCCTAAGATAGAGCCCTGTGCTGCCCCTGCCGTAATCTGTTTTTCGCAAGTTCTTCCAACATTTTCGTATATAAGTACGCGATCTCCAAGGTAGCTTCTGACCATTCTCATGATATATCCCGGTGCCTTAAACCTTGTCTCCAGAGCTTCAATCATATTATACCACCTTACGCTGTTAAATGCATTTCTAACATCCAGGGTCGCCAAAAGGGTGATGCGTCTTGAGAAATGGTTTCCCGTTTGTGCTTGTCGTACTTCTTTAACTACCTCTTCGATAGCACCTATTGTTGACCTACCATGTCTAAAACCGTATTGTCTGGTGGAAAGTCCTCCAGCGCTTTCCACGGCCACCTGTATTCTTCTTTTAAGTAATATTTCTAAAAGTTTTCCTGCTGTGTCTAGCATACACAAAGGTCGATACGCTGATGGAGATTCTAGATGACCTTTACCCTTACTTATTAGTACAAGTCTTTGTCTTTTCCATGCTTTTGGAAAAACACCTTCTTGTAGGCACTTATTATACATTCCCAATAGTAATTGCGGTTTGTTTAGGGCGATTATTTTCAGAACTTCTGCTGGTATTCCGTCCGGACCTGGCGCTTTTCTGGGCTTTAACGCTTTTGCTGCATTCTGCAGTTCTATAGTTGTGAAGAGTGGGGGGGGGGGGGATCTCTATTAGGTTGCGGGCCTTCAACTTGCGGCACCTCGTCTGTGGGGAAAAGGGTGTTCACAATATTTTCCATAATGTCATCTCTTAGCTTTGGTGTTGACATACGTGCTCCAAGTTTTCGCATGACCAATTTGTAGCCTAGGTCCCAGGGATCATTGTTTAGGTCTGATCTTAGCTCTTCCCATTTTTGTTTTTTACTTCTGAGTATAGCAGCTTTAAGATCTTTCTTAGCGCTTTTATATGCCTCAGCTTCTGATGTTGCTGCATGAGATCTTCTAGCCCTGGTATATGTATCTTCTTCTGCATCTAAGACATGCCCTTCGTAGGTTGGAGATTTCATCAGCCCACCAGTATTCTGCCTTTTTCCAATGCCTTTTACCTATTGCAGGCATCGCTTCATCAAATGCTTCCACAATGAGTGCCATGGTGTTACAAACTGCGCCTTCTACGCTTGGTGCATTCTCGTTTGCGCCTTGTCCTTGTGCAATTCTGCTTAAAAAGGTATCCGTGTCGAGCCTTACCACGTTCCACTTTCGTGTAGATGTCGAAATGTGAGGTTGATCAGATGATCTGCTGCTTTCTACACTGAAAATAATGTATTGATGATCGCTCCCTGTGTAATCCTCTAGAACCGTCCAGTTTATTACCTTGCTTGCAAGGCTTTCTGAAGCCAATGTAATGTCTGGAATAGTTCCTTGGTTCATTTCACTACGACATCTCAAAATACTGTTATTATGTTTGTTACTTTTATAAAATGAATAAGGACACAATTCGAAATAATTCCCTTTAGTTAAAAAAACTTCGATCAAAATTGCTAAAACGTGTAAGTACAACTAAAAATATATCTGTTTTGTTGATACAAAAGTATGTACTCGGAAGACATGGTGAGCGACTAACGGTTTTTTTTAAAGAAAGAGTAGTCAAAAGAATTAGAAAAATTTACAGTGGTTAGAGTTGATCAATATATATCGCTTTTTGACAAAAAGTAAAAAATTGAAAATATTGAGTTGACGCCCTTTAGTTGAACAGGTGCGATATATTTTTTCTAATTTTAATTACAACAGCTCGATTCACGGCATATGCATCTTGCCTTATTTTGTAAGTCCCGAAAATTATTTTGTTTTAGACTCCTTCGCGTTGCGACAGATGAGGGTGAGAGGTATACGTTGATGAATTCGTTGCATTTTCGAAAAATTGTTGTCATGAAGTCTGGCTGATTGGCTTATTTTGACCTTTAGTTTCATTGCATCATTTTAACAATAATTAGTTTTGGTATTTGTCCGTCAATTTCCAAATTTTTACATTCAATACGTTTTTTCTATAGTTTTTACGTCTAGAGGTTTTTGGGTTTTGGCTTGTCCTAGACTTTTATTGGTCCTGGTGCCAGAGGTTTAGTCGCGTCTCAGCCAAAATACGTTCAGGGTCAAAAAAATTTTTGTTTTTTTTTTATTACAAATCGCTCCAGACAATATATTTTTTTCTTGCGAAATTTGTTAATCGAGAAACTATGTATTATGGTTCTTGCCTACACATCTTTAATCTGTGAGAATATATATTCACATGTGCTTACAGGTTTCTGCTTCGTCAAGCTTCATCATCTGAAAATCCCATTATCATCCTTTAGGAAATTAACCATTTGCTTGTTTTTTTTTTGATTATTCAATTTATTTTGAATAATATCTTTTCTTGCATTTTGATTTTTATTATTTTGGTTTTTATTTTTCAGTAGCGATTTCTGATCTTTTTATTCTAATTGGATTGAGTTATTTATAATGTATTAAATTTTTTATATGTATATTTTTTTAACTTTTATTTTATTGTAAATATATATTAAAGAATTATGTTAGGCATATTAATGCTGGAAGTTTTTCTTTTGTGCTTTATTGGGGTTTTTTATTTTTAGCTTTTGTTAGCTACCTTTTTTATATTTGTTTTTTTTTAAACATTTATATCAACTTTTTTGTTATATAATAGTTGTTGAAATTCTACCGTTTTTAACAGACCGGAATGGTATTAACCAGATCTCTTAGGAATCAACTTTTGTCATAGGATATCGACGTGAATACAATTTGGAATATGGAAAACGTGCGGCGTACTACAATAGAAACCGTTGTTTCGACTTCTGCTCCCATAATTTCGATTTCTAATTTACCGGCAGTAACTATAACGGGGGTTTAGTAACACCGTCTGTTCAACAGTTTATGTCACTGGCACAAGATCGACACAGTTTGTCAAATGGGTTTAGAGGTATTGAATAGTAAGATTGTCTCACCATAAAACAGCAGCATCACCGCTAGGAATGTTGCCGCAAGAGTTTAGAGCACACGCACCGTTAGATCAAGCAGTTCCGCCAATTCGTAATGCTGGCTCTGCAATAGATAGCGTTGGAATCCTACGCAGCGAGTTTACTCCACAAATGCAGAAGTTGCAAAGAACGATGCAGCAAGGAATTGCTCGAGCTCTGAGTGCTCAGGTTAGTCATGTGCCTAATGCCCATCTGGCCAGCGGTGGTGTTGCTTAGCCTCCACCATCGGAAAATCAACAGAACGTAATAGATTGGCGTTTAAGGCATCCAACATCAGCGTACCTACCTTCACAGCATTTTCCACCGCAGCAGCAATCGCAACCATTACCGTTTGAGCATCCTCCAGTGTACGCCTATCCTTTAAATGGGCCACATCAATCAATCAAACACTTATCCCCCATCCCATCCCACAACAACCACAGTTATCGCATTTTGCTCCATCACCCAATGTGCCAAAAGAGTTCGTTTCCAACTTGCATAGCAAAGTCGATTTGTCGAAGTGGGGAATTATATTCGGTGGCTCAGAGATGATTTTAGTTTTCGTGTAGATGTTTTGCGTTAAGACTACAATTGTTCATTCAACGACGAAGTTTTCACTTGTTGCTAGAAGGTCCAGCACTGGATTGGTACTGGAACACCAGGAAATTAACTCCCATGCAAACCTGGGAAGATTTAGAAAGAGTGTTCCTGCCCCAGTACAGGCCTTATAAAAATGAATTTCAGCTTTAAGAAAAGATAATGAATCGTCGTCAGCGACCTCTGGAGTCGTTTAAATATTTTTACAATGCAGTCATGCCCCTAAGGAATAAGGGGACGCCATACACTGAGAGGGGTTTAGTAGAGATTATGAAGTCTAATTGTCAGAATTGAAGGATTGAGTGATTTTTGTCAGCAGGTTAAGAGAGCAGAAAGTTTGCTGGCCAGTCAGAGGCAGCCATATTCGCAGCGTCCTTTTTCTGCACCACGCGTACATGAAATTGCTTTCGAAGATGAGGAGGTACCTGCGTCCAACTTAGAAGTCGAAGCCATATCGTCGGCTGGTAATCCTAATACCTGTTGGAATTGTAAGCAGTCAGGTCACAGTTTTGTTGACTGCTCGTAGCACATAGGGGTATTTTGCCATTCTAGCTGGACATTACTTTTTATTTTTTACAATAAAGCTTCTTTAAAATTACTGAGTTCTCCTAGATTGATGAAACTTGGCAGAAACATGTATTGTAGTCATAGGAATTTAAGGATTAAAAAATAATAAAAATCGAACCAAGGGGGGAAAAGTTCCCCTTAGAGGAACTAATACCACCTCGGAAAAATTAAAATTTGTTTTCAGTTTTCAATACTATTGTTAGGCAAATGCAACTTTAAACGTAAAAGAAAGGAAAAAAAATCTACACTTGGATGTGTCGTCCTTTCCCCTTTCGTGGGCGGCGGCATAAAGTAAAATTTGCAAAAATAATGTATATAATAATAATAATAATAATAATAATAGACAACTTACGCCCAAATACTATAAAAGTAAAATTTTTAAGCTATTATGGGTAGGGGCAGAAATGCCCCAAAACCCCATCCCCCAAAACGGTCCTGTACAAAAAATTTTTTTTTTTTATATTTTGCTTATTTTCACAAAAAATTTATTTTTAAGCTTGTTTGTAGCTTTTTTTGTAATTTAATGTATTTAATTTATCTGAAAATAAGTATTTTTTATATAACAATAACTTATTTACAGAAATAACAAGTAATTTAAAGTATGAAAACAAAAACCAATTTAATTTAAAAAATATCCTTTTGCACTAAGAACAGGAGTGCTACTGTTCTTCTTCGTCTGTTTCTTCAAAGGCCTCTTCTAAATCTGAATTCTCTTCAAAATCAAGTACAGGGCGAAGCATTAAAGAAATTGCTTCTTTCGTAAAGGGCAATGACTTCTTTTTTGGAGTTTGTCTTATGCTAGTCATCAGTGGGTCAGAACTGAGCAAAAGTCTATTAATAATATCTACGTTACACTGAACTCTTGAAAACTTTCTTGCAAAATTCTGCCTGTAAATCCGAAAATGTTTTATTCGTGCCTCAGCCGCTTCTTCTGATAACAGCCTAATAGGCAATTGATCCATGTATTAAAATCCTGTGCATTGTATATTAAAAAACTTTCTGAAACTGTATAAGCACTGTTTCGCCGCTGACATGTCGCCATCTCCTTGACATTTTGAAAGTTCACACAATTTTTTAATTAAAAATCGCAATTTCTCCTCAACAGATTTATGTTTACATTTACGTGCTATTTGTAATAGCTCTAATCTTGATAAAAAGTGTTCTGAAAACAATTTCGTGCAATAACCACAATATATTTGTAATAGCTCTAATCTTGTTTAAAAGTGTTTTGAAAACAAGTTCGTGCAATAACCACAATATATATACACTAAAAAAATAGTACTTGAAGCACAGATTTGTTTCTCTTTAAAAAATAATTTTTTTTAACAATTTTTAAAGGTTTTGAAGGCATTTTGTTGCATAAAATAGCGTCATTAAGAAAGCTGTCGCACAGGTATTCATTACCAGTTTAGGGGCGGCTAAAAACTACTGCCTCGCACATTCCTTTTTATACATGCAATGTCAGTGTAAACCCCAATTTAACCTGTTAAATTTAACTTCAATTTACCTGTAATAATTCAAATAAAAAACATTAAAAAGCAATTAATTATCAAAACGTTTTATGACCCACAAAAAAGTTTCTTAATCATATGTAAACACACAAGATGGGAAAAAAACAGAAAAAAAGTAAAATTTTCAAAAATTCGCCAAAACAAAAAAATGGCGCAAAAACGCGCAACATTTTCTTTTTGCGTCTAAAAGTAGAGTTTTCAGGTTTTATTGTGATGAAAAAGATTTTTAGGATAATGGCTGCCATCACTTTTAAAAACCTTTTGATATAATTTTTTTTAATATAAAAGTGAACAAAAAAACCTCTTTTTTTAATTCCGAACGAATTTTTTTTAAATAAAACTTAAAATAAAAAAGAATAAAATAAGGTAGTTGCTTATATATTCTTTCGCAGAGAAAAAAAATCAATGTAAAATTATTTTTTGTTTAGCTACAAAAAAATATATTGTAAGCCTCTCAAAACCATCAAAAGTTAATAAATTGCAGGCAAATTTACTTAACTTACCTGACTTTGACAGTGCCTCAAAACGACAAATTGCAAGCGAAAGATTTAAAAATTCACTATTCGATACGGAATTTTATTATCTGTCGAGCTGCGCATTTAAATTTTTACATTTCTTAAATTTCCATTTTGGCTTAATGTCCGGCTAGACTGGCAAAATAACCCTATGTGCGTCGCCGAATCGTCCAAAGTGTAATGGAAACTTGCCAACGAACCAGTATTGAACGGGAGAGACTCGGCCCACTCAAACTTAAGCCCAATTTTTAATTCTACTAATTTCGTCAAGCCAGGAAAACGTATTATTATTTTACAAAATAATAAAATACCGAATTTAGTGTTAGAAAAACCGAGGGTTCACGAAATAGAGTCGTTACACCAACATATTAGAGAATATAGGGAGGCTAAAATTAGAATTTTTGGGAAGGTTTCGAGTCGAATAAAAAAGACGAGAAAGAGAGAGATATAAAAGAAGGAAAAGGATTAGACAAGAAATAATGTCAGCGTCTCTATATGAGGGCGATGATTGTCGTTTTTATGCCAAAATTGGAATTAATGGTTTTAAAATGGAGGGTTTAGTTGATAGTGGTGCTAGTGTCACCTGTCTTGGTAGAAATTGTATCGAATTCGCGGAGAAAGCAGGACTCGAAATTTTTAATTTCATGTCATTTATTACGACTGCAGATGGTAGTCCACATAAAATCGTCGGTCGTGTCAAAGCGAAGATTGATTTTAATAGGATTTCGGATAAAATTACGTTCTATTTGGTACCGTCGCACATAGGGGTATTTTGCAATCTAGCGGGACATTAAGCCAAAATGAAAATTTAAGAAATGTAAAAAATTTAAGTGACAGATAACAAAATTCTGTATCGGATAGTGAATTTTCAAATCTTTTGCGTGCGATTTCTCGTTTTGGGGCACTGTTAAAGTCAGGAAAGTTAAGTAAATTTGCCTACAATTTATTAACTTTTGATGGTTTTGAGAGGCTTACAATATATTTTTTTGTAGCTAAACAAAAAAAGATTTTACATTGATTTTTTTTTCTGCGAAATACTTTATAAGCAACTGCCTTATTTTATTTTTTTATTTAAAGTTTTATCATAAAAAAAACTTCTTTGAAATTAAAAAAAGAGGTTTTTTGTTCTTTTGTTGAATAAAAATTAAAACTAAAAGGTTTTTGAAAGTGATGGCAGTCATCGTCCTAAATATTTTATTCATCACAATCAAACCTGAAATCTCTACTTTCAGACGAAAAAAAATCTTGCGCGAGTTTTTGAAAATTTCACTTTTTTTCTGTTTTTTCTCATCTTGTGTGTTTACATATGAGAAAAAAACTTTTTCATGGGCCATAAAACGTTTTGATAATTAATTGTTTTTTAATGTTTATTATTTAAATTATTACAGGTAAATTGAAGTAGATTTTTAACAAGTTAAATTGGGTTTTACACTGACATTGCATGTTTAAAAAGGAATGTGCCAGGCAGTAGATTTTACCCACCGCTAAACTGGTAATGTTTGCCTGTGCGACAGCTTTCTTAATGACGCTATTTTATGCAACGAATAAATGTTCCTGTCTTAAAAACTTTTAAAAATTGTTAAAACAAAATTATTCTTATTGCACAAAGTTTTTACAAGATTAAGGTTATTACAAATAGTACAGGGATGTAAAGATAAATCTGTTGAAGAAAAATTACGATTTTTAGACAGAAAATTTGTTGAAATTTTAAAATGATAAGGAGATGGCGACATGTCAGCGGTGAAACAGTATTTATACAGTTTCAGAAAACTTTTTAATATACAATGCACAGGGTTTTAATACATAAATCAATTGCCTATTGGGCTGTTATCAGAAGAAGCGGCTGAGGCACGAAACAAGCATTTTCGGATTTAGAGCCAGAATTTTGCAAGAAAGTTTTCAAGAGTTCAGTGTAACGTAAATATTATTAATAGACTTTTGCTCAGTTTTGACTGATGAGTAGCAGAAGACCAACTTCTAAAAAGAAGTCGTTGCCCTTTACGAAAGAAGCGGATTCAGATTCAGAAGAGGTCTTTGAAGAAACAGACGAAGAAAAACAGTAGCACCCCTGTTCTTAGTGCAAAATGATATTTTTTTTGTTTTCATACTTTCAATTAATTGTTACTTCTGTAAGTTATTGTTATATATAAATTGCTTATTTTCAGATAAATGTAATATGTACTTTAAATAACAAAAACAGCGACAAACAGGCTTAAAAATATTTTTTTTGTGAAAATTAGCAAAATTTATAAAAACAAAATTTTTGTGCAGGCCGTTTCGGGGGGTGGGGCTTGGGAACATTTCTACCCCTACCCATAAAAGCTTGAAAATTTTACTTTTATAGTATTTGGGCGTAAGTTATCCATTATTTTTAATACAAACATTATTTTTGCAAATTTTGTTTTATGCCGCCGCCCACAAAGGGGGGAGAGGACGACTTTGTCCAAGTGTAGATGTTTTTAGCTTTCGCTTACGTTTAAAGTTGCATTTGCCTAACAAAAGTATTGAAAACTGAAAACAAATTTAATATTTCAGAGGTGGTATTAGTTCTTCTAAGGGGATTTTTCCCCTTGGTCCGATTTTAACTATTTTTAATCCTTGAATGCCTATGACTACAATACATTTTTAATCCAAGTTTTAGCTGCACTCAGTAACTTTAGAAAGCTTTATTATAAAAAATAAAAAGTAAAGTCAGGCTAGAATGACAAAATATCCCTATGTGCTTTGTTTAGTAGGCAATTGTTTTTGGTCATTGATTTTATGCGGAAGTTTGGTTTGTTGACCAATGTGAGTAGTTTGGCTACTAATGACGTAAGTCTGTGTCCCGAGAGTGAGAGCGCGGTAACCAAGATAAGAAATGACGTTTTGACGATCAAAGTCGGTTAAATGCGTTCGTTGCGAAGCTTCCATGCTACACGAAACGCACTTAGAGACTCACACTATTGACACCCGTGACACAATTCCAGTAAGGGACAAACATTATCCGGTCTCGCCAGCTGGTCAAAAATTAATGTACGCCGAGCTCCTACGGTGTCAATTGAAATTACCTCTATAGGGGTGAGCAGGGGGGTTTGGTAGGGTGTAGTGTGCGCTTTGATTATGAGAGTCACTTAATCATATTTAGACTTACGTTTTGGTTTTTTTTTCGTCCATAAACCTCTGTTGCCTTTAATAAGAAATAGCAGTGGTTTGATTTTAAGTATGTTTTTATTTTGCTTTGGTTTCGTTTTTCACTTAAAGTAATTTTTTTTTTACATATTTAAGTTCTATTAGAAATTACACAAAGCAATTATTCTTATATGTATGTCTGAAGCTTGAGTTTATTTATATGTTACGTGTTTAATAGGTATGTACATATGTGTCGTTGTTTGTTCTTAGGTTTAAGTTAAAAAAATTGGTAAACAACTCGCACTCGCGACCCAATTGCAACTAACTGACTCACCAAAAATAAAGTAAAAGGTTTTGCATTTCGTATGCAGCACACTCTGTGATATTTAGCAAAGTGTGAGGGTAAAGTAAAAACAACCTCAAAACTATGTTTGCGTTTTGTTTATTCTTGGTACAGTTGTCACAGTGTGATACAAATTTTTTTACCATCTTGTTCATATTTTTCCATACATATCTTTGTTTTAGTTTAATTGTCGTTTTTCTAATTCCTAAGTGACCGGCATGTGTGGCACTGTGGAATTCATCTATTAACCCTTAATATCCTGATATTTTTTTTTTGCTCTGAAAAAAATATATGAAAGAAAATTCGTAATTCTAATTCATTTTTGTTCTACAACTTTGTTCCTAAGTAATATTTACCCTTTCTAGGTTCAAAATTCTCGGTTGGTTCCTAATGGAACCACTAGGATCTCTACGATAAAGTAAAGACGGTAAAAAGAATATTATTTGTTAATTAAAAGTAACGAAATTTTAGTTAAAAAATATTTTTTATTTTAATTCAAAAACAAATTTTATTTGTAAAATTAAATATGCTTGTCGTTTAGTTCTGATGAAACTCAGCGAAACAATTTTTGTCACTGGAAAAACATAAACTAACTCCACATTTTTGGCATCGAACCTTGGTACGCGATGTGCATTGCGGATTCTTACAGCGTGGCTTTCCTTCTTTTACAAATTCTGGTAAATGGCCAATGTTATCTAAACGAACGTCACGTGGTGGAAGAGGAGCAGTCGATGGCCGACTGCGTTTCGCTGCAAATTGGTTTTCAATATTATTTTTTCGCCCTTTTCTTACTCGCATTTCACAGCCAGACTTTGTTAAACAATGTGCAACTTCAGTCACAAATTCATGCAACTTTAACTTTGGTTCCAAACGATTAGTTTCACTGTGATGCCTTTAGTACAAAATCCATGCATTGATTATCGCCACATCGCACATGTGGTAGAACAAACGACTTGTCCACTTACGTGATTTAATTTGGATACGGCAACGGCCAAGAGAGGAATCGAGAAGGTCAACGCCGCCCATGGATTTGTTGTATTGGTGAACTATATTTGGGCATTGAATAGTCTCCATTACCTTCTTCTATTTATTAAATCTTTCGATGGTTGGAGCATTCTCTGGCGTTTCCCCATGTTCCAAAATAAAAGGCTTTACTCCAACCATTGTAGATGACATACTAACAACTTTATTGTCATTCCATGCTACTGTTGTGACGTCGATTCCATGAAACGTTCCGAGATATTCTTCGCAATCACCTCGATTGGCAAATTTTTGTGGCAGTTTGCATAACGGAAGACGAGAACGGCGTACAGTTCCAAGCGAATAAATACCTTGTGTTCGCAAATACACCATCAATGGAATTGATGTGTAGTAGTTATCAAAAAATATGACATGATTTTTAAACCGCGGAACAGAGCGAGCCAAACGAGTCACAACATTCGCAGACGCACCTAAATTTGGTTCATTTTCCTCACAATGGTCATTATCACCTTTTATATTTTCATCGCGAAGAGCACTTTCAAAATCAAAATCCGGATCACATTCAAAATTGTCAGAAGAGAAATCTCCATCGTCTTCACTTTCATCCCAAGCCATCGAATTAACATATTCAGAAAGCTCTTGCTCCGTTCTAAAACATTGAATTCTGCGAGCGATTTCAAAAAATCAACTAGAAAAGACCGTTACAATAATGTTGCTATATAATTTCATATATAAATAATATCATCTAAGAGCGCCTGGTGGTTCCTCAAGGGACCACCCAGGAATATACAGAAAAAATATTGAAAATAAAACCACACTAACTTTTTAATACTTACATACGTTTCTGTACACTATAATTATAACGGAAATATTTTTTTTCTCAACACATTTAATGTAAATTGTACGAAAATAAGCACAAAATTTCATTGTTGCGAGGAAGAACCACTTTAACAAACACACAAGCTTTAAATGACGTTGTTTTCAAATACCGATCAACGCAAACAGTAGCATGTGTATCAGTGAACAGTTTGTAAAGCATTACAACAATATTTTATAATAATCGTTGAATGATTTTTCAATTGTTGTTGGTTGGTTCCTAAAGGAACCACTAGGCTATTAAGGGTTAATTTGTACTTTAATATATCATCTATTATTCACTTTGAGGTATTGTATATTGACCTTTAATGAGGACTTTTGTTATCCTTATATTCTCTTTATTTATTTTAGATATCAGTTTTCTCAGAATCGAATCTAGCTTCGCTTAGTTATCACTGTGTCTTGCATGCATGTTTCAATTTTCATTATTCTTACTATTGTCGTTAATATTTTCTATTACTTTGGTACGGGATTTTCTAATGATCGAAACTGGTTTCGATGAGTTATTATATCCCCCTACGTGCATAGTATTATTCTTTATATAAATCTTAATCTTTCTCTTGAAGTTACCAAATCTTGTATCTTCGACTCCATTAAATTTTAACTTCTTCATATTTCTGACGTCATAAATGGGTGTGCATTCCCATATTTGAAGTAAATCAGGCGTCTAAGATTTGCATTTACCCGGTCTTTGTCCCATACTTTCATCTATTCTGTTTTCCTCATTGTCTTTATATTTTTCCCTTCCATTTTCTTCATGTTTCTTATTACTTTTATTTTGCATCGCCCCTGTTGTAATTAATATTTTTCTTAATGATAATTTTCTAGTGGTATCATATTTTTTAATATATCTGAATCTACTTCTATTCTTGAACGTGTGTCAGCATTTTTTCTTTCATAGGTCTATAGTCCGTTACTACTATAAACTTTCTACCGTATAATTAATTACGCAGTGAATAGCGAGCAGTTTCTTTTGAATAACTGGTTTATTCATATCATGTTTTTAAAGCGACTTACTTGCGTACGAAATGGAGGAAGTCTTTTCCAATTTCGCTTTACGATAGAACTGCTCCTATTGCATAATTTGAAGCATCCGTTATCAATATTAGCGGTTCATCAAAATTCGGGTACTGTAATATTGGTGGATTGATTAATTTCTCCTTAAGTATATCAAAAGCAAGTTGACATGCTGTCGTCCACAAGAACATTGCAGATTTCTTGAATAAAGCATTAAAATCTTTGGATATGTCGGTGAAATTTAGTATAAATTGTTTGTAGTAATTGCAAAATGCACCAAAACGTCTAACCTCATCTGCGTTTTTCGGTATCGGATAATGTTTTATGACCTCATATTTGGCCGGATCAGTTTTTACTCCATCTTTTGTTATTAGGTGCCCCAGATAAACTACTTCTGGTCTCAAAAAACAAATTTTTTTAGGGTTTAACTTTGTAGTACACTTCTGTAATATATTTACTCCTTTTATTGAATTCTGATTGTGGTGATTCAAACTACAACCATATACAATTATGTCATCCACATAGGTAAAAGCTTCTGAATCTAGTCCAGAAAGAGCTATTCTGAGCATTCTGAGCTATTTAATGAAATTTTCAGTCCGAAAGGGAGCCTTTTACATTTGTTTTGTTCTTGAGTTGTAGAAAATGCAGCTTATGGTATTGGGTCCTTTCCTTTTTTTTTTGATGAAATGAACTAGTCATTTCAAGAGTGGAGAACCATTTTGCTTTATCTAGTTAATCCAAAATATCCTCCAGCTAAGTAAGTGGGAATTTGTCATTAACTATTTCATCATTTAATTTCCTAAAATCTACTACAAGTCTCCATTTTCTCTTATCTTCTATATTCTTCTTTGGTACTAGAAGAAGTGAAGCATTATAAGCGCTGATGGTTCTATTATGTCATTATCGAGCATATTTTGTGTATGTATCAGAAGTTGTAATGTGTTGATTGTAAAGGTTGTTTACAGGCAATTTTTCGTTCTCTAAGTGAAAAACGTTATGATATTACCTAAATATGTTTATCAATTTTGTAATTGTAATTTTATATGTCGTAATTTCTTAGTGGGTTAGCGTGCAGTTCAATGCTCTGCAAATTTATTGTTCTATCTGTGGTGCTTAAAATTTTTATGTGTCATGCCGTTCTTTAGTGATATTCAATTGCTTACAAAAATCCTCTTTTTTAATTCATTATTTAATATAACGCAATCTTCTGTGAGATTTAATTCCAATAGTTGTATAATTTCTGTTCTTGGTGGTATTGTTATTTTCAAAGTATTTTATGTCTTTGATTGCATTGGAATGGTCATGATTTTATTATTGTTAAACAAAGAAATTGTGAATGTCTCGTAGAAAATTTTGCAAAGAATGCTAATTCTCTAACTTTTATTCCATCCGTCTCTATTGGAAAGTAAGTGTTCACAAGGTTAAAAGCGCGACTATATGTTTCATTTGTTGACACTAATTCTAACTCTATGGTTCCTAATGATTGAATCTCTTCTGCATTGATACCTGTTAATTGGCATGTATTTTCTGGATTAAATGATTCATTTTTAAAAATTCATTCGTACGACAAAGTGATATATCTGCACCTGTATCTATAAGAAACGTTAATTGCCTATCTTTATATATTACATATATGTAATTTGTATTATTATCAGATACTCTGTATATTCTTAGTTTTGGCTGTCGAGAATATTCATGTATTCCGAGCATATCTCGTTTCCCTAATCGTGTATTGTACGTATATATTTTTTGTTACTGTTATTCTGACTCCGTCCATTGTCGTCTCTGTTGCTGTTTGTATTTAATTTGTCATTTCTGTTATTGCCGATTTAACTGTTGTTGTAAGTGTTCCTATGAAGGAAGTTATTGTTCCTGTTAGTGTTAGGTCTATATAAAAAGTTTTTATTTTGATAATTTTTCCTGTTATCGTTAAAGGATCTATTATTTGAGTTTTTATTAAAATTACAGTGATTATTGTGTCGTTCGTTCTGGTAGTGTCCTCTTTGCATGTACGTAACCAAATTCTTGCTAAACGTATGTTTATTTCACAACTCTAGTGCAAGATCAAACCCTTCTTGAGACGTTTTAAGTCTAGCTGTGTAGAAAATAAAACTAATTGATTTTATTTTCAAATATTTTCTACTTATATACTAAATTTAAGCGAGTATTCCTGTAAAGGCACACCTAAGTTTTATGATTTATCAGATACAACTAAATAGGGGTAATAAGATAAGAATACAAAAATCTAATATTTAAATACTTTTTACTTACTTATTGATTAGTATTTATCACCCTTACAACCTTATCTTCAAGAGTTAAAATAACACCTTTGCTAAACGTACGTTTTCTATGAAGAAAGGACCATTAGTCCTATGTGTTAACAACCTAACTAATTATAAATTTAAAAAGGGAACCACAAATTATATACATTTAAAAGGTATCTATTTTTCTTAGCACTAAAGTATTATAACATTTATATATCTTTGGTTATCTTTTGTTTCTCTTATCACTTCTTAAATTTCTTAAATAACTAACTGAATTTCCCAAACAAATATTTGCATCTAGGTTTATTTAGGCACATTTGCAGATAGGTTCGCTGCCATGTTCATAATTGAACATTCTTCCGGTTATTTAGCAGCATAGAAGGGGGTTAAATCAATTTTAACTATGGGTTTTTTATGTCTGTAGCATACTTTACATAAATTGAAATATAAGTTATGAAAATAATTACAACTAAAATTAATGATATATGTTCCGTCACATGAAGTTTCATTTATTTTAACTCAGTTTGTCTGTCCTTTATGACCTCTATATTTCCTCGAATTCTCGCAATATCGTTGGCGTTGTTAATAACTGCTATATCAAAAGGTTTAACTAACTTGGTTTTTACCTGCTCATATTCTAGGCCCCATGATGACATTTAAATCGATGATGTCTTTTTATTATTATTTATTATTATTTATTAATAGATTTTTTCATAACATTGTATTTACATATTCATTATTTACAAAGTTTTATAATCTATATTTAATGGCATAACTTTTCCGTTGTAAGCCATATTGGTAGAAATAAGTTAAATTTTATTATTCTAAAAAGTGTTATTATTTTAACATGTTTTAAACAAACCATCAATAATTTGGAGAGGTGCTAAACAACAAATTCATTTATAATTAATAATCGGTACTTCAAAGATAATTCAATATATTTGTACAAAGAGTAAAAATTATATCCATTCAGTATTCTGAGTACTTCATTAACTTCAAGGTGAGTTTTACCAAAAAAACGTATTCTTATTTGTTTGTATAATGGGCGAACTCCAATGAAATGGTAGGTGTTCTCCTCTGCGTCTAAATTGCACATTGTGCACGTGCTGGTTGTGTGGATTCTAAACGGTCTGCCATTTAAATCTAGTAGCCCGCCCCTCGCTTTTATTAATAGGCCAGTAACGCGTGATGAATAGTTTGACGCACTAATAGGAGTGACATTGTAATTTAGTAAGGAATACATATCATGATGAGAATGCATTGCACTATTAATATTTTCTCTGTGTTCAACAGTTTTTACCAAGTTTTTTATAGCTTTCCAATGCGCACAAATAGGTTGGGTATTATCTGGAGGTATAAAATTAAATCGTCGACAAATAGAAGACCATTCTTTAGCCCAATACACATTTTGGGATATTACAGCTTTAGCAAGTATGCATGGTAATCTTTGAGGCTTTAATTTTAAAACTTTATTTACATAATCAAAATGGAGTTTCAATGTTGAAACATAAAGTGAGTCCAGACTTGTCTCTAAGTGTAACATATAGTTTGGCGTTGTAGATGGTAAATAAAGCATTCTTTTAATGAAAAAACGAAACAGTCGTTCAACAATATCATATTTAACATATCCCCAGATTTGAGCAGCATAAAACATTATGGAACGCGCAGCAGCATGAAATATTTTTAGTTTATTGTTTTTGGAAATTTTAGGGTGATTGATGTATTTTGACCACGTAATGTTAATCGCTAATTTAGATGCAGAAAGTTTATTTTTTAAATGTTTATTAAAAGACAGATTATAACTGATATCAACACCAAGGTATCTATAAATGTTCACGATTTCAACACTTTCGCCTCCATAATGCCAATTTAATTGACTCGAGATACGTGTGCCAGAACGAAAAACCATTATTTTCGATTTACTCAAGTTAGCGGTTAAACTCCATAATTGACAATATCTATGCAAAGCATCAATCATTTTCTGTAGTCCTATAGCGGAGTCAGATAAAATAACAATATCATCAGCATAAAGAAGAATTTTTATAGTTATACCCGCAACCGTTACACCCCCAGGGAGTTCATCTGCCAAATCGTTTACGTATAATGAAAATAGAATTGGACTTAATATGCAACCTTGTTTTACACCCATATCAAAAATGAAAGAGTTTGAGGATGATGCTCCATCCCAAATACGACACGTGTTTTCATACGAGTTTTGCAAAATTCGTATTATTTTAGATGATAATCCCATGCAGGAAAGTTTGTAAAATAAGCTATTTCTAGGGATTGTGTCAAACGCGCACGAGAAGTCAACAAAAAAAGCGTATGTGTTTTTTCCATTTGATTTGTTCAGATTTACGATATTAACCAAGTTAAATATGTTATCCACTGTAGAGTAACCTTTTCTGAAACCAGCTTGATATTCGTTCAATATATTATTCATATCAATCCATTCTGTTATTCCATTTAATAGGATGGAGTTAAAAATTTTACAAATGGTGTCAATTAGAGACAGTCCACGATAATTTGTTGGCATATTCGGATCGCCTTTTTTATATATTGGGGTAAGAATTGAATTGCGGAATTTTGTCGGAACGGTCTCATATAAAAAAATTTTATTATATACAGTTAATAACTCGCTATCAGGAGCATATTTGTAAAATTCATACACAATTCCATCTTCACCAGGTGATTTATAAGTTTTAGTTTTTTAACGACAGACAAAATTTCACAGAACTTAATCGGGGAATCTAAGATGGCATTAATGTTATATGGTATTGCCCACTGGATCGATTGACTGCTTACAGAATTTTGCAGCATTGAACTAAAATGAGTAAGAAAATCTTCTGCTTTCAAATTACCCATTATGTTAGGTTTATACAGTTTTAGTGTGTTTGACAACTTCCACCAATCACTACTACTTTCAACTTTGTCTAGCTGACTTAAATTATTTTGGAAGTGTTCAAGTTTTTTCCTTTTACACAAGCTCACATATTTATGTCTTGCACAGATGTATTTAATTTTATTTGCGCTTGTATTGTTTTTAATGTACTGCTTGAATATTTTCAACATATATTTACGAATGCGAAAGCACTTCCAGTCAAACCATTTTTGTTTGGGTTCAAAAAATTTCTTACTTGCATTAAAAGCGGCAGCTTGTTTTATTTTTGTTGTAATTGTGGTAATGATATCATCAATGGGAATATTTGTATGCAGATCAAAACTTGTAGCGAGAGCAGAAATATTCTCCGCATATTTTGAAGCGTGTTTGCTATTCCAACGTAGTTTGCATAATGATTTGTTATTTTTTTGTTTAGTTACAGTAGGATTTGAAGATATTATTTTCAGACATAAAGGCATGTGATCAGAATATGGTTTTGGGGCCACAGAAAAGTCACCAACAAATTTAAGAAAACTATGTGAGCAAATGAAGTAGTCAATGACAGAGCTACCCATTACTCCGCAGAACGTTAATTCCCCATTTTCATCACCTCTAGTTCTACCATTTAGCACAATACCACCCACATTATCGACAAATTCCATTAATTTTTTACCTTGCGTGTTCATGCGTCTATCCTTAGAGCTTCTACAATCGCGGATATTAGGATAATATTGTACCAAATTTTGGTCTAAAACTTGTTCATCAGAAATTCTGGCATTTAGGTCACTAAAAATGCAAAAGTTTGTTGGAGCTAGGTCATACATTAACTTTTCCAGTGTTTCTAAATCCGAGTACCAGTTTGTACAATTTAAGTATCTTGGTATTAAGTGAAATAAACAATTATCAAATTTGGCCATCAAAACAATATTATTATTAAAACTTTGAAATTCAAAAGAGTACTGTTTTTCAAGTTCCTTTTTGAATCCAAATAAACAACCACCACTAGCACGACCAGCTCTATGATTTTTCTTTGCAGGTATCCAATACAGCAAATAATTTTGAAAGTGTGTTGCAAAAATATGTTGGGTTTCAGAGATTACATGTAATCGATGATGTCTTCTTTGTTGTTGATGGTAGAGTAACTGTAGAACATCCGGCTGGTAAACTTATACCCTTTGGCGGTAATGTTAGCCAGTCCCTTGTGCCTAGGGTTGTTATCTCCAAATTCATAAAAGAGTACAGCCAGCGCAAAAAACCCGTACTTTTCCGGACATCAACAAAAAAAAATTGTTTCAAACAGTTTTATATTTATCTATAGGGTTTGTTGTAGGTTAAAGCCCAACAAACCATTGTTCGTTATCACCTGTTGATTTCCTTTTTCCCCTATAAAAAAAACTTAAGTTTTAAATAACTTTGAAATTGTTTTAATTTTAAATTTATTTTATTTTGAACAAAATTTTACAAACATATACACATTACTATATATTGCACACACATTCTTATGTGAATTTTTAATTAAAACAGTAAGAAAAATAAATACAAAGATTAATTCTAACATCCTATATTTATCAAGACTCCCTTTTTCTTTTATTCTGACCATAATTGCATTGAAATATATAATTGTAAAAATCGTGGCAGTTCATTTTATAGTTATATTTACATTTTACTATATGAGATATTGTTACCGGATCTAATCTGTTTCTTTCGGGTGTCCACTGCGCTTTTATATTAATATTAATTTAAGCCGCTGCATTTTGCGAAATAACTTAATTAGCGTTTGTTAAAAAATTTAGAACTTTTCCGGACGCAAAAATTCATTGGTTGTCAGTTGATAATTTTTTCCAAACAAACTTTTTCGGTCAGCAGTGTTGTTCTTAATCTTGTAGTGTACTGAACAAGGGACAAAATTAGCTCAATCTATTTTTAAAAATTATAAAAAAAATACCGATGTACCATCCTCATCGCGCTCATCTTTATCAAGCTCTAGAGTTGTACCACCAGCTGTAAGCCCTATTACACCGTGTGCTCCTGAGATCCAGGTAAGGATGGACCGATACGTGACAGTTCTTAAAAGGCGAAGAAGCCCTAAGTCGGCAAAAGCATATCAACCTGCGCAAATTTTAAAAGACGATGAAAGGTCATTTAACAAGAGAATAATGATGACCCCGTTACGGAGAAAAGAACCTTAAAGCCACCTTCCATTTATTTTAGATAAAAAGCTCTATTGAAATCATCAAGTTCTTAGTCGGTTTAATTGGCGAAACCCTTTTTTACGTTACTAACATTAAGCGTAGCAACATATACGAGACAAAAATTCCGGTAAATGACGAAAACGCTTACCGCACCACAGTTACGGAGCTCGAAAAACTTAAGAAAAATTTCTATACCTACCAACTTAAGAACGCTAAAGGCCTCTAGGTAGTTATAAAAGGTATTGACTCAAATGTTAACGCGAAGATTATAAATATCAGCTTATGCAGCAAAGGGTTTAAAGTTAGAACTAACATTGAAAAAAATTAAACTTAGCCCATATATGATTTAAGATATATTATGCACCGTAAAGTTACAGTAGAGGTACCACCTAAGCGATTTGGGCCCGTACAATGCTTGAACTGCCAAGGGTATGGCCACACTAAAGCTTATTGTAAGCTGCCTTCTGTTTGTGTTGTGTGTGGCGATCTACATGTTACAACCAAGTGCGACAATCCAAAAGATGATCCTTGGGTGAAGAGGTGCAGCAATTGCGGTGGACACCACACTGCCAATTATAGAGGTTGCCCTCTTTTTGACTTAGTTAGACGACTATCCAAGCCGAAAGTAGCTCATGCCCCTCCCCCGCCATTAAATATGCCAACTAAAAATATTCCCCAATCAACACCGACAACTAGAAATAAAGTTTCTTACGCTAACGTATTAGGTTTAACCAGCCCAAAGCCCGCAAGCCTGCCCTGCCCAAAACACATCAAGAGGTGCCAACAAACGAATCAACTGGTTCAAATTTTAGCCGCCTGGAAGCCATAATTGACAATATGGCTAAGCAGTTAACGCAGATCATGGTGCAAATGGCTGGCATGATGCAAGAAATGCAAAAAATGCAGTCTGCTCTTTTGCAGGCTATGCCTCAGGGTTTGTTTCTGGAACGCAAACGGCATTCGCCAACACAAAAACGAGCCCGAATATTGTTTAACTCACCAAAATATTGATGTAATGTTGATTTCCGAGACTCATATGACATCTTTAAGCACTTTTAAAATAAGTGGATATTATTTTTCCAATTCAAAGGAACCCAAGGATAGATCATGTGAAGGCTCGGCTATACTAATCAAATCAAGAATTAAACACCAATGGTTAGGTGGCATATCCGAATGCTCTATCCAAGCAACCAACGCCTGCATTGATGATTTTTTCCATAACCTAGTTATTTCGTCGGTTTATTCTCCACCCAGATTCTCAAAAACGAAGGATCAGAACAACAGTTTTTACAAATCTTTGGGTCCCCGCTTCATAGCTGCTGGAGACTACAACGCTAAACACACCGACTGGGGCTGCCGCCTAATTAGTTCCAAAGGTCGTATCTTGTATGATTCTGTATCTAAAATGGGACTTTGTGTTATTTTTACTGGACAACCAACCTATTGGCCAACCGACAACTATCAAATTCCAGATGTAATAGATTTTGGAGTTGCAAAAGGTATATCCCCGGAACTTTATAAAGCTCAAACATCCTTGCACTTGTCTTCTGACCACTCACCTACTATAACCACTACTTGCAGTCCTCATCAAACAAATCGTCACTAGGGATTTTTTCTTATCTAAAGAAGTAAATTGGGTGAAATATAAAAAAAAAAATCAGCACTTACTGCTCGGAAAACATACCACTAAAATCTCCCAAAGATATGATGATTGCCTGAGTATCCTAAATGAAAACATTAAAGAAGCCGTTGAACATGCTTCTTCTACATACCGTCAGGTCAAATTCAACAAAATTTTGTCTTTCGATGTTGAAGAGCTTTTATCTGAAAAAAAAGAGCCCGAAGAGAATGGCAACAGCATAGATCGCCTAACTTAAAGTTAAGCTAACACAGTGTATAAATCGATTAAAAAACTTGCTGGAGGTACACAGAATTGCAAAACCACCACTGCGCAATATGAGAGGATTTAGGTTAAAAATGACGAAGGAAAATGCGATCTGCTCGCAAACCATTTAAAAAACTTGTTGAATTTAGATTTCCAAATAAGTTTTGAAGCCGGGGAAAAGATGTTTTTTAAAGGATGTTGTAGTTCTCTGCATTCATACGCGATGAAAAAAAATGAAACTCACGGTTACAATACGGTACTGTTTCCGCGATAAAACGTTACATTGTACAGTTACTTCTTTTAGGATATTTCAAGTCTATAGATATTATAGTTTCCGAGAAAAAGCGTACGTAAAATTAGGTAAAAATTGTTCATTTGTACGGGGGTCCCGTTTCTTGCTCCTATCTAAATAGCTTTTTTTCAATATGTACACATTATTGTACAACTACTTCATGTAGGATATTTGAAGTCGATGGCTGTTACAGTTTCCGAGATACACATAGCATATTGAAAAAATTTAATAAAAATTCTTCTTTTGGGTGGGGGCTACACATTAAATCTAATTTTGCATAGCTAGCAAAACGTGAGTACCACCATCGTGAGAATATGCTAAAGCATATTTTCACAGTAGGTTGGAATTTGCAGCGTGGACAATTACATTTATAAAAAACTATGAATATCATGTTGCATACAGAGGGTTTGCCAACATGGACTTATCAATCACGCTATACCTCCCTCTTTACTAAAGAATGCTCAATATCAATATTATAATATTAATATAATTATAATTTCTTATTTTATAACTTAAAATGTTATTTTCTACTATTATACAATTTTATTATATTCCTATGAACAGTCATGGTCCTTTTTGTCCTGTTGTCCAATAAGGTAATATTATTTCTCCCATCTACCTTCTGGACACAATAAGGCCCAGTATATTAAAGATCCATCTTATGACCTGCATCATTTTTTAACAATACTAGGTTTCATATTTAAAGGTATTATCCAAAATTTTCCTATCGTATATTATCTTACGTTCTAGCTTATTTCTATTAAATAAATGCCTTGCTCGTTTATAAGCGACTTCTGACCTAAGCCTAGCTTCTATGGAGTAATTATCTATGTTATATACAGGTGTTATTTTGTCCGTCTTGTTAAGCTGCTCAAATAGATTCGTAGTTCTTGAAAATATTAACTCGTATGGACAGTAGTTGTGGACTGTAGATGGAGTGGTGTTTAAGCAGTACGTGAAGTATTTCAGCCACTCGTCCCAATCAGTTCTGTCTACTGAAATGTAAGACCGAACATACTCATTGAAAGTTCTATGACTCCTTTCAATAGTTCCTAATGTTTGGTGATGGTGCGCAGTAGCTGTTAATTGTTTAATTTTCAGCAGTTGACATAATTCGGTCAGAATTGAGTTTTTGTATTCGGTACCCATGTCTGTGATGAACGTCTTCATCAGGCCGTATATCAAAATAAATCCCTAAAATATGGCTCTCGCAACCGTTCCTGCAGATTTTTCCCGTATTGGTATGGTCACTAAATATTTGGTCAAACCACTTATGAGGGTAATTGCGTTTTTATTTCCCTAAATAGACTTAGGAGAGGGTCCTATGGTATCAACAATTACGTTATCAAATGCTTTCTCCGGAGTCTCTGTGATAATCATAGGACTCTTGGTGTATTAATTGATCTTGGCAGTTTGACATTTATGGCATGCTTTGACGTATCTAGATATATCTCTTACCATGTTTTTCCAAAAAAAAAAAATGTCTCAATCTTTTCCGCGAATCCATAAATCACGCAATGACCCCCTTCGATCGGGTCATCGTGATATTTCCTGAGAATATCTTGGACTTTTTTGGTATCATTCTCATCTATAATTTCAACTTCGTTCAATAGCGCTATCTTCATATTCCTTAATTTCATATTGCCCATATTTCTAAATTCGTCCATCGAGACAGATTCGAAAATCTTCTCGCTTGGAGACACTTGTAATTTTATAATATTATGCTTACCGGCCTCTTCCTCGAGCCGCGGCAAAAACTGGCATAAGTCAAGTTTCTCATTTGTAAACAAATCATACACCTAAATTTATTTTAAAATAGATTTCCCTTTCTTGATATAGCAATCTTTAATTTACAAAATCTTTTGCCATTAATATTGCTAATAGGTGCAAATACCTTGGGCTCATTTATTTTTCCTGTTCCTTCCCTTTCATGCCTGCCCATTTTACTGACATTCCCCTTCAGTTTTTCATCTGCCATTGACCTAGTGGTAACCATTAGTAAATGGTGATCAGTACGTACTAGAAATTTCTTCCCATATACGTACATTCTAAAATGGGTAATAGTCCAATGAATAGCCGTTAATTCTTGTTTTATAGTAGACTTGTTGCTTTCCTCCTTAGTAAACGCTTTAGAAGCATATGCTATCGGTAAATGCTTCCCTTCAAATTCCTGTGTTAAGACAGCGCCACATGCGTGTCTACTTGCGCCCGTTGTGATGCAAAATTCCTTGTCATAATTAGGATATTGCAATAGAGTAGGATTCACAAGTGCTTTCTTCAAGTAATTAAATGCACTTGTCCATTCGAATTTTACATTTTTCTTTGTCAATCCTGTAAGATGTCTTGAATACTTCGAGAAGTTTTTTATAAACCTTCTATAATAATTGCAGAAGGCAACAAAGCGTTTAGCGCTATCTGCATCTTTAGGTACTGGGTAATTTCTAATCACCGAGTATTTGCTATCGTCCGGGAGTATTCCTCTGTCTGTACACTTATGGCCGAGGTATGTAACTTCTTTCATGAAGAATGAACATTTTTCTGGATGTAACTTCAGATTACGACTTTTTCACAGATTAAAAACATGCGTTGAGTTGGAAATCATATGTCTTTCCGAACATCCTAAAAAAACAACTATGTCGTCCATATAGAGAAAAGCTTGATCTGCTTTTAAGCCGCTAAAAGCTATTGTCATCATTCTCTGGAATGAGTTAGGAGCTATTTTTGGGCTATATGGTAGTCTAGTAAACCCATATGATCCATCATTAGTGGAAAAAGATGTTATATCTCTTGAGTTCTTATCCAAATTAATTTGGTGAAAACCAGACATAAGGTCTAGGCAAGAAAAGTATTTCGCTCTGCCAAGGTGATCTAAAATATTATCTATTCTGGGCAGGGGAAACTTGTCGGCTACCAATTTCTTTTTTACTTGTCTATAGTCTACTACTAATCTCCATCTTCTATTTTCTGAACCCGGTAAATTCTTTTTGGCACCAATAAAATTGGGCTATTGTATTCCGATTGAGATAGTTCTATAATCCCATCATCAATCAGTTTCTTCACCTGTCTTCCTATCTCATTTTTATGGGTGTGTGGTATACGATAATTTTTAATATAAGACGGCTGGTCGTCTTTTAATCTCAATTTTTGTTTATAGAAGTTGTTGGTGCTAATTGTTTCGTCTTCCAATCCAAAGATATCAGTAAAATCTGCACAAAGTTCCGTAAGGGTCTGCTTGAATTGCTCGGGGAAATTTTTGGTCAGTATTTTCATAACTTTAGGTTTTCTATCCGGGTTTGGTTCTGATTCGTTAGCTATTATATCACAATCAGCTAATTTCTCTGTCTTTATCCGATTGTGCTTGAGTGCAATTACATTGTCAGTAGTATTCATTATTCGGGCATACGCCCTTTTAGAATTTACTAAGGTACTTACGATCAGTACGCCTGGCGTAGGTTCTTTAGTTGTTATCAAGATGTCCATATCTGACTCAGATAATTTTATATGACGCACTACCTCAGATCTAGCTGGTAGAACAATATCATTGTTTGTGCTATTTATCGGAATTGCAATGCAATTCGAAATATGAGGACGCAAAACCAGGTAATCTTCCTTACCATCAAAGTCTATCATACAATGGTATTTTCTCATGAAATCCATTCCATAAATCTTCTCCCACTGCTTGAACATAATGAGGTATTATATATTTTTCAAATTTAAAATTTAGGAATGATTCTTCCAAAGATTGGATTTTTCCTTTCCCTATTCCACTTATGTTGGCTCTGTTTGATATATTTATTTTATTTTGTCTACAAAGTTAGATTTGATTATTGAGATATCTGCACCAATAACATTTGGGTTGTTTTTCCCTTCTATTTTAATATGTAGGAGTGTACTTAAATTGAGATTTAAGGTGTATATTTCTTATCTTAGGGGTCGTATGTAGTTTTCCGAATTTTCGAAGGTATCCTCTGTTGAGTCTACAGCTCGGACATTGTTCCTATTGTCAAAGTTATGGTTATTGTTGTAGCCTCCATTGTAACGGCTATTACCTCTAAAGTTATTTCGACCTCTAGTGATATTATTATTATGACGTTTGTGACTTGTGTTAGGGTTGTAGTCATTATTGTCCGAATAATTTCTGTTCCGGTCGTTACCATAGTATCTGCGTCCACCATAGTTCTGAGCGCGTTGATACTTTCGATTGTTATTATTCTGTCCACGAGGTCTTTGAGAACCAAATGCCAAAATGGCATTTTGTTGGCTATAAGCCTCAGTACAGCAGTTTAAAAACTTCGAGACTGCTTCGTTAATGTCCCTAAAGGTTCCTGATTCCATGATCAGTTTTACTTTTTCGTTTGTAGCATTTTTAACATCGGCTGCTACTGCCGAGTTTGTGGCGTATTTTTTAGAAGTCTCGTTGGGTAAACCATCCGAGATATACGCTGTTTCTAGTCTTTTATTGAGTTCCTCGATTTCTACAGCATAGGAATTCGCATTCCTTCTCTGCTGCTTAATATTAGGTATCCTCGATTGGCTTATCTCTACTGACTCTCCCTTAACCGTATATTTCAACTTTGCAATTATATCTGCAAAAGCTGCCGCATTTGATATTAAATTCCTGGCTGCGCATGTTAATTTCGTTTTAATCAAATTTACAGCTACAACCTCATGGATGTCCTTAATGGCATCCAATAATGACAAAGCATCAATAAAGCTTTGTAAATTCACTGAATTTCCGTCAAATTTTGGCCGCAGTGCCCAAAAACTCCACAATTGTCTGAGACATGGTTAGTGTATATTCACTTTCTGCCTTTGCGTCTATATCTAATTTAAATTCTATGTGTTCGTGAAGAGACTCTGGTATATTCACCGAGATTTTCCTCCTCTGACACACTAACAATGTTTTGTTTCTTAAGTTTGCAAAAAAAGCTTCTGAAGCTGTTTGGTGAACCCTGGTCAATCTAAAATAGTTGACATTAAATAAAACCCTAATTTGTTCTAATGTTTCCAAAATGGTGTGTAGGTGTTTCCGTAAGGTTTCCTTCTTAGTGTCTCTATCGACACTTATGGGCTCGATAGAATTTTTTGCTAATGATTCTCGCTTTTCGCAGAATATACTCCCATTCCATTAGTATTCCCGAAACCTTACTTAGGTTGTCTACTGAGGCCATTCTACGCGCATAACATTTCTTTATCGACCGTTTATGTAGTTGGTATAGATTAATGAGTATTTGAATAACCATGAGGCCAATTAGAATTATTAAGTAATAGGTAGGGAACTCCATTTTTATTACAATGTCATTTATGACATTAGCATTAGGGTTTTCGACTTTTGACTCAGTGCTACCCGTTTTGGAATTATGTTTACACTGTATTTAAGGGATGACTAAGTTAAGATCGAAAAAGAAAAATATTTCCAAAATTGACTAACAAAATATAGATGTATTTATTTTAAATGATTGCCAAGGCAATTGAAGGTGTAAAGTTCAATTATTGGTAGAAATAGTTGGGTATACTAAATGAAGGGATTCCTTGACCTAAACCTGTTTCTACGTGGGTCTCTATATAATTATTTCCTTACATTTCAGTTGGTGTCCTTAGTCAGTCTGGTCTTTATGTGACTATTTACAAGTTCAAAAATCAGATTTACAATTTTCATCTGACCCAATTTTCATACCGTCGCTTAAACTTTAGTAAGAGGAAAAATTTTCAGTTATGTCGGCATCGTGTTAGTTCTTTAAATTTAAAAAGAGGGTGACAGACAATGCGTGGCATTTCTGTACATCTTATGCACTGACGCACCAGACATCTTCATCCACCGGTCAATACCAACTTTTGACCGATCGAGGTAATACCTTAAACTATGCAGTACTGGAGTGGCCCGTAGGTGTCACAGCAATGCATTTTTAGCATAAAGCTACTTATTCTATTGTTAGTAAAGTTAAAAAAAAATTTGCTTTAAAATATGTTTTAAATATCTTTCTTTTCTAAGTAAGTTTTACAGTAATAAATTATTAAAAATTTAAATTAGGTTATTTTATTGTAAAGGATCTTTATTTATGACATTAAATTCTTTTCTTAAATCTTACAATATTATTTGTTTACACATTTTTTCAAAAGTATTTAAAGGTTATTTTCATTTTATTGCCTTTAAAAAAATTGTTGTTGCAATTGGCACGAAGTATCTTTAGGGTCTTTATGAATACTGAGAAAAGCGGTATATCAGCAAATGTAGACGTGTGCGTAAATCTGTTGGTTGGCATATCTGCCGTGTAAAGCAAGTACAAAATTGGACCTAGTATACTCCCTTGAGGTACACCAGCCCCTATTGGTTGGGAACAACTTATTTGGTTTCCCTCTTTGATCATAAATTTTCGACCGGTTATGTACTTCTCTAATAGGTTGAGAATATTAGCTGGAAGGTTTAGCTTTAGCTTGTTTAACAGGCCTTCGTGCCATACTTTATCGAAAGCTTGGTAGACATCAATAAAAAGCACGGAGCAGTACTTCTTTTCCTCAAAGGTTTTGCTTATAACCTGCACCAGTCTGTGAGTTTGTTTGATTGTGCTATGTTGACTTCTAAAGTCAAATTGGTGATCTAGAATTCAGTGGTATTCATTCAGAATCGGAGTCAGCTTGTCAAACAGTTTTGACAAAGTTGGTAACAAACTTATATGCCTTTAAGACTCCACCTTCGAAGGATCTTTACCAGGCTTAGGAATCATCTTTACTAAGGCAACTTTCCAGATTGGTGGGAAATGTTCAAGCCTTATTACGGCGTTCAAAATAAAAAGAATTATTCTAAAAGCATTGTGTTGCTTACTTTATCAACGCCAGGAGCTTATTTTATCATTTAGGTTAGTAATAGCTTCTACCACATCTGAATATTGGAAACGTATCCCAGCAAAAAATAATCGAGATTTGGTAAGCAGTAAATACTTTTTCTAGTATACTAATGCGCTTAGCAGCAAGCACTTATCTATTCCCTTAATTAATGCAATAGTGTATGGCAGTAAATGTAAAACTTTTACCGTTTTGCACACTAGCTTACTCAAGTGCATACTAAGAAGCACTACTGTAAGGCAGTGAGTAAAAAAAAAACATTAGTTTTTCGTCAAGTAACGAACATAATAACTCGGCAAAACATTTATTTCGATGACGCAATAAATTTAAACAACTAAAGAAGCACTAAAATTACATGAATTAACTGGATATTCATAGCCCCGAAATAAGCACTTAACATGAAATGCAACTAAGTGGGACATCGCGAACAAATATCATGCCATACGTATGCAGGTTTGTAAGCTTTGCTGGCTTGATATTCCCTTACAAACCTACCTACGGCGAAGCAGCAGTTTTTGCTGGGATTATTATAGGGCGTCTAGCAACAACAGGCGGTAATTCCCTCACGTCAGTTCATGTATTGGGAGTGAACACGTTTCTTAAATGGTTTGCGAGCAGATCGCATTTTCCTTCGTCATTTTTAACCTGGATCCTCTTATATTGCGCAGTGGTGGTTTTGCGATTACGGGTCTTTTGAAATGTGTGGCTGATCGCCATAGAGAATACTTTGTTTGTGGAGCCGCGTCTAGACCTTCCAAATAATTCTTAACTCGTGCAATTCTGTGAACCTCCAACAAGCTTTTTAATTGGTTAGTACATTCTTTCAGCTTAGCTTTAAGTTGGGGCGATCTATGCTTTTGCCATTCTCTTCGGACTCTCCTTTTTTTTCAGATAAAAGTTTTCCTACATCGTCAGAAAAAATTTCGTTGTACTTGCCCGACGGTAGGTAGAAGACGCATGTTCAACGGCTTTTTTAATGTTTTCATTTAGGACGCTCAGACAATCGTCGAGGGTGTCTCAAGGAATTTTTAATGGTTGGCTTTCCGATCAGTGGGCGCTAAAATATTTTTTATATTTCAACCAATTTACCCTTTTAGATAAGAAAAAATCACTAGTTGCTATTTGGTGAGGACTTAAAATTGTGATTATTGTGAGTTGTCAAAAGATAAATCCAAGGAGGCTTAAACCTCAATAAGCTCCGGGGATATACCCATTGCTACGCCAAAATCTATTACGTGTGGAATTTTAGTGTGGTCAGTTTGCCAATAAGTTGGTTGTTCAGTTGAAATAACGTAAAGCCCCATTTCAGACACGGCATCATACAAGACACGACTTTTGGGACTGATTAGATGGGAGCCCCAATTCGTGTGCTTAGCGTTTTAGTCTCCAGCAGCTATGAAGCGGGAACCTAAATATTTGCAAAAACTTTTGTACTGGTCCTTTGTTATTGAGAATCTGGGTCGACAATACACTGATGAAATAACTAGGTTATGGAAAGATTCAGCAATACAGACGTTCGTTGCTTGGGTATAACATTCGAAATGGCCACCCAACCATTGGAGTTTAATTTTTGATTTGATTAATATAGCCGAGCCACCACATGATATATCTCTAGCATTCTTCGAATCATAAAAAGTAAACCCACTTATTTCAAAAGTTTTTTAAGATGTTATATGAGTCTCAAAAATCAACATCACATAAATTTTTTGGTTTTTTGATAAATATTCGAGTTCGTTTTTGTTATGGCCGTTTTTTTACTTTTTGCATCATGCCAGCCATTTGCGCCATTATCTGCGTAAATTGTTTGATCATATTGTCAATTACGGCTTAATTTGGAGCGGTTGGTTCGTTTTTTGGCATATCTTGTTTCGTTGTTGTCTGGTTCGGCTTATGTGCGTAGGGCTGGTTAGATTTTAATGCGTTGGTGTAAGAAATTCGACTTGCAGTTGGCTGTGCTAATTGGGTCATGTTTGGAGTTGGTATATTTAACGGCTGGGGAGGGGCAGGAACTACTTTCGACTTCGATGAGCGGCTAACTGAATCAAAAACAGGGAAACCTCTATAGTTGGCAGTTTGGTTTCCGCACTTGGTCGTATCGTGCAGACTCCTACCCACAACGCAAAGAGAAGGCAACTTACAATATGATCCGTGTGGCCATATTCCTGGCAGTTCAAACACTTCATGGGCCCAGATCGCTTATGTGACACTTTTACAGTAACTTGTCGGTGCATAATATATTTGAAATAATATACGGGGTGGGTTTCATTTTTCTTCAATTTGATATCACCAGGCTCAAACTCCTTTCGTAATAATAGTTGATTGTGTTTGCCTTGTTTTTTTATACTGGATACTGTTCTAACCTTAAAGTCTTTGCTGAACAAACTGTTCTTTATCTTTTCCGAGTCAACATTATACCTGGTAGCCTTTTGCGGTTTTAAATTGGTAGGTATAAAAGTTTTCGCTGAGTTTTTCGACCTCTGAAACCGTAGTGCGGTAGGAGTTTTCCTGATTTACTTGAATTTTCTTCTCAAATATGTTACCATGTACATGTACATAAAACTTGTTTTCCCCCAATTAAACCGACTACAAACTTGACGAGACAATTCGAGGCGGCTAAAGGACTTTTTTTCAGAATAAAATTAAAATATTGAATGAGTTTTTTATTACTAATATATTTTTTTTGTTATAGGTGTTGCAGTTTTTCTTTCTTTTTAGTGTTATTTAAAACTTAATTTTGTCAGTTCCAAACAATGTAATGACTTTCAAGGATTTTAAGATTTTCAACTTTTAATTATTGGCAGACATTAAAATAACATGTTTATGCTCATAATTTCACAAATAGGCTACTAGAGGCGTGTTTTTAGAATTTTGATTTAAATTTTATTTATTTTAATACATTTAAAATGGTGCACACAACTTGTCTTATTGGGTTAATTATTTAAACTATTTTCTTTTTTAATAACCAACTTGTTTCTTAAAGGGAAACTATTTTTTAGGAATGAAACTTTTAAGAAGTGACATCTTTACCAAAACGAAAAAAGACTTCACACACTAAATTAAAAACAGTCACAACTCAACATTTATTGGAATAATTTCTGCTATTTTAAAACAGTTCCAGATTAAATCTTCATCAATTACAAATATTCCGTTTACATTACAGTAATATTTATTCTAAGATGGTTCTTAAACTATACAATTGGAAACATGCTTTCGAAGGCCTTCTTTTCTGCCTCGTGAAAAATAGAGATTTTGAGTTGTGATTATTTTTGTTTTAGTATACTAAACGATCATTAAACTGTTTTCAAGTAAAAGAATATAGATAAGAATAATCGTTTTGTTAACAAAATTTAACGCATCTTTAAGACGTTTGTGCTCGCACGGCATCGCGAGCACAAACTTTTACAAAAACTGAAACAAGTTTTAAAACAGGTTTATAGTGCAACATCTTTATCAATTTTTTATTAAAAAACATTTTTTAACTAAATCTGTGCAGCTAAACATTCTTTTTGTAACTCTTAAAGTCATGATGCTATGTAGTGATGCATTTACGAACAGGTCCGTGTATTGATGGATCCCAACCACAAACTAATACCATTTATTTAAAAGAAAAAAAATATATATAAAAACGTCATTTGTTAAAATAAAAATAAAACACGAAGATATTTGTGTGTATGTTTCTGTACATACATATGTCTGTGTTTTTCTACTTTTATTTTTGATATAATTTTGTTTTTCCGATATTTCGGTCAACTTTGTCGACCATCATCAGGGATCTATTAAAACACAATAATACAAAACATAATTAACATAAAACACTTAATCCTTTTTACAAAATTATTTTTACAAATTATTTTTGATAATGTTAAAAAATATTTACTTTTTAAATATTTCTTATTATATTTTATTTTTTTTTTTATTTTTGTAACATATCACGTCTGTTTTTTTGATTTTTTTTCTGTCAACTAATGTTTGTTTTCGTTTTACTGTGTTTGTCTACTGTATGTCTGTATAATTGAGCGCATTTTTCTGTGTCTGTTTTGTAATTGAGTCTTATACTTGGCGGGATATTAAGTATGTGTAACATCTCCATCATTAATCTCTTTATAAAATTTTTACTGGACTGTTATTGAATCGTATTAACAGTTGGTTAGATTTAAACGGTATATTAAGTGAATATCAAGCAGGCTTTCGCAGGGAATATTCTACGATCGACAATTTGTTCAATTTGACATCTAGTGTAAATCTTGGTTTTAGCCAGCAAAGGAAAACATATGCATTTTTCATGAATTTTTCATCGGATTTTGATATAATTCCACGAAACTCTTTATTTTGCAAACTTTCTCGGGTCGGTCTATCCCGTAAGATGGTGCTTATATTACAAAAATTATATGACAATACAACTAGTAGGATCTGGGACGGTAGTTCACTCTCTGAGTCCTTCACGGTCTCTCAAGGTGTTAGACAAGGTTGTTTGCTTAGCCCAGTTTTGTTTTCGCTTTATTTAAACGACCTTCCTGACTTTTTACCTGGAGGTGTTTCTGTTGCTGGCACGGTAGTAAAAGTCTTATTATATGCTGACGACATTGTTTTATTGTCAGACTCTCCGGACGTTTTGCAAAATATGATTGATGCCTTATGTATTTATTGCGGAGTTTGGAGTCTAAAAATTAATTTAGATAAGTCAAAAATAATGATATTCAGAACAGGCACTAGGTACAATAATAATCTTGGTTGGAGGTACGGTGTCAATCAGATAGATGTAGTCAATGAATACAAGTATCTTGGTGTTATTATAACATTCAACCTCTCTTTTAGGAAACATCTTGAAGCTAAACTTGCCTCGTCCAAAACTGCTATTAATACTACTTGGTTAAGCTATCTTCACCACCCTAAAATAAAATTGTCGATCAAACTAAAAAATTTTCATGCAGCAGCTAAGTCTATAATGTTTTATGGTGCGCAGATTTGGGGGTTTCATAGGTTTGAAGAAGTCGAGAAATTGCTAAGATATTTTTTGAAGAAAATTTTATACCTTCCTATGAATACCCCTAATTACATGTTGCATATTGAAACAGGTCTGTCATCTTTATATCTAGAGACTTTAAAATTGCATTTTACTTACATCCGAAAAGTTTTAAATCTTCCTATAAGTAGACTGCCCCGTTTGTTGGCTGAGGTAACCATTCAGCTGAACACCTTTTGGTTTTCGGGTTGGTTATCTTTATGTGCTGATAGTAGTATTGTTCTAGACATTCAGTCTTGGAGATACAACTTAAGTCATCATCAAGATATTTTACTTAATTCTTTAAAAGTATTAGAACATGATAATTTTGTATCTACCCTGTCGGACATTCAGTTAACTTAAAATTAACTTGAAGCTAACTATTTCTCAAGTAGTGGTGGTTGACACTTGCATTACTTTTATATGGAATTAACTAACTATTTTAACATTGCGATGTCCTAGGAAATAGTCAATTGTCCGATTCTGCATTACTTTTAATTAATTTGAAGTTAGTTATCTAGCTGTTAACTTAAAGTTAACTTTTTGTAGCTAGCTACAAACTTACTACTTTAAGTTAGCTTTAAGTTGGTTTTTTTTAATTAACTATAAGTTAGTTAAATTTAAGCCAACGAAAAGTTACACACAAAAAATTATCTAAGTAAACTTTACTTAAATCAAGCCATAGCGGTATCAAAAGTACGGTGAGTACGGTTTTTCTTAAATCATGTACAAAATTTCTTACTCCAAGTAAAATTTTTCAAGTACGAGTTTCTTACTTTTAGCCACAATTAAGCCAAAAAAGGATTGATTTGAGTTCGGAACCGTACTTGATTTAATCCAAAAAAGAACGGGATTATTTCTAAAACTAAATGTCATTTTTTTTTTGACTTATGGGGAGCTTTATTAAAGAAGAAGAGCTTTAATATTTTATTTATATTTTATTAATAACTAATATTTACAATTTAAAAATTTCATTTTTTGTATTTACCGACGCTGAGATTCGAACCAGGGATTTCTGCACTGCAGCACAAGCGCGTTACCTCTAGGCCACCGAGACACTTTGTTTTTAAATGTCAAATAATTTATTGAAAGAACAAGTTTTCTTCTGCTTGATTTGTTAAAGCAATCTTTTTTTAAAAAAATACTGCGCAGTGTTTGTATACATTTTGGTTAATGCAAATTTTGCATTGCGTAGTAGTTGGCCTTAAGTTAGTCTATAGAAGCTAACTTAAAGCTAGTTTTTTTTTGTAGTTAGCTACTCACTTGACGGCAGGGGTGCTAGAAACCCCCGTTTTGGTCTCCATGATATATATCCAACGCTAAATTATGACTGTCCCCCCTATTTTTGTGATGATAATTCAGCTTACTTAATAAGCTTGATTTTGAAAGCTAGAGGTGGTTAATTAAACCTTAATGCTTGTTCTCCTTTCGGTAGAGAAATTGATTTGTGTACCTTGTGCAATTTTGATGAACAGGAAAACACATATCACTTCATAGGCAGATGCCTAATTCTTTCTAGGATCCGATTTTTCTTTTTTGGTAAAAGAATTCTTACATGTGAAGAAGTTTTTAGTTTTTTAAATGGCGAAAATTACATGCTTTTATTCAAATTTTTATCGAGTTGTTTAAAATATAGAGAACTTATCTGAATTTCTATAGAAAAAAAAAATTATTTATATAATTTTTGTTAAACATGTGATATTTTATTATCTTTGTTATTATGCCAATCAGACACACAACATTCAATGCTATGTCTTAGCATGATTTAATCATTGCTATTTTTTGTTATTACTTATTATAAGGATTCATTCATTCAATAAATCATTCATTCATTCATTCATTAATCTCTTTTTATAATTACTTTCTTGCTGTAATACTCTTATGTTGTTAAAGTTTCGTGTATGGCCGCTAGTGCAGTTTTTTGTTCAATGGGTTTATCTGTAGCCTTCTGGTCCGATTTATGTGAAGCAAGTCGTGTTTTTAGTTTTGTCCCTGTGGTGCCAATATATACTTTATCACAATTTTTGGTTTTGCTTCCACTACACTTTATTTCATATACGAGGTTTGATTTTTCTTCTTTTTCGAGTTTTGCTTTTGTTTTACTAAACAATCTATTAACACTGTTGCAAGTTTTAAGCGCTAGTTCATACTTTTCGCGATCATGAATGTCCGAATTTCTAATTCTTTCCGAGAGCCCAGGAATATAAAGTGTAGATTTGTAATTTTTCGGTGTGCATGTTTCCCTTTTCTTGTTTTGCTTGTTATATTTGACGTAATGGATGAGGTCTGTAATAGTTCTACAAGGAAAATCATTCTTCCGCAGTATATTATTGATTATTTTAATGGTGTCTTCATGAAACTGGTCGTGGCTAATTTCTAGAACTCGTCTTTTAAAATTTGTGGCCGTATTTATAATTATTCGTCTAGGGTGCTTGGAGTAAAAGTTAATCAACCTTCCCGATGATGTTGGTTTTTTAAACCAGTTTAGCTTTTGTGTTTGTCCTTCACGTATTACCTCGCAGTCTAAATAAGGTAGTTTTCCATTATCTTCCATTTCAATTGTAAATTGAATTTGTTTGTTGTAAGAATTTATAGTTCTTAACACCTCGTCAGTCTTGTTTTTCTTTACAATTACAAAAAGGTCATCCACATATTTTGTCAGAATTTTTGGTTTTGTTTCTAATATTTCAATAGACCGATCTAGTAGCTCTTCCATTACAATGTCTGCAATTACCGGTGAGGCAGGTGACCCCATAGGTAACCCTTTTCTTTGTTCGTACACGTGTTTGTCATATTTAAAATATCTTGTGTCCATTATGCAAAACCTCAACACTTTCATAAATATCTCTTTTGGTATTTTTGTGTGATTTTTAATAAGGCTCCATTTGTCTTCAATTAATTTGAGAGCTAACTTCACCGGAACGCTAGAAAACAACGATACCACATCTAGTGACATTAGAACTTCATCACTCTCTATATTAATGTCATTAATCTTTGTCTTAAACTCTATGGCGTCCTTAACATTATACTTCGAGTCTTTAGTTAAATTCTTTAGAATGTTCGTTATATATTTGCATAATTTGTATGCTGGGGAATTTATAGAGGAACAAATTGGTCTTAAGGGAATATTATTCTTGTGGAATTTTGAAAGCTCATATAAACGAGGCAACGATAAAGGAAGCAAAACAAAGGCTCAAATAAATAATTTTTTATAAAATTTTATTAAAGGCTATATTTTTAATGACAAAATTAAAAACTACGCAATTTTCTCAATTTTGGCGATTTAGCAAAACAGAAATATTATTAAGAAATTTTTCAATAACCATTATATAAAAAATGATATTTATTCAAATATACTAGTAAATTTTACTTCACAGCTGCCAATGTAATCCCAACTTTCTAAGAATGCACATCTTTAAATTTCCAGTTGATCTTTAGAATATTCTATTGTATTTTAAAACTGGCAGCGAAACTCATGTTTGGTTGGTAAATATGTCTAATCACACAACAGCAACAGTAAAAATTATAAATTTACCTCTTTTACCATAAATACCAATCTTACTAGGCACTTTATCAACAAGAGTGAAAACCGCTTATAACTGTTGAATTTTAAATTATGATGCTATTAATATGAAAATTAGTATCTATAAACACGTTTACTTTATCAGGGGCCAATTGTAAATTGAAAAGGTCTTGCATATGCAAAATTACGTTCAATATTTTAGTGTATTTTTTACTAATTGCAAAGCGCCTGATCAACTTGAAGCCTTATTTACCTTTTGAAATCCCGTAACATTACAATTTTATAATAATTAGAAATAATATAACATATAACACTTATGATATTCCTAACTTATAATTTTTATATTTTAAAAATCCCCCTTACGAAAATTGTAGCTTATGTGAACAAATTTTCAGTTTTCAATTTATTATTAGGTGTCACTGAACAAAATAAAATGTACAAAATATTTAATAAAGCACTGAATCAAAAATTTTAAGCATCAAAATAAAAAAAAAAACACTAATAAAGGTGCTAAAAGAATCGGGTTAACAAAGTCGATGAGAAACAAATCAACGAGAGTATTATATATTTCTGCAAAAGTACTTAACACCCAGCAAAAAATAACTTAGGCCTCGGAAAAATAATGCTGTGTTGTACATTGTAAGCTAAAACTATATGAGAAATAAGTAGAGTTTTTTCCCGGGAGTTCCCGTCCCGAAAATTCACGGGAAATTCGTCAATTTTCACTTCCCGATTTTTCGGGAATTTCGTGCGGGAATCCCGGGACATACAAAACCTCGCAATTTAGGTATTTTCGTATCATATTCACAATTTTTTTTTTCTTTCTTTTTTATTATTTTTGGTTTATAAAACATTATATACTAACCCCCATATTCATAAAAACTAAAGTATGGTAATTAAGAGCTTATTTCAGAGAAGCCTATGCGAATTGTCAAATAACCCTTTAATAAGCCTACTATAATTATTATAAATAAATACGAGCGTAAATATGAAACAAAATCGGATTTTTGCGTAACGAAGACTTTACCGCTGGTGTCATTCTACAGTGGTTGAAATTTTTTTATAATTGCAATCAGGGTACAGTCAAACAGGTAATATCAAGAGCCCAGCTGACTATAATAAATTTGACATTCGTACTTTTCAAATGTACTTATAATTTTGTATGAAATTTTTAATTTTTGACATTCGTACTTTTCAAATGTACTTATAATTTTGTATGAAATTTTTAATTTTTTTAAAATTTCACCGTTCAAACACAAAAAGTAAATGCAGAGGGCGAAGTTTATGAATTCGCCTTGATTACCTAGTTATGTGTACCCTGGACTGAATTGTTAAGTTTTACTGTGATCTCTTTATATTTTTCTTTTTTGAATTCGTAAGTTATTTATATGTAGGTATTAACTTATATACATTTTTTAATTAAAAAATAAAAGCAGTTTTTTATTAGTACAACATGTAAATTTTTCTTTATTTAAAGAGCGGGATTCCCTGGAAATTAATTTTTGATTTCCCGTTTCCCGGGAACCAAAAAAGTCCGGGTATATATTATATATATTTTTTTTTTCAACGGTTTGAACTAAAATCTTTTATATTTACGTTATTTTTTACAAAAGTTAAAGTACAGATAATTTAACAAAATTTTTTACAAACATCAAATAAAGGATTTAAAACAACAAATATTTTGGTCAAAACAAGTTAGGTTTTGCTTTTAACAAATATAGTTTTTATATAAAAATGTTTAAAAGTTTTGTACAGAATTTATAAAATTAAAAAAATTTTTTTCTAGTACGAATGAATACAAAGAAACTTAATTTTTTTTATTTTCTGTTAATTTTTTTCTAAAATGCCTAAACTGTAAAGGACGGATTTACTGTTTAATTTTTAATACAAAAATGTTAAGACAATTTTTATTTTCTTTATCAGGCTTAAGTTCAACACTATACTAAATTCTCATTTATTTGCAAATGAAGAAATTAATATTTTTAGTTTTTACTACTTTATTAGCGTTAGTTAAGAAAGGAAATTTTATTGAAAAAAAACAAGATTTTACCGATACTAGCCGAGTAGAATGCATTTTCGAAAAACAGCTACGATTTTCATCATCAGTACTCTTTGTTCGGTTGTTGGTTATTAATTTGGTTGTAAACATCAGCCATTTAACCCACTGATCCATGTGGCGAGGTTATACTTTCTGTGTAAAATTCAGCCAATAGACATTTTCAATACAAAAAAATAAATTCTAAATTTTCTGTGTTTTTATGTGTCGCGTTTTTTTCCACATTTTGGTGTGTTTTGAAATTTCAAAGTCGACAACACTGGAAATATTATAAGAGTATTTTCTCTCTGCACAAACATATGGTAACCAGGGATGCCACTTCCATCCAATTGGAACAAGTTTTGTAAATTTTTTACATCTTTAAGACTTCTACATTTAAAGCCTGGGACTTGCTTTCTTAGAACTAGGTACCGGCCTTAAACTTGAAACAGGAAATTGTAATTTATAAATTTTGATGCCAATTAATAATATTTATATGACATAGTAAAGAAAACAAGCTTTGCAATGGAAGGTGAAAAATTATTTTATATATGTATATCTTGAGCCATCCCTTTTAAATAAAAGATAAACGGTTAGGGTGATTTCCTTAGAGGTAAATATACAAATAGAAATCTGATTTTTATAAATTAGCAACATAATGGCATACGCTTCGACTAAGTGCTTATGTGCGCGATTGTGCTCTTGATTTATCGTTTCAAGTTGATCGCTCTTGTTCGTCAAGTCTATCACAAATTTCTGGGTATGAATAAATCTAATTGAAGGAAAATGGCTAAGTATCTCCTCTTGGATTTCTGCCAGAGTGGCCAGATCGCAATGTATTGCATTAATAACTTGAGGATTGACACAGTTTTGCAAAGTTAGCAAAAGGTTCTGAATATCACTAAAATTAATTGTGTGCCTTTTAAATTTATTAAACAAAAACTTTGTACTTTTACTGTTACTCGAAGCCTTTTAAATGATAAGCTGACTAAAAAATTGGTTCACGGGAGCATTAATTGATTTTATCGTTCTCGAAAATGAAATCTCACTGTGAACGGTTTCTAAGTCCGTTTCCGTTAAGTTGTTCATAAATTGGCGTGACAATGCGTCGGCTACGACGTTTTCCTTACCAAGCTTATAGAAAAAAACTGGGGCAAAGTCAGCAATGAATGCTTGCCATCTCCTAATTTTCGGGTTAGGATTTTTATCCGAAGTAGCGAAAGTGAGCGGCTGGTGGTCGGTATATATATGAATTCTTTTGACACCATATAGGTAATGTCGTAATTTCTGTATCGATCACACAATAGAAAGCAATTCGCGCTCATTCGTTGCATAGTTTTGTTCCGTGGAGGAAAGGGTGCGTGAAATCATGGTTATAGGCTTACCATTTTGGGACAGTACGGCGCCTATCGCATTACAGCTAGCGTCAGTTGTAAGTTCGAAAGGCTTATCGAAATTAGGGTGCTGAAGAAGCACATCTTCCGATGCTGGAATTTTCCTGACCTTATCAAAAGCATTAGTTGCCTCCTGAGATTAATGAATTTTTATGTTCTTTGAAGCCTTGGAGCCAATATTGCCATTGTCTCCTCGGAGATACGTGGTTAACGGTTTGACAATATCAGTATAGTATTTAATAAATCGGCGAAAATAGCCTTCCAACCCAATAAAAGACCTTAACCCCCTAAGTGTTTTAGGTTTTTCGAAATTTAAAATGTCTTTAACTTTCCCAAGGGATGTTCTTAATCCGTTTTGCGAAACAACAAATCCGAGAAACTCAACTTCGGGCTTAAAAAATCTTGATTTCTCCGTCGAGACTCGCAGTCCAGCGTTCGTCAGTTTTTTCAGTATCTTATCGACATCAGGAATATGGGTATTTGCATTAGGTGAAAAAATTATGACATCGTCCATGTAAACAAAACAAGTTTTCCCTATTTCGTCACGCAAAATGTCGTCAATGGCCCGCTGAAAAATGCTGGGGGCATTTTTTAGACCGAAAGGTAGGCGGCAAAACTCATATTTACCATTATTTACAGTGAACGCTGTTTTATGTCTGTCTTTTTCAGTCAATGTTATCTGATGAAATCCTAAATTCCATAAAATAACAGTGATATCTGGCATCGGGTATCTATCCGGGATTGTAAAGTCATTAACTTTACGAAAGTCAATCACCATTCTTAATTTCTGATTACCGTTTCGATCAATTCCTTTCCTATTAACGACATGAATTGGTGAATTAAATGGTGAAGAAGATTTTCTTATAATGCCATCATTGAGAAGACTTTTTTTTTCCTCGTTTATAAATTCAGATGCGGAAATTGGATATGGGTAGCTACGCGAATAAATCGGTTCTTCCCGAGTTAGGTTTATTGTTGCTTCTACTTGTGTGTTAGCTGGCAAAGCTCTGTTTGGGTCTGGAAATGCATCTAAATTACCTCTGATAAGGATTTCGAATTCATTTTGTAAATTAGAAGGAACGCTCGACTTATCGGTTTCTATTACATTTACCTGGTTGCAAGGAAAATGGTTAATTAATTCTTTGCCATATTTGTGTAAAAGAATGCCATTTTTCGTATCAATTAATGCCTCGATTTGCCTCAAAAAGTCAAATCCTACAATGCCGTCAAAGGAAGTAAGAGACGGTAGTATAAAAAATGTTGAAATATTATTAAGTAAATTTATCTCACATTTGTGTTTTATTCGGGTAAGACCATTTATGGACTTCACATGAAACGGAGATTCTACTTATTTGACGCCTTTAAGAAAATCAAAGTTTCGAATATAATTTTTAGATGTTCCCGTATCGGCTCTTGACCATTTATTGATTTTTTCACAATATATGGCAAGAGCGACCTTATACTAAAAAATTCAAGTCATCAATTGCAATACTTTTAGACTCAGAAGACGAGAAATCTTTACTCTCGTGGATGCTCTCATTTGATTGACAATTTTCAACATGATTAATTCGTTGGACTTTTTGAACAGGTGATTGTCCTGAATCAGTGCGTACGTAAAGTCTTTTGGGGTGTTTCTCTTAGTTTACAACTTTCTGTCTACTATTCACAGGATTTAATCCCTGATGTTCATTACCTGCACCGTTTTTAAAAGCTGTTATCCTAAAATAAATTCGGGTTGAATAGTCACTGGCATTAAAGGCTCTACTCAACTTAGTTGCAGTTGTTGGACAGCGTTTGTCAAAGTTCGGATTTGTACGTCCACCGCTGCCTCAACAAGGCTTAAAATATCATTTCTATTCATTTTGTTTTTATTTGTGTTGTTTATTAGTTTTTAAATGGAATATGGTAAGATTTTTTTATTTATAACTTACCCTTATTTTAAAGTTTTTACAATATTTAGGAAGTACTACATCAATATGTTTTAATAACTTTTTTTTTTAATAATTATTTTGATACGTTTTTCTATAATCAATACAATGTTTATCAGGTATAGTGTATTAATCAAAAACAAATGTATATTTTTTTACAATTATAAATTTTTTTAATTAAATTGAAATAGAAAATTTCGAAAAAATTTTGAAAAGTATGGTTAAGAAAACAAATAACTCATGTATTCTAGAAGATGACAATAATACGAAAAAAAAATTTAAAGTACCAATGATGATCCAGTTTTTGCACGTCTCTCATGTGTTGTTTCGTTGAATTAAATATTCCACTTGCCTTTCTCTCTCTTTACTTTTTTTTTCTTAGTTTGCAGTTTGTCCGTTGTTCTTTATTTTGCTACAAAAGAACTTATTTTTTAATAACGGTTCTTTTTTATTCTGTTTAACAGTTTTCGTGTTTGCATAAAAAATTTTGCAATTTTACTTCGAGTTAGCTTTTTTCGAATATTTTTGTTTTTGTAATTTTGCAAGCACATGTTCAAAAATTTAATTTTAAGGTTATACGTTTTCTTTTATAAAGAATTAAATGTTTCACGTTTTGTATTTAATAGAAACTATTTTTTGTCACTTTTAACAATAGATTTAAATTCAAATAAAATTTTTTTTATGACAACTTTTGAGTTTTTTTTTTTTTTTGGTGCCTATTCTATGAATAGACTTAAAAACTTATTTTGGTTTTGATGAAAACTTTCCGAGCTTTCATATAAAATAAATGTCTTTAAAAGTTTACTTTTAATGAACCAATATAAATATGTTTTTTTTTACAAGTTTAAATAATTTCGTTGGGCGCCAGTTATTATATGTTGGCTCCTTACAACGATTTTTATAAAAGGGGCACAACGATATACGCGTTCTATGTAACCAAATACTTGGTCTTGTAAATTAAACAATGTTTATATTTCAGTGTCAAGATGTGACTGACTTTATTATTATTCTTTCCTTAACATTTCTTATTTGGCGTTGCCAGACAATATAAATATTAGTTCTTTATTTATCTTTCTTTTATATTTCTTATTTGGCGATGACAGACAATGTGAATTATTACAATAATAATGAGTTTAGCATGACATGTGAATGGGGTGCTAACTTGTATTATGGAGAGTGTATTTTTCTAGCTGTAACCGTACGCACTTATGAATGTTTTTTTAATAATAATCTATGAGTATCCGAAGTAACATCCGTTGTCAGTCTCTGAATACCTACCAAAAGTTTTTATAAAAGGCAAGACACAATTTTTCTTTCTGTTTCGTCAATATTTGTGATTTATTGGTTTACTGTCGAGAAAGATTTCTTATTTAAGTTTAATTTATTTAAACTTGTAGAGTTTTACATAAAGATAAAAGATTCAGAAATGCAGCCCCACTTGAGAAAACATTTTTAGGTCAAATACGCACATAAATAAGAAACCGTTTTTAAGATAGTGCATAACTGTTGCATAAAAGTTACATTATTTCGAATGTAAAGTAATATAAATAAATATTTACTTACAAACAAATTTAATTTTTAATAAAATCTTTTATTATTATTTAGTTATCTTAATATTTAAAAAAATAAAATGCTGTAAAAATTTAGTTATACACAGAAAGAAAAAACATATTTAAAAATCAAGAATTTTATTTTTGAATTTATCCAATATCGCACTTGAAATTTTTAAGTGCGATTAGTACTGAGGTTTTCTAAAAATCAAGTCTATTCGATTCACTTAAAAATTAAGCAGAAAAAACTTGTTGTTTTTATATGTATATGTTTTTACATTTAAAAGCAAAGTGACTCAGTTGCTTAGATGGTAGCGCGCTGGTGTTGCAGTTCGGAGGGTTCCTGGTTCAAATCGCAGCTACAGCAAGTATAGAAACAAAATAACTAAAAATGTTAAATAGTATAAAATAACCATTTAATAAAAAAAACTACTGTTCTTTAATAAAATTCCTTTAGTCAAAAGTATAAGTTTTTTTTTTGATTAATCCAAAAAATTGATGATAAAGAAATTACAAACGGAATGAAAAACTGACGTATACCCTTATTACTATGTGAAAAAAAGACAAAAAAAAACAAATTTTTCTTTATTCTTATACTGTGTACTTTTTTATTTACCTTTAATATCTAAATAACTTTAGTTTAAGAGAAAACATTTTTGATTGGTGTTAAGAACCAATTAAAACAAACATATATAATTTAAGTCCTAATATAAAAGCTTCAAATTTAAAGCAAACGTTCGTAACAGGTACACGTTTGCATTCATATACATATGTACATAGCTACATACATATTCACTATGTAAAAAAATACTTATAATACACCTTAATTTTAACCATATGCATCTTTAAGTACCAATACCATCGTTTCTAATTTTTTAAACGAAATGAGTAGTTGGAAATCCGTTATTTACTCCATAAAGGATTTAATTATTATAACAAACTTTTCCTTTATTAATAAAAACTTTATCTGATTAAGTTTTCTTTTCGCATATGTTTCCCTTATTAGGAAAAAAGTACTAACATAGATATGTATGTACATGCATGTCTGTTCATTCATATTAAATACCTGTGTACATTAAACATATGGTAGCGTGTGTCTATGTAGTATATATATACACATGTGTAAGTTTACTGAACTGCTACAAACCAACTCTTAAAAAAATTATTTTGCTGCTTTGCCTGTAATATGTTTGTTTATAGTGCAAGGGTAACCAAAAACGGTAACGATATAAACTCGTAATAATACAACTTTTTACATAGGCATACATACGTTATCACCTACGCATATCAGCGTTGCCATTATTGGTCTATTCCGACCAAGTTGGTCGGTTTCCTTTTTGTTTGGTCGGATGGTCGGCTAAACCTTATTTTGGCAAGTTAAAGAAAATATGCTGTTGTTCTGTATATTTAATAAAAGAGTCACTACAAAATTTTTCTGATCTTAACTTATTTACTTTTCAACAAACAAGAAACAAACAGAAGCAAATGTCAATGATTTTGTCTTAAAATACCGTGAGCCCATTTTACAAAAAAGCTGCCAGCAACATGAACAAAAGAAAAAGTTTTTTATATTTTTATTGAAAAAAAAAAGAAATAACGTTAAGGTATTGATTTATTTCGGAAAAGAAATAAATAGTTCGATTAAAATCGAATGAAATCAGAAAAGCCTTTTTGATCTTACCAACTTTGTACCTAATTTACTTCTGCTACCACATGGATCGATCCCAGCTGCTGAACGCAAGTTGTCAACGGTCTTATGTAAAAAGCAAAGTGCAGAAATTGAAAATAAATTAAAAACCATATAACACTATAATGAATGTTAAGTTTTATAAGTGGGGCTTTAATGAGACCAATGGTAATTATGGATAATTTGTCGGGAGATTTTGTGTTCATATTTTTTTTACACATACAAAATTTATTAAAGCAAAATACCGTTACTATGTTAATATAAGTTAAGAATTTTAAGGATTAACAGGCTTTTTGTGTAAATGGATTTTTGGTTATGTATAGGGTGACCATTCGTAATAATTTGATCAGTACATGTACTGATTTTTCATTTGGTGTACTGATTAAAAATGTGTGTACGGAAATGTACTGATTTTTGAAAAAGTGTACTGATTGTATTAATTTTTTAAGATAATTTGTTATTATTTATATTTTCTTAGTTGTTGACCTTTTTAATATTAATTAGTAAGTCAAATTTTTCAAGCTTTAGGTCTATTTTTATATATATTTTTCACAAATTTTTCAATATTTCGCCACTCCGTTGTGTGCCATAATCAGGAAGTTTTATTAAAAATTAATGTTCGTTATTATAGTTTTAAAAAATAGTCTTCGGCCTTTTTTTGTAAAAATATTGAAAAAGTTGCGAAAAATAAATATAAAATCTATTTTTATATTTATTGAAAAAATAATTCATTAATTAAAAATTTGTGTTTAAAAAATTTTGCAGCGGCAGTACAAAATTAATACCTACATAGTTAATTCAGCATTTACGCATGAAATGGCTCAGCTGGTGTTTAAAAGACTGCTTGACAACAGTAATTTCGCGACTAGTTATGTTTGGCTCTTATAAGTTATGATCTTAAAAACTATTTTTGTAATTTCTTAACAAGTTAATTACCGCTTTTGTGTTTTCTGCAATCATCTAAAGTTGTTTATGAGCCAACGATTGTCTTGAAATCTTTTTTTTCGGCAATATATCAACACTTGTGGAGCGAACATTGTTAATGGTATCTAAAAATCATCGTTTAAACATTTTAACGACCGTTAAGGCATTGCTATTTATAAATAATCGTAATTTTCTTCTCAAATTTTCTGCAAATTTTTTTGTTATTGTTGGGCGCTTAAATATCCGTTTGTCGATTCTGGCGATAGTTAGTCGGCTTTAACTATTATATTAACCAAATTTTTGCAAAAAAAAATGTTTGCCTAACTTTAAGTTTAGTCATGGGTAGACAAGAATAATAAATATTTGCTTGAGTATCTTAAAGAAAAAGAGTTTTTACGATACAAAACTTTTTAATGCTATAAAATCAAAAAATAATATTCAAAAACCTGGTTCCCGCAAAGCATTTATCTTTTATCTCGACTAAAAAAATGTAGAAGGAATTAAATTATCCTTACGGCAAAAAAAATAAAATTGCTTGATTTGGCAGAAAAGTTAAATGAAAATTTAAAAAAAAAATTATTTTTTCCGAAATATACCGTGGAAAACAAGTATTCGATGATTAGTGTATTCGATGACTAGAGTTGTGATTTATTTTAAAATAGTTGTTCTTTATTTAATTATAAAACACAAACTGACTTAATGCTATTTTTATCTACTATTTATATTGAACTAAATATGCTGACTTCGTAGAAGTCAGCAATGTTGTGAGAGTGCTGACTCGCATTATCAGGTCAACAACTTTGTGAAAGTGCTGACTCGCATTATCGGGTCAACAACTTTGTGAAAGTGCTGACTTGCATTATCGGGTCAGCACCCTTTATGTTTGTTTAAATTAAACTAAGTCTATACAAGGGTGGCTCTCAGTGCGAGGTTGTACGAGGGTGGCTCTCAACATCCCTCCCCCCTTTGTAGAAAAGTGTGGCTCTTTTATCACGGTTTCTGTTTATTGTTGTCGTTGCCGTTGACGAAATTGTTGTTAAATTGTATTTTGGACCATGTTTCTCACGTAATATAGTTTAAACAATTTTCCGACGTTTTCCGATTTAAAATAACTAATTGAATCTTGTATGTTAGGGATTCTGTGGAGGAAGATTTGTTCAATCGAGATCTGATTAAGTTAGTAAGGACTGAAAAGCAACTTCATTTTCATTTTCATCATAGTTGTAATTGCAGCTGTTGTTGTTGCTGTGAAGTTAAAGTTCAAAAATGGTTTTTAATATTACCATTATTCTTTACAGTGAACTTGCTAGCTGTGTTGATGTTTTTGGGCAGTTGTAGTGTTAAATTATGTGTTCTGTTTGTAGCAGCAGTTGTAAAATTAGCACACGACTCCGAAACTGACGTTTGTGGCACCAGTATTGATGTAGGGAAAACAACGGCAGTAGTTTACGGATGTGATTTCTGCAGAATTGATGAGTGTTTGCTTCGTTCTTGACACTAGTCAATGACTTTGAAGGTGTATCATAGGATTTACATAAACCATTGCTGCTTACAGACAACTGTTGCAAATTGGTAGTAACCCATGAGCTTGCGGCAAAAATTTTTAATTTTACTTGTGGCTAGTGATGTTGCCGAGTATATAGCTACATTTGTTGCTGCTAGTGTTGTTTTATGATTTTCAACAGTGTGTTGTCCAGCTTGCTGCTGTCGTTGCCTGAATTGGTTGGGTAGGATGTGTTGTATTTGGTATGTGTGGAGAAGTTGCGTTGTACTATTCGATTACGATCATATGTCGCGGCTTCTTGGAATCTGCTTTCTGGAGTGGTTACAACCTTTTTGGTTGGACCGGAAAGGGGAGAGATAATGCCGTTAGCGGCTGTGCCATGTTGACCCATCTCTATGTTGGAGAACACCACCCGAAAAACCGTGCAAGAGATTATATAAAAACTAACATGCAAATCGTTTAAAACTATCATTTAGTATATATTGATTTTAATGTATAAAAAATTAACATTGAGAAACCTTGCAAGTGGTTTGACATTTTAGAAATATATATAAAAAATTAACATACAAGTCGGTTAAAATTGTCATTAAGTATAAAGGCATATATGAAAACTAAACATTAAGAAACAATGAAAGTATATAAGCATGTTTGTAGATTTTTTAGTTTTTTAGCTTAATTATATGAAAAATAAACATTAAGAACCCATGCAAGTCGTTTAAATTTTAAAAATATATATAAAATATTACACATGCAAGTCGTTCAAAAACTATCATTAAGTATATAGGAATGTTGGTGTTTTAATTTTTTGACTTAAATATATGAAAATAAAAATTAAGAATCCATGCAAGTGGTTTGAATTTAAAAATAAAAAACTAACATGTTAGTCGCTTAAAATTTACCATTAAGTATCTAGGTATATTTGTAGGTGTTTTAATTAATTTTTTGACTTAAATATATGAAAAGTAAACATTACGAAACCATGCAATTGGTTTAAATTTTTTAAAATACATATAGTATAAGAAATTGACATGCAAGTCGGTTAGAACCGATCATTAGGTATGTAGGGATGCTTTTAGGTGATTTCATTTTTTGACTGAAATACATGCAACAATCAACATTACGAACCCATGCAAGTAGTTTACAAATTAATTATGTATATATGTATGTATGTATGTATGTAGAAGTTAATTATTTTTTTTTTTAATTAAAGTACTTTTATGAAAAAACAAAATTGAGGAAACATGCGAGGGGTTCACAAATTATCATTAAGTTTATATGTACGTAAACATTAAAAAAGTGTTGAATTTCTGTCAATAAATTTTTTGGACGACATAAAATTTTAATCCAGTATAGTAAGTTTATTTTACTAAAATGTTGTTTGTCATTGTATATATGTATAAAGAAATATAGTTCTTTACAAACATATACTTATTTATATCTTTTCTTTCCTTTTATAATTATCAAGATAGTTATGAAGATTTAATATGATAATTATGTTGTGGTTTCGATGTCAATTGTGCATAGCTAAAAAATTGTCTGAGTCTGCAGAATCTTGTCCCTACTGGACCAACGTGACTACAGCTAGCGGCTGTTTTGTGTAGAGTGCGTCTTTTTCGTGCAGAGTGCGTAAGATTGGGAGATGCCCCTTGTCCGTCTTTTTGATTTATATCATTCCTAATCTTAATTTTTTTTATTCTTTATACCTTTTTTTATTATATAACTATATTTATTATATAAATAAATAAAATAAATAAATTATTTCCACTATATGACCCTTCTGGTCCTTTACTTCTCTCGTTCCTTTTCACTACCGAGTATCGCTTCCATTTTTCCCTTAATCCCGTACCTTTAGGTTCGAGCCAAAGTAACCAAGATTTCAAAATGGGACGCCTGATACATTTTGTAATGCTTCCTTTCTTATTATTATTATTTTTTTTACAAGGCTCCCTGCCCTTTCTTTTTACTATCTCGGTTTTACTTCCCTTGTTTGTTCTTTTCCTGGTATCTAAATATCCTCCTTATAATAATCCACCGTACTCTTTTCCTCTCCATTCCCCCTGTACATTTGGTTTCGAGCCAAAGTGACTAGGATTCGAAAATGGAGTACCTGCTACCCAAAACGAAAAAATCGAAATCTCCCCTTCTTGCACTCTGCAACCTTTCATCGGTTCCTTTTTCGCTAGCTTTAAATTGTTATGATACACTTTTTCCACGTTTCTGTGTTTTAGTCTTTCGTTGACCAGCCACATCATTTGCCTCATCTTAAAATGTCTAGTCCTCGTCCCCTTGTCATTGTATTGTTCCAACATTTCTTTAACCCTAATCTGGTTTTTTCGTATTGCCCAATTATAATGAAAAATTTTAAGGAATACTTTCCATTCTTACCCTTACTCGTTCCATCCTTTTTTTATGTAGGAGAAAAAATTTAAAAATAAAAAAAAACGGACTGTATAAATAACTTATTCGCCTTTCTCGAAACCTCCTTATTGCGGTTAGGCCCGTGACAAATACTTTCACCACCTTACACTACGACAAAGACACTAAAGGCGTACCAGAATGTGGCTGCTTAATACCTTCAGCACTTCGTTTCCATGTTTAGTGGTTTCATTGTTTTTGCCAACAGTTGCTGCACCGCGAAGGTTTCGAGAACAACGTGCAATTATTATTCCTGGAGGGTCCCTTGGGATTCGCAGGATTCTTATTAATTTATTGCCGGCTGCGCCAATTGTTGTAATTTATTTTAAAATAGTTGTTCTTCATTTTATTATAAAACACAAACTGACTTAATGCTATTTTTATCTACTATTTATATTTAACTAAATATGCTGACTTCGTAGAAGTCAGCAATGTTGTGAGAGTGCTGACTCGCATTATCAGGTCAACAACTTTGTGAAAGTGCTGACTCGCATTATCGGGTCAACAACTTTGTGAAAGTGCTGACTTGCGGGTCAGCACCCTTTATGCTTGTTTAAATTAAACTAAATCTATACGAGGGTGGCTCTCAGTGTGAGGTTATACGAAGGTGGCTCTCAACACTAGTTCATTCAAAAAAATTATTTATGTAAAATCAACTAGAAATTTATTTAAAATAACTAGGATATTCATTTCAACCCACTCCAAAACGATTTTCATTTAAATTAACAAAGGATTTCATTTTAATTCAGACATTCAAAAATTAACTTACATATTTGTCTAAAATTAACTAGATTTTTAGACATTTACAGTAAAACAAAAAGTTACGGAAAAAACAGCAAAGTTAAATATTATTAAAAATAACTGACAAAAATAACTTCACCTGAAAATCAGTGTTTTTGTTTAGTTGAAGCTTTGAATAGCTCTTCAAACCAGTTAAAAATATATTGTAATAAAATTTAACTGTTTTTTAATTTAAAAACAACTTTACGAAATACTTTCTAAATAACATACAGTCAGTACTTATGTTGGTGAAGTAATATTAAACCATATCAATTGAATAACTAAAAACTTTTTAGAAATAATTGGGTTGATTTTATATCGTTTGCTGATTTTTAGACAAAAAATTTAACTTTTTCATAGTTAGTTGTAACAATTGGGCTTGTTTTTTATTTCTTTACAAAACCAGGTATCTTCAGTCTGTACTTTTATTACACCTAGACGAATAAACGGCCGGACATGCTTTTATCGGCTTAGGAAGTAGTTTTATGTCGATCCCTAAAACTTGAGGGTTTTCAGACTATAAATATCCCCTTTTCAGAACAAAAAACAAAAAGTGTATTGATTTCGAAATAAATGGCCACCGTAGTAATGTATTAATACTGATATCAAGTACAATATACAGAGCTTGTTTTGGAAGGACTTTTGTAAAATAATAGATCGATTATCATTAATTTTAGTCGACACTTACACTTTAATAACGCGAAATACGTTATCACCCAATCAGGAAGTTATTCTATCATATAATACTGTTTATCAGAAATGTATAAAAATATTTTTGTTTTTAAATATTTAAAAAAATTGATCGGCTTTGAAAATTTTTCAGTAGCAACGCTGCACAGTGGGAGAAATGGCCAATCTAGTGGCCCTTTAATTATATCTTTTTAATTACTTATCTGATCTATTAGAAATGTTCAGTGAAGTTATAGCCAAGGACATGCTCTTTTTGGGACATGCCGCTTAAGTACAGTGTGCGCCATTAATGCTGTATCATTCATCATCAACAATTTATATATTAATAGCAGTATGTATGTTTATAAATTTGTATTACTTTCGACTTTAAAACTTTTTTTAAGCAAAATTGTATTTTTGGCCTTATACATTATATTTATTTATTTTTTTCGATTTTACCCTACACTCAGCATGCACCAATAACAGTACTTAAAACCAGAAATTAATGCAAATTTATAAGAAGTAAAATAGGAATAATGTGACAATGCTGAATTCTACTATAATGATTTTTTCTGTAATTATTATTTTTTTCTTTTTTAATTTAAAATGTGTATATTTTTTAATTTTTTTATTGATTTATTGTGGTCTATGCAAGAATTTGGTAATTTCGCGTTGCTTTTTTAATAACTTAAGAAAAAACGAATTTAAAGCATAGTATTTTTTCAAATAAATCAGTTGTGTTTAATTTTTGTAATTTTATTATTTTTCTAATTAAAAAAAATAAAGTAACAAACTCTTGATGTAAATTATGAAATATTTTTAAATAACAAGATCCTACTTTATATTAGCTCATGTTCTAAAAGAAACTATTTGGAAAATTATTCTGAGTTAGAGCTTTCCGAAATGTGGGTTACTGGTAACTCATACTCATTTAAAAGAAGTTGCTTGACCTTATCATCTATTTTAATATGTTTTTTTGAGTACCTTGAGGTACTTTTAGATTTAGATGTAATGAAAGGGTCTGAAGAAACCAACAATGCATGTATTAAGTCCTCCATAGTGTGTAGTCTTCAGGTTTCTCGTGTGTGGTTAAGCCTATAGCTACGGACATTTTTATTTCTTGCCTCAAGTGCCTCTTCTGACATTATTCCTGTTGGCAAGGAAACATTTTCAATGATATCCGCACCATGCAATAAAACTTTATGGACGGATGCAGGCATGTATAACCAGGGGTATTCACTTACAAATATATTTGCAGTTTCCCTAGCATATATGCGAAAAGCTTCTGTGTTCACTGTATACCCACACGCAATTGTGCGCAAAATTACTCCAAATCTTTTAATAAATTCAATTTGTACGCCAGTTACTGTAGAGGCCAAAATCGGTTGCTTAAAAAATATTCTGGCAGTATTTCCCGTGTTTGTGTTCCCTGAGCCGGTCACTGGAATGTCTACCAGGATGCCCATTTGTTTTCTCACTTCTAGTTGAATTTTTGTTTTTGTTTCTTGAACGATTTCCTTATTTTTTTCACGAACTTGCCAGGTATTTTTTGGTAGTCTGTAGGCGATATGAATTATACACTCAAAGCAACGAATCCAGGCATGGAGTGTGGATAATCCATACTCGTACAAATGTTTTTGTGGTTGTCTTAACTGAATCATATTCAGATTGTTAAACAACTTTGGAGTTGCCCCACGAATTCCGCAAACCTGTGGTGATGACTCCGCTAAAATTTGAGAAATTTGCCTCTTAACATTATCAACCTCATCTCGAACTAAGTCTGCTGACTCCTTTTCAAAAATTAGTTTAATAGTTCTGCAAAACCTAGTTGAAGAAGGTCGATTATTTTCCCATAGTATTAAAGATCCATTTTTTTATTAGCAACGGTACAATACATACAGCAAATAAATGCTGATCAATAGTTCCAGTTTCGGGAATAATAAAGCATTGCCTGTAAGTAGAGTGACCACTGCTTCCATCACAACCCCATTTATAAATGGCTTTTATGCAATCGTTGTTTTTGCATTCAATTTCGACGTCCTCAAATGCTGCTGGAAAACCCTGTAATATACGTCCAACAGTTTGGTTAATAAGAGACTGTAAATTTACTTCTGCTGAACGTTCAGTTACGCGTATGTCATTGACGTAGCACTCTTTTTTAGTTTTAGCCAAAACATCGTAGCTTGGATAAATGTTACAATTTTGCTCTTTGGCACCAGATTACATTAACTTATATGTATTTTTTTAATAAGTCTCCATCTATATATAGAGCTAAAGCTTCCTCAGGTATATATGGAATAGGTTCTTTTGGCTCAGCATTTACAATTTTAAGCATATTTGAAGCTATTATCGGTTCTGAGCTCAATTTCGAAACAACTTGTGATGCATTCCTTTTTCCAGATTTGAAAAGACTAATTCGCGTTGCTAACATTAACTCTTCTGTTGGCGTCTTATCAACAATAGAAGAAACATTTTTTATTTGAGTTTTAGTTGAGCACTCTGAAAAATGTTTACGACGACCAATAGCTGGTTCTGGAAAAATAAGATCTCGTTCTAACCATTCTTTTTTTATACCCTTCACATAGTGATAAGGGTATATATCAGTTTGTCATTCCGTTTGTAATTTCTTTATTATCCATTTGCGACCCCATAAAGTATATATATTCTGGATTCTTATAGATAGGGAAGTTGATATAGCCATGTCCGTCTGTCTGTCCGTCTGTTGAAATCAAGTTTCCGGAGTCAAATAAAAAGATACAGACCAGTCAATGGTGTCAAACGATTAGAAATATCCCGCTAACAATCGCTATTTAAAATCAGAAAAATCGGTTCACTATTGACCGAGATATAGGCGAAAACCCAAAACAACCCATTTTTTTAGGACAAAATCCATGCATATATCCCTATATATCTCAGTAAGTATAGTCACTATTGCCACAAAACTTGGAACGGATACTCTTAAAGTAGGCACCTAAATAAATAGTGGTAGTTTTTCTACAATTGCACAAATTCTCGAAAACTGTAACAGCTATCGACTTAAAATGTTCCGCAAAAAGTAATTGTACAACAAGACCTACATTTTAAAAAAACTTTTTTTTGGGTGGAGGCAGAAAATGGGGTAGCTCCCATACAAATTTAAATTTTTTATTAAATTTTCGATACGCTACATCTCGGAAACTGTAACAGATATCGAAATAAAATTTTCTACAAAAAGTAATTGGACAGCAAAACCTACGCTTTGAAGTAAAATTTTTTTTGGTGGGGGGTGAATATGGGGTAGCTCCCATACAAATTCACAATTTTTGTAAAATTTTCGATACGCTATATCTCGGAAACTGTAACAGATATCGAAATTAAATGTTCTACAAAAAGTAATTGGACAACAAAACCTACGCTTTGAAGTAAAAATTTTTTTGGTGGGGGGTGAATATGGGGTAGCTCCCATACAAATTCACAATTTTTGTAAAATTTTCGATACGCTATACCTCAGAAACTGTAATAGATATCGAAATCAAATATTCTACAAAAAGTATTTGGACAACAAAGCCTACGCTTTGAAGAAAAATTTTTTTGGGTGGGGGGTGAATATGGGGTAGCTCCCATACAAATTCACAATTTTTATGAAATTTTCGATACGCTATATCTCGGAAACGGTAATAGATATCAAAATTAAATATTCTACAAAAAGTAATTGGACAGCAAAACCTACGCTTTGAAGTAAAAATTTTTTTGGGTAGGGGGTGAATATGGGGTAGCTCCCATACAAATTCACAATTTTTATGAAATTTTCGATACGCTATATCTCGGAAACTATAACAGATATCGAAATCAAATGTTCTACAAAAAGTAATAATCTAATAATTCATACATTTTGGAAAAAAAAGTTGGAGAGGAGCAGGGGGACTAGAACATCCCATAAAAATTAACAACTTTTATTAACCTTTAATTATAAATAATGTCAAAAACTTTTATTACTGTCGACCTCAAACGTTCCTCATCTATTTCTATTATCCATACGAACGTTAACATTTTGTAAAGTTTTCTATGGGCTTCAAACTCACACAAAGTATTTTTATTATATTATTTGCAGTACAAAATAACTCGGCTGGGCATATTAAAAGACCAATGTTAAGGGTATATAAGATTCGGCACAGCCGAATATAGCGCTCTTACTTGTTCGATCTGCGAATGTGTAAAGGTTTTGTTGTGTAAACAAACTTGCTAAAACATTTGTCATGTTTTAAAGATCACAGGTGCACAAATATCGAGAGCAAAACAAAACAAAAAAAACCAAAAATCCGTTGGTTTCTTAGTTACCAAAAAAATAAAAAAAAATTGCAGAATTCTAAAATTTAAAGCGCCACTAGATTGACCATTTCTCCCACTGTGCGTTGGTGCAAACAAGCATACATATTGACTTAAAAAAATGTTGCACACCTTGCAAATATATTATTGTAGGCAGAGGGTTCTAAGAGAAAAGGCGCTAAATGTACATAACACCAAATGGTTTGCATACCTATATATATATATATATGTTTTACCACAAAACGTTCCATATTTATTTATTTTAAAATCTTTACCGAACTCGAAATCTTATTTGATACATATTGACTAATAAATATATTCTAGAAATTAGTAGTCTCGTTTTTAGGACAAGGTAAATGCAAGCCAACTTATTTAAATAAACAGCGTTGTGACTGATATTTGCCATCGTATAGCCCAAATACATAAAGCTAAAAGCTTGAAATTTGGACTGCGGATACCTCACCTGATATTTAGATCCACTAAGTTGGGATTTCAGGAAATTCAGAGTCAAAGGGAGTAAAAAGGGGCCAAATAGGGAAACAATCTAAATGTCTCCTAAACTGTACACGATGGATACAAAAGTAAAACAATATAGAATTTTTTTCAAAAAATAAACGGACCCGTTTCTGTCATTTGTTCGAAGCTTAGGACCCTACGGGGTAAAAAAGGGTAAAAACTAAATTTTGATAGTGCCTTGCATTCGTCAGGACTCAAAAAATATGGAGAGGTTTTCAAAACCCACACAATTATGGGTCACTCCTTCCGCCTCTAGATAAAACTATTGAAATTAATTATTTTCATTATGAGAACTTAAATTTTAGTCTGTTAATGGCTGGACCTTTAATAATTTCTAAGATTTTTTTTAAGAATGGAATACTTATTGTTAGTTCGCATAAGCGAAAATTCAATAATCAAAATATAAAAAAAATGAAACTTTTAAACCAATAAATAAAAAACGTAGTTATGTATATTTGCTTTTGACAGGTCTCGACAAAATATGAATATGTTTTTGAAACTTGTTAGAAATTTTCGACCAGAAGAGACAGAAAAAGGGTACAAGTTACATATTGGCACTTTTTAGGTACTTTTTGTAACCTAACCAACAAAAGTAGAAACGTAATTCACATTTCGTTTGATAAGCCTGGAAAACTATGAATATATTTTAGTAAGAAGTTGCTTCTCCCTAAATCATTTTGCTTTATAAATTTTCAATTTCATCAATATTTAACAAAGCATCTGCACAAATTTTAATTATTTAATCCTGTTATTCACTGGCTTTTGGAAATTAAGATTGAAAATTTTTTGCAATTTCCAAAACATTTCCTCTGTTTTTTATAATTAAAATTTTATTTTTGACCTTAAAGTCGAAGTCATTGATGCACTAAAATCAAAATAAATACATACTCGCATTTTTCATAAATTTTCTTTAAATGTTAATTGAAGATTTTTTCATGTACGTTTTGCAAACGTGAACTTTTGTAAGCAATTAACCTTTAAACACACCCAGTACAATTACTGAACTTATTGTGTTTTTTTAAGAGACTTATAGCCTTTTTTCTTAACAAACAACTTATATTTCATTTTGGGTCCTTCATTCTTTCACATTAAAATTGCGGAAAACCATATATCGGCCGAGCTTAAAACTAAACTGAAGAATTTTACAAGCCAGTTGAAAAACTTTCTGGAGGTATACAGAATGTCATCTTTTAACGAAAACTTATAAGGTCTTAACTCGGCACCTCAGATTCACTGTGGCGACCAGTTAGATGTCTTGGAAGACCTGTAATCGCAAAATTACCATGGCGTTATCTAAAAGGATCCTGGGGAAGAAATGACGAAAAAAATGCAATCTGTTCATATATCATTAAAGAAATTGCTTAAAAATATATACTTACATGAATAAACTGCCGTCTGTTGTTGCTAGACGTCCTAACGAAATACGTTCCCAAGTATTCTGAAAAAGTTTCTGGTTTTAATAAAAAGAATAAGTATTTTTCCTTTATAGCGCCATATTACGGCTTAAACATTTCCCTCCAATATGGAAGGTTGCCTTAGTAAAGAGGATTCGAAATTATTCGATAAAGGGCTTAAAAACAAGTTGAGTCCGATCTCAAATGAAAACATCTGCATTCCATGCCAACAATTTGACTTAAGAAGCAACCATAGTACTATTAAATAAGCCCACTGATTAGTACAGGCTATTAGAAAAGCCTTTAAGAAAAAGAAGGATTGCTCTGCGCTTTGTATTGTTGTCTCTCAAGCTTTCGATAAAGTATACCATTAACTAGTAAAACTTTTTAAAAAGCACCATATCGATCCAAAAATTATTATTATTAACATATTTTAAATTTGTTGGTGTGTGGGGGCGGGGGGGGGAGATGGAGGTTGGTTTCAAAATGAATAATGGAGGAGAGGGGTGCAATGCCCCTCCTAGCCTTTCCTTGCAAATGCTTCTAAACCAATAAAGATAGAAACATTATACAAATTGTTTTGGACAGGTCTAGAAAGATTGTTAATACAGTTATGGTTCATTTTTTGAAGTTTTGCTTTTTAAGGTGTGGAAAAGGGTTACCGTAAATATATATTGATCTATCTTAGGTAATTTGAACCAATAAAGGGAGAAACATAATTCAAATTGTGTTCGACAGCTCTCAAAAAAAAATAAATACTTTTTTCTACTTTTCTGAAATTTGGTACCATAAGAGCCAGAAAAAGGGTACTAATTACATATTGGTACTTTAAAAACTTCTTGTAACTTCGAAACCAAAAAATGCAGAAACAGAACTCAAATTGTTTCAGCAGGTCTTAAAAAAATATGAATAGTTTTTGTTCTTTTTTGAAATTGTTGACCTTAATGGGTAACTTCCAAACCAGCAAAGAAAGAAACATAGTGCGAATTGTGTTCGAAATGCTTAGAAACGATTTTTTATTTTGTTTTAATTATTGTCCTTAGAGGTAGAAAAAAAAACAAGAATTATATTTTGGTACATTTTTGGTACACTTCGTAACCTCTTACCCAACAAAAAACATACATCAAATGTGTTTATCTTTCACATATTTTGTAAATTTTTTTAATTAATGAGACCACAAATACTTATAAGTTAACGGTTATTAGCCAAGATTGAAGTCAAAAGTCTATTAAGTAATCAAAAGTACTGTTTCCACATTTTTTGTACTCTTTTGCATGTACATATTTAGGTTATGACCCTATATAAATAAAATTATTTTATTATTACCCAAGATTGAGGTAGGAAGTCAGCATAGTGGCATTTTGTCCTTTATTTAAATCTCTTGTAATTTTTGCACTGGCTTGACGTATTGATTCTGAAAATGTGAATGAAAGATCTATTGACCCCGATTGAGGCCAGAAGTGAGTAAAGTGGATAAAAAGTACTTTTTCACATTTCTGATAGCTTTTGCATTGTCTTAAAATTTTAATTTTCGAAATATGAAATTAAGGTAAATAAAAAGTATTTTTTTTATATTTTTGTGTACAATATTGCATGTATTAAAAATAGCAACTGGAGCTCCTGGACTAAGGTTGTGTAAAAAATTACGAAAATTTTGCTTATAGGAAGCTTATAGGAAGTTTTTGCACTAACGAAGTAGCGGGTTAATTGCTAGTTTTTTTTAAATCAACAAATCGTTTTTTTTCAATTTATTTTAATATTTTTTATGCTGCTTTCTAATGCAACAATATCTTAAGGCATTGTACGTGACAAAACCATAAAAAAAGAAAACAGCTGTTCGAACCATTACGCCATAACCATAGAAATTAATTGAATTTTGGCTTTTATGGCAACGGTTGTGGTTATGGCATTATGATATGGCACGTATAATTAAAGCTTTAGAATCTGAAACATTATACACATTAAATACTATAAAACATACATAAATCAATAAATAGACAAAAGTGAACAATAAAAACAATAAAAAACTAACTGAGTTGTTCTATATTTTTATATTACGAATATATAATAACCGTTAACAAGAATTTACATACAAAATTCAGAAAAACACAGTAAACCGTTTTTGATCATAAAAATAAACGTAAGATACATATATTGTTTAAAGTATTTATGCGTAGTGCGTCATTAATAGTTTTTTAAATTTTGTTGCGTCGCTGGTGAGTTGAATGCTTGTAGGTAGATGGTTCCTGAGATATATCGTGTAAATGAAAAATTTGTTAAAAGATGCGCTCCGTTAATGTCATCCAATGCTATTGTAAAAATTTATTTTATAAGTTTGACCTTTAATTTGGAAAAATTGACGTTAGCTGCTTGAAAAAAATTGAATTAAAATTTTTTTCTTAATTGACTTGCTAAATTTACCTTATCGCATCTGTATGAAATATGTTTTTTGCCCGCCTTACCAAGCTCAGGTTAAAAAGTTTAGGTACAGTTTTTTTTACGCTTAAGGTTTTATTTTATGCTTTAAAAAATTCTCAAAGCTATAGCTTTTTTCATCTACAAAAAAATATATTTGCTGTATACGCCCGCCCCCTTTTTGCACTTTAATTTAATTTTTTTAGCACATTTTTGCAAAATTTTTATTCACAAAAATATTTTGAAGTTTATATAAAAAATTTGTAAGTATTACAATCGCTATAAAAAAATTATTAACCAAAAAGCCGAAAGCATTTTTCTTCATCATTTACTCAGACAAAATAAAACAAAATTTTTTCAGCCGACGTGCAACAGCTTTTATCTGAAAAAAGAAGAGCCCGATGAGAATGGCAAAAGCACAGATCATCCCAACTTAAAGCAAAGTTAAAGGAATGTACAAACCAATTGAAAAATTTGCTAGAGGTTCACCGATTGGCATCTCTTAAGGAACACCTCGAAGGTCTAGACTTGACTCCTCAGACGAATTATTCACTATGGCGATCAGCGAAATATCTTAAAAGACCCGTTATCGCGAAACCACCACTACGTAATCTGAGAGGATCCTGGGCAAGAAGTGATGAAGAAAAATGTGATCTGCTCGCAAGTCATTTAACAAATGTCTTCACTCCAAATACATGCACTGACATAAGTAAATTACCGCCTGTTATTGCTAGATGTCCTATGGAAATACGTTTTCAGTTGTCAGATGTCGTAGAGGCTATCAATAATTTAAATGCTAAAAAAGCTTCTGGCTTTGATGAAATCAGCAACAAAATGATTTTCGAGCTGCCTTGCACAGCAAAAAGAATAATTCTTTTTATTTTTAACGCCATATTACGGCTCAAACATTTCTCGCCAGTATGGAAAGTTGTCTTGGTAAAGATGATTCCTAAGCCGGGAAAAGATCCTTCAAAGGTGGAGTCTTACAGGCCTATAAGTCTGTTACCAACTATGTCCAAATTGTTAGAGAAATTGCTTAAAAACAAGCTGACTCCGATCCTGAATAAAAACAACTGCATTCCAGATCACCAATTTGAATTTAGAAATCAACATAGTACCATTGAACAAACCCACAGATTGGTACAGGTTATAAGAAAAGCCTTTGAGGAAAAGAAATACTGCTCCGCGCTCTTCATACCGCGTTCGACAAAGTATGGCATCTAATATTTTTAACCTATTATAAAAATACATAACCGGCCGACAATTTATGATTAAAGAGGGAAACCAAGTAAGTTCTTCTCAAGCAATAGGGGCTGGTGTACCTCAAGGGAGTATACTAGGTCCGATTCTGTACTTGCTTTACATAGCAGATATGCCCACAAACAATCTTACTCATACGTGGACATTTGCTGATGATACCGCCTTTCTCAGTATTCATAAAGATCCTAAAGAGGCCACAAAACAACTTTAACATCACGTATCCCAAGTTAAAAAATGGGGAAAAGTTATGGGGTATTAAAATAAATGAACAAAAATGCACCCACGTTACTTTTACGTTACGCAAGGAAACGTGCCCCCAATTCTTATTAACAACCATACGGTGCCTCAACGAATTGAGATGAAATATCTTGGCATTCACCTGGATCGCCGCCTCACATGGAAGTCACACATAGATGCGACGTTGACACTGATAAAACATAAAACGGCCCAAATCCACTGGCTAATCGGTAGAAACTCTGTGCTACGTCTTTATTGTAAACTTTTACTTTACAACTCAATTTTGAAACCAATTTGGTGTTACGGGATACAATAATGCGGCACTGCTTCCGCCTCCAATATTGAAAAAATTCAACGCCGTCAAAATAAAAACCTAAGAATGATAACTGGTGCTCTTTGGTACAAAGATCTGCAAGTTCCACTAGTTAAAAGCGAAATTTTTAATTATGTGGACAAGTATTTGAACACATCCAAATCCGCTCGCTCGAAACATTCCGCAACATAGTGGACAACCTCGTCTGAAAAGAAGGGATACTATTGCACTTAGATAAAACTACTGAATTAATTAGTTTTATTATAAGAACTTAAATTTTAGTCTGGCACTGGCTGGTCTAATAAAAATTAAATAGTTTTAAGATTAGAATACTTATTGTTAGTTCACCAAAGGCGAAGATTCAATAATAAAAATATGAAAAAAAACAAAATCCTAAGAATGATAACTGGGTCTTCTTGGTATATTAAAAATAGCAATTTATACAAGGATCTACAAGTTTCACAAGTTAAATACGTTTTTAAACGATAACGATGTCCGGGGTCGGAGGCGCTGCCGGGGCGGTGGCTTTTGGTGGTGGACTGCCTGGCTTGCGTTCCGGCAGACGACTTGGGGTTGCTAATTCAGCCCCCTCTTGGGCAGGGGTTTTGAAGAAAATGATTCCGAAGGAAGCGGTAGCCTGCTTAGCCGCACACATCTGGGAGAAGAGGATCCGGAAGAACTGAAGGAAATATTTCGGTCACAATTCGGAGAATTTGACACTACCGTGGCATGCCGCTCGCCAAACCGAAACACCCCGAACGGGTCAGATACCACATCAGAGGCAACCAAGGGGCTGGGCAACGATCGACATTGAGGACTCCAGGTGTCATAATTGTTGCGGTCACGATGGGTACCAACGCACCATCACCTATCGGTTTTGGTGGACCAAATGTACCAAATGGCTTGCCGTCGACGGGGTCGCAGTACCCAAAGTATCGCCTCCTCAAAGCCCAGTTCAGGAAAGGTCTCAGCTCATCTCCCCACCGAGCTCGTCAACTACTTCAATGATCGAGGTACCACCCCGACCGAGCGCAGAAACGCTTCCAACCGGTAGTCCATCCCTCAAATGGCCTGTGCGACGCCTCTCGGACAGCTCTCCCAGTCGGACCACGCCAAGCTCACCATGTCTGTCAATATACACGACGCTATCCTTGACCTCCGTGCACCTGTCTGGCTCAGACAGCGGCGATGCCCTGCATTCGTCACCTACGCGGCAACACAAGCACTCGCGCCTGGTGGGAGCAACCGCCCTGCCGTCACCACCCCAGGCAAGCAAATACACTTTCAAAGAGCAAACCCTGGTTCCCAACGGAAGTGGGCCGACGAGCATAGAGCCCGACCGTATCATACCGGAATCCCAGTGGCCACTGGAGTTGCAGAACAATATCGCGGCAGCCATGGCACGGCGTAAGCCAGGCCATCGGCTTAAATTCAAATACCGCAGCGGCACGAAAGAGTACGATGTGAGAATCGCCAAAGGGGGAAAGGTCAACGTCACATGGGAGGAAGCAGACAGCCTAGTAAGAGGGGAGGATGTGTGACGGTAAAAGTCGTACAACTTGTTTTTACGCACCACTGCCAGATAAGTGGTAAAAGAACCTAAATCGTGTTTTTATTGAACTCAGTTATTTTATTTAATTATTGAAATTCATTATATTTTATGAATTATATCAGTTGTACTCGAGCTAAGTTTGATCAAAGAAGAGATTTTATAAGTTATTATGTTATATTGTTTGTTGTTTCTATTACATTGAATTAAAATTGAAACCTAGTTTAAGTTAATTTAGACACAACGGCTAAGCACAAGCGAACCCTAGCGGCGAGTAGGTGCTACGCAGTGTTCTCCCGTTCATAGGTAGGGGCGCACCGGCATGGGCTATCAGCTGTGTCAAAAACAGTGTGGCCATATTAGCTTTTTTGGAGCTAAATTTAGCTTTATTTTTCTTCAGTTAGCCCGAAATATTTACATTTAGCCTTTAGCTTTTTTTTTAGCTTTTTTCGAAATTGGATTCAGCTTTTTTAGTAGTTTTTGAAGCTAGATAAAAGGTCAAAAATTTGTCGTATTATATTTTTTGGTATATATCTCAATTATATTGAAAGGTATCAAGCTCCAAATTTTCTTTGAATTTACAACATTACAGTTTCCGTACCATTGTTTTGTTTAATAATTTACTTCTAGCGACATTTAAAAAACGTGAAACATCACAAAACTTCAATAAAACAAAGAAATAAGGAAGGTATGGTATTACAAAAAAAACGTATGAATTTGTTTTCCAAAACATATACTTTTAAATGCGGCAACTTTAAAGAAAAAATCTAAATGCGACACAAACATTTGTTCCGTCTTTTGGTTAAATTAAAAAATGTTTTCATATATTGCTCAAAAATGTAAAACACTTATGTCTTTCGTTGAAACAAATTATTATATTAATATTTTTATTTAAAAAGAATTTTAAAATTTATTTTTTAAAAAATTAAATCATACAGGACCGAAATAATTTTTCAAGAAAAAAGCAGGCACAATGAAACATCGTAGGGTCAAGTAAAGCTCATCATTTTGATGGTATTAAACTATATTTGTTGAAAATCATGTTCTTTGTAAATTTAGTTTTTTTTTAGCAGGACGGTCATTTTTTAATTTAAATAAAAACGGTTAATAACGATAATTATTATTTTTATGGATAGGGTTAAAAAAATAATAATATTTTTTATTTTTTCATTTTTACAGTCATTGGTTTTAAATACATATTTAGACACACATGTACAAATAAAAATATTTTTAAAAATGCTTTCTTACAATGCAACTTTTTTACATAAAAGACTATCTTTTTTTCTTTTCTTGAACAAAATTTACATGAATAAAGGCATTTTTCATGATATATATACATATGTACTTATGTTACTTGAATGAAAATTTTCGATTTTTAACGAACTGTGTAGAAAAGTAGTCTCTTTATACTCGTTTTGTCAACAAACAAAAATTTTATTGAAGGAATATTAAAAAAATTGCATCGTGTAAATGTAATCTTATTGTTTCGATTTTTTATTGTTTTCATGTGTTTGTATTTATAAAAAAAGTTTGTAAATAAACTACTAAATTTTACGTGTTTTTGTAAAAAAATGAACGAACAAAGTGTGTTGAGTATTTATATCTAAAACAAATTTTCGTTTTTTGTTTTTATAATACATATCTTACAAATTAGTTTTTTTTTACCAAGACAGGCAGCTAATCAACACCTGCTTCTAAAAACTTTTTAAAAAAGCTCTTGTACATGCATATGTATATGAACACATATTATTTTTCTTCTTACTGAAGGTATGGGTCTACCAAATTTTCGTAAATAAAACCAAAATTTCAAAAACAAATTTTCTTTTTAAATATTTTAAGCACAAAAACGTTTCGTTCCTATTATGAGAAATGTCTAAATAACAAAGAAATTTTTTAAAAAACGAATAAAAAAATGTAGCTTTTTTTTTGGCTTTAAGTTTTTGTTTTTAGCACTTTTTAGCTGTTTTTTAAACGTGATTTAGCTTGAACTTTACTTGAAAATCTGGTCACACTGGTCAAAAAGTGTGTGATACTACAGCCGCCTTTTATTCGTGTCTCGCTCATGAAGAGTATAAAAGGAGACCCCGACAGAGAAATGGGACAGTCTGTTGTGAAGAGCGTTGGTGGTAAGTTGACTAAGTATTTAAGTTTAGGTATATATTTACTGTGGGGGTTGTACTACTGTAGTAAATTTATTAGTGCGAAGATCTGCTAGTGTTTTAGTAGGTAGATATTTACTGTGGGGGTTGTACTACTGCAGTAAATTTCTTAGTGCGGAGATCAGCTAGTGTTTTACTAGGTATTAATTTACTGTGGGGGTTGTACAACTGCAGTAAATTTAATAGCGAGGAGCATGATAGTGTTTTACTAGGTATATATTTACTGTGGGGGTTGTACTACTGCAGTAAATTTATTAGCGAGGCGATTAGCTAGTGTGTTACTAGGTATATATTTACTGTGGGGGTTGTACTCCTGTAGTAAATTTATTAGTTTTTTTTTTTTTCATATTTTTATTATTGAATCTTCGCTTTTGCGAACTAACAATAAGTATTCAAATCTTAAAACTAAGTAATTTATATTAGTCCAGTCAGTACCAGACCAAAATTTAAGTTCTCATAACAAAGTATATTAATTTAAACAGTTTCATCTAAGTTCAATAGTGTCCCTTCTTTTCAGACGAGTGTGTCCACTATGTTGCAAGATGTTTCGAGCGAGCGGATTTGGATGCGTTTCCAGCTTGTTTAAATACTTGTCCACATAGTTCAGGATTTCGCATTTAACTAGTGGAACTTGTAGATCCTTATGGATGTTGCTGTTTTTAATATACCAAGGAGCACCAGTTATCATTCATAGGATTTTGTTTTGACGGCGTTGAATTTTTTCTATGTTAGAGGCGGAAGCAGTGCCCCATAATTGTATACCGTAGCACCAAATTGGTTTCAAAATCGATTTGTAGAGTAGAAGTTTACAATCAAGACGAAGCACAGAGTTTCTGCCAATTAGCCAATGAAGTTGTGTAGCTTTAAGTTTCATTTGCGTCAACTTCGCATCTATATGCGTCTTCCATGTAAGGCGACGGTCCAGGTGAATGCCAAGGTATTTCGTCTCAAATCGTTGAGGCACCATATGGTTGTTAATAAGGATTGGAGAGCACGTTTCTTTGCGTAAAGTAAAAGTAACGTGGGTACATTTTTGCTCATTAATTTTTATTCCCCATAATTTTGCCCATTTTTCAACTTGGGTTACGTGTTGTTGCAGCTGGTTCGAAGCCTCTTTAGGGTCTTTGTGAATACTAAGAAAAGCGGTATCGTCAGCAAATGTAGACGTGTGCGTAAAACTGTTTGTTGGCATATCTGCCGTGTAAAGCAAGTACAAAATTGGACCTAGGATACTCCCTTGAGGTACACCAGCCCCTATTGGTTGGTAACAACTTATTTGGTTTCCCTCTTTGATTTTAAATTGTCGACCGGTTATGTACTTTTCTAGTAGGTTGAAAATATTAGCTGGAAGGTTTAGCTTTAGTTTGTTTAACAGGCCTTCGTGCCATACTTTATCGAAAGCTTGAGAGACGTCTATAAAAAGTGCGGAGCAGTACTTTTTTTCCTCGAAAGTTTTTCTTATAACCTGCACCAGTCTGTGAGTTTGTTCTATTGTGCTATGTTGACTTCTAAAGCCAAATTGGTGATCTGGAATGCAGTTGTTTTCATTCAAGATCGGAGTAAGCTTGTTTTTAAGCAGCTTTTCAAACAGTTTGGACAAAGTTGGTAACAAACTTATAGGCCTATACGACTCCACCTTCGAAGGATCTTTTCCAGGCTTAGGAATCATCTTTACTAAGGCAACTTTCCATATTGGTGGAAAATGTTCAAGCCGTATTATGGCATTAAAAATAAAAAGAATTATTCTTTTTGCTGTAAAAGGTAGCTCAATGAGCATTTTGTTGCTTATTGTATCAACTCCAGGAGCTTTTTTATCATTAAGGTTAGCTATAGCTTCTACCACATCTGAATATCGGAAACGTATTTCTATAGGACGTCTAGAAACAACAGGCGGTAATTCCCTCACGTCAGTGCATGTATTAGGAGTGAACACGTTTCTTAAATGGCTTGCGAGCAGATCGCATTTTTCTTCATCATTTCTAGCCCAGGATCCTCTTAGATTGCGCAGTGGTGGTTTTGCGATTACGGGTCTTTTGAGACGACTGGCTGATCGCCATAGAGAATAATATGCTTGAGGAGTCGCGTCTAGACCTTCCAGCAAGTTTTTTAAGCGATTTGTACACTCTTTTAGCTTCGTTTTAAGTTGGGGCGATCTATGCTGTTGCCATTCTCTTCGCGCTCTCCTTTTTTTAGATAAAAGCTTCTCAACATCGTGTCTCGTCCACGAAGAGTATAAAAGCAGAACACCGACATAGAAATGGGAGAGTGTGTTGTGCGGCTCGTTGGTGTTAAGTCGTTTTAATATCGCGTGACGTGGACCTTTCCTCCTTTTGCAATTCTCACCTCGTACTCTATAATTCCATTTCGGTATTTGAATTTGAGCCGCCGTCCGGGCTTACGCCGTGCCATGACTGCCGCGATATGGTCCATAGCGGCAGTGGCCATTGGGATTCCGTTGGGGTACGGTCAGGTTCTGTGACATTCGGCCCGATCCCTGTTGGCACCATGGTTTGCTGGTGAAAGGTGTCTTCGCTTGCTTGAGGTGGTGACGGCAGGGCGGTTGCCCCAACCTGCCGTTAGTGCATTGTTTGCCGAGTAGGTGACGGGTGAAGGATCTCGCTGCTGTCTGGGCTAGACAGGTGTCCGGATGCAAGAACAGCGTCGGGTATACGGACAAACATGGATAGCTTGGGGTGATTGTGCGCGCTCTCTCTTCGGCATGGGAGGGACCGAGTTCATGCGATAACATGTAGCCCTGGATGGTGGTCGGTTGCGGGCAAATAGTTAATTTTTGTTGCTGGTACCAAGACGTGCTCCTCGAAGAATATCGTCCTTCGTTTGTTTGCCAGTTCCCCTTGTACCCTCTGTCAAAAACTTTTGCTGGAAATGATCTGGTCTCTTTATTGGTAGTTTCTTACTCCACGTCTGCCAGTTCTTGGCCACCTCGGCACTTCTTCATGTTTTTTTTCTTTTTCTCTGAATGCGGTTTATTTTCCTGTACGTTGGTTCCGGACCGACCTTTTGCGATGTGGTCTATTTCTGAAGGGTCCCTGCTCGGGCACCAATTGTAACGTTACCTTTTTACAGCCGGGGTAAATTTCACCGACTGTCCAGAGTTCGGCCACAATTAATTTATTTGTTGTGGACCTCTTGAAATAAAACCACACTCTTTACGGATTATTCACTTCACTCTTTATTTATTTAATTCACTTCTCTTTTACCTAACGCTAACTCTTAAAAATATTCTGCCGTAGGGCACCTCCACCGCACGTACCTAACTTCGCTAAAACCTTTTCAGTAGGAGTACAACCCCCGCCGAAAGATTCAACCTAATGCAGTCTCTATCAAATCTCCGACAGTAGTGCAACCTCCGTCGAAGATATCTTACCTCACTAATAAATTTACTACAGGAGTACAACCCCCACAGTAAATATATACCTAGTAACACACTAGCTAATCGCCTCGCTAATAAATTTACTGCAGTAGTACAACCCCCACAGTAAATATATACCTAGTAAAACACTATCAACGCTCCTCGCTATTAAATTTACTGCAGTGGTACAACCCCCACAGTAAATATATACATAGTAAAACACTAGCTGATCTCCGCACTAAGAAATTTACTGCAGTAGTACAACCCCCACAGTAAATATCTACCTTCTAAAACACTAGCAGATCTTCGCACTAATAAATTTACTGCAGTAGTACAACCCCCACAGTAAATATATACCTAAACTTAAATACTTAGCTAAATACTTAGTCAACTTACTACCAACGCTCTTCACAACAGACTGTCCCATTTCTCTGCCGGGGTCTCCTTTTATACTCTTCATGAGCGAGACACGAATGAAAGGTGGCTGTAGTATCACACACTTTTTGACACAGCTGATAGCCCATGCCGGTGCGCCCCTACCTATGAGCGGGAGAACTCTGCGTAGAACCTTCTCGCCGCTAGGGTTCGCTTGTGCTTAGCCGTTGTGTTTAAATTAACTTAAACTAGGTTTCAATTTTAATTCAATGTAATAGAAACAACAAACAATACAACATAATAACTTATAAGATCTCTTCTTTGATCAAACTTAGCTCGAGTACAACTGATATAATTCATAAAATATAGTGAATTTCAATAATAAAATAAAATAACTGAGTTCAATAAAAACACGATTTAGGTTCTTTTACCACTTATCTGGCAGTGGTGCGTAAAAACAAGTTGTACGACTTTTACCGTCACAACACTTATATGAATACACTTTTTAAAATATAAAATTTTGTAATAACACATTTTTTTAATTTTCAAAATTTTTAGTTGTAGTACATTTTTGTAAAATTTTCATTCACAATAATATTTTAAAGTTTATATAAAAAATTTGTTAATATTATATTCATTTTATAAAAATTGTTATCCAAAAAGCCGAAAGCTAATTTTAAAACCATTATAACAAATATAACAATTAACTGAAATAACCTGATGATGCCACACAACGGAGAGGCCAAATATTGAAAAATTTTTACAAAAAATAAATATTAAAATAGACCTAAAGCTTAAAAAATAGACTTTTTTAATTAATTTTAAGTGGGTTTTAAACGAATATTTTAAACAAAATCAGTATTTTAAATCTATTTTTGTTATAAATTGTTTACGAATATGCTCTCTGACCTTGAAACAATTTCGAGTCTTTCTGATTTCTCAGCAAAAACTAAATAATCTAATCTTTTTTCGAATTTTAAAAAAATGGCAAGATATCTTGTGCAAATTGACATATTTGTCTTCTGATTATACTTCTTTGTTAACTGTTAAGAAATTTTTAAGAAAAGGCCATGTGTTTTTTAAAGTTGATCTAAAAATCACTTTTTTAAACCATTTATCATTTGCTATTCTAAACTTTTGATTGTAAAATAGTATTGAAAAAAAAATTAATTACAGCCTCTCGTGAAAGGGAGCATATTAACATATAGGCATATTAGGTTTTAAAGAATAGCACATGGAAAAAAAAGATAGTTGGCAAGAGGTAAAACTAAACCATTTAAAATAACAATAAGAAAAAAAAAAGCAAAAGAGGAAGGGGTTTAATTTTAATCTATATTTTTATATAAGTAATTCGATTCTTTTACGTTCAGAAAACAGCTTTATATATTTGCTTTAATAAATTTTCCCCCAAAAATTTTTATTTCGTTATATTTTCACAAATAAATTGATTTCTTAGAGTAAAAAATATTTTTCATATTTTAATTCAATTGCATGGATGGTTTTTTAACAAACAAATTACTTATTACATTATTAAATAATTCATAAAAAGTTACATTTATAAAAATAAAATAAAATCTAAATAAAAAATTAAGTTATATAATTCTAACGAAGCTGCACAATTTTTGTTAAATCCAAGCTTTTTTTTATTTAAAAATCTTTGATTTTACGTAGCCAACTAAATATATAAATTTAGAAGAAAAAGTTAGGAGGCTCTACTTTAAACTCGCCTAATTGCTTACAGGTTTTTAAAAGAGGTTTAGTATATTGGGCGCAAGAAAAAAAGAGGGACTACCGGCCATCGTGCCACAATGTCGAAAAAAAAATTGGGCAATTAGGTCAAAGTGCAGCCATTGTTGATGTCTTGCGTATTTATGAATTTAGAATGCCAGAAATTGAGGGAATTCATCTTCAAAATTCATATATGGAAATCGCACGTCAAACTAAATACAACAACAGCTTTTACCTGAAAAGAGAATGGAAAATGCACTGGTCACTCCAACTTAAAACCAAGTTGAAGGAATGTACAAGCCAATTGAAAAAATTGCTAAAGGTTCACAGAGTGGCATCTCTTAAGGAACACCTCGAAGGTCAAGACTCGACTCGTCAGATGAATTATTCACTATGGCAATTAGCTAAATGTTTTAAAAGACCCGTTATAGCAAATGCGCCACTACGTAATATGAGAGGATTCTAGGCAAGAGATAATGATACATGCACTGACATGTTGCTAGATGTCCTATGAAAATACGTTTCTAACATTTAAAGCAATAATTAAATAATTTAAATGCTAAAAAAGCTCGTGGCTTTGATGGAATAAGCAAAAAAATGCTGCCTTGCAGAGAAAAAAGATTAATTCTTTTTAATTTTAACGCCGTATTACGGCTCAAATATTTTCCGCCAGTATGAAAAGTTGCCTTGGTAAATATGATTCCTAAGCCGGAAAACAGTCCTTCGAAGGTGAAGTCTTACAGGCCTATAAGTCTGTTACCAAATATGTCCCAATTGTTAGAGAAATTTCTTAAAAACAAGCTGACCCCGATCCAAATCACCAACTTGGCTTTCGGAGTCAACATAGTATAATCGAACAAACCCACAGACCAATACAGGTTATAAGAAAAGCCTTCGAGGAAAAGAAATACTGCTCCGCCCTCTTTGAAAAATTTTGGAATGAAGCCCTGTTAAGAAAGCTAAAGTTGATTTTACCAGTGAATATCTTTAACCTTTTGAAAAAAGTACATAGCTTTCTGACAATTTTAATAAAAGAAGGAAACTTCTATCCTCAGCCAATAGAGGCGGCGATATCTCAAGGGAGTATATTTTTTCCAATTCTGTATTTGCTTTACACAGCAGATGTGCCCACAAACAATCTTACTCACACGTCGACATTTGCTGATGATACCGCCTAAATAGGAAACAATATCAACATCACGTATCCCAAGTAGAGAAATGGGCAAAGTTATGGGCTATTAATATAAAAGAACAAAAATGCACCCACGTTACTTTTACTTTACCCAAGGAAACGTGCCCCCCAATTTTTATTAACAACCATACGGTGCTCCAACGAATTGAGGCATTCACCTGGATTGCCGCGTCACAAGGAAGTCACATATATGTAGATGCAAAATTGACACAAATGAAACTGAAAACGGCTTCAATCCACTGGCTAGTTGGTAGAAACTATGTGCTACGTGTTGATTGTAAACTTTTACTCTACAACTCAATTTTGAAACCAATTAAGTCATACCGGATACATTAAAACTCAACGCCGTCAAAATAAAATCCTAAGAATGATATCTGGTGCTCGTTGGTACATTAAAAACAGCGCCATCCACAAAGATCTACAAGTTCCACTAGTTAAATGCGAAATCTTAAACTATGTGGACAAGTTTTTAAATAAGCTGGAAACAAATCCAAATCCGCTCGCTCGATACATCTTGCTACAAAGTGGATGAAACAACTGAAATTAATTAATTTTATTATGAGAACTTTTAGTCTGGTACTGGGACTATATTAATTACTTAGTTTTAAGATTTGAATACTTACATATATGTTAGTTCGCCAAAGGCGAAGATTCAATAATAAAAATATAAAAAAACACCTACAATTGCATAAATTTTTTTAAATTTTTCATGTGTTTGCTTAAAAAAATCAGCTATCGACTTAAAACCAGGTACAAAGTAGTTCCAGTACAATTAAAAAAAAGTTTGTTGGAGAAGAGCAGGGCGAAGGGCAGCCTTCATACAAATGAACAATTTTTTATGAAATTTTTGATACGCTTTATCTCTGAAACTATAGCATGCAAAAAATAACTGCGCAGTAATGCGAAAATTTTAGGACAACATTTTTTGCATAAGAGCAGGGAAACATATAAACTTCGGAAACAATAACAGCTATCGACTTTTTATGTTCTGCAAGATGTAGTATTTTATTAATTGTTTCAGATATCTAGATAAAGTAAACAAATTTAAGTTTTTAGAAAATCTAAAATATGTTATTTGCTACAAAATTTAAAGGACATGCTTTTAATAACACCAAAAAAAAACTGAAAAAATCAAAATAAATAAAACTAATCCCACAAGTCCCAAAAACCTAACGAAAATCCCATAATTGACTTTTTTCGGTGTTTTACCAGAACGCTGACAATAAGTCTAGGGCTGATTTAATACCTTAAAAAATACTTTAATATATCGTGGAGCTTCTGACATCGGATTAAATTTGCTAACTGTTTTTTTTTTTTTTTGCAAAATATACATATGTCAAATTTTGTAAAACCCATAATAGATATATCCAAGGAATTGTTTTTTATTTTAAAATAAAATAATGTTACAATAGCTCTCAGAAAAATGTAAAAGTATTCCAAAACAAAGTGGTTTTAAGAAAAAAGAATGAAGGTACCATTTTGAGCAAAATTAGCCAAAAATTCAACTTTTTTGCAATTGGTAAATTATAAATTGCATTATTTAAAATTGGGAAAAGATATTGTCATGATTTTTTTTCTGCGTACGCTTACTAATTTTCTTGGCTATGTTACAAAAACATTCAGGAAATTTTTAAGGGCTCACTTATTGTTAAAGAAAAGTAACAAATGTAAGCATGTCTTTTGTATGCGGGCCTAAGTATGCAATTTACAAAATCGGATGCGAAACAAAAATTTCATGTATTTAGCTCTACACGGTTGATCAGTATGGCTTTGGTTAATTTTGTTAGGGAATTCATAACGTAACCTGCACCCATAAATGGGCGAAGTGTGGGCGTGGAAGCGATAATTTCCAAAAAAAAGTAGCCTATTGTTCCTTCCAGACTTGAAGTAACTCTCTGTAAAGATTTCAAAAAAATCGATCCAATGGTGTGGCCAGCTATAAAATACAAACATACATACATACATATGTACATACTTACATACAACCCTTTTTAATATAATACAAGCTAAGCCCCGGTGTGCTTCGCTACACCAATCATAGTAAAAATACCAAAATATGTAAATAAAATCATTTACATATATACTTTTTAATTTACTGGTTGCCCCACATAAGTTGCAACAAATTATAAATCAGCCCTACTCTTTAATTAACATTAAAAAATTGGGTATTTATAAGGTTTACAGCTTTGGAGATATTCAGAGAGCTTTAGTTATCAAAAATTCTTTTATAAACTTCTATATATAATTCTAGCCCTTTATTAACATATTAACATATTTTGGTAACCTGACGAATGCAATTTAAATAGTTTTTGTATCTTAATTGATTTTAAAGTTACAAAAAGTACTTAAACATAATTTTAACCCTTTTTCTCCTTAGGGCCTAATAGTTAAAAAAGAACCCAAAAACGTACTCATATTTTTAAGGCCTGTCGCACCCAATTTGAATTATGTTCCTATCTTTATTGGTTTAAAAGTTACAAAAAATGCATAAAAAAATCAAAATATATGTTTAACCCTTTTTTCCCCTCTGTGGGTCTAAAATTTAAAAAACGTGCGAAAAACGTAATCAATTTTTGTAAGACCTATCGAACGCAATTTAAATAATGTTACTATATTTATTGGTTCAAAAGTACCAAAATGTAATTTTAACCCCTTTTTTAATTTTTATGGGCGTTGCACCGCCCACTTTTTTACCTTTAAAAGCCGTTTATGTGCGAACTAATTTCCAAAAATCGGTCTGGAAGAAGAATTTAAATTATGTGTCTATCTTAATTGATTAAAAAGTTACAAAAAGTACTAAAACATAGTTTTAACCCTTTTTTCCCCTGAGGGCCTAATGTTAAAAAAAGGGACCCAAAATCTTACTCATATTTTTTTAGACCTGTCGCACCCAATTTGAATTATGTTCCTATCTTTATTAGTTTAAAAGTTGCAAAAAACGCATAAAAAACTAAAATATATCTTTAACCCTTTTTTCCCCTTTGGATCCGAAATTTTTTTTTTTTTTTTCTTTTTTTTCATATATTTATTATTGAATCTTCGCCTGTGGCGAACTAACAATAAGTGTTCAAATCTTAAAACTAGGTAGTTAATATAAGTCCAGCCAGTGCCAGACTAAAATTTAAGTTCTCATATTAATTATCAAGCTTCATATAAGCGCAATAGTATCCCTCCTTTTCAGGCGGGTGTGCCCACTATGTTGCAGGATGTTTCGGGCGAGCGGATTTGGGTGAGCTTCCAGCTTATTTAAATACTTGTCCACATAGTTCAGGATTTCGCATTTAACTAGTGGAACTTGTAGATCCTTGTGGATGTTGCTGTTTTTAATATACCAAGGAGCACCAGTTATCATTCTTAGGATTTTGTTTTGCCTGCGTTGAATTTTTTCTATGTTGGATGCGGAAGCAGTGCCCCATAATTGTATACCGTAGCACCAAATTGGTTTCAAAATCGATTTGTAGAGTAGAAGTTTACAATCAAAACGAAGCACAGAGTTTCTGCCGATTAGCCAATGAATTTGTGTAGCTTTAAGTTTCATTTGCGTCAACTTCGCATCTATATGAGGCTTCCATGTGAGGCGGCGGTCTAGGTGAATACCAAGATATTTTGTCTCGGTTCGTTGAGGCACCATATGGTTGTTAATAAGAATTGGAGAGCACGTTTCTTTGCGTAAAGTAAAAGTTACGTGGGTACATTTTTGTTCATTTATTTTTATTCCCCATAACTTTGCCCATTTTTCAACTTGGGTTACGTGTTGCTGCAATTGGTTTGAAGCCTCTTTAGGGTCTTTATGAATACTAAGAAAAGCAGTATCATCAGCAAATGTCGACGTGTGTGTAAAACTATTGGTTGGCATATCTGCTGTGTAAAGCAAGTACAGAACTGGACCTAGTATACTCCCTTGAGGTACACCAGCCCCTATTGTTTGAGAAGAACTTATTTGGTTTCCCTCTTTGATTTTAAACTGTCGACCGGTTATGTACTTTTCTAGTAGGTTGAAAATATTAGCTGGAAGGTTTAGCTTTAGTTTGTTTAACAGGCCTTCGTGCCATACTTTGTCGAAAGCTTGAGAGACATCTATAAAAAGCGCGGAGCAGTACTTTTTTTCCTCGAAAGTTTTTCTTATTACCTGCACCAGTCTGTGAGTTTGTTCTATTGTGCTATGTTGACTTCTAAAGCCAAATTGGTGATCTGGAATGCAGTTGTTTTCATTCAGGATCGGAGTAAGCTTGTTTTTAAGCAGCTTTTCAAACAGTTTTGACAAAGTTGGTAACAAACTTATAGGCCTATAAGACTCCACCTTAGAAGGATCTTTACCAGGCTTAGGAATCATCTTAACTAAGGCAACTTTCCATATTGGTGGAAAATGTTCAAGCCGTATTATGGCATTGAAAATAAAAAGAATAATTCTTTTTGCTGTAAAAGGTAGCTCAATGAGCATTTTGTTGCTTATTGTATCAACGCCAGGAGCTTTTTTATCATTAAGGTTAGCTATAGCTTCTACCACATCTGAACATCGGAAACGTATTTTTATAGGACGTCTAGAAACAACAGGCGGTAATTCCCTCACGTCAGTGCATGTATTAGGAGTGAACACGTTTCTTAAATGGCTTGCGAGCAGATCGCATTTTTCTTTATCACTTCTAGCCCAGGATCCTCTTAGATTGCGCAGTGGTGGTTTTGCGGTTACGGGTCTTTTGAGACGACTGGCTGATCGCCATAGAGAATAATTTGTTTGAGGGGTTGCGTCTAGACCTTCCAAATACTTCTTAATTGATGCAATTCTGTGTACCTCCAGCAAGTTTTTTAAGCGATTTGTACACTCTTTTAGCTTCGTTTTAAGTTGGGGCGATCTATGCTGTTGCCATTCTCTTCGCGCTCTCCTTTTTTCAGATAAAAGCTCCTCAACATCGGCAGAAAAAATTTTGTTGTATTTGACCTGACGGTATGTTGAAGAAGCATGTTCAACGGCTTCTTTAATGTCTTCATTTAGGATATTTAGGCAATCATCGATTTCTTGGGGAGTTTTTAGTGGTATGTGTTCCGAGCAGTGAGAGCTGATATACTTTTTATATTTTAACCAATTTACTCTTTTTGATAAGAAAAAATCACTAGTTGCTATTTGGTGAGGACTGCAAATAGTGATAATTGTGGGAGAGTGGTCAGAAGATAAATCCAAGGAGGCTACAGCCTCAATAAGGTCCGGGGATATACCTTTTGCCACGCCAAAATCTATTACGTCTGGAATTTTATTATTGTCCGTTGGCCAATAGGTTGGTTGTCCAGTTGAAATAACGAAAAGTCCTATTTCCGACACTGAGTCATACAAGACACGACCTCTGGGACTAATTAGGCGGGAGCCCCAGTATGTGTGCTTAGCGTTATAGTCTCCAGCAGCTATGAAGCGGGGACCTAATGATTTGTAGAAACTGTTGTACTGATCCTTCGTTATGGAGAATCTGGGTGGACAGTAAACTGATGAAATAACAAGGTTATGGAAAAATTCATCAATGCAGACGTTCGTAGCTTGGATATAACATTCCGAGAGGCCATCCAACCATTGGTGTTTAATTCTTGATTTGATTAGAATAGCCGAGCCACCACATGATCTATCCCTAGGATCCTTTGAATCGTAAAAAGAATAACCACTAATTTTAAAAGTGCTTCTAGATGTCATATGAGTCTCAGAAATACACATAACATCGATTTTTTGGTTCATCAAGAAATATTCGAGCTCGTTTTTGTGTTGGCGGATGCCGTTTGCGTTCCAGAAACAAACCCTGAGGCAGTTCATGGTCTTTTAAGCATAGCCTGCAGAAAAGCAGACTGCATTTTTTGCATTTCTTGCATCATGTTGGCCATTTGCGCCATAATCTGCGTAAATTGTGTGACCATATTGTCAATTACGGCTTCCAGGCGGCTAAAATTAGGCCCGGTTGGTTCGCTAGTTGGCACTTCTTGTTGTGTTGTAGGCTGGGTAGACTTACGTGAATTAGGCTGGTTAGACTTTAATGCAGCGGCGTAAGAAACTTGATTTGTAGTTGGTTGTGCCAATGGAGGCATATTTGTAGTTGGTATATTTAAAGGCTGGGGAGGGGCAGGAACTATTTTCGGCTTAGTTGATCGCTTAACTGAACTAAAAACAGGACAACCTCTATAGTTGGCAGTGTGGTTTCCCCCGCAGTTGCTGCATTTCTTTATCCTAGGATCATCTTTTGGCTTGTCGCACTTGGTCGTATCGTGCAGATCCCCACACACAACACAAACAGTAGGCAACTTACAATAAGTTTTAGTGTGGCCATATTCCTGGCAGTTTAAGCACTGTACGGGCCCAGATTGCTTATGTGGCACTTCCACAGTGACTCGTCGGTGCATAATATATTTTAAATCGTAGATGGGGTGAGTTTCACTTTTTTTCAATTTGATATCACCAGGCTCAAGCTCCACTCGGAATAATGGTTGGGGGTGTTTTTCCCTATTTCTCATATTCGATACCGTCCTAACCATAAACCCTTTGTTTAACAAACTGGTCTTGATCTCTTCTGGGTCAACGTTAGAATCAATGCCTTTAATAACTACCTGAAGGCCTTTTGCGGTCTTGAGTTGGTAGGTATAGAAGTTTTTTCTGAGTTTTTCGAGCTCCGAAACCGTGGCGCGGTAGGCGTTTTCATGGTTCACTTGAATTTTTGTCTCAAATATGTTACCGCGTTTAACGTTTGAAACATAAAAGTTATTTTCCCCAATCAAACCGACTAAAAACTTGACGAGATCATTTGAGTTATTTTCCCTCAAATAAATGGGAGGTGGCTTAAAGGACTTTTTTTCACTAACAGGGGCCTCATTATCCTCTTGCAAAATTGCAAAACGATTTTGCGATGAGGTTGGCCTTTCATCGTCTTTTAAAATTTTTGCAGGTTGAGATGCTTCTGCCGATTTAGGGCTCCTTCCCCTTTTAAGAACTGTTACGTACCTGTCCATCCCTACCTGGATCTTAGGAGCACACGCAGAAATTGGGCCCGTAGCGCCTTTAGCAGCTGTTGGTGCGACACCAGAACTTGATAAAGAAGACCGCGATGAAGATGGCACCTCGGTATTTTTTTTATAATTTTTAAACAGAGATTGGGCTAAATTTGTCCCTTGTTCAGTACATTTATTCAAATTAGGCACACCTGCACTTAAATTATTTGTATTTGTTTTCGGTTTTGCACTTAAATAGTTTCTATTATATTCAGGGTCTCTAATGTTTTCATTGCTTACGCTTGCTGAGCTTAACACAATGTAAGCATTTCGGCTATTAGGCCCACTGTCACAACGATTACTGTTACTCATTAACCGTTTGGTTTTTTTTGTTTTGTTTAGTTTGTTTTTATTTTCGATTCTCACTTATGTCTTGTAGGTATGTATATTAACAATTTTTTTTTTGTAACTTATTACAAATATCACCTATTACAAATATACACTCGCGTAGACACGTCCGTACACTACGAGATTAAGAGAGCAACTGTGGATCCGAAATTGACAAAAAGTACGCAATTTGAATAATGTTTCTATCTTTATTGGCTTAAAAGTTACAAAATGTGCCAAAATATAATTTTAACCCCTTTTTTCGCCCATTCAGACCAAAATTACAAAAAAACAAGTAAGAGTATATACCCTTCACATTGGTCTTTAAATATACCCAGCCGAGTAATTTCGTACTGCAAATAATATAATAAAAAAACTTTTGCGAGTGTTAAATTCCATAGAAAACTTTACAAAATGTTAACGTTCGTATGGATAATAGAAATAGATGAGGAACGTTTGAGGTCGACAGTAATAAAAGTTTTTGACATTATTTATAATAAAAGGTTAATAAAAGTTGTTAATTTTTATGGGATGTTCTAGTCCCCCTGCTCCTCTCCAACTTTTTTTCCAAAACGTATGAATTATTAGATTATTACTTTTTGTAGAACATTTGATTTCGATATCTATATAGTTTCCGAGATATAGCTTATCGAAAATTTCATAAAAATTGTGAATTTGTATGGGAGCTACCTTTTGTTCACCTGCCACCCAAAAAATTTTTACTTTAAAGCGTAGGTTTTGTTGTCCAATTACTTTTTGTAGAATATTTGATTTCGATATCTCTTACAGTTTTCGAGATATAGCGTATCGAAAATTTCAAAAAAATTGTTAATTTGTATGGGAGCTACCCCACATTCACCGCCCACCCAAAATATTTTTACTTCAAAGCGAAGGTTTTGCTGTACAGTTACTTTTTGTAGAATATTTGATTTCGATATCTCTTACAGTTTCCGAGATATAGCGTATCGAAAATTTTACAAAAATTGTAAATTTGTATGGGAGCTACCCCATATTCACCCCCACCCAAAAAAATTTTTCTTCAAAGCGTAGGCTTTGTTGTCCAATTACTTTTTGTAGAACATTTGATTTCAATATATATTACAGTTTCCGAGGTATAGCGTATCGAAAATTTTACAAAAATTGTGAATTTGTATGGGAGCTTTCCCATATTCACCCCCACCAAAAAAATTTTTACTTTAAAGCGCAGGTTTTGTTGTCCAATTACTTTTTGTAGAACATTTCATTTCGATATCTGTTACAGTTTCCGAGATATAACGTATCGAAAATTTCACAAAAATTGTGAATTTGTATGGGAGCTTTCCCATATTCACTCCCCACCAAAAAAATTTTAACTTCAAAGCGTAGGTTTTGCTGTCCAATTACTTTTTGTAGAACATTTTATTTCGATATCTGTTACAGTTTCCGAGGTATAGCGCATAAAATATTTTACCAAAATTGTGCAACTGTAGGAAAACTACCACTTCCCCTGATCCTATCTGATTTTGTAGGCAATTCATAACCTAACCTTCCCACACAAAAGGGCGTATTGTGGGCGTGGCAGCAATAATTTCCAAAAAAGTAGCCTATTGTTCCTTCCGGACTTAACGTAACTCCCTGTAAAAATATCAAAAAATCGATCCACTCGTGTGGCCAGCTATGAAATGCAAACATACATACAACTCTTCTTTATATAATAGATACTGAAAAATAGAAGTAATTTGTAACGTTTGTAAATAAATTTCTAAAATTCTGAAAATTTTTGATTCGAAGCGAATTACACAACAAGTGTGAGCGCTACATTCGGCTATGCCGAATCTTATATACCCTTCACAACGTGTAGGGGGTTTCACCCTAATTTTAAAGGGGTGGAAAAAAGGGGGTAAGTATGTTCTAAGAAAATGTTAGCAAGGAAAGATGAGTTGGGGTTAGTCTAACATTGAACCTATTCGCAGGCACCTTTGAAGCTCAAGGGGGGACTTATTAAAACTTCCCATACTTTGTATGGGAGCTCCCTTAGGCGATAGAGATAGGGAGTAAGTATTTTCTAGGAATATGTTTAGGAGGGGCAACTAATGGGGGTCGGTCGTACACTTTATTTTTTTAAGGCTGACTCTGGGGAAGTTATAGGCGTTTTACATAATTTTTGCAAATTTTGTATGACAACCCCCTTAAGGTGATGGAGGGAAAACTCCTCTAAGAGCGACTCCAGGGAAATTGTAGGGGTGTTGATCCTAACTTTTTTTAAATTTTGTATGAAAACCCTATTAGGGGGGCGGTAATAGGGTGTAAGTATGTTCCACAAAAATATTTATAAGAAAAAATTAATGGGCAACTCTGGAGCAGTTTTAGAGAAATTTATGTACGGTTTAGAGAAATATGCAGAGGTAGTCCTGGTTGTTGGGTTCTATCTCTGTCAGCTATCGAAATTTTACTCATTTATATTAGTAATGCATGTAAGTTATAAAAGAAATTAAATAAAAGGAAAAAAAACAAAAAGTTGTTCCGGCCAGGACTTGAACCCAGGGTCTCGGGGTCAAAGATTACATGTAAAAATATTTGAGGTAGTCGGGATTTTTGCCTTATATCTCGGTCAGTTATCGGGCGATTTTTTTGAATTTCAGAAGCGAATTTCTCGCAAATATTTCTTTTGTTTAATACCACTTACGCGTCTATGCGACATCTGGGGGCTGCAAAAAGTTGATTTCAGCTATTACTCGTACAGACGGACATCGCTTAATCGATTTCCCAATCTATAAGGACAATGAAAATATATACCTTATGGAGTCGCAGATGGATTTTAAAGAAATTAAAAACGGAATGTCAAACTTATATATACCCTTATGTAAAGGGTATGATAACCCCCTAACAATTTTTTTATTATTCTTATAAAGTCAAATATCCTAAACCTGTTCTTTGATCACAAAATTTCACAGTAATTAACAGGGAGTATAAATATACTATATTTAAAATAGTATAAAAAAATGTATGAACTTGAAAAAAAGGAATAAATGACCACCCTACCAATTAAGCACATTAGCAGCACTCTAAATAACATGTTACTTTTTTCACTGGAACTTGAAACACAATTTAATATTTACTCAACCGTAGAACTGGCTTATTTATCTCACTTGACACACTAGTCTGTACTTCATTCAACAATTTTTTTGTCTTCTTTGCCAGTTTTCTTCTTTGAACTGCTTACGACGCCGGTAATCCTTGCTTTTATAACCAGTACCAAGCCATAAAAAACACAACATAAAATGCTTCACCTTATTCCACCTATCAGTGGTTTTTAAGTTTGAAAATTTTTCACAATTAAGAGCTTTATGTGGCCCAAGACAATAATGACATTTTAACTGGCCTTCTCTGCTTTCTGCTGTATGTAAAACAGTTTTCCTTTTGGAATCACAATTAGTTATGTTGTTGACCATTTCCATTTTTTAAAAACGCCGCTAAATACCTCACCTTAATAGAATACGGTATTAGCTTCTCAATAGCATTTTCCTCTATGGATTGAGTTTCCTTAATTATTAACAATAAGAGGTAGTATGATGTTCAAAGGCAGAAAAAAATATAGGCCTTCGGGAGAACCGTGGATATCTGAAAAATCATAAATTTTGCGTTGGGTATGTATTGACGATACGCTAGATTTCATATTAATAGTCTTAGCCATCAACATATGCTAGTTTTGGTAACAAGGAGTTATTACAGTGGAATACGGCTTTTTTAATTGTTACCACTTAAAACCGGCTTGATACTTATAGGCGCCGACATATTTTGTACCAAGCTAATCACATTTGTCTTTTTAGCAGCTTTTATGGTTTTTTGCGCATTTAACAATTTCGCTTGTCAATTTTCTATCTGGCGTTGAAGACTTTCTATATCGGTACTAACGTATGCTGGAAATGCGATTTGCGACGAACGAAGTAGCACCAGGTGTCAACGGAGAAAAATTTTGTTGCGCGTTACCGACTGTACCAAATATATTTTGTGGTATAGCTGCAACCATTTTTGTAGTGGTACTCATAACAGTTGTTGTTTAAGCAGCAGAAACGCTTGATATGGCTTAGGCGGCATTGATTGTGAAGGCTTTTGAGTTCCAACCGTCATAGAACCACTGGCATCTTGGTTGGTTGACGTCTGTAGACGCGACCTTTTTCTTTTTGGAGAGATTGCATTAATGCATAATTATGAATGGCAAATCTTAGAAATAATAACAAACGCTTTCCGTAAATTCACTTAAATTTTACGTTTCAGAACGAACTCCAAAAAACGGTAAATATATAACCGAAATTTACCTTAAAAAACTATCTGCTTTTGCACAAACGTTCACTGGCTGCGCCTTAAGCTTTGTAAAAAACGGATTTAACAACACCAAATGAAAGAAGAGGCGCAAATTAGCAAATAAGATGTGTGTGTGCGCATGCGCGTTAAATTAAAAAAAGAACAACAGCGTTACATAGGCATAAAAAGTAAATAGATATATAAAGGTAGGTACACACTTAACAACATGTTTATGCAACCAGAAAATATGAAAAGTGTTGATATATCTGGGGCATTCCACCGTCACGTACAGACAAATTCAACTATTTTTTAGCACTTATTTTGCATACAACTTCTAATTGGTAATTCAGAATTCAATTTTTTTTCTTCTATTAATTAAACTGCGTGGTAGTCTTCAATCCTACACCGAAATTGTTTTTAATAATTCAGAAAATATTAAAGAAAAAAATAAACAAACTTCGTGTGGGACAGCCTGAGTCAACCAACATTCAAAATTGTAGTGTTTAAATCCAAATTTCAGCGAATCAGTTGCACATAGAGAAAAGATGTCTAAGAAATAAATTACAACTAACAACCACGCTTACTTATAATGATAATAAATTTTTAATAAAAAAAATATTTATAGGTAAAAATTAACTATTTTATTTTGTCACGTAAGGGACAAATGGCGTCACGTAAGAGACACAGTTGAAAGTATTTTTATAAAATACACAAAAATCAAAAGTTAAGTGCAGTTTTGTCTACAGATAAGCTATGTTTTTGCACTCTACGATATTTTGATTGGCTTTGATGAAATAAAAGTTCGAAATTCCTCTAATGGCATGGTGATTCAGATTAAATTTTTTCTCAGATTTTTTTAGGATGGCACATAAATTACCAGGGTTTTTGAAATTAATTAAGAAGCCAAATAAGCAAAAAATTTAGCTGACTGAATGACAATATGTTTGGTTTGCCATATCATTTTATCTTATACCAATCTCCTTATATTTTCGCCGATTCCCTCTATTGCACCTTTTCCATTGGTTGTAGCAAAATATTCCAAAAAAAGGGCTTTGCGTACTTTTCGCTCAGCATTGATATTAATTTTACCATATAGCGGTTTTTAAATTCTGATGCCGAGCCATTGCTACAAGCTATTTCCATTGAAGGTAAATCTTAATTTTTTTTTATCTTAAAAAAATAAAAAACACAAATTTTTGATTTTTAGTTTGGCTTTAGTTCATATAATTTCTTTTTATTAGAAGAAATTATTATTTTCCGTTAATGTTGAAAGAAACTTTCAATTTGAAAAAAGCAGATTTTTCTACCGCTACTAGCCGAGTAGAATGCATTTTCGAAAGCAGCTACGCGATTTCATCATCAGTACTCTTTGAACGGTAGTAGTGTATATGGTTGTAAACATCACCTATTTAACTTACATGTAACAGAGAAAAGTATACGGTATCAGTGTTTTCCTTCTGTTTTTATTTTGCAAGTTAGGACGAAGTTTATTTTTCATATACACTATGCTTTTTTCCATTAAAAGTCTCCTTGGCAACACTTGACTAACGGACACGCATTTGTCCATCTCTCAGATGGAACGAAACGCTTTTTATTATTGTATATCATACAATATGGGTATTCACTTTTTTAATTTCTTTTTTGTCAACGACAAATTGACAGAAATTATTAAAGATCATTTTGCACCGTGCCATGTGTGAGTTATATGTTAATTTTTATTTATTGTTGAACCAATTGTTTTAAATACAAATTTTTGATTTTTAGTTTGGCTTTAGTTCATATAATTTCTTTTTATTAGAAGAAATTATTATTTTCCGTTAATGTTGAAAGAAACTTTCAATTTGAAAAAAGCAAATTTTTCTACCGCTACTAGCCGAGTAGAATGCATTTTCGAAAGCAGCTACGCAATTTCATCATCAGTACTCTTTGAACGGTAGTAGTGTATATGGTTGTAAACATCACCTATTTAACTTACATGTAACAGAGAAAAGTATACGGTATCAGTGTTTTCCTTCTGTTTTTATTTTGTAAGTTAGGACGAAGTTTATTTTTCATATACACTATGTTTTTTTCTATTAAAAGTCTCCTTGGCAACACTTGACTAACGGACACGCATTTGTCCATCTCTCAGATGGAACGAAACGCTTTTTATTATTGTATATCATACAATATGGGTATTCACTTTTTTAATTTCTTTTTTGTCAACGACAAATTGACAGAAATTATTAAAGATCATTTTGCACCGTGCCATGTGTGAGTTATATGTTAATTTTTATTTATTGTTGAACCAATTGTTTTAAATACAAATTTTTGATTTTTAGTTTGGCTTTAGTTCATATAATTTCTTTTTATTAGAAGAAATTATTATTTTCCGTTAATGTTGAAAGAAACTTTCAATTTGAAAAAAAGCAGATTTTTCTACCGCTACTAGCCGAGTAGAATGCATTTTCGAAAGCAGCTACGCAATTTCATCATCAGTACTCTTTGAACGGTAGTAGTGTATATGGTTGTAAACATCACCTATTTAACTTACATGTAACAGAGAAAAGTATACGGTATCAGTGTTTTCCTTCTGTTTTTATTTTGTAAGTTAGGACGAAGTTTATTTTTCATATACACTATGCTTTTTTCCATTAAAAGTCTCCTTGGCAACACTTGACTAACGGACACGCATTTGTCCATCTCTCAGAGGGAACGAAACGCTTTTTATTATTGTATATCATACAATATGGGTATTCACTTTTTTAATTTCTTTTTTCAGCGACAAATTGACAGAAATTATTAAAGATCATTTTGCACCGTGCCATGTGTGAGTTATATGTTAATTTTTATTTATTGTTGAACCAATTGTTTTAAATACAAATTTTTGATTTTTAGTTTGGCTTTAGTTCATATAATTTCTGTTACATGTAAGTTAAATAGGTGATGTTTACAACCATATACACTACTACCGTTCAAAGAGTACTGATGATGAAATTGCGTAGCTGCTTTCGAAAATGCATTCTACTCGGCTAGTAGCGGTAGAAAAATCTGCTTTTTTTCAAAATTGAAAGTTTCTTTCAACATTAACGGAAAATAATAATTTCTTCTAATAAAAAGAAATTATATGAACTAAAGCCAAACTAAAAATCAAAAATTTGTATTTAAAACAATTGGTTCAACAATAAATAAAAATTAACAAAAATAAAAAACTTCATTTTTGTCTTTAAAATTCACATTCGAGCATATAAGGTAGAGTAAGTGCATATAAGGTAGAGTAAGTGCGTGGTATAGACTGATAATGTGGTATAGTAAGTTTTATTATTGAATCTTCGCCTTTGGCTAACTAACAATAAGTATTCAAAACTTAAGGCTATATATTTAATATTAGTCCAGCCAGTGCCATGCTAAAATTTTAAGTTCTCATAAGGAAATAAATAATTTCATCTAAGCGCAATAGTATCCCTCTTTTTTAGACGGGTGTGTCCGCTATGTTGCAAGATGTTTCGAGCTAGCGGATTGGGATGATTTTCAAGCTTATTTAAGTACTTGTCCACATAGTTAAGGATTTCGCATTTTACTAGTGGAACAAGGATGTTGCTGTTTTTAACATACCAAAGAGCAATAGTTATAATTCTTAGAATTTTAATTTGATGGCGTTGAATCTGTTTTATGTTGGAGGCGGAAGCAGTGCCCCATAGTTGTATCCCGTAGCACCAAATTGGTTTCAAAATTGAGTTGCAGAGCAGAAGTTTACAATTAAGACGTAACACAGAGTTTATACCAATTAGCCAATGGATTTGGGCCGTTTTAAGTTTTAATTGTGACAACTTTTCATCTATGTGGAGCTTCCATGTGAGGCGGCGATCCAAGTGAATGCCAAGATATTTTGTTTCAATACGTTGATGCACCGTATGATTGTTAATAAAAATTGGGGGGCACGTTTCCTTGCGTAAAGTAAAAGTAACGTGGGTGCATTTTTGTTCGTTTATTTTAATACCCCATTAATTTCACCGTTTTTCTACTTGGAAAACGTGATGCTGCAGTTATTTCGAGGCCTCTTTAGGGTCTTTATAAATACTGAGAAAGGCGGCATCATCAGCAAAAGTCGATGTATGAGTAAAATTGTCTGTGGGCATGTCTGCTGTGTAAAGCAAATAGTAGTTAAATCATACCAAAATCGTCACAAAATTCAAAGTGTGGCAATCTAAAAACATATAGGTATTCCACATTAACCGCACTTACTCTATGCTTGACAATTTTCTTTGTAAAAACATGCATCTTAAACAACAGGACACTCGTTCGCGACCATTGTGCGCTTTGAACTTCATTTTGGTATTCACAAGCGAAAGGCATTGTAAAATCAATTTGAAGGATACGTACAACTTCATTAAATTGGTCTTTTTTAAATTCATCTACTTGGATTCTTCTTAAATTAACATGTTTCATCATAATATGAACTGAATTAATCAGTTTGTCTTTCAGTTCAACTGAACTTGTTTAATGGGTTGTAAAACGTGATTTATTATCTGAATTTTTTTCCCTTCTTTCCATATGCAGACTTTGCTTTAGTCTATGGACAGTAATAGTTTTTTGTTATAAGAAAAAAGTCACATTCATTTTACCAGCACTTAAAATCTAAATAAGGAGCACATAAAATTTTCAACAACCAGTCGTTACAGTAGTTTTGTTTGTTTTCATGTGTTATAAAGTTGCACTGATCTGAAGGAATGTTTTTTATGAGTAGCACGCCTTAAGGTCTAAGACTACAAAATTTTGAAAATTTTATTTCAATATTAGGATTAACATCCGTAAAAATGCAGAAAGCTTCCCGTAGATACATACTTAAATAATGCTTCTAACGCCTTTTTATAACTCCATTTCCCCAAACCGCAACCAAATCATTTCCGCCTGGACAGGTGTATACTATATCTGGACGGTAATAAAAGGCTTTCACATCCTTGTAATACGACATTTGATATGTCCAAGCTTGAACTTTTGGCTAGAGAATTATTCAATTTAAGCGCTTATTTGGTTGCCATCGCTCTTTTTTTGCTTGGCGATTGAGGAAGGGATATTAGAGCCTTTTGAACAGCTTTCAATTAAGTTTGTTTGGAGTTGTAAGGGAATTTCGGTACTTACAGAAGGATCGTCAATAATTTAACCTTGATTTCTTAATTTGGCCCTTTGCAGGCTTTTTTTATCCCTTTCCTTAACTTGCAAAGCTTTTAAAATCGATTTTTGAAAGACTTCCTCTTTTTCGCTTATAAAGCTCACATATTCTTCTCGACTCGCTTGGGCTAAAGGTTGGATCATCTTTCTTACGCTTTTCGCGAAGTTTCCGCATATGGTCAGTACTGATGGAAGGTTGTGTTACAGTCATACTTGGATGAGCCACAAATGTAGTGCAGTAAATTATAAACAGTTTGTAGATGGCAGAAAGGTTGAAAGATTTCAGATACTTTAATTCTTGGCGTCACGTACAGACACTTTTTATCACGAAAGAAAAACTATTTGCTAAGTGCTTAAGTGGATTTTTTTTGTCAGCTTTTAGACCAAAAGTTAGCTGTGAACAACAAAAATCAATTTGTTTACTTGACTTGTCTTACAGTTATTATTAAAAAATTGAAAACGGCGTCACGTGTATGGCATAGAAATTTACCTTAGCATTGTAATTACTTACTCGGGAACAAAACACTTTACAACAATAAATATTATACAGTTTAATACCGCTTACCACTCCCTTGAACGCAGAAAAGAATATTAGTTCTTATGTAAAAAACAGTATTAGCAGCGACCTCTCAAAAAATGGTGTAAAATGAAAAAGAAAAGCTAGATTCTGTATTCTCTCAAAAAAATAATGGTATTTATGAAAAAAGTGATCTACTCGTCACGTTGAATGTCAATTTTTTGAGATGAGAACTTAATCTCTCTATGTAGATGCAAAAAAATATAAAAAAACAATGTTTGTGTTATTGTTCAGATTTCCATTTTTTCATGGAATGCTCCATCTAAAACCACGAATGCAATGCAAAATGAAACCGTAAACACGAATTCCTACCATGCATCTAGCAATAACACATGTCTGGTTGCATAAACACATTTGAACAAATAAAATATATATATTTTTTTTATAATAACCAGCACTCAGGGGATGGCCCCTATACATGCATTGCATTGTCTTGGTATCAGAAAAATACTTTATGGAAAGAAGAATAAAGGGAGAAGTGTCTGTGAACATTTGATTTAAATTTCTCGATATTAACTGTGGCAGGAGAGACATCTTTAGGAAGTTTATTCTACATACGAACTTTGCGACTAAAGAAGGAATTCTCCCTGTAACGTGTGGTGCGATTCACTGGCCAGTCAATCACGTATGGGTGTGCTCTTCTAGAAAAACGCGTATCACGCAAAAAGTTCCGGGTTTCGGGAACAAGCTCCCTGATTTTCTCAGAGCACATTTCATAATAGTATCGATAAAACAGCGAAACACACCCCACATTACGACGGTGCTCGAGTGAATCAAGACGATTAAATACCACAATGCCGCCGCACATAGGGGTATTTTGCCAATCTAGCCGGACATTAAGCCAAAATGGAAATTTAAGAAATGCTAAAATTTAAGTATCATTCACAACAATAAAACCTAAAATCTCTACTTTTACACGAAAAAAGGAAACATTGCGCGTTTTTGCGCCATTTTTTGGCGAATTTTAAAAAATTTCACTGGTTTCTGTTCTCATCTTGTGTGTTTACATATGAATAAGAAACTTTTTTGTGGCTCAAAAAGGTTTTGATAATTAATTGTTTTATTAAGTGTTTTTTATTTAAATTATTAAAGTGAAATTAATTTTTAACAGGGTAAATTGGGTTTTACACTGACATTGCATGTATAAAAAGGAATGTGCGAGGCAGTAGTTTTTACCCGCCCCTAAACTGGTAATGTATACCTGTGCGACAGCTTTCTTAATGACGCAATTTTATGCAACAAAATAATATTACCGGACTTGAAAACCTTTGAAAATTGTTAAAACAAAACTATTTTTTAAAGAGAAACAAGTCTGTGATTCAAGTACTAATTTTTTTGGTGTATTTTTATTGTGGTTATTGCACGAAATTGTTTTCAGAACCATTTTGAAACTACGAGAGTAAAATGGAAAAAAGTTATACAGGATTAGAGCTATTACAAATAGTAAGGGAGTGAATAGATAAATTTGTTAAAGAGAAGTAGAAGAAGGTAGAAAATTGTGTGAAATTTCAAAATGTCAAGAAGATGGCGACATGTCAGCGGTGAAACAGTATTTATACAGTGTCAGAAAATTTTTTAATATACAATGCACAAAATTTTAATACATGGATCAATTGCCTATTGGGCTGTTATCAGAAAACATTTTCGGATTTACAGGCAGAATTTTGCAAGAAATTTTTTAAGAGTTTAGTGTAACGTAGATATTATTAATAGACTTTTGCTCAGTTCTGACCCAATGATGACTAGCATAAGACCAACTCCAAAGAAGAAGTCATTTGCCTTTACAAAAGAACAGTTTCTTTAATGCTTCTCCCTGTACTTGAAATTCAAGAGGATTCAGATTCAGAAGAGGTCTTTGAAGAAACAGACGAAGAAGAACAGAAGCACTCCTGTTCTTAGTACAAAAGGATATTTTTTCAATTAAATTAGTTTTTGTTTTCATATTTTAAATTAATTGTTACTTCTGCAATTAAGTTATTGTTATACATAAATTACTTATTTTTTCAGATAAATTTAATATATTAAATTACAAAAAAAGCGACAAATAAGCTTAAAAATATTTTTTTTTTGTAAAAAATTAGCAAAATATAAAAAAGAAATTTTGTACAGGGCCGTTTCGGGGGGTGGGGTTTGGGGACATTTCTGCCCCTGCCTATAAAAGCTTAAAAATTTAACTTTTATAGCATTTGGGCGTAAGTTATCCATTATTTTTATAATATACATTATATATGCAAATTTTACTTTATGCCGCCGCCCACGAAAGGGAAGAGGACGACACTGTCCAAGTAAAGATTTTTTTAGCTTTCGCTTACGTTTAAAGTTGCATTTTCCTAACAATAGTATTGAAAACTTTTAATTTTAAAACTAAAAATTTTAATTTTTCAGAGGTGGTATTAGTTCTTCTAAGGGGAACTAAGGGGGAAATAGTTCGATTTTTATTATTTTTAATCCTTAAACGCCCATGACTGCAGTACATGTTTCTGCCAAGTTTCATCAATCTAGGAGCACTCAGTAATTTTTGAGAAGCTTTATTGTAAAAAATAAAAAGTAACGTCCGGCTAGAATGGCAAAATACCCCTATGTGCGCCGATGAATATCTTCGCCCGTTCCTGTACGGAACCAGCCCATACATGAGGGTTGTATTTCATCTTCGGCTGGATATAGGTTGTATACATATTGACAAGATCAGATAGTGTAAAGTAATTCCTATACCGTTTAAGAGAACCAAGGCACTTCGATGCTTCCTTTGACACAAGAAAAATGTGTTCCATCCAGCGAACATCGCACTGGGTCTTCATGCCCAGAACATCAAGAGTCTCTGTCTCTTCAACACTTGTACCATCCCTTAATACAGACAAGGCAGCATCATCCACTGTGCGTTTATGTGTTAAAAGACAACATTGGGTTTTTCGGGCACTAAAATCTACCCTAATCCACGGCCCCATTTGGAGGTTACCATCAGATCGCGGTTAATCGAAACATGCATACTATGTCTCCGAGCTCCAATCTTCAAAGAGCTGGGCCTATGGTCAAATAAGTACGAATGGCATATGCTGCTGTTGTCTGCAAGGAATAGATAGGATTCAAAGTTTGACATAGAAGGTCATTCAAAAAGATAAGAAATAAAGTAGGGGAGATAACGGAGCCTTTCGGTACCCCTGAATTGATTTAAACCCCATTGGAAAAGATCCCATCTATAACAACAGGAATAGTGCGATCTTTGAGAAAACTCTATATAAATCGAGAAAATTTTTCAACGACACCAAAAGCAACAAGTTTATATAGAAGCGCACACTGCCAGACTCTATCAAACGCCTTAGATATGTCTAATGCCACCACTTTTACCAAAATGATGAATTGAGGTACACCATTTATCAGTCAGAAAAGCCATACTGGCGGTCGTTTAGTAAACCAGATAGTTAACCAGGCGGTAGCTAACCATACTCTCCATAACCTTGGAGATCGCTGAAAAAATTGCTATTGGTCGGTAACTTTCAGGGTTTTCAACCTTTCCCTTTTTGAGGATCGACGTAAAATTACCTACCTTCCAGCACGGGCGAAATATTCCGACATGATAAATACGGCTGAAAAGGTTAGCCAATGGACGCGACAGTGTCGAAGAGTATTCTTTCAAAACCTGTGCTGGCATACCATCCGGCCCAGGAGACTTACTAGTGTTGAGATCCGATAGAACCCTTTTAGCTGCACTAGCTCGAAAAAATATGTCTGCCATAGTCCCAGAAAATCCCTCAAGCTCGGAAAATGGTTGATCGCTTTTCGGCAAATGTGAATTTGCCGCAAATATTTCAGCTAAATGGTTAGCTTTTTTAACCGGGTCGGTGACTTATATGTCATATTTTAACAGAGCAGGGATTGAAGAACCAGCGTTATTCCTTACTCTCTTAACAAATGACCAAAAGCTCTTGCTGCCTTTTGGGGCATCAAGAACCCTTGCACGCAGGCGCTGTTCGAACAAAGCCCTTTTGCGCCTGAGTACTTTGGCACACGAAGATCTCTCCTATTTTCGTAGCGAATTAGTATTATATTACTAAATGCTTCCTCTCTGGACCTTACTGCAGTTTTGCAAGTCTGTTTAAACCACGATTTCTGCCCAGGTTTACTGGAGAACTTTTTAATCGGAATAAAGGATTTCATTCCCAGTAAAATAATACTTTCAACTATTTTCGCCATGACATTGACATTATTGTCCAAAAAACGTAGTTTCCAGTTAAATTGCCAAAAGAAATCGTTGAGATCTGCCCAACAAGCCTTTTCGTAAATAAAAATCGAACGCTTCGAGGCTGTCGTCGAAGCGCTGTGAAGCCCGGAGAACGAAAAAAAGGCGGAAATGGTCCGAGTTTTCAAGAGGTACTTTTGAGGGTGCGAAGTAATAAAAAGATTGAGGGTATTATTGTGGTACCTTTCAACACAAGAAATGTGCATTGGTTTGTTCACTAGTTGCGCAAGGGGATTTTGCGCGGCGAATAACTCAACATAGCGGCCCTCTGGAGTCGTAAGGCCAAAATGGCGAATCCAACATTTTCACTGTTCGGACAATCCCCAAAAATGTTGGTCACGGAGTCGGAAAGGGAGCCGAAGCCACCCAGCGTTTGGACTTCTATAAAGAAATCCGAAGCGCAGAGTGTGATACCTGATCTTAAATTTAACTCAAAGACAGGTAAATTCTGCATCAAACATGTCAAATGGTTGCTGACATTGGTACACAACGTCCGTTCTAATATACATCGCAATGCCCCGATAGAGGAAAAAGAGTGATAAAAGCTGGTACCCAGGCACCTGGAAATCCTGAGGGTCAGCATCTCACAAAGTGCTAGAACATCCGGCCGATTGAGACTCACGTGAGCATACACTGAAAAGAAATTCGTTCTTAGCCCACGTATATTGCAAAAATGTATTTTTAACCGTCCTGTCATCCCAAATAGAGAGAAAAAGAAATCAAACTCCCTCGTTTGCTGAATATACGATACCGTTAACAACAATGGCCAGTGTTATACAATCGCAGTTAACCAGCAATTGACGCCACATGGTTCATTTAGCAAAGAAATGGGTTAATAAGGAGTTAAGAAAAGGATATACAATGAATATTTTCAGGGTACCATAAAAGCCCTTATCTGGTAAAACGAAGTAAAAACAGGGCACCCGTTGTCATCACTCGTAAAATTTGTCCATCACTGGTTGGGCGCGTGTTGTTGTAGATTGTCCCGTTTATTCGGTTTTGTTTTTTTTACTTCTTAAAGTGTTGTTATGTTTGTTAAATTTCCTATGTTTTGCTATTGTCTTCGTTCACAGAATTTTTGTCATGTTTTTTTTGTCAAATGTGCATTTTTGTTTGTTTTTAGTTTGTTTAGTGACTTTGTTGATTTCTGCTTTTTTTATTATTGTTATTAAATTTTTTGTTTACAGACGATGCAGACATTAAAAAGACAGCATAGACAAACTATGTACATTAATTAATTAAAAAAAAACGGTCAATCGCACAAAAGATGCTTAACTCCACGAACACCTTATTTATTACCCAACATAAGATAAAATAAAAAATATTAGGCTTGCCCCTGAAAAAATTATACCTAACACTAAACAAATAAACAGTGTTGCAAGTTAAATTCAATCCATTAAGAAGACACAAATATATTTATGAGCCGCTTGGCGACATTAGGTGACACTGACCGAGAATAATTTTTAAGCCGTAAAAGCGTACAAAGTCGTTTATAATCTACTAGGTGATGTTCTGGCCGTCCTTCATACCTTTTTCATTATGCAAACTGTAGAACTGTCAGGACTCAGAGTCTGAAGTCTCGATAAACCACGAGCTAAAGCTTCACCTTAGCCTCAAAAATCGTACCTTACCGCAGCTCCTTAGGTTTCGTTATTATTTTTATGGCCCAGTTTAGTGTTGCATTGTTCTTAAATTTGATGAGGTTTAGCACGTTGAACCAGCCTGCTCCACCAAAGAAGAGCATCGCATCCAATTCCGCTTCCATCTTTCTAAGCAGTTCAACAAATACTTACTCACTTCTGGCTAGATATTTACTTATATAGATAACTCATGTCAAGAAGTGCTTCGCTCAGATTGCGTTTGGCCACCTCGTTTGCATTCGTAACCCCTGGGAAAGACCTAGCTGCCGCCTAAAATATATTGTGAGTGTGTGCTTTTGTCTTTTAGGCTTTTTTGGCTTCGTTATTGCTAGGCAATAATCAGTTTTTTACCCCAATAGTTTTTGTTACAGCTTTCGCAAAACTGTTACAAAGAAGCGGATTCCTATCCGTATATTTTAAATAATCTCTTAAGTGTGCTCGACTATTCTTAGTCGCTCACTTTAGCCGATCCTTCTACTCATCAGAAAGCTTGTACGTGAATCCGAGGCGATTATTGAGTCGAATCTTAGGGCTTTAAAAATAACTTATAAAATTCAAATGTATTATAGGGCTAGTAATTTTTTTTTCATATTTTTATTATATAATCTTCGCCTTTGGCGAACTAACAATAAGTATTCAAATCTTAAAACTTAACTACTTAGTAAACTTTTGAAATGAAAAGTTTGGCCGTAATTAGTTGTAATTTTTTGCCGTAGAAGCTATTTACATTTTGAAAAAATTGTTTTCTGTTTTGACTTTTAATTTTCTAGTATTAAAATTTCTTATTATTTAGGGTGTCTATTAATGAACTTTTTTAAGCATTCCTGAACATAACGTAAGCAAGGTAGTTATGTTCTCATCTCATTTGAAACTAAGGTTGTAAATTTATCCTCCATTCTTAAAAAACGTAAACAAATGAGTGAGAATTTTTAGTTAAAAAAAGTGGTTTTTCATTTTGTTTAAATAACTTTTTGTAGATTTTTATTTTTGGTACGGAGCTTGTCTAAATTAAATAAAAAATTTTTCTAAAACAACAATAAGTTTATCAAAAAATCAAATAATATTTATCGATAGGATTTTTGTATTTTAGTCAAAGCTATTTGAAAACCTAAGAAATATAATTTATCTGATAAAATATATATATAAATGTTAGAATATTAAGTGGAATTATTAAAAAAAAACTATATACCATTTTTTGTTACAATTTTTGAACACAAAATAACGAGTTTTTTTAAAATATTGTTTCAGGAACTTCTCTCCCCATCTATATCTATAAATGATTCTGTGGAGTCATCAGATATTGAAATCGGAAATGCTAATCAGGGAAATCGTACTAAACACCATAGTTCGGAAAGTACAGCAGACGTGGATGCAAAAAGCTGTGCAAAATACACATTAAGAGATAGTCATAATATAGTTGAAGCTACGTTTAGTGACGCAAAGCGTGATTGCAAACCCTTAAACAAAAAACAACCTTCGATAAACAAAACTGATAAAAGTGTCTTAGATAGTTGTTTTCATTTGCCAATCGATCTATCTTATCTGCCACAATATTCTTCGTTAAAACTAACTAATGCGGGCCATTTAAAACCACAAGCAGAAAAAGGTGATTAGAAAAAATATACATACATACCAACCTTAACACGAATTCATAAAATTCGTAAACATTTTCTGATAAATAATAATCTTAAAAAGTTTTTAAATTTGAAAATGTAACTAAACATATTAAATTTTTTGTTCTTTTTAAGAACTTTAAAATGAACAGTTATCTTTTATATAACTTTTATTATACCTGTTTAGTTGGGGATCGAATTTCTTACCTCGAATGTACGGTATTGGAAAATAATGATTGGGGTATAATAAACTTTTAACTTAAGCCAAACTAAAAAGCGAAAAATTGTTTTAAAAAAAATTAGTTCAACAATAAATAAAAATTAGCATTTTAACTTCACTTTTTATTGGTTAATTTTTGAGTTCACTATTCAACTTCAGCTTACATACTAAAGATTGAGATTTTACACCAATAAGCACTAGTCCATAACATAAGTGATAGTTCCAGTGAGAAATATAAAATTTCCAATACAGTTGGGTGTATAATTAGAGGGTTATTCAATTTACCGAAAGTTCTTTAATAATTTTGTTTGTCGCTTAAACAATACCCTTCACATAAGTGATAAGGGTATATATAAGTTTGTCATTCCGTTTGTAATTTCTTTATTATCCATTTGGGACCCTATAAAGTATATATATATTCTGTATCCTTATAGATAGGGAAGCCGATTTAGCGATGTCCGTCTGTCCGTGTTATGGTTGAAATCAACTTTCTGAAAGTTCGGTATTGAAATTCAGCAAAATCGCCGTATAAATGACCGAGATATAAGCAAACAACCAAGACTACCTCCTTGTATTAGTCTACAGCAACAACAAAGAACATACTTATATATGTATGTAATAATAAAAAACAACAAAAAAAGAAATAAAACAGAATCAGTCATGTTGATATTATTGAACCACACCCAAAACGAAAATTTTATTAGTATTAGTATTCATACATATAACAGGGTTGCCACACAAAGCCTAATTGAAACATTTTTAAAATCGCTCCTACGCCTTCCAGGGTTCTCCTACAAAGGTAAAATTTAAGACCTACCCGAATTATTATATCCATTTAAACATTTTTGTGGAACAAACTTACCCTCTATCTCCAGCACCTAACGTGGTTGCCATACCAAATTTTTAAAAATAAGGTAAAAACCGCTACAACTTCCCCGGACTCGCCCCTAGAGGAAAAAAATGTATCACAGACCCCCATTAGTTTCTTCTCCCAAACATATTCCTAGAACATACTTACCCCCTTTCTCCACGCCCTAAGGGGGTTGCCATACAAAATTTACAAAAATGATGTAAAAATGCCAACAACTTCTTTAAAGTTGGCTTTAGAGCAATAAAGTGTACGACCTACCCCCATTAGTTGCTTTACCCAAACATTTACCTAGAACATACCAACCCCCTATCTTCACGCCTTAATAGGGTTGGCATTCAAAATTTACAAAAATGATATGCAAATGCCCACAACTTCTTCAGAGTCGGCCTTAGAGAAATTAAGTGTACGACCAATCCCCCTTAGTTTCCCCTCCCAAACATATTCCTAGAATATACTTACCCCCTATCTCCGCGCCCTAAGGGGGTTGCCATACAAAATTTACAAATATGATGTAAAAATGCCCACAACTTCTTCAAGAGTTGGCCTTAGAGCAAAAAAGTGTACGACTGACCGCCATTAGTTTCTTCTCCCAAACATATTCCTAGAACATAATAACCCCCTATCTTCACGCCAAAAGGGGGTTGCCATACAAAATTTACAAAAATTATATGAAAATGCCCACAACTTCTTCAGAGTCGGTCTTAGAGCAATAAAGTGTGCGGCCGACCCCCATTATTTTTTTCACCCAAACATTTACCTAGAACATACCAACCCCCTATCTTCACGCCTTAAGGGGGCTGACATACAAAATTTACAAAAATGATATGCAAATGCCTAAAACTTCTTCAGAGTCGGCCTTAGAGCAATAAAGTGTACGACAGACCCCCATTAGTTTCCCCTCCCAAACATATTCCTAGAACATACTTACTCCCTATCTCCACGCCAAAAGGAGGTTGCCATACAAAATTTACAAAAATGATATGAAAATTCCCACAACTTCTTCAGAGTCGGCCTTCGAGCAATAAAGTGTACGACCGACCCCCATTAGTTTCTTCACCCAAAAATTTACCTAAAACATACTAACTCCCTATCTTCACGCCTTAATTGGGTTGCCATACAATATGTACAAAAATGATATGCAAATGCCCACAACTTCTTCAGAGTCGGCCTTAGAGCAATTAAGTGTACGACCGACCCTTATTAGTTTCCCCTCCCAAACATATTCCTAGAACATACCTACCTCCTATCTCCACGCCCAATGGGGGTTGCCATACAAAATTTACCAAAATGGTATGAAAACGCCCACAATTCTTCAGCGTTGGTCTTAGAGCAATTAAGTGTACGACCGACCCCCATTAGTTTCTTCCCCCAAACATATTCCTAGAACATACTTACCTCTTATCTCCGCGCCCTAAGGGGGTTGCCATACAAAATTTGAAAAAATTAGGACAAAAACCCCTACAACTTCCCCGTAGTCACACGGTGACATGGGAAAATGACACCGATCCCTATTTAAAAATAAAAAATATTTCATAAGTAAAAAAATGGATAAAAGTAAAAAAAAAGTTTGGGATTTCGAAAGGCCAATGTGAAGGGTATATAAGATTCGGCAAAGCCGAATATAGCGCTCTTACTTGTTTAATTTTTTTTTTGTTTTAAGTGCATTTGGCTTTTGTGTGAAGGGTATATAAGATTCGGCAAAGCCGAATAAAGCACTCTTATTTGTTTAATTTTTTTTTTGTTTTAAGTGCATTTGGCTTTTGTGTATATTTGACTGCACAAGATTTTTCATTTGTGTTACTTTTCACGCGGCCCATATAAATTTGTTTCCTAAATGGATATTGTGCATTTGCACTTTAAAGTCCTCGTAACAAGTTAGGGCGAGCCGATTAATTTTTTTTAGTAGCTGTTTTTTAATACAGTTGTTTCTTCAACTCTCAAGTATACACAGAACATTTGTTTTGGAACAAAATATATTTGGACGTTTGGCAGAATTTGTTAATTCGTAAAAAAACAAAATTTTTTTAACTCGAGATTACATTGGAGACTGTAAGAAATTATCGAAAACCTATACCCAATCCTTCCAAACAGACAACATCATTAACTGTCCTACCAGACTTTTGCATTTATTAAATTATTTTTATTTATTTAAAAAAGGTGATTTTTTAAGCGTAGTTTTTAAAAAATCTAATAAAGCACTTAAATTTGCATCATATATTCAAAATTTTTATTGAAATTGATAAACTGGTTCTTGACATTTACTTTTTAAAAATTACTTTATGTAAATGTTGCCCGCGGCTCGAGTTCAAATGATTCATTCATAAGGTATTTTATAAATAACACGTGTTATGTTATACTCTAAGGCTTCAATCGTGTTTGGATTGTACACATAGACCAACGACTTCAGATAACCCCACAAGAAATAGTCAAGAGACGTCACATAATATTGGCGGCCAAATCACAAGGCTATTTCGAGAGATACCCTGCTCACCATATCCATACTTCAATATGTCTATTGTTGTACGAACTGTGTCGCATGTGGCACCGTATTGTTAAAACCATATATCAACCATGTCCACCTCAGCCAATTGGGGGAAAAAAATCGCGATCATGGCTCGATATCGTTCGCCGCTGACGATAACGTTTCTTTCACGGTCGTCCTTGAATAAAAATGGACTGATGATGCTACCAGCCCATAAACCGTACTAAACTATCGTTTTTTCGGGATGCATCGGTAACTCTTGTACGGCATGTGGCTGTTCTTCACCCCAGATGCGACAGTTTTGCTTGTTTACGTATGTTTAGCCAGAAATGAGCCTCATCGCTGAACACAATTTTTCGATAAAATAGTGGATTTTTATCGAGCGGCTGTAAGGCCCATTCACCAAAAATTTGATGTTTTGGTGAGTTATTCGGCTTTAATTCTTGTACGAGTGGGATTTTATAGGTTTTCAAGTGCAAATCAACACGAAAAATTTTCCACGTGGTTAAATAACACATGCCCAATACCTGAGAACGGCGAAAAACTGACATTTCACTATCCTCATTAACATTGGTCGCTACGGCTGCAATATTCTTTTCGGTACGCACTTTACGATCGCGAGTCGATGGTTTAATGTTCACCAAAGTAAATTTGGTGATAATAGCACGAATTGTTAATTCACTAGGTCGATTATGACGACCATAAAAAGTTCGTAACGAACGATGGACATTTCTCACAGAGCACGAGTTTTAAGAATGCATTTCAACGATTCGCAGTCGTTCCTGGCTTGTGGGTTTCTCTTTGATGAAATGGCAGAGAATACTGAACACTTTTTACTTTCCCAGATACAGTTTGGACACAATTACCAACCAGTGCTGCCAGCCTGAAAAAATTATTTCATAAAAAATCACCCATTATATATGTCAATGGAGCTGATCCGTACATACTAAATTAATACAGCGAAAGGTAAATAAAATAATTTTATACAAATTATAATTTGAACATACAATCTGATTTCAAGAATTTAAAAACAAGATTAAAACACGTTTTATGACATTAACATCAACAGAAAAGTTAATTAATTATACAAATCATTTAATTTTTTACAATTTTTTTTAAATGGATCTGCATTAGCATAATAAGTTTGAAAAACAGGGAGGTATAATGGTATAAAAAAACGGTTAGATCGGCGTGGAACGTTAAAATTTATGTTGCTTAAGAGAAAAGCAGAAATAACATCACGATTTATATGATTAACCAAAAACGTCACGTAAAAAAATTGTTCTTCTACTTTTTAGGGTAGGAAGTTTTAATAAAGCCAGTCTGGTTGTGTAATACAAGAGATTATGCGATTATCTAAGTCGCGATAATTTGCCATGTTGGCAAAATATCATCCATGGGGGCGGTGGTGGACGCATTGACTTCATCTGATGTTAGGAGCACCGTGGGATTGGGCCGTTGCGGCAGGTGCCCACGTTAATCTTCGTTCGTCGTTGTCGTTTTGAGGCACTGTCAAAGTCAGGAAAGTTAAGTAAATTTGCCTGCAATTTATTAACTTTTGATGGTTTTTGGAGGTTTACAATATATTTTTTTGTAGCTAAACAAAAAAAGATTTTACATTTGTTTTTTTTCTCTGCGAAAAAAAAACGTTGCGAATTTTTAAAAATTTTACTTTTTTCTGTTTTTTTCTCATCTTGTGTGTTTACATATGAGTAAGAAACTTTTTTTGTGGATCATAAAACGTTTTGATAATTAATTGTTTTTTAGTGTTTTTTATTTAAATTATTACAGGTAAATTGAAATTGAAATTGTTGACCTGATAATGCGAGTTAGCACTTTCACAACATTGCTGACTTCTATGAAGTCAGCATGTTAAGTTTAATATAAATAGTATATAAGAATAGCATTAAGTCAGTTTGTGTTTTATAATTAAATAAATAACAAAATTTAAAATAAATCACAACAGTACATGAATCTAAAGATAAATCTGTTGTGTGTTTACATATGAGTAAGAAACTTTTTTTGTGGATCATAAAACGTTTTGATAATTAATTGTTTTTTAGTGTTTTTTATTTAAATTATTACAGGTAAATTGAAATTGAAATTGTTGACCTGATAATGCGAGTTAGCACTTTCACAACATTGCTGACTTCTATGAAGTCAGCATGTTAAGTTTAATATAAATAGTATATAAGAATAGCATTAAGTCAGTTTGTGTTTTATAATTAAATAAATAACAAAATTTAAAATAAATCACAACAGTACATGAATCTAAAGATAAATCTGTTGAGGAGAAATTGCGATTTTTATAAAGAAAATTGTGTGAACTTTCAAAATGCCAAGGAGATGACAACATGTCAGAGGTGCTTATACAGTTTCAGAAAATTTTTAGTATACAGGGTTTTAATACATGGATCAATTGCCTATTAAACTGTTATCAGAGGAAGCGGCTAAGGCACGAAACAAACATTTTCGGATTTAGAGGCAGAATTTTGGAAGAAAGTTTTCAAGAGTTCAGTGAAGCGTAGATATAATTAATAGACTTTGGCTCAGTTTTGACCCACTGATGACTAGCATAAGACAAGCTCCAAAAAAGGAGTCATTGTCCTTTACGAAAGAAGCAGTTACTTTAATGTTTCCCCCTGTACTTGATTTTCAAGAGGATTCAGAAGAGAAGAAACAGACAAAAAAGAACAGTAGCACTCTTCTTAGTGCAAAAGGATATTTTTTCAATTAAATTAGTTTTTGTTTTCATACTTTAAATTACTTGTTACTTCTGTAAATAAGTTTTTGTTATATATAAATTAATTATTTTCACATAAATTTGATACATTAAAAAAAGCGACAAACAAGCTTAAAAATAATTTTTTTGTAAAAAAATAGCAAAATATAAAAAAAAATTTTTTTGTACAGTTAATTAAAAATTTGAATTGTCCACACTGTTTGCAAGTCAAGGCCCAGACTAGCTTAAAATTATATGATTCGTGAATATCTTTCAGTTTGTATGCTTATAACGGTACTCTGAGTGACATGTTAAACGAAAACAAATAAAAACACAAAAATATTCTGCATATTTTCTGCAAATTTAAAAGTAAATGGAAGGCGTTGTAGAAGCGATATTAAAAAAATTTGTTCTATTCAACTGTTGTTCCTTTTAAAACCAACACACAAAAACACTTTATTTTCTGATAAATGGTAAGTTTTTTATTAAGTGTTGAGCTAAGTGAGTTTTTTTTTACAATTATTAACAAAACAACTAACTTTGTCAGACGAAATCTTTTGATTTCCATCCGTTTCACCATATCCATAAACGTTTGCGCAATCTTTCAACCTTGCTGTTATAGAATATAAAAAAAATCCTGCCCCAAGCTGCCCCATTAAAATTTTTTTTCAAAAGTACAATATGAGCTCGGCTTCAGTTACCCTCAGAGATGTTTTTAATGTATGGCTGTCTTCTTTAAAAGAAACCCGGATTGACTGTATAGTTGATTTTATTTCATCAAATTTTTGCAGTAATTCAGCAACAACTATACAATTTGATAAAATAAAGGTCCTTTCTTCAAACTTGTGTACTAAATTTGAAACAAAGTGGCAACAGGCCAACAGAACAAAACCACGATTTTTCCATAATAATAACGATTGGTTAACAGGCGCAATTGATTATTCATATTTCACATCAACTTCTGTTGCACAGGATAATACTAGAGGCAGATAAAAACTTTGAAGACTGCATCCAAAGAAGTAAAGAAAGAAAATCAAAAAATCTGGCAAATGTTGCAAGTAATGAACAATTATTCATTACAGTAGAAATGCAAATACGATCAGCAGGTAAGCGTAATTCAGCGAGAATAGTCAAGGAGTTAGCTATTGCTTCTGTAGAAAGAGGTTCTCAAATAAAAAAATTTAATTACAAGAAAAAACGCCAAAATCTCTATCGCCTGATGAAGCATTGGCAATGATCTTGGATTTGGATTTGTCTACAAATAAGTATAGGTTGATGAAAACTATATACATGGTATTATATGCCGGTAAGTGTGCACAAAGTTCTTTGGCATGGCAAAATAATTATTCAGAATTGCATCCTCCCCATTGGCCAATTGTCAGAGGAAGCTCAAGAGTCGAGAAATAAAGACACTAGACGCTACAGATTGCAATTTACGCGCAAAATATCACGCAAAGATACCAACTCTGATTTACTAAATAGACTGCTAATATCATCAGATCCATATATATATAATTTAAGAAAAGCGCAAGAACTAAGCGTGGACAATTAAGTTCAGATATTTTAAAATTATTGCAAAATACTATCATAAATATTGAAGAGTCAGATGATGAATATTTTTGTAAAGCAGCAACTCAGAATAAGTTATTATTATTTTTTTACATTACTGTTAATTTATGAAATTTCTTTTGAATTTATTATTGTAAAATATGTGTGTACATAAATTTGTGAATACCGCAAATATATAATTATAAAATATTTCTTATTAAAATGCTTACACACTGAATTTCACGTTTATACCTCAATCCGTTCAAGAGTTATCGTTTTCACAAACGAACCGTCGGACAAGCATGTATATGGCAGGTAGTAGTTCCAGCAGTCGGATTTGCCTAATTTTTTAACCAATCTTTCTCCTACATATAAGAAGTACTTGTATAAAAAATCAGCATTCTATATCTGTTATTTACAAAGTTATGATTTTTGTCGTGCTAATTTTTAAAATCGAACACTGTGCGCCGCCCACGAAAGGGGAGAGGACAACACTGTCCAAGTGTAAATTTTTTTTAGCTTTCTCTGACGTTTAAAGTGGTATTTGCATATCAAAAGTGTTAAAAACTTAAAAAAAAATTTATTTTTCAGAGGAAGTATTAGTTCTTCTAAAGGAAACTTTTTCCCCCTTGGTTCGATTTTTATTATTTTTTAATCCTTAAATGCCTATGACTACAATATATGTTTCTGCCAAGTTTCATCAATCTAGGACACTCAGTAATTTTTAAGACTCTTTATTGTAAAAAAATAAAAACTAATGTCCGGCTAGAATGGCAAAATACCCCTATGTGTGACGGTAAATTTCTTATAGATTACATTGTTAAAGCGAACACTTTGTGTTCTATGACTGAGATATGAATTTAACCAGCTAACGAGTTCTGCGTAAATCCTATTAAATTAAGCTTAGTTCGTTATTAATTATATCAAATGCCTTACTTAAATATTACATCTATCTGTAGACCTTAATTAAATGAACGATTTATTAAAGTTGTAAGTTACAAAATATTTATCACAGTAGAACAACTTTCGGTGCAGCCATACTGCGTCGGTGACAATAATGATGATACTTGATGAGATATAAAATTTATTATACAATTTTCGAAGCACTTAACTTCGCTATGCCTCTACAGTTCGTAACATTTTTCTATTTCCAGATATAAAGATTGGAATAATGTAGGAATCCTTTCAAAGTTAGGGAAAGTAACCATATTTTATGGACACATTGGAAAATGATAGCCAGAGGAGTTACTAATGCATCCGCACAATTTAATAAGATGCAGGAACCCAGCAAAAACTTTACTTACAAAATAAGTAGAATTCTCGTTAATTCGACAGTAAAAAGTACTTATTTTTGTTTGCGATGTCCCAAAACGAATCCGATATTTTTTTAGTAGCCATACCTCAAAAAGTAAGTACTTTTATTTTTAATGATTTAATTTAAAAAATAAGTAGTCGCAAATAGTTTTTTAAAATAAGAAGAAGACTTTTTTTAAATTTTATTTTTATTTTATAAACTTAATATTTTTAATTTAAAAATTTTTTGTACTTATCGTAGATGAGATTCGAACCAGAGACTTTCCGCACTCAAGCAGCAGCGCGCTACCTCTAGGCCACCGAGAGGCTTTGTTTTTTAATGTAAAATAATATATTAAAACAACAAGTTTTGTTCTGCTTGATTTCTTGAAGTCATCCGAACAGACATGATTTATAATAATAATTATGGAGTTTTATTAAATTATTTTTCAAATCATAATGCGCTTTTCATAAGTCATTACAAATTAAATAACAAATCGAAGCAAAGTAGCAATTAAGGATACAAAATAATGAATTAAAAAAGCATTACAAAGTTCATTAGTTTAGCCAGTTGTTAAGAACTCAGTGAAGGACCGGATTGTCTGCGTACGAAAATTTTTTGAATGCACTTGTTAAAATATTTTTGAATGGTTTGGTAAAGTGTCTTTATCATTTTATCTTTCAGAAGAGGAGTACCATCTGCAACAGTTAATAAACTCAACCAATAAGTGTTACCCAAATAGAATTTTAAATCATTATAATTAATGTTTTTAAACAGAAAACTTTTTCGTCCTTCCTTTTTTTGTTTTTTTCTTATTTTCGGACGAGTCATTTAATATGTTATACACATAAGCGCTTAGTTCAAAATAAGGGTAGTACCCAGGACCGGCGCTTTAATATGCACAGTTTTTTTTCATATTTCTTTCGCGAACTAACAATAAGTATTCAAATCTTAAAACTAGGTAGTTCATATAAGTCCAGCCAGTGCCAGACTAAAATTTAAGTTCTCATATTAATTAACAAGCTTCATATAAGCGCAATAGTATCCCTCCTTTTCAGACGGGTGTTTCCACTATGTTACAGGATGTTTCGAGCGAGCGGATTTGGGTGAGTTTCCAGCTTGTTTAAATACTTGTCCAGATAGTTCAGGATTTCGCTTTTTACTAGTGGAACTTCTAGAACCTTGTGGACGTTGCTGTTTTTAACATACCAAGGAGAACCAGCTATCATTCTTAGGATTTTGTTTTGACGGCGTTGAATTTTTTCTATGTTAGAGGAGGAAGCAGTGCCCCATAATTGTATACCGTAGCACCAAATTGGTTTCAAAATCGATTTGTAGAGTAGAAGTTTACAATCAAGACGAAGTTTAGAGTTTCTGCCGATTAGCCAATGGATTTGTGTAGCTTTAAGTTTCATTTGCGTCAACTTCGCATCTATATGGGTCTTCCATGTAAGGCGACGGTCCAGGTGAATGCCTAGGTATTTCGTCTCAAATCGTTGACTTCTAAAGCCAAATTGGTGATCTGGAGTGCAATTGTTTTCATTCGTGATCGGAGTCAGCTTATTTTTAAAGGGCTTTTCGAACAATTTTGACAAAGTTGGTAACAAGCCTATACGACTCCACCTTCGAAGAATCCTTACCAGGCTAAGGAATCATCTTAACTGAGGCAACTTTTCATATTGGAGGGAAATGTTCAAGCCGAATTATGGCATTAAAAATAAAAAGAATAATTCTTTTAGCAATAAAAGGTAGCTCTAAAAGCATTTTGTTGCTTATTTTATGAACGCCAGGAGCCTTTTTATCATTTAGGTTAACGATAGCCTTTACAACATCTGAAAATCGGAAACGTATTTCCATAGGACGTCCAGCAACAATAGGCGGTAATTCCCCCACGTCAGTGCATGTATTGGGAGTGAATAGTTCCTTAAGTGACTTGCAAACAGATCGCATTTTTCTTTGTCATTAATAGCCCAGGATCCTCTCAGATTCCGCAGTGGAGGTTTTGCGATAACGGGTCTTTTTATACGTCTGGCTGCTCGCCATAGAAAATAATTTGTCTGGGAAGTCGCGTCTAGGTTTTCCAAATATTTATTCAGTGAGTCCATTCTGTGCACCTCTAACAAGTTTTTTAAGTTTATTTTTAAGTTGAGGCGATCTATGCTTTTGCCATTCTCTCCGCGTTCTTCTTTTTTCAAATAAAAGCTTTTCAACATCTGCAGAAAAAATTTTGTTGTACTTGGCCTGACGATAAGTAGAAGAAGAAGCATGTTCCACGGCTTTTATTATGTTTTCATTAACGCTGTTCAGACAATCATCAATGTCTCCAGGTGTGTTTAGTGGTTGGTTTTCCGAGCAGTGGGCACTAATATATTTTTTATATTTCAACCAATCTACTTTCTTTGTTAAGAAAAAATCACAAGTTGCTATTTGATGATATGCACAGTTGGCACAGTAAACCGGGCGCCGAAATTATAGGGTGGCAAATTAATTTTTGATGATCTTTATAAATTTAAATTTTCAAAAAAAAAAAAAAATATTAACACAAAATGTTATCTATTATCATAGGTTAGAACAAAATATTTTTAATGTTAACAATAAAACCAAATAACGAAAACACAAAATACACACAACCCCACATGCGTCGTACAAGTACCAATAAACAGTGATTTTTTTAATGTTCTATGACCTTATAACTAAAACACATCATATACACACACACCACATATATTTCATAATATCCTCTCATTTCATATGCACAATAATTTTTAGTGGTCTTAATTCTATTGCAAGCTAGAAACTCACCAAAATCCGCTCGCTCGAAACATCCTGCAACATAGTGGGCACACCCGTCTGAAAAGGAGGGATACTTTTGCGCTTATATGAAGCTTGTTAATTAATATGAGAACTTAAATTTTAGTCGGGCACTGGCTGGACTAATATGATGTAATGTGTTCTTTAATCCCTATAGCTCTTGGTTATTTTAAATAGTTGTCAGGGTTTCAGCTGTTAATTAAGGCGTTCAAAAGAACTGCCGAATTATTGGAGAGTCTTTCAATTAAACACAAGGCAGGTTGTTGCCAATATTGTATTGTAATTTCAAGTCTGTCTTTATTTAGGTTTGTATGGACTTATAGACTATGGCTGAGATTTTACTCTAGCCGTTCTTACTTATTCTAATCATCGACAGAGTTCTGTTTATCTCTGTCGGCATTATGAGGATATCAATATTTGTTAATGACTAACTCCCTTTACTATTGTCATGACCAATCAGAATATTTTAATATTGCAATGCACTCAATTTGCATTTCCACTCAATTTGTTTCATTCACTTACATTCTGATTGATTCTTATATTTGTCGTAAGTCAGTTCTGCTGTCATTTGATAGTGCACAATACCCTACTCTGATTTGGTTGGTGTGTATAAATATCAGAGTTGTTTAAGGGTATGCGGTGGCAACTTTGAGGTACACTACACCCTCACCGCTAAGAGAAAAATTCGGGGATTGATTTTTCTTGATATGCTCATATTTTTAAAATTATTAGAATTTTACATGTATGTACTTATTTACTATTACAAAGTAGTTGTTGATATAGTTTTTATAATTTTACAATTTGTATTAAAGACGTTTTAGTAATTCTTAATGTAGTATTTAATATTTTTATAATTTTAAAAATAGAATTCTTATAATTTTTAATGTATATTGTGTACTTAATTATTGTCTCTTAAGTCTATATATGGTTTTAATTGATTATTATGGAATTCTTTTTCATTTCCGTGGTAGTCTATTATAGTATTTACACCGTTTTGCCTTATGATCTTATATGGACCTTTGTATGGGCTTTGATTCTTTTTCCTATTTTCTACTTTCATTAAAACTAAATCTCCTATATTTAGATTTAACTTATTACTATATCTATCTTCTAAATTTCTTTTTGCTTTTATCCTAGTTGTAAGTTCCTTAGCTCTATTTAAAGAATATTGTAACTTTTGCTTAAGTTCTTTTGCATAATCTTCATAGTTATATACTTTATCTCCTTCACTGTTTTTAAATTCTGATGGTAAGCATGGTAATTTACCATATACTAACTCAAATAGTGTGTAACTAGTGTCTATGTGTGGTGCCGTGTTGTAGGCAAAAGTAAAGTAATTTATCCACTTGTCCCATTCGTAATCATTTGCTGTTGTCAGCAAGAATTCATTGAGAACCCTGTCATTTCTTTCTACCGCACCCATTGTTTCATGGTGGTAAGGGGTTGAAAATGTTTGTTTGATACCGAGTAGTGAACATATGTTATGCATTAGTTCGTTTTTAAATTCTGTCCCGTTGTCTGATTTGAGCATTTTGAATTTACCATATTTTAAAATTATTTGTTCTACTTGTGTTTTGGCAGTTGTGGGTGCGTCTTTTGTTGACATTGGGTGAGCAACAACGAATTTTGTTAGCTCGCACTGCATAGTCAATATGTATCTGTATCCGTTTGAAATATGAAGTGGTCCTACCGTATCAATTGATATTGTCGCAAAACTGTTGCTTGGGGTGTATGTTAATGCAAGTGGTTCTTTAATGTGTTCGGTTTGTTTGTTTATGTTACACTTGTCACAGTATTTTACGAATTGCTTTACCATCTTATTCATGTTTTTCCAAATGTACCGCTGTTTCAATTTAATTATTGTTTTTCTTATTCCTAAGTGGCCTGCGTGTGTGGCATTGTGGAATTCATCGAAGAGTTTATATTTCAGTATGTCATCTGTTATTCTTGTTGGGGCATTGTAAATTAATATTTTTAATTGAGGACTTTTGTTGTTTATTCTTATCTTTGTACATGCTTCTTTTAAATCTTTCATTGTATACATTTTAAATATTTTATCATTCTTTGCTATAGCTAATTCTTTTATATTTTCTTTCTTCATCTTAGATATCAGTTTCCTCAGAATCGAATCTAGTTTCTCTGAGTTATCGCTGAATCTTGCATGCATATTACTTTCATTTTGTACGTTTTGGGCATGTAAATTCTTCATATTCGAATCTTGTTTCGATGAATTATCATTACGTCCTTTATTGATATAATTATTATTTTGGGTACGTGATTTCTTCATGATCGAATCTTGTTTCGATGAATTGTCATCACGTCCTATGTGCACAATATTATCTTCAATTTTTATGTCGACTTCTTCTATATTTTCAAATTTATTAAATTGCAATTTCTTCATATTCTTAATATCATTTATGGATGTGCATTCCCATATTAGAAGTTGATCAGACTCCTGAGAGATACATCTTCCCATATTATTTCTATTCGCGCGCTCTGTATTCATATTCATTTCTCTTTCTTCATTCATTTTATTTGCCTCTTTATTTGTATTTTCATTTTTCTTTGTCATCGCCCTTGTGGTTATTAGTATTTTCTTTTCATTTTCATCATTTTTCAACGATATCATATGTTTTAGTACGTCTGAGTTTATTTCTATTCTTGATAATGCATCCGCATTAGTGTTGATTTTCCCTTTCTTATAAATTATTGTGAAGTCATAATCGCTTAAATCTAGTCTTATTCTTGTCATTTTTGATGATGGATTCTTATGTGAAAATAGTGATATCAACGGTCTATGGTTTGTCACTACTATGAACTTTCGACCGTATAAATATGGTTTAAAGAAATTTATTCCCCAGTGAATTGCGAGCAATTCTTTTTCAATGATTGGTTTATTCATATCATGTTTTTGAAGAGATTTACTTGCGTAGGAAATTGGTAAGTCTTTACCAATTTCACCTTGTGATAGGACTGCTCCTAGTGCGTAGCTCGAGGCGTCAGTCGTAAAAATAAAAGGTTTGTCAAAATTTGGGTACTGTAAGATTGGTGGGTTCATTAATTTTTCTTTTAGAGTATCAAAAGTAGTTTGGCATTCATTTGTCCATAAAAATTTTACTGATTTTCTCAATAGCATATTTAAGTGTTTCGCAATGTCCGCAAAATTCGGTATGAATTTTCTATAATAGTTGCAGAATGCAACGAAACGTCTAACTTCATCTGCGTTTCTAGGTATTGGGTAATTTTTTATAACTTCGTATTTAGCTGGGTCTGTTTTAAAGCCGTCCTTTGTTATTAAATGTCCTAAGTATACTACCTCTGGTTTAAAAAAGCAACATTTCTTTGGATTCAGTTTTAAATTGTATCGCTGAAGTCTGTCTAAAACTTTGACAAGATTTTGATTGTGATGGTTCAAACTACATCCGTACACAATTATGTCATCAACATAGAGAAAAGCTTCTGAATCAAGTCCTGAAAGTGCTATTGTAAGCATTCTCTGAAAACTGTTTGATGAAATTTTAAGTCCAAATGGTAGTCTTTTAAATTGGTAGTGTCCCTGTTGCGTAGAAAAAGCTGTAAGTGGTCTTGAGTATTTTTCCAATTGAATTTGGTGAAATGAACTAGTCATATCAAGAGTCGAATACCATTTAGCTCTTCCTAGTTTATCCAAAATATCCTCCAGTCTAGTTAGTGGAAATTTGTCATTAACTATTTTGTCATTTAGCTTTCGAAAGTCTACTACAAGTTCCCATTTTCGTTTGTCTTCCGCATTTTTTTTGGGTACCAAAAGAAGTGGAGCATTGTAGGGGCTAACCGATGGTTCTATTATATCGTCATTTAGCATATTTTGTACTTGTTCATTTGTTATGTCCGAGTGTGTGTGGGGTAGTCTGTAGTTTTTATATACACCGGAGTTTTATCTGAAGTTGTAATGTTTTGTTTATAAAAATTGTTTACAGTTAATTTTTCATTCTCTAAATGAAATACATTTTGATATTTTTTTGAATATGTTTATTAATTCCGATTTTGCATATTTATCAGTTTCATTTAATTGCAAGTCATTTAGAATTTGTTGAAAACGTTCGTCATTGTCTAAATTTGTTTAACTTAATATGTCATAATTCTTAAGTGGGTCAGTGTGCAGTTTAATGCCCTGTAAAATCTGTGTCTCATTTGTTGTGTTTAAAATTTTAATATGTGTCATTCCGTTTTTTGGTGCTATTGAATTACTTAAAAAAACACCGCTTTTTAATTCATTATTAAGTATTACGCAATCTTCAGTGAGGTTTAATTTTAATGGTTGTATAATTTCTGTTCTTGGGGGTATAGTAGTCTTTAATGTGTCAAATGCTTTTGTTTGCATTGGCAGAATTATGGTTTCATTATTGGTGAACAAAGAAATTGTAAATGTCTCGTAGTCTATTTTGCATAAGTATTCTCTTAAAAAGCCTCTTCCTAATATTCCGTCCGTCTCTATTGGAAAATTATCATCTACTAGATGAAATTTGAATCTGCATGTTTGGTCTGCTAGGGAAAATTCAAGTTCACTTGTCCCTAATGAATGTATTTCTTCTTTAGTGATGCCTGTTAATTTACATCTATTATTTATATTTAGTTGTTCAGCATCAAAAATTGTTCTAGCTCGACATAATGATATGTCGGCACCTGTGTCGACAAGAAATGTTAAATCTTCATTTTTATATTTAGCGATTATATAATTTGTGTTGTTATTAGAAACTTTAAATACTCTTAATTTTGGCTGTCCGGAATTTCCTTGTATTCCGAGCCTTCCTCGTTTCCCTCGTCTTGTACTATATGTATGTACATTTCTCCTATTGTTATTGTTTCCGTAATTGTTGTTGGTTCTATAGGAATTATAATTTCGATTGTTATTGTCAGTTCTTTAGTTTCTATTGTTGTTATCGTTTCTAGGTGTATTACGGTTGTAATTGCTGTTTGTTGCTGAATTATTGCCATTCCTGGCGTAATTGTCAGAATTCCTGTTGTTTGTGTTACCGTTTGAATTATGGCTGCCATTTCTACCGTTTGGGAAATTATTGTTATTCCTAGTATAGTTGTCAAAACTTCTGTCGTTTCTATTACTGTTTGAACTGTAGTTATTCCTATATCTATTGTTTGGGAAGCTATGGTTCCTATTATGACGGAAATTACTTTTTCTGTGTATGATGTCATTGGTTTAACGCTGCTGTTTTTGTACGTACAGCACCGAGTTGGTAGTCAGTTTACTTTCGTTTTCCAGTTCTAGTGCAAGTTCAACAGCGTCTTGCAAGGTCTTTGGACGAGCTGCAAAAATGGCTGTCTTTAAATTGTCATTAATACCTCTTTTAAAAGTATCTAGAGAAAGCTTTGAATTTAATTTGGTAATAACATTTTTCTCTGCTTCTGTGGCGTCATCACCAAGTTCTTCTATTCCTAATTTGTATAAATTGTCTATAGCCTTCATTATTCTGTCTTTGAATGTGCTAACCGACAATTTCCCTTGGAAAATAGTGTTTAATTGTGATTGCAACTCTGGAATGGTCTTTGTACTTTTGTACCTCTGTTGTAGTAATTGTTCTAATGCATCGAAATTTTCCGGCTTTGCATAACTACCTATTGCGGTTCTTACCCCTGAGGTTAATTTTGCGTGGTAGACATATTGTAGGAAATCTTGTTTTGCTGTTTCAGCAAGAGTTTTCTCAATGAGTTCTGCTGTTATTAAGAAACTCTCTAGTTCTTCAAAGTTTCCAGCAAAAAGTGGGAGTGCTTTAGACACTGTTTCTAAACTAAATGCTGCCATTGTATTTCCTATTTGTGATGGTTCTGTCTCTAATGGGTTTTTAATGTCTTTGATTAAGTACTCTTTGATTTTCTTAATTATATTGCTAAATTCTAACCTGAGCACTGCTATTTTATTTCATCTTCTTCTTCTTCTAGTTGTGCTAACTCAAATTCTTCTGTTATAATTCGTATATCCTCTAGTCTAAGATTTATTATTTTTTTCGGATATGTCCTTCCTGGACTTTTCTTTTAATTCTTTAATATGTCTTTAAGTTTTATTAAACTTCCTTCCATCTATCTTCAATTTCTATACTTCTGTTATCTTATTTCTACTATTGTTTCTGTTTTTACAACTATTAATAAACTTATACATACTATACAATAAGAATATGGTTAAAGCAATAATTACTAAGACTTTTGTTATTTTAGACAACATTTATAATTGTACAGCGAAAATATTTGTTTTTCTTTACCTTGTATTATTTTATGTATATTTGAAATAGTATTGGGTACAATTATTTATAAATTGTATCAAATTTATTTTTCCTTTACCGCCTGCTACTAAGTATTGCATACATTAACCATATGATGTGGGCAATTATCAATAGAGCTAATGTGATTATCATTATTATCTCAAAAATGTTCACATTCTCTTCTTTATGTTCACTTTGTATTCTTATGGCATTCATATATTCTATAATTTGCTGATTGTTCTCTCCGCTTTCATGGTTTTCATTCTTTCCTACCTCGTATCCTGCAAAAACTAGTGGAATTGCTTTTAGAATGTTCTTCCACCGTGCCATCTTGATAATATTCCCTTAATGATTGTATTTACTTAATTATGAGGTAAATAAATGTACATATATATATATTTTTTTTTTTTTTTTACTATTGGATTTCTGGCTTGACCTTTTTAATATTAAAAATTACAAATTCTAATTATATATATTTTTCTTTATAAAAACTTGATTTTTTTTTAAATGTTTATCCTTGAAACTCCTTATCTTCGATCTTATAATTCTTTGCGTTGCCTTCTCTGTTGCTAAATTAAGGTCCCTGTACAGTATCGCGAGTTCCTTCCTCCTCTGGTACTGCTTCTCAGCTCGTTTGTTTTTCTTCTTAATTATTGTTGTCTGTACTGCTATTTTATTCTGTTGACGTTTTCTGTACTCATCTATTGTAATTGGCCTTGGTCCCGCATTGACTGGGAGTGGTTCATACGGAGGTGCATCTTGCTTTGCCGGCTCTGGCTCGTACTCTCTTTCTTTTTTGGTTTCTAAGTAAAGCGTCCAGCGTGCAAAATTTTCGTCCACTTCCACGGACATCTATTATTGAAGGATAAAAATTTCGCTGGTTCAAGATTATCAGGATCAGTTCGTAGTCCGCAGGATCGCCATGTAATGTGTTCTTTAATCCCTATAGCCCTTGGTTATTTTAAACAGCTGTCAGGGTTTCAGCTGTTAATTAAGGCGTTCAAAAGAACTGCCGAATTATTGGAGAGTCTTTCAATTAAACACAAGGCAGGTTGTTGCCAATATTGTATTGTAATTTCAAGTCTGTCTTTATTTAGGTTTGTATGGCTGAGATTTTACTCTAGCCGTTCTTACTTATTCTAATCATCGACAGAGTTCTGTTTATCTCTGTCGGCATTATGAGGATATCAATATTTGTCAATGACTAACTCCCTTTACTATTGTCATGACCAATCAGAATATTTTAATATTGGAATGCACTCAATTTGCATTTCCACTCAATTTGTTTCATTCACTTACATTCTGATTGATTCTTATATTTGTCGTAAGTCAGTTCTGTCATTTGATAGTGCACAATACCCTACTCTGATTTGGTTGGTGTGTAGAAATATCAGAGTTGTTTAAGGGTATGCGGTGGCAACTTTGAGGTACACTACAATGAACTACCTAGTTTTAAGATTTGAATACTTATTGTTAGTTCGCCACAGGCGAAGATTCAATAATAAAAGAATAATGAAAAAAAAAAATTCTATTGCAAGCAACAACAATTGAGAGAAATACAAAATCTGCATACACACGCACGCCATACATTTTTCATGGCAACTTCTCATTCCATATGAACAATATTTGTTTACTGTGCCAAGACATATCATACAAGGTGGCCGCAAGGAATAAATTAAGAGAGTCGTTCTCTTACTCTTTATTTTTTTATATGGAGAAAAATACAAAATCGGCACACACACGCACGCACATTTTTTATGACAACTTCCTACTCCATATTAACAAAATATTTTTACTGGCCTTTACAAACGAACTTACCAGATAGTGATACATATTTAATAATGGCATATGAATGGCATTTATTTTTTGCAAAATAGAAATAAATGATTTTGCAAAAATAAAAGCGCGGAGAATTAAATTTTAATTTTATAACAAAATAAATATTTAATATTTTTATTATTATTTTTTTTTTTAATTTTGAAATATAAATATGAAGTTATATCGGTAAAAAACATTTTTGTCACAAATTTTTGCTTTTTATTTTTTCTTAAGTTTATATAATTTCTTTTTATTAGAAGAAATATTTTTCCGTTAATGTGAAAAGAAGCTTTTATTTAAAAAGAGCTGGTTTTTCTACCAAAACTAGCCGAGTAGAATGCATTTTCAAAAGCAGCTACGCAATTTCATCATTAGTACTCTTTGAACGATAGTAGTATCTTATGACTGTACACATCACCTATTTAGCTTACATGTAACATGTACATGTTTTAAAAACAATTAGTTCAGCACTATATAATAATATGCATATCAACATTTTTATCTTCTTTTGTGTTGTAGAGGATTACACCTCCGTAGGAAACCTCTTAAAAAAATGCATAGAAAGTTCTACCTCTTGGGTGATGTAGAAACGGACAAATAAAAGCGGCCTTTTCAAAAAGTGCACCAGGTGACAAAAAGTATAGCGTCGGCGCTGGTTGTACCGATCTTCAGGTTTAGCCACAAGGTTAGCGCAACTGATGGAGCAGTTATCCGGCTCATTCCCAAAAACCAAGTGCAACCGTTTTGAATATTCATTCAACATGCCATATATCTGATAAAGACCCTGACCAAAACTATTTTCCAAACATTCTTCACTCCATGGTTCAGATTTGGTTGGAGTGTAGGCAAATAAGCCAGGTATGTATGTATTTTCAAAACACAGTAGGTAAGTTGAAGTCGCCGAAAATGAAAATTTTATCATTAGGTCGGGTTTTCAATGTAACAGCTTTATTAGCTACGTGTGGTGTAAATTATATGGTTTGATTTTGGTGGGGTATAAGAGCAGGCTATAACAGTACGGGTATTGTTTAGTTTTACATATACCTAATTTCATTACTGGAGTCCGAAGATTCTGTTATTTTCCCAGATTCAAACAAGTCTATTCAGATTACTTCAACAAATCAAGCAGAACAAAACTTGTTGTTTAATGTGTTATTTTACATTTAAAAACAAAGTGTCTCGTTGTCCTAGAGGTAGCGCGCTGATGCTTGAGTGCGGAAAGTCCATGGTTCGAATCTCATCTACGGTAAGTACAAAAATGAAATTTTTATATTAAAAATAATAAGTATCTATAAAATAAAAATAAATTTAAAAAAAAGTCTTCTTATTTTGAAACTATTTGCGACTACCTATTTTTTAAATTAAATCATTAAAAATAAAAGTACTTATTTTTTGGGGTATGACTACCTAAATTATATAGCATTCGTTTTGGGACATCGCGAACAAAAATAAGTACTTTTTACAGTCGAATTGTAAGTAGTGCCTTACAAGAATTATACTTACTTTGCTACTTATTTTGTAAGTAAAGTTTTTGCTGGGGAAAAACATTATTGAATTTTAATTTAATATAGCTACTGGTTTCTTCGACTTTTGTATCGGGCAGAAAACGACTGGCAAATATAGTTTTCCTTAGTGGGATAGTACAAAGTTCTTTACGAGTTTTATTGGATTTTGAAGTAGTATTCTGACAAAGTCATTAATGATGGTAAGCATCCACTTATAGATCTATTGTCGATAACGACTGATAAATCACTACCACCGTGTGCAGAACAAGTATTTTTGGGCAAATACTGTAATAAAGTAGCATTGCTAAATTGGGAAATTTTTTAACCATTTATCAAACTTCCTAAATTTGTTTTGCAAAGATAAAAAGTCGTTGTTTGGTTAATCGAATTCTTCTCTATAGCTCTTAAACAATTTGTAAAAGTCGTCATTTATTCTCTTACAGCGAATACAAGTCCATTAAAGAGATTTTTTCGGATCAAGAAGCCCATCTGCGTCTTGAAGCTTGAGACTATAAACACAGCCAACAAAAAACCATACGATCATTGTTAGTAATATTACAACTTGTGACTGCTTAAATCATGAATATTTGTGCAGAATATTAATTCTTATATATTCTTTATTATGGAGATTGTTGACACGATATATATCAAAACACAAAATTGTCTGCTGGGGTGTGTTACTACGTAGTAATAGACAATGTGACAATAGATGCTATTTATTTAAATCACAATTTATTTAAATCACGCATATCAATAACTTACCTATAATAGCTATATGGAATATTACTTCTTAATTAAATTTGAATTAAGGCCCAACAAAATAGCAATAGAGCCGAAAACTTAAAACATACTTGAAAGATTGACTAAAGGTTTAGTCAGCCTTGTCAAATATTTGTCCAAAACAGTGTTGTTCTTAATCTCTTAGTGTACCGACGTGTCTGCGTGAGTATTAATTAAAACCAAAATATTTGTAATAATTGACAAACTAATTTATCAATATACAAACATACATATATCAGTGAGAAGAGAAAATAAAAACAACCTAAATACAAAAAAAAAACGAACGGGTAAAGATTACAAAAATATGGCGTTTCAGGTAAAAGCTGTTAAGGAAGCTATGTATTTTCGTGCATGGGTTATGTTTAGGTTAATTCCCTTCAGTGCAGTACCTTGTGATATACGACATTTTTCGTTTTGTTATCAGGTGCAAGTACAAATAAAGCAGATGGTTTGCCCACACGTTAACATGCAACGTATATTTGGCTATGGGATTGTCCTTGTGATTTGTTAATCGTCATTGCGAATGCAATACGAATAGGAAATTGAATTAGCTTAATCGTATCTCAAGCAAATTGAGTTCTTGACATGCAGAACAAAATGTTGGGCAGACTATACCATTAACAGAACGAAATGCTGCAAATGATGTTGGACCTCGAACATTCACCAGCAACAACCGCAATAAAAGCATTCATCATTCTTCAGATGAACTGTATAAATGCGACCAAGAGCATCACTTGAATCCACATCCAGATGCCCAGAAACCATAGTGCCTTTCTTTTGGCGTTAAAATTTTTTTGAAGAAGCGTTCCAAGTGTAATACCGTGGCATCTCCGAGTAAAGTTTGTGCAAACGGATCGCTTTGACAAACAGCAAAGAAACTTGTCAATGTTGTCGCTGGAGGTATTTCAGCACGTTGAACAACATTTGTCGCAGTGAAATATACTCGTTGGCCATTCTCGAGATGCACTGCTAAATGTGCAACAGTGGGATGACATTCGTGAATAGGGAATGAGAATATACGCCAAACCGCCTGATTACAGTTCACATATCGCCCAACTTCATAACGCGTAATTTTATCGTTGCCATTGGAGGTTTGGATGCTAAAAACAGCCATATCGCTGCCTTTCGTGACATATTTTACTGAATTAGAATACTCAACATTGCAATGTGTCTTAAAAGATTTGGAAAGAAGTGGCGAATATGGCACAGTCCAACTGTTGTCAATCACAAAATCGTTTCCTTTTACTTTCTTTGTAATAGTTTGATCGTTGTCATTGGATGATCAACGCCGATACAGTGGATAACCGTCATTGCCAGTGATAGTTTTCGCCGTCAATTTTCATGGTTAATGCTTGGAACATTTGCCGTCGACCATGAATCATATTTGTAATTACAACATCATGTAGTACTTGATCTGTTTTGGGATCAGGGATCTCGGCACTTGCCATTTAATTGAATAAATCCAGCATCAAGTATCTCCGAACACGTATTGCCTAACAATATATATAATCAGCAAGCGAATTTTTTGCCTAATCACACACAATTCACAAAATATTATCGTTAATAGCATGTCAATAACGTTATAAACATGTTTTGTTTGTTTCTTTGATAATTACTGAAAATTACTAATAAAGCGTGAATAGAAAAGCTGTAGCCTATCGCATCTTCCGTGATGGGAAGCTATTACAAATAAAAACTTCACAAACAGTTCAGTTTAAATGTTTATTGTGCTTACTAAAACAATATATAGAAAAAAATTGCGTTAATGACTCACTAACTGACAGATTAATCAGTGCATAGCCTAAATGCTTAGGGAAAGATATGTATTGGTTAATTTTGTAGCTTCTGAACTTAAAAAAGATAGAATTGTAATTTTATTTATGCTCGACAGGTTTCAAAGTTATAAATGCATTTGTCATACATTTTTGAGATATTAGACCATTAGAGGCGAGACAGGGTAAAAAATATTTTATAACTGCTTATATCCATTTTGTACCTTCAGAACCAAAAAAGATAAAAAGGGCTCAAATTATAAATTCAAATTGCATTTGACAGGTCTCGAAAAAATTTATATATATAAATTTTGATAATTTTGATCCTAAAGGGTAAGAAGGGATAAACATTTTATTGGTAATTCTTATGTTATTTCTGTTGCTTTTAAACTAATAATTTAATTGCATTCAACTGGTTTAAGAAAAATATGAACACGTTTTTTGAAGTTTTTTTTACAGTTATTGAGACTTATATAAGAAAGTATTTTTGTTGTACGGGAGATGCCATGCCCATTATTTCCTTTTTTCCTAAGTATACTCACCTCAGTTATGTATATTAGCAAACATAAACGTCCATACACAATTTTGAGACTCAAGCTATAAGAATTATTGCAGCACATGTAAAAAAAATTTAATTGCATGGGAGGTGCCTCACCAAAAAGTTTGGAGACCTTAGCTGTAACAGTTAATGAGATACACATATAAATATTTTCATGCTATTAGAGGTTCCACACCCATAATTCACTTCCTGCCTATACTCATCTTAGTTATGCATATTAGCATAATAAATACCCATATTTAATTTGAAGATTTCAGCTGTTACATTTATTAACATGTATGCGTAAAAGATTTTTTTTTTCTTGTAAAGGAGGTGACACGCCTATTATTTTCTTCACGCCCAAACTCAGCTTAAAAGTAAACATCAACATTGTAAACACCTACACAAAATTTAAAGACCTTAACTCATACACTGCTGAATTATGCATATTACCATTATAATAATCTTTACAAAGTATTGAGAGTTCAACTGTTACAGTTATTGAGATATATACAAAAAACTATTTTCGTTGTATGGGAGGTGCCACGCCCATTTATTTCTTCCCGCCCATACAAAGCTCAGTTATGTGTATTAGCACTATAAACACCCGTACGAAGTTTGGAGACTTCAGCTATTACATTTATTGAGATATATACAAAAAAATACCACGCCCATTTATTTTTCCCGCCCATACAAAGCTCAAATATGCATATTAGCACTATAAACATCCATACCTAGTTTGGAGACTTCAGCTATTACAGTTGTTGAAATATATACAAACAACTTTTTACGTTGTATGGGAGGTGCCACGCCTTTTTATTTTTTCCCGCCCATACAAAGCTTATTTATGCATATTAGCACTATAAACATCCGTACAAAGTTTGGAGACTTCAGCTGTTACAGTTGTTGAAATATATACAAAAAAAACATTTTCGTTGTATGGGAGGTGCCACGCCCATTTATTTTTTCCCGCCCATACAAAGCATAATTATGCATATTAGCACTATAAACATCCGTACGAAATTTTGAGACTTCAGCTGTAACAGTTGTTGAGATATATACAAAAACTTTTTACGTTGTATGGGAGGTGCCACGCCTATTTATTTTTTCCCGCCCACACATAGCTTTGTTATGCATATTAGCACTATAAACATCCGTACGAAGTTTGGAGACTTTAGCTGTTACAGTTGTTGAAATATATACAAAAACCTATTTTCGTTGTATGGGAGGTGTCACGCCTTTTTTTTACCCCGCCCATACAAAGCTCAAATATGCATATTAGCACTATAAACATTCGTACGAAGTTTGGAGACTTCAGCTATTACAGTTGTTGAAATATATACAAACAACTTTTTTCGTTGTATGGGAGGTGCAACGCCCATTTATTTTTCCCCGCCCATACAAAGCATAATTATGCATATTAGCACTATAAACATCCGTACGAAGTTTTGAGACTTCAGCTATAACAGTTGTTGAGATATATACAAAAACTTTTTTCGTTGTATGGGAGGTGCCACGCCTATTTATTTTTTCCCGGCCACACAAAGCTTAATTATGCATATTAGCACTATAAACATCCGTACGAAGTTTGGAGACCTTAGCTGTTACAGTTGTTGAAATATATACAAAAACCTATTTTCGTTGTATGGGAGGTGTCACGCCTATTTATTTTTTCCCGCCCATACAAAACTCAGTTAGGCATATTAGCACTATAAACATCCGTACGAAGTTTGAAGACTTCAGCTATTACAGTTGTTGAAATATATACAAAAAACTATTTTCGTTGTATGGGAGGTGCCACGCCTATTTATTTTTTCCCGCCAATACAAAGCTTTATTATGCATATTAGCACTATAAACATCCGTACGAAGTTTGGAGACTTTAGCTGGTACAGTTGTTGAAATATATACAAAAACCTATTTTCGTTGTATGGGAGGTGTCACGCCTATTTATTTTTTCCCGCCCATACAAAGCTTAATTAGGCATATTATCACTATAAACATCCGTACGAAGTTTGGAGACTTTAGCTGTTACAGTTGTTGAAATATATACAAAAACCTATTTTCGTTGTATGGGAGGTGTCACGCCTTTTTTTTCCCGCCAATACAAAGCTCAAATATGCATATTAGCACTATAAACATCCGTACGAAGTTTGGAGACTTCAGCTATTACAGTTGTTGAAATATATACAAACAACTTTTTTCGTTGTATGGGAGGTGCCACGCCCATTTATTTTTCCCCGCCCATACAAAGCATAATTATGCATATTAGCACTATAAACATCCGTACGAAGTTTGGAGACTTCAGCTATAACAGTTGTTGAGATATATACAAAAACTTTTTTCGTTGTATGGGAGGTGCCACGCCTATTTATTTTTTCCCGCCCACACAAAGCTTAATTATGCATATTAGCACTATAAACATCCGTACGAAGTTTGGAGACTTTAGCTGTTACAGTTGTTGAAATATAAACAAAAACCTTTTTTCGTTGTATGGGAGGTGCCACGCCCATTTATTTTTCCCCGCCCATACAAAGCATAATTATGCATATTAGCACTATAAACATCCGTACGAAGTTTGGAGACTTCAGCTATTACAGTTGTTGAAATATATACAAACAACTTTTTTCGTTGTATGGGAGGTGCCACGCCCATTTATTTTTCCCCGCCCATACAAAGCATAATTATGCATATTAGCACTATATACATCCGTACGAAGTTTGAAGACTTTAGCTGTTACAGTTGTTGAAATATATACAAAAACCTATTTTCGTTGTATGGGAGGTGTCACGCCTTTTTTTCCCGCCCATACAAAGCTCAAATATGCATATTAGCACTATAAACATCCGTACGAAGTTTGGAGACTTCAGCTATTACAGTTGTTGAAATATATACAAACAACTTTTTTCGTTGTATGGGAGGTGCCACGCCCATTTATTTTTCCCCGCCCATACAAAGCATAATTATGCATATTAGCACTATAAACATCCGTACGAAGTTTGGAGACTTCAGCTATTACAGTTGTTGAAATATATACAAACAACTTTTTTCGTTGTATGGGAGGTGCCACGCCCATTTATTTTTCCCCGCCCATACAAAGCATAATTATGCATATTAGCACTATAAACATCCGTACGAAGTTTGGAGACTTCAGCTATAACAGTTGTTGAGATATATACAAAAACTTTTTTCGTTGTATGGGAGGTGCCACGCCTATTTATTTTTTCCCGCCCACACAAAGCTTAATTATGCATATTAGCACTATAAACATCCGTACGAAGTTTGGAGACTTTAGCTGGTACAGTTGTTGAAATATATACAAAAATCTATTTTCGTTGTATGGGAGGTGCCACGCCTATTTATTTTTTCCCGCCAATACAAAGCTTAATTATGCATATTAGCACTATAAACATCCGTACGAAGTTTGGAGACTTAAGCTGGTACAGTTGTTGAAATATATACAAAAACCAATTTTCGTTGTATGGGAGGTGCCACGCCTATTTATTTTTTCCCGCCCATACAAAGCTCAATTATGTATGTTAGCACTGTAAACATCCGTACGAAGTTTGGAGACTTCAGCTATTACAGTTGTTGAAATATATACAAAAAACTATTTTCGTTGTATGGGAGGTGCCACGCCCATTTGTTTTTTCCCGCCCATACAAAGCCCAATTGTGCATATTAGCACTATAAACATCCGTACGAAGTTTGGAGACTTTAGCTCGTACAGTTATTGAGATATATACAAATAACTTTTTTCGTTGTATGGGAGGTGCCACGCCCATTTAGTTGTTTCTGTCCATACACAACTCAATTATGCACATCAATAAATAATTAAGCTGTACCAAATTTGGAGACTTCAGGTATATAGGTATGTGAAAAAAACTGTTCAATTTGTATGGGAAGTGCCACGCCCAGTCGGAATTTCCAAAAAGCAATTAGCCCAGAACGCATTCCCAGATTCGGGTAACTCTTTTTTTCAAGTTTCTTTAAAATCGGTCCAGCCGTTCTTCGGTGTCACTAACAAAAAAAAAATTGTTCTTTTATATACATATAAGATTATATTAGCGCTTACCTTTTCTTTATTTTGCTCACCTTTTTAAACACTTTTTTACCAACTTCTCACGTATTTAACTTTTTCACATAAATTTTCTACAAATTTTAAACAAATAAACGCTTGCATAAAGGGTTTCCTTATGAGCAAGATAAAACAAAACAACTTCAGAGTTGGAAAAATGCATACATAATTAATTTTAAATTACAAATTGAATCTGAAAAAATAAACAGGAAAACACATTTGTAATTTCTTTATTATCCATATGCCAACCCCCAAGGTATATAAATTCGGAATTTTTGTAGATAGGGAAGGCGGTATAGCCATGTCCGTCTGGTTGTCTGCTGAAATCAAGTTTCCGAAGCCAAATTAAGTTGCACAAAAAACGTTTTGTTATCAAACAGTCAGATATATCCCTAAAACAATCGTTATTGCAAATGAGAAAATTCGGATCTCTATTGACCGAGATATATGTATGTAAGCGAAAACCCAAAATAACCAATTTTTTTAAAACAAAATCCGTGCATATATCCCTATATATCTCAGTAAAAACAGACACTCTTTCCACCAAAATTAAGACGGATACTTTGAAGATAGGGACCTAAATTGGACAAAAAAAATTTTTGGATAGGAGCAGGGGAGGCGGTACTTCTCCTAAAATTGCACAAATTTTGTGAAATATTTTCTGCTGAGAAAATATAACAACTATAAAATTCAAATTTGCTGCAAAAAGTAATTTTACAATAATGCCTTCATCTTGGAAAAAAATTATTAGGATAAGAGGGGTAGGGGTAGATTCCATACAAATTATTTTTTATCATCTTTCATAACTTTTTTGTTAAAAATTGTGTTAAATATGTAGATTTTTTTTAAGAATTTTAGGTAAAGAAAAATTATAATTTAAAAAAATTTGTTATCAACAAAACTTTCCATCCCTGATATCCATATACTTACATTTACAACAACATTGTTGATTTTTTAGGTACTCTTTCGGTGTTGCCGACTTTAAAAGTTATATAAGTTTTGGATACATGTATTACTGATACAAATGTTTTTTTTTTTCTGGAAAAAAAGCTGTCAGACAAGACAAAGACTAAAACAATTTTAGCAAGAGTTTGCATTTTGGTTAGACAATAATAATATGTAATTCCAAAAGACTTTCAATGACAAATTCTTTAACTTGTTTAAGAGAGAGTAAAATATGTTAAATTTTTATAATTGTTTAATGAAAAATTTAAAACACAACTCGTTTTTCAATTTAAGTTCTACATTTTTCGATATTCACAAAGACTATCAAATGGTACTATAAATAGAATATTTTTGTTAGATATGAAAACGTCATAACATATATGTAAGTACTTATTTGTGTACATCAAATTGTGAGTGTAACTTATATTAAGAAGTTTATCGTAAAAATAATTTTTGTTCTTTAATTTAAAAACTTTTAAATTATGAGTAAATTTCTTAACTGGATAAACAGAGATAAGTAGAGAGAGCTTATTTAAATCTTGGATATCGCAAGTGAGCTTAGCAAAATTGTAAGGGGTTTTTTTATTGTTATTGAGTTTGAGCAGAAATGAATTTAGTGTATTTAATTTTTGTTTATCTTTAAGATTACAAATATAAGATTTGTCTTAATTTTTTATACACATAATCTACATCAAAAGTGTATGGATATAAAATTTTGGTAACATTCGTTGCAGAAAAATTATAACTGCGGCAGCACTGATTGTGTTCAATATTAAGTTATTTTTTTATTTTAAAAAATATTTACTTAATTTAAGTTTGTTTAAGCTAAATGTTTTTAGTTAATTTGAATTTGTATAAATAAGTTCTTTGAACTAAAATTAACGTCATATCTAGCTTTAATATAATACCTTACTAAAATATATCTAAGAACCAAATGTTCTTAAATTAAAGCAACATTTCTTTAATTATAATAACCCAGTCATCATGCCAAATTTTTTTTAATTAAGTAAACGGTATGTAATCGCAGTTTATTTTCTTTGGTTTTATTAAAAATTTTTCATAAAAACAATGACAACTAATACTTGTTTTAAGTATATAAAAAATTTTGAACTGTTTTTAAGGAAGGCGTTAACTAAATTTTTTACTTTTCATACAAAATTAAAATTACTTATTTCAAGGAAAGAAAATCGTTGTTCTTACGAGTTTTTTAATATATGTGTAAACTTTTTTAATTTTTTTTAATATTTATGTACTTTATTTTAGTTGTATTATATTTAAGTTAACAAGCATATTCTCTTTACTTTCAATAAGTAAATTTTTTTATTTTGAGTTAAAATTAATTTTTTTAAGTTAATTTTAACTAAGTTTAAGTAAAGTCCATGAACTAAAATTTAGTTTATATCTAACTTAAATGTAGCACAATCTTTTTTTTGAGTGTGGAAGAATATTTGTGATATGGGCATTGGATGTACTGACACTGGTAATTACTCACCTTTTGACCCAGACGAAACAAATGCATCATTTACCAATTTACCCTTGATTCCAGTGTCAGCAGAAACCTTGAACTATCAGATTCAAAGTAGTTCTTTGGCAACTAATAGATTTACTACTTCTGAACAACACTCGTTTAAGTTCTCCTGTGCTACCCAGTCCGATGTTGTTTTTTGTTTTCTAGCGGTTAAATCAAATGCAGTGGGTCTGGATAATATTCATCCAAAATTCATAAAAATAATATTGCCTTTCTTCTGCCTTTCATAACATACTTTTTTAATACAATTATTACAAATGGTAATTTTTCTATGAAATGGAAGCATGCAAAGATTGTCACAATTCCGAAATTAAATAAAGCAATACTATGCTACCTTTTTAAAGTATTCGAAAAATTTTTGCATAATCAAATTGCTAAATTAGTACAAGAGAACAATCTTTTGTACAATAAACAATCTGGCTTTCGCCCAAACCACAGCTGCATTACTTCTCTGATTGATGTTGCAGAAAACATACGACGTGAACTTGATAATGGAAAAATAACGTTGTTAATACTATTAGATCAGTTGCATTCTTAATCTCGTAGTGTACGGACGTGTGTACGCGAGTGTAATAGCGTTAATAGGTGATATTAGTTATAAGTTTGCATTTATTAATATACATATATACACATAATAGGTCTGTCTGCGTACACATATTTTGCATCATTTTATGCAAAATGTTACAAAATCTTGCAAAATGTTGTCTGCGTACTCCAAATCTCTTGCAGCGAGAGAGCCAAAAACAGTATTTTTTGACAGTTGGAAGTTAGAGAACTTGCAAAATGTTACTGGAGAAATTTTTGCTTGCAAGATTTTGCAACTAGTTTGAACAGCTGTTTTTATTTCGTCACAGAAAATGCAAAACGCCCTATCTAACATTTAAAAATTTTTTAGAAGGGGAGCGCATTTTTGTGTAAATTAAAAATGTATTTACAATTAACACAAATTTTTGCCATCCATGTTAGTTAAAAAGGATCAACAATTTTATATCTGCTGAAAAAATAGAATTTTGCGAGATGACGTACATACTTGAAGGCTATAATTAATAACAAGCCAATTTTGAATTGTTTGTTAGATAGGGCGTTTTGCATTTTCTGTGACGATTTTCTAATTTAATGAAATAATTTTTGTGAAATGAAAATAAAAGTTGAAATTTAACAATAGTTAGAATTGTGTTGATTTTTAACGTTTATAAAAAATTATAATAAACATAACATTTTACTTCATGCTAGAAACGTCCAAATATACAAATAATTTACCGCGTACACATATGCTAAAATTCTTTTGCTTTGTAATTTGAGTTGTTTACTGGATACTGTCTGCGTACTTTTTGATATATTTTTTGCCGACAGAGTAAAACTGGTCTTACTCTCCCAAAAAAATTTACTGAGTATTTGCTACTGGAAAAGTACGCAGACAGACCTTATAGTGAGAAAAGAAAAACAACAAACTAAATAAATAAAAAAGCGAACTCTTAATGAGTAACAGTAATCGTAGTGACAGTGGGCCTGATAGCCGAAATGCTTACATTGTGTTAAGATCCACAAGTGTTAGCAATGAGAACATAAGAGACCCTGAATATAATAGAAATTATTTAAATGCAAGACCAAAAATAATTACAAGCAATCTTTGTAAAAGTGCGCCTAATTTAAATAAATGTACTGAACAAGGGACTAATTTAGCCCAATCTCTATTTAATAATTATAAAAAAAATTCTGAGGTACCACTTTGTCGCGGTCACCGTTATCAAATTCTGGAATTGAACATGCAGCTGCTAAAGCCGCATCAAGCTTCATTTCTGAACCGGCACCTAAGATCCAGGTAGGGATAGACCGCTACGTGACAATTCCTTAAAGGAGAAGAAGCTCTAAATCGGCAGAAGCATCTCAACCTGCAAAAATTTTAAAAGACGATGAAAGGCCAATCTCATCGAAAAATCGTTTTGCAATTTCGCAAGAGGATAATGAGGCCCCCGTTAGTGAAAGAAAGTCCTTTAAGCCACCTCCCATTTATTTGAGGGAAAAAACTCAAATGATCTCGTCAAATTTTTAGTCGGTTTGGTTGGGGAAAATAACTTTTATGTTTCGAACGTTAAATGCGGTAACATATTTGAGACAAAAATTCAAGTGAACCATGAAAACGCCTACCGCGCTACGGTTTCGGAGCTCGAAAAACTCAGCAAAAACTTCTATACCTACCAACTCAAGACCGCAAAAGGCCTTCAGGTAGTTATTAAAGGCATTGATTCTAATGTTGACCCAGAAGAGATCAAGACCAGTTTGTTAAGCAAAGGGTTTATGGTTAGGACGGTATTCAATATGAGAAACAGGGAAAAATACCCCCAACCATTATTCCGAGTGGAGCTTGAGCCTGGTGATATCAAATTGAAAAAAAGGAAAACTCACCCCATCTATGATTTAAAATATATTATGCACCGACGAGTTACTGTGGAAGTGCCACATAAGCGATCTGGGCCCGTACAGTATTTAAACTGCCAGGAATGTGGCCACACTAAAGCTTATTGTAAGTTGCCTTCTGTTTGTGTTGTGTGTGGGGATCTGCATGATACGATCAAGTGCGACAATCCAAAAGATGATCCTAGGATGAAGAAATGCAGCAACTGCGGGGGAAACCACACTGCCAACTATATAGGTTGTCCTGTCTTTAATTCAGTTAAGCGCTCAACCCAGCCTTTAAATATACCAACTACAAATATGCCTCCATTGGCACAACCAACTAAAAATCAAGTTTCTTACGCCGCCGCATTAAAGTCTCACCAGCCTAGTTCACGTAAGTCTACCCAGCCTACAACACAACAAGAAGTGCCAACAAGCGAACCAGCCGGGCTCAATTTTAGCCGCCTGGAAGCCGTAATTTACAATATGGTCAAACAATTTACGCAGATTATGGCGCAAATGGCCAGCATGATGCAAGAAATGCAGTCTGCTCTTCTGCAGGCTGTGCTTAAAGGCCATGAACTGCCTCAGGGTTTGTTTCCGGAAAGCAAACGGCATCCGCCAACACAAAAGCGAGTTCGAGTATTTTTTAATAAACCCAAAAATCGATGTAATATGGTTTTCTGAGACTCATATGACATCTAGAAGCACTTTTAAAATAAGTGGCTATTCTTTATACGATTTAAAGGATCCCAGGAATAGATCATATGGTGGCTCGGCTATTCTAATCAAATCAAGAATTAAACACCAATGGTTGGGTGGCCTCTCGGAATGTTATATCCAAGCAACAAACGTCTTCATTGATGAATTTTTCCATAACCTCGCTATCTTATCAGTTTACTGTCCACCCAGATTCTCCAACCCGAAGGATCAGTACAACAGTTTCTACAAATCATTAGATCCCCGCTTCATAGCTGCTAGAGACTATAACGCTAAGCACACATACTGGAGCTCCCGCCTAATTAGCCCCAGAGGTCGTGTCTTGTATAATTCCGTGTCGGAAATGGGACTTTTCGTTATTTCAACTGGACAACCAACCTATTGGCCAACAGACAATAATAAAATTCCAGACGTAATAAATTTTGGCGTGGCAAAAGGTATATCCCCGGACCTTATTGAGGCTGTAGCCTCCTTGGATTTATCTTCTGACCACAGACCCACAATAATTACTATTTGCAGTTCTTACCGTATAGCAACTAGTGATTTTTTCTTATCTTAAAGAATAAATTGGTTAAAATATAAAAAATATATTAGTGCCCACTGCTCGGAAAACCAACCGCTAAAAACTCCGGGAGACATAAATGATAGTCTGAGCGTCCTAAATAAAAACATTAAAAAGCCGTTGAACAAACGTTTTCTACCTATCGTCGGGCCAGGTACAGCAAAATTTTTTTTGACGATGTGGGAAAACTTATCTGAAAAAAGGAGAGTCCAAGGGGAAGCATAGATAGCCCCAACTTAAAACTAAGCTGAAAGAATGTACTATCCAATTAAAAAGCTTGCTGGAGGTTCACAAAATGGCTTCACTTAAAGAGTACCTCGAAAGTCTAGACGCGACTCCTCAGACAAATTATTCCCTATGGCGATCAGCCAGACGTGTTAAAAGACCCGTTTTCGCAAAACCACCACTGCGTAATCTGAGAGGATCCTGGGCTAGAAATGACGAAGAAAAATGTGATCTGTTCGCAAATCATTTCAAAAACGTGTTCACTCCCAATACTTGCACAGACGTGAGGGAATTACCGACAGTTGTTGCTAGACGTCCTTTAGAAATACGTTTCCCATTTACAGATGTTGTAGAGGCTATTGCTAACCTAAATGGTAAAAAGCTCCTGGCGTTGATAATATAAGCAACAAAATGCTCTTAGAGCTACCTTTTACGGCAAGAAGAATAATTCTTTTTATTTTTAACGCAATAATTCGGCTTGAACATCTCCCGCCTATATGGAAAATTGCCTTAGTAAAGATGATTCCTAAGCCTGGCAAATATCTTTCAAAGGTAGAGTCTTATAGGCCTATAAGTTTGTTACCCACAATGTCAAAATTGTTCGAAAAATTGCTTAAGAACAAGCTGACTCCGATCCTGAATGAAAACAACTGCATTCCAGATCACCAATTTGGCTTTAGAAGTTAACATAGCACAATCGAACAAACTCACAGACTGGTGCAGGTTATAAGAAAAACCTTTGAGGAAAAGAAGTACTGCTCCGCGCTTTTCATTGATGTCTCTCAAGCTTTCGATAAAGTATGTCACGAAGGCCTGTTAAACAAACTAAAGCTAAACCTTCCAGCTAATATATTCAACCTATTAGAAAAATACATAAACGGTCGACAAATAATGATCAAAGAGGGAAACCAATAAGTTCTTCTCAACCAATGGGGGCTGGTATATCTCAAGGGAGTATACTAGATCCAGTTTTGTACTTGCTTTACACAGCAGATATGCCAACCAATAGTTTTACAAACACGTCGACATTTGCTGATGATACTGCTTTCCTTAGTATTCATAAAGACCCTAAAGAGGCTTTGAACCAACTGCAGCAACACGTAACCCAAGTTGAAAAATGGGCAAAGTTATGGGGAATAAAAATAAATGGACAAAAATGTACCCACGTAACTTTTACTCTACGCAAACAAACGTGCTCTTCAATCACTATTAACAACCATATGGTGCCTCAACGATCCGAGACAAAATATCTTGGTATTCACCTGGATCGCCGCCTCACATGGAAGCCTCATATAGATGCAAAGCTGACTCAAATGAAACTTAAAGCTGCCCAAATCCACTGGCTAATTGGTAGAAACTCTGTGCTATGTCTGGATCGTAAACTTCTACTCTACAACTCGATTTTAAAACCAATTTGGTGCTACGGTATACAATTATGGGGCACTGCTTCCTCCTTTAATATAGAAAAAATACAACGTCGTCAAAACAAAATTCTGAGAATGATAACTGGTGCTCCTTGGTATATTAAAAACAGCAACATCCACAAGGATCTAGAAGTTCTACTAGTAAAAAGCGAAATCCTAAACTATGTGGACAAGTTTTTAAATAAGCTGGAAACACATCCAAATCCGCTCGCTCGAAGCATCCTGCAACATAATAGGCACACCAGCCTAAAAAGAAGGGATACTATTGCTCTTAGATGAAACTTTTGAAATTAGTTATCTTTATTGTGAAAACTTAAATTTTAGTCTGGTACTGGCTTGACTAGTATTAATTACTTAGATTTAAGTTTATAATACTAATTGTTAGTTTGCTTAAGCGAAGATTCAATAATAAAATTTAGGAAAAAAAAATTTCATAAGATTGTGTTGTTTTACATTTATTAATTTTTCTACGGAATATATCGGACTAACGCCGAAACATTGGTCTTTTGAACCGTAAAACACAACCATTTGAACAAAAAATCATCGCTCTTTTCGAAGATAAATCAACTTTTTTTTTTTTTTTTTTTCTCTTTATTTTTTCATGTATTTTATTATTGAATCTTCGCTTAAGCGAACTAACAATAAGTATTCAAATCTTAAAACTAAGTAATTAATACTAGTCCAGTCAGTACCAGACTAAAATTTAAGTTCTCACAATAAAATTATCTTATTTCAAAGGATTCATCTAAGAGCAATAGTGTCCCTTCTTTTTAGGCGGGTGTGCCCACTATGTTGCAGGATGCTTCGAGCAAGCGGATTTGGATGTGATTCCAGCTTATTTAAATACTTGTCCATAAATCAACTAAATTTGAAAATTTAAATTAGTAAAAGTTTTATAATAGAACCTTCATCTTCAGGTAGATGAACACATACATTTTTTTTGTTTAGATAAATGTTTTAGAAATAAAAAAAATAATTAACAAAATTGCTCTAAAAATGTGGTATTTTTTGGTATATAGTAGGGTGGCCATTTATTTCTAAGTCAAAATCAGTACGCTTTTTAGCTTATATAATAGACTATAAAAAACACTCAAATGAAGCGATCGAATACAAAACGCTTCCTGAGTCGATTAGAGCAAGTCTGCCCGGCTGTCTTTGTGTTCTTGTTATTAAAGAACAGTTGTATGTATGAAAATATTTTATTCAGAAAATACCAGGGTGTAATAATACAGGCAGTATAAAGCTGAAGTTAAAAAATTCTCCCTCTGTATTTCCTTTTTGTGTTTGAGAAAGTGAATTTCAAAAAAGTTTTAAATTTAAACAAAATTCATAAATCTGCCAACCGCTTACACAAAGTTTTAAGACCTCCTGTATTATTCCAGACTTACACGATTGAATTTTGCATGAAATCACTTCCATTCAATTTTTGTTTATTGGCAAAAGGGGTAAAGAAGAGCTTGCTTTTCTAAACCCTTTGTTTAGAAACACAAAATTTCATGGAAGTAATTTCATTAAAAATTTCATCGTGTAAGCCTACCTGGAAAATATATTTCCAAAACAATTTCTAAGATTTTTAGAAAACTGTTAATTGATTCATAATACTTCTTACTGCCACAAAAATGTTTAACTTTTACCAGACTTATACTGGATTTATCCGAGAAAATTTTCATGAAATTACTTCAAATAAATTTTTTTTTCAAGACAAACATAAATTTCATGGAAGTAATTTTATAAAAATTTTATTGTGTAAGTCCGGTATAACTAGTTTTGCTATAATTTAACCAATTTTTTTAGGGAAAAATATGAAAAATATCAAACTATTTTAAAAATTCAGTACAATCAGTACTTTTTTCACAAATCAGTTCATTTTAGTACACAAATTTTTAACCAGTACACCAAAGTAAAAATCAGTACATGTACTGATAAAATCAGTACGAATGCCTATACCCTATATATACACTGAGTTTCAACAACTTTGTGGATGAGTGCAGAAAAAAAAATTCGTGCTCTTAAAATATGATATTTTAGCTATTAAATCCCAGAATGCCTATTTGCGCATTTGTGCGATTTTTGAGCTATGAAGGTTTTTGGGACACAACACCAGTTTGCTAAAAAATTTTGCTTATATAAATACATATTTATTATGATTTTTTTTTATTTATACAAAAAAATATTTTTTTTAAAAGCGCATGAAAATAATAACATTTCAATATATCGACTTTTACGAATTAATCGCCACTTTCTATACCATTCCCCCCAATGTGCGTCTGTGCGCTTTTTATGGCAAAATAAGAACAAAGGGTTATTGGTCGTTGTTAATCATGGCGGAATAAGAAGGCGACCGCGTCCCTAAAACAACAACTTCCTGTAAAATTTAAGCATGTATTTTGTTGTTGCTTAATTTAATATTGGTTGTCAAAAATGGGTCGATCACACATACACACACAACCATTATAGAACATAAAAAATTTTCCGGGCTAGGTTGGAAAACATGGCGGAAATAAAAGTCAGCTGATCAGTTGTCCCTACCTTGTTATATATACCTTGTTATATATACCTTGTTGTTAATGATCATTTGATATTAAATCAATCACACTACGTTTTTTTGAATTCGCGGACGTTGTCAGTTGGTCAAAGCTGAATTTTGTTACGCGGACGGACGTCTTTGATAATTAAATTAAATATGTGAAAGTAATAAATTAAATAAATAAATTTAAAAAAAATAGGAAAGTTTAGTTTGCGGTTAAAGTGCGTGCGTGTGCATAAAAGTGACGTGAGTTTGCAACAAAATAAAGGAAAATACGTATATACAGATATACGAGTACACATACTTGCATACATATTTAGAAAACCAAATAAATTTAATAAACATACAACCGGTAAATAATAATGAGAATAAAGAAAGGTTGTGCTTTAATTTGATTATTTAAATTGTTTTAATGGAATTTATCACAATATTCTTATTCTTGCCTATTATTGGAACAATAGTTGCCACCCTACGTTCGGTTGATTTGACTATATAGAATTTGTTATTTATTTTCATTATTTTTTTGTTAAATTCAGTAGATATTATACAATGACTTATTTTTGCTTTACCTTTCCCCAATTTTTAAATAGATTTTTGTCGGAATTGTAAACGCGGAACTGGACTATGTCGTTTAAATTTCTCGAAGGTTTTGCTCACGCCTCAGATGCTGTGTTTAAATTTGAGGTGGACTTTTATAAGATTTATGAAGAGGACCAGCATATATATTATAAAGAGGTATTGAGTGATGAGTTAAAGAAGTTATTAGATAACGTGAAAGATAAATATAAAAAGTGATTGTCTTATATTGATGCGTCTTTGAACACAGCAACAGAGGTTTCTGAAGTGGTTGCTGAAAAATATCAGAGAACGTTTAATACTTATGCCAGGTAGTAAGCGGCTATACGTATAAAAATTTAAGAGTTAGGGGCAAAATCTTAGGATGAGCCGACGATGGGAAATGTTGCGCCAAATAATTAGCATGTTAGTCATGATTTAACGCTTCCACCATGTGATTCTGATATCTTTGAGGGTGATTATCTTTCATGGCTGACATTAAGGAATCCTTTTACGGCTTTATATATTAGAAGCACCCGTATCAGTAATATTGAAAAGTTATGCTATTTGATTACGAGAACTGGTAGGGATGCCAAAGCAATTGTAGCAAAGTTTCCCTTGACAAATTCGTGGTTTGAAGTAGCATGGAAGAATTTAAAAGACACGTATGAGATTCCTTGTATGTTTGTTAATAACCAGCTAAAGTATTTGTTCTGCCTGGAAAGGATCAGTTAGGAAACGAGTTTGGCTTTGAAAACGTTACAACGTGGTATTAATGGGTTTTTGGCGGCCAAGTCGATTTAAAATCCAGCGGTTGCCATCTCAGACAGTAACTCAATGGGAACAGACTATTAGAAACAATACTGTCTTATCCTTGTGGAAGGATTTGGGTATGTTTTGAACGGAACGAATTCAAACCTTAGATTGTATACGGAACTTAACGAATTTAGAGTCTGACAGGAAAGTAAAGGAACAAAAAGCTAAGTCGCATTTGTCTAGTGCAAGTTTGTCTGATAATTGTGTTTTGAGCCCGAAACAGAAACATGTGTTGCGATTGTGTCGTCGCTTCAAGGGTATGTCGGTTTTCGGATGCTTTTAGAACACTGAGAAGTACAATTGCTGCGTTAATTGCCTTTCGGGGTTAAGGGTTGTAAAATTGAACATAGTTTTTTTTTTGTGATAAACGGCACCACACCTTGATTCATCGTGAAGTGGCTACTTCACCGTCGTCTACGGCGAATGTTGCCAACATTTCTAGCATGGGGCCAATTGTTCAGCAACGTAAAATCGATCCACAATTGCATTTGACATCTGCCGCTACCCGCGCTAATGCTAATCGTCAAGTTTTTCATATAGCGTGGAATTCGTCTGTGTTGTTAGGGACTGCGATGGCTTCGATTCTTACTCATGGAACTACGTATCCGACAAGTGCCCTAATAAATCCAGCGTCTGAAGCTTCGTTTATGTCGGACTGCTTCTGAGGAAGATAGCTTGAATAATAATTTTTTTTAAATTTTGGAATATGGAAGAAGCTCCGTGGGGTAGGATTCTTTCTCCTTCAAAAAAGTTTTGTGAGGAAATTTATCAAAGGACTACCAAACGTGCATCAGGTAGATATCTTGTCCCATTGCCTTTTGAACCAGAGTTTCCCGACGAGTTTAATTTGGAAATATAGTGAGCGAGGGCTATTAAACAGTTCTAAGGGGTTAAATATTCTCTTTTGCTTAGGTCTGAGGTTAAAAGTATGTATGTTCATATTTTTCCGGTGGAGGCTACGGACCAAACCGATAGCTTGTCATGTTATTTGCGACATCATCCAGTAGTTTTATATATATGAATGTAGGGGGGATACCGAAGCAGACCTCTCCCAAAAACGGGTCCCTTTTCGGCCCCTTTTCGGCCCCTTCGTTCCCCAGAGATTTCGAGGCTACAAAAAAGGTATCACAGCCTCACTGAGTCCCGTGCTGTCACTGGCGTTTGCTTTAGACTTTCGTGACTTCACATTGTAGACTGATAATTGTCACCAATCCTCATCACAGAGTCCTTCGTGATCGCCAGCATTTGCTGTAGACTATTTTTCCCCATAGCACCCACATCCAACGTGTGCCTGCCGGTGGTAATAAGTCTATTGCTAGCCATTGCTGGACATTCGCATACTACATGCGCCGCTATCTCAGCAGTCTCAAGACACATTCTGCAAACATCATCTTCCACAATTTTAATCTTGTGCTGGTGATTTTTGAAGTTGCCATGCCCTGTGACCAGATCAGTTATCCAGCTTAGGGTCCTCCGACTGTATCCGAGTACCTTAACTGCATTCCTGCCAAGGGGCTCTCTGAGCATCATGTGTGCCTGTCTACATGTGATTGTCTTCATTCACCTCGTCAGGTTCATAGATTCCAAAAGCAGTCCTAGGTTCTGCTCCACAGAATGCCGATGCAGCTTGTTGCCGCTTCATTCCCATTTATGCATATATGTCCTTTAATCCACATTAGCGTTACCTCATTCTCATGGGCACTCCTATTGAGCTTCAGAGCACATTTTGTAGTTAAACCGGAGAGGAACAAACTGAGAGTCGTTTTCAATGCGTTAAATAGAATGATGACAGCTTGAACGACTGTTTTTGTGTAGATCCTACGTTGCAGATAGATTTAGTTTCAATAACTGTGCGCCTATAAAAATTTAATTTTAATTGTGATATTCGAAGATGTATAGAAAAATTCGTGTTTACCCAAACCACACTCCTTTTCAGCGGGCTATATATCGAAGTTCGTCGGAGGAGCGGATATCCGAATATGAACTGCAAACGGTAACCTTCGGTTGAATTGTGCTCCCTATTCGGCAATTTAAACTCTCTCTCGCAGCTGGCGGATGATTGTCAGGATAAGTTTCCCTTTGCGTCGAATATTTTGAGAAGAGGAATGTACGTTGACGACGTGTTGACCGGTGCGCACAATGTTTCTTGTGTTATTGCAGCCCGGGATCAAATAAACGCTGCATTGTTGTCGGCAGGCTTTGAACTCCGGAAATGGGCCGCAAATGATAATCGATTTTGGAGGGAGCACCGTCTGATGCTTAGTTGATTCGAAACTTTTGGTATTTAATAAGTCTAGCAGTTCAAATACCTTGGGAATTTCTTGGATTCGTTCTTTTTTAAAATTTGTCCTTCAGAGGTCAAGGTAAGATATACAAAAAGGGAAAAGTTGTCTACGATCGCGAAATTCTATGATCTAATTGCCTGGTTAAGCCTAGGGATAGTCAGGAATAAGATGATTATGAACACATTTGGCTGGATAACATTGGCTGTGAGGTTTTCGTTCCTGCGTCAACTGGGAAGGAATGGCTTTAATTTGTTAAAGTTTTCGAGAAAGTGAACTTGATAAAGGTACCAAGATGGGTTAGATACTTTGAGAACTCGAGACTGAGCTTCATGTCTTTTCAGTTCCTCTGAAAAGGCATACGTTTTGGTAATTTATGTCCATATTGAGTGTCCAAAAAAATTATTGTTATCGAGGTCGAAGGTAGCGCCACTTAAGTAGGTTTCTTTACCTCGACTTGAATTGTGTAGTGCGGTTTTGGCGTCCTTAGGGAAATCTAAATCCCTTTCCGGAAGATTTATTGTTGGACTGATTCTACGATCGTTCTCGCTCGGTTTTGGAAACCTCCTTGTGCTTGGACCACCTTCGTGGCAAATAGAGTGTGTCTTATTCAAGAGAACACTGGTAATCATAACTGGTTTCATGTTCGTTCGAAAGATAATACTGTTGATTTGGGATGTATTTAATAGGTTTTTTTTTACATTGGATAGAGCTTTGCGAGTTATTTCAGGTGCGTATCGCTTTTTTTATTGCACAAATTTGACTCATTAGGGGCGTTTTAAGTATGACACGTGGCTTGTGACCGGTGATGAACTTAATGTGCTAAAATTACGTTTGGCTATTGTGGCTCAGAGGGCTTTTTATGCTGAGAACTATGAATGTATTTTGGATAAATAAACGTTATTGCCAAAGAGTTCATTGCTACCCTTGGACTGTTTTTTGGATAAAAATTTATGTTATGCGATTAAATGGCCGATGGGTAATCTCCTTCGTTGCCATAATATCCGATTATTCTTCCGTATGAGTTTAGATTTGCTAGACTGATGGCAGAGTTCATACATAAATTTTCTATTCACGGTGGCATTCAAATAATGCTTAAAATTGTGGGTATTGGATACTCAGTTTGCAAACTCTGGTTTGCATATTGGTTCGTCGGTAAAAACGTTGTCTAATTGATCGACAACGCTCTTGCGGTCAAGTAGTGGCTGCTGTTCCTCAGGAACGTATAAGTTTGGATCGGGCATTTACTACCACTGGAGTTGATTTCGCCGGTCTTTTCGTTGTTACCATTTCAATGGCAGGTCTTGTAAGATCACAAAGAGATATGTTTCTATCTTCGTTTGCTTTTCTACGAACGCAATTCATTTAGAAGCCGCATCGGGTTTGTCGACAGAGACTTTCTTGGCTGCGTTAAACCGGTTAATTTCTCGTTGAGGTTGTCCTAAAACCATGTTTTCGGATAATAAAACTTATTTCGTTGGGGAGGGGAAACGAATGAGATCTAAAGGGAATTTTGAACGTTTTTGAAGGAATGCCTAGTCAGGATGATTTCGACACTCGGTTATCAGGGTTTGACATTGCGATTTATCCCAGCTGGGACCTGTTGAGAGCCACCCTCGTATAACTTTATATTGAGAGCCACCCTCGTATAGATCTAGTTTAATTTAAGTAGCCACATTCTGGTACGCCTTTAGTATCTTAGTCGAAGTGTAAGGGGGTGGAATTAAAGGTATTTGTCACGGGTCCAACCGCTTTAAGGAGGTTTCGAGAAAGGCTAATAAATTATTTATACAGTGCGGTTTTTTTTTATTTTTAAATTTTTTCTCCTACATTCAAAAAAAGAGATGGTACGAATACGGGTGAGAATGGTAGGTATGCCTTTAAATTTTGCATTATAATTGGACAATACGTAAAACCAGATTAGGGCTAAAGAAAAGTCGAAACAATACTATGACAAGGGGACGAGGACTAGACATTTTAGATAAGGCAAATGGTGTGGCTGAAAAACCAGGCACGGAAGAATAAATTTTCACCCATATAGTTGGGTTCCTATTAAATCACGGGGATTCACCAGTCAATGTAAGACTTAAACACAGGAACGTGGTAAAAGTGTATCATAACAATTTAATAAAGCTAGCGTAATAGGAACTGATGAAAGTTGCAGAGTGCAAGTAGGGTAGATTTTGACTTTTTTTTTGGAAGCAGGTACTCTATTTTCAAATCCTAGTCACTTTGGTTCGAAACGAAATGTATAGGAAGAATGGAGAGGAAAAGTCTACGGTGGAATATGAGAAAGAGGATGTTCAGACAAACGAGGGAAGTGAAACCGAAGATAGTAAAATGAAAGGGCAGAGAACCTTATAATAAAAAAAAAGAAAAAAAATTTACAAAGAAAACGTTACGAAATGTATCAGGCGTCCCATTTTAAAATCTTTTTCACTTCGGCTTGAAACTAAATGTACGGGATTAGGGGGAAAATGGGAGCGATACTCGGTAGTGAAAAGGAAATATATAAACGAAACGAATGGTCGTATAGTGGAAATAATTATGGGGAAATGAACAGTAAGAATAATATGGATTGAAAAGTGGACCAGAAGGGTCATATGGTAGAAATGATTATAGGGAAATGAACCGTAGAAAGAATAGAATAGACTGAAAAGGGGAACTAGAAGAGTTATATAATAAAAAAAGGTATAGGTTTAGGTTTAGGTTGAACAGGCGGCTGCGGAAATGTTGAAGTAATAGTTGTGCAGCCCACTTGGGTCAGTTTCCTCGGTCCCTTTGTGATACCTGGGGAAGAGAAGAAGAAAAAGATAAATTAGATTAGATCAATAGAGATAGAGAGTTAGAAGGAAAGGAAGGAAAGTCATCAAGTGTGGTCAGCGGTAGTTGTCCCATACTGGCCGCTGTCCCCAAACCAACCGCTATCCCTAATAAAGGACGCCAGGTTGTTTATGCCAATGTTGGCCACGTCCGACAGGCCATTCAGTCTACCGATACCGAAATGCCTGATCCGAATGTCCTCCAGTGCCGGACAGAAACATAAAAGGTGCCTCACGCTCTCGGCCTCCTCTTCGTCATGACAACTTCTACAGAAGTCATTCCAAGGCAATCCCAATCTTTCGGCATGGGTGCCAAATCGGCAGTGGCCGGTAATTGCGGCCACGGTATCCCTTATCCTTCTCCTATCCAAATCAAGGAGGGACCTCAAACGGCCCGGATCCATCATCGGCCAGGTCATCCGAGTAGTTCCGCATCTGGGTTCGTTAGACCATCTAGCCCCTGCGATTCCCCGAGAATATTCATCCACGCGGACTTTGCAAGAGGAGAGGGGGATGCCACAAAAGTGGTCAATTGCCCGATCATCCAATCTAGCACCATTTCTGGCAAGTGCATCAGCAGCACAGTTAGCCGTATTGGTCCCGTGTCCCCTCACCCACGCCAAGGTGATTTCAGAATGCATCGCCATCCAGTTTAATGATGCCCGGCATTCACGGACTAGTTGTGATGTTGAATAAACATCAGTAATGGACCTGATGGCAGCACGGCTGTCAGTGAAGATTCCGATATTCCTGCCTAATATCCTGTAATACCGCAACCAGTTAGCCGCCTTGCATATCGCCGACAATTCAGCCTGCATAACACTGCATTCATCCGGAAGTCTAAATGAAATCCGGACTCCTGCCTGAACAATGAATATACCTCCACCAACACCAGTTCTCCCCTTTGACCCATCCGTGTACACCTCCAGATCGATGGGTCCCGAGGAGATCAATTCATCCGCCCCTCCCTCTGAAACAACGAAGGAGAATTTTCTGCGTATGAAAGGTTCCGGTGTGCAGTAGTCAATCAGATCGGGAACAATATTGACCGTCCCGATAATACTCGCGTGGCCGCTTGTCCTGTGCTTCCATCCTCCCACAGCATGCAGCCTTATCGCGGTGTTCAGCGCCAGCTTCCTCGCTAGAAGATCCGCTGGGAGCCAGTTGAGTAGGGTAAAAAGCGACCTAGTCGGAGTCGTCCTCATTGCGCCTGTTATCAGGATCGCCGCATTGCGCATCGCTCTCTCAATACGACGATTCGTGACAGAGTCCATAGCCGTCCACCAGACCATAGCTCCATAAAATAGAACCGGCTCTATTACCGCCTTGTAGAGCCAGCTTACATTACGGGGACTGAGTCCCTAAGTTCTGCCAATGGCGCGTTTGCACACATACATCGCAGTCTCTCGCCTCTACGTTCGGCTTTCAGGTCAGCTTGCTGTCCAGAATGACTCCTAGATATTTCGCACCATCCGACAAAGTCAGTCCCACCCCGTTCAGCGTCGGGAGTTTGAATGAAGGAATCTTGTACCTGTTCAAGAACAGTACTAGCTTCGTTTTTGAAGGGTTGATAGACAAACCGTTCTCTCCGCTCCACTCACTTAATGTCCTTAGAGCTATTTCCATCCCGTCAGAGATGGTATTCAGATGGATTCCAGATATCGCAACTGCCACGTCATCCGCGTATGCGATAGTTCTTAGTCCCATTGAGTCCATATTCCTGAGCAACAAGTTCAGTGTCATGTTCCACAGCAATGGTGATAGGACACCTCCTTGAGGGGTTCCTCTATTAGCCGATCTCGTAACCTCAGCTTGACCAATTGTAGACCTTATGATCCTACGTTCCAACAGGTTGGAAATGAATGCAACCAGAGAGTTATCAACCACTGTCTCGCGCAAGGCCCGGAGGACACTTGGTGGGTTGACGTTGTTAAAAGCGCCCTCTATATCCAGGCAAGACACAAGTGTATAGTTCCTAAATTCAAGAGACCTCTCAATATAACCAACTAGCGAGTGCAGAGCCGTTTCCACCGATCTGCCCTTGGTGTAGGCGTGTTGGGACCCCGATAGGAGGCTGGGGTGGATCGTCGCCCTAAGGTGCACGTCGACCAGCCTCTCCAGTGTCTTAAGCAAGAAAGACGTGAGACTTATCGGTCTGTAGTCCTTTGCTCTTGTGTGCGATGTCTTACCTCCCTTAGGTATGAAGACAACATTTGATTCCGTCCACTGTGTGGGGATATATGACCAGGAGAGACAAGCCTCGTAAATATTGAGAAGCCATGGAGTAACTAGCTCAACGTTACGCTGCAGGTCCGCTGGAATCAGTCCATCCGGTCCAGGTGACTTAAATGGTTTGAAGCTGTTGACCGCCCAAAGCAGCATATGATTATCCAATTGAATCGGTGTGGATGACCGATTATAGGTGGTGTTAGTGGGCACCCTATCAGAGATATTGAGAGATCCCGGGAAGTGGGGGTCCATCAGTACTTCCAGTGTTTCATGGCTGTTCGTAGTCCAAGTTCCATCATCCTTCTGGATATAGCCAGGGACGACGGCCGATTTGGACAAGAGCTTGCGCAGACGGCTCGTCTCAGACGAGTTCTCAACGCTGCAACAGAAGTTCCTCCAAGTACCGCGTTTGGCACTCCTCACTTCGTTCTTAAACTTGTTCAGTGCGGCCTTGTATAGAGTCCAGTTTCCCGTCCTCTTTGCCTCATTGAAGAGTCTCCTGCACTTCCTGCGGGTCTTATCTATGGTAGATGACCACCAGGGCGGTTTCTTCCTGCCTTTAGGAAGGGTCTGGGGGCAGGACCTTGTCGTAGCCTCCCTAAAGGAGCTCGATAGCATCAGTACAGCTCCCTCTATGTCACCAACTGTGGCGATAGTCGGTGCCGGGGGTAGCATGTCCCGCAGATAGGCATTCTGCATCTGCCAGTTTGTCTTCCTCCTATTCACGTAGGGGGTCGCTCTGTCCCGATTTCCCAAAATAGAGAATTCAAGGTACCTGTGGTCTGAGAAGGATCAGTCATCTGACACCCTCCAGTCCCTAATAAGGTCAGCACTTTCCACGCTGACCAATGTTATGTCCAAAACCTCCTGTCTGTTCGCAACAACAAAAGTAGGTTCTGAACCTTTGTTCACAACTGTCAGGTCAGTCTGTAGTATGAAGTTCATCAAACACTCACCTCTAATATTGGTGTTCGTGCTGCCCCAGATTTGGTGATGGGCATTTGCATCGGCTCCAATGATGACTGGAACCCGATTTGCTTTCGCTGCGCCAACCGCTTTACGGACAAGATGGTTTGGTGGTGAGTCCTTGTGGTCGTGCGCCATGTAGCTTGAGAGGATCCACCATGTTTTACCATTAGTCTCCCAAGCTGCGGTTACAGTATCTTCATCGCTGTAATCAGACAGTATGAAGATATTAAGTTGCCTTTTGGCCATTATACAGGATCTAATCTTACCATGTACGTTCGCATACAAAAGTTTGTAGCCTCTAGCACTGAGTCCACGAATTGTGCCCCCGGAGATCCAGGGTTCCTGGACTAATATTATGTCTTCGCCCCGCTCTACGGCACGAAGAACAAGTGAAGCAGATGCTGCTTTGGAGTGGTGAATATTAATTTGCATCACCTTCGCCATTGTCTGGGTCGTAGATGACTGTTACGTTTCCGCTCTCTGAATCGGAATCCAAAAGAGCGTCCTCGTCCTCCGCTACATCCAGGCGACCAAGAAGATCACCAATCAGACCTGAGTCTGACTGATTATCCTCCTGGGAGACCGGCTGAGCAGGATCATCACTACCAGCGTCTTTTACCGTGACCACGTCCAACCGCGCGCCTTGCCACACTTCTCCGAGGGCTGCTATGGCTAGTTTCAGCAGATTGGCCGACCGCTCGTTGGTGCATGCCATGAGTTTTACGTGGCCTTGAAACCAGCCAGCGTCGTTGATTTGAGGAGCTGGTCCGGGATTTTCCCTAAGGATACTCCAGAACACCCCAATCATTTTCTGACGGATTATCCGCCAATTTTCTTGAGAGATAGCTCCGTCACTTTTGCTCCTGTCGATAACAGCCCTTACAAGCGGATTCTTAGCGACTTCGCTGTAAGGCCTGTTAACGACACGAGAGGATTTAGGTCTCTTCGCATCCGGTTGGTTGGTGGATGCGCTAGAGGTGTCCTCACCTGATCGTTGCTGTTTGGGCGCGGCAGAAGAGCCTGGATCAGGTTCGGGTCCTACCTCAGCTTTGGAGGTGCTTGCCACGACGGGCAGAGGCACATCACTGCTTGTGGGTCTACTGTCATCCGAAGAATGATCAGTAGATGTGATGCAGGTAGCCAATTTGGGTTCACCAGGTTGACCATCTGCGAAGTTTTTTTGTTTTTGTTTTTGAGTTTGTTTTTGTTTTAGATTATTAGGCATATGAATCCCACGAGTATGCACGTAAAGGGAGGACCATCCGCGCAGTGACAGCGTACGCGCACTGAGCTACTAAAATTGCAACCGACCTTTGCTATGGCATCGGAGGTGACAAGAACTTGGAACTAGTCTTCTTTAACCACTAACTAGCCATTCAGGTTCTCGGCGCTGCGTCCACAACCTTAACCTTACAAGTGGGTTAGTTTTGGTCCGCGGGATTGCATAATGTAATGTATGAAGGATGGAGGCATCACCAGGAGTGCTGGACCAGCTGTTAGATGTATCCAAAAAACCCCGGTACTACCTAAGAATAAAGTGTAAGCAGAGTATGGCACACTATGCATTACCCTGCCCACGCTCTACCCTTGCAATGTCAAGAGTGCTGGACCATTTGTCAGATGTATCCAGAGTCCTGACATTGCCCAGAGACCTGAAATGTGTGTTGAGTGTGCACACTTTGCTCCACTCCACCCACATTGTATTCTCTTGTTCCTTCTGTTACATAGCAGGATCCTGGCTTTGTCGGGGAATAAGGGGACCTATTGCATGAATAGTATCACGATATTCCTCAACTAGCTCAACCCCTGATATAGCTGTTCGATTTTCGCACGCAAAAGTATCGATAGCTTATCAGAGGTGCCCCCTATCCGCCACCTAGGGACGCGTCCAATGGGAGACTAACAACTCCACATGGAGGTATAGAGAACGAAGAAAATGGAGAGTAGAAATCGAAAAGAGGGATAAGGAGGATCACCCAATCTAACGCACTCTGCACCCTGTTCCAGTAGGGACAAGGGATTTCCTACTTGAAAGTTATGAAGTTTAGGAAATTATGGACAACTTGTGATAAATAGTGGAATTACTCATACATATGTCACACATTCTTTAGGTATCAATTTATGTCTGGAGTATTTTGCTAATTATTTTTTTTTAATTGAATGTCATACAATATCAATATGTAATTTGAATATGTTTCATTTAATTTAAATTCATATATTAATAAAATAAAGAATAATCAAGAAGACAGTCATGATTTAACCAACAAGCTTTAATGTTGTTTCAATTTATTAAATGGCGACCGTGACAAGTGATCTCAACTAATTATATTTTATTTTTGAAGAAACTTAAAGATAAAAATATTTATTTCAAATCAAACAGAAAAAGTGACAATCTATGAAAAAAAAGAATAAAGACACAAACAAAGTGAAGCTGTTTTTGCCCTAGTGATAAAATATTCTAATGGAATTTTTTGCAAAAATTTTATAGAATAAACATATGAAAAAAAATTTTTAAGCCGTTACAGTATACATACAAAAATTGAAACAACAGAAAATATAATAAAAATGTTTCAAAATGAATAAGTTAAAGGAATAAAAACCAAAAGGAAAAAAGGAAGAACTATTTAACTAAGGATCATACATAAAAATAAAACCAATAAAGCAAAATAATAATGACAAATTATTGCATCAATAAAAAAAAAATTTAGTAGTTTTATAACATCAACAACAAGGAAAAGCCAGAGAATATATTGCCTTGGGTTCTGGTGGTGCCAATGCTCATCTCTGCAACAACGACAACAAGAACAACATTAATATTATAAATAAATGTACTAGTAATGTACGCAATAAAATAGAAGGGCTTAGTTCGATTGAATCCGTAATTGATAAATTAAGAAATGTTGTTAAAGGCGACTCTGCTGATACTTTGATAACAAAACTAAATGCAATCCAACCGCATGACAAAAATAAATCGCAATATGTAAAAGAAATTGAACAACTTACAAATGAACTTGCAAATACATACATATCAGATGGTATGATGGGCAGCAAACAAAATTGCTACAAGAGCCGCAATAAAGTCAGTCACACAAAATGCGAACTCTGAACGAGTCAAATTAATTATGCAAGCTGGTACATTCAACTCAATCGAGGAGGTTACGTCCAAATTTTTGGAAATAGAAGATCAGCCAAATAATTTAGTCATGTTTGTAGGATACCGAAACAGAGGTAGAAACAGACAAAATTATAATCACAATAACTATAGAAATTATAATAATCGTAATAATGCCCATAATAATCATTACCAAAATAATAATAAAGGCAGAAATTACCGCAACGATTATAATCGTAATAACCGCAACGATCATGATCGCAGCAATAATAATAATAATAATAATAATAATAATAATAATAATAATAATAATAATAATAATAATAATAATAATAATAATAATAATAATAATAATAATAATAATAATAATAATAATAATAATAATAATAATAATAATAATAATAATAATAATAATAATAATAATAATAATAATAATAATAATAATAATAATAATAATAATAATAATAATAATAGACGACCCAACTTTAATAGCAATGTCCGTGTTATTAATAGCGATGAACAGGGAAACGGCGACAACCCCCTGAATACCCATCTGGGGGAAAATTAAACAAAAACGATGATAGCGTCAACTCCGCAAATTTTCATAAAAACATTTATCACTTTAATCTGAATTTATCGAGCTACAGCTCTATCAAAAACACAATAAGCGACAATTTCAGTACGTTTCTAATAGACACTGGTGCCAGTGTATCTGTTTTAAAAAACTTTTGTATCAAAACTAAGGAAAATCTCAATCTTTCACGCAGATGTAAACTAACTGGTATAGGTAATAGCCCAGTCTACACAATAGGAAAAAATCACAGGCGATTTAATTAACAAAAATACTCTTATTAAACATGACTTTCTTGTTGTCAATGACAATTTTCCAATTCCGATTGATGGCATTTTAGGCCTTGATTTCATTACAAAATACAATTGCATCCTTGATTTTGGCAAAAATAATCAACTTTTAATACTTAGACCGGATGATTTCTCGAAGCGAAGTCATTAGAAGAATAAATATTGAAACAAAGAACAGCTTTATATTTATACCTACACAGGAAGTTGCTCCTGGTATATACATACATAGCCAATTCTATCACCTCAAATAAATATCCCTGCGTCCGTATTGTTAACACGACTGATGAAAATGCTTTCATCTCAAATACAAATGTTATTACCGAAAATTTGAAAATTACAACTTAGTCCAATTTTCAGAAAACCAATATAAAAACAGTAAATCAAGATCAAAGAATATTTTAGAAAAACTTCAATGTAACTTCCCAAAATTTGCATATCAAAGTTTAACAACACTATGTTCACAATACACAGATATTTTTGGTTTAGAAGATGAAAAAATTTCTTGTAATAATTTTTACAAGCAAAAATTAAGATTGAAGGATACTACACCAGTTTTTATAAAAAACTATAGGACCCCTGAATCACAAAAATCTGAAATCAATAGTCAGGTGGAAAAACTCATTAGTGATGACCTTGTAGAACCTTCAGTATCCGAATTTAATAGCCCAATATTGCTTGTGCCCAAAAAATCGTTACCAAATAGCAACGAAAAAAGATGGAGGCTAGTTATTGACTATAGACAGGTCAACAAAAAGCTCATAGCGGACAAATTTCCTCTTCCCAGAATTGATGATATTTTAGACCAACTGGGGAGAGCCAAGTATTTCTCGTGCCTTGACTTGATATCCGGATTCCATCAAATAGAGCTTGAAGATTGCTCAAGTGACATTACTTCCTTCTCCACTAATACTGAATCATACAGGTTCAAAAGACTTTTTTTTAAACATCAAGTAACATTTTTGGGACGAACGAAGGTATTTACCCAGATGAGGGAAAATTTGAAATTATAAGAAACTACCCAATACCCAGAAATCCTGAAGATGCAAGAAGATTTGTTGCTTTTTGCAATTATTATCGTAGTTTTATAAAAAACTTTGCTAAGTATGCAATACATCTTACAAGGTTAACGAGAAAAAATACGAAATTTGTTTGGTCAAAGGAATGCGAAGATGCATTTCAATACCTTGAAAATTCCCTCTTATCACCTAAAATATTACAATATCCGAATTTTGAGAAACAATTTTGCATCACAACTGATGCAAGCAAAGAGGCTTACGGAGCTATCCTTAGTCAAGAATATGATGGTATTCATCTACCAGTGGCTTATGCGTCAAGAGCCTTTACTAAAGGTGAGTCAAATAAGGCAGTTATCGAACAAGAACTGACGGCGATACACTGGGCTATCAACTTTTTCCGCCCGTATGTTTATGGAACGAAATTTCTAGTTAGAAGCGACCATAGACCATTTGTTTACCTGTTTTCAATGAAAAACCCTTCATCTAAACTCACCCGAATGAGACTAGATCTTGAAGAATATGACTTTTCAATAGAATATATACAGGGGAAACAAAACTGCGGGGCTGACGCTTTATCTTGCATTAATTTTAGTGACATTAAAGAAATGGGTGAACACATCAATATACTTAAAGTCACTACACGACTACAAAAACAAAAACATAAAAATCAATAATACTATAACGGATTATTATACGAAACAAATAGGCAAGAAACCTGGCGCATACGAAATTACTAATAAAAATCAGGTTAAAAAATTTGTTCGTTTAAAATTTACCCAAATAGCAGATACATTTAGATGTATGCTAATAAAAGGAAAACGTATATTTATTAAAACTGCGATGGATGAATTTATTATTAATGGAAAAATTGATTTAGATCAATTCTTACCAAAGCTAGAAAATATGGCTAATAGTATAGGCATTTAAAAGTTGCAACTATCGCTCAATGATATAATATTTGAAAAAACTCGAGTAAATGATTTTAAGGAAATTGCGAACAATAAATTGAACAATCTGGAGATAGCGCTGACACCGAAAATAAAAATAATAACAAACGAAAGAGAAAAACTTGAAATAATAAAGAAAAATCATGATGATCCCCTGCTTGGTGGCCACCCAGGCATCACACGATTATTAAATAAACTTAGAAAAAACTACTTTTGGAAAAACATGACTAAGCAAGTTACCAAGTATGTAAAAAACTGTGTACAATGTCAGTTGAACAAGGTGCGCTCAATAAATAAAGAGAGCTTAGCAATTACACCAACCCCTGCCAATCCCTTTGACATCGTCATTATAGACACAATAGGGCCATTTGCAAAATCAAACGGGGGAAATGAATACGCAATTACAATGTTATGTGACCTATCTAAATATCTAATTGTCGTCCCAATACCCGACAAATCAGCTAAAAATGTGGCAAAAGCGATTTTTATGAATTGCATATTAAAATTCGTACCAATGAAAATACTGCTCACAGACATGGGCACGGAATACAAAAATCAAGTACTTTCAGAACTTTGTAAATTGCTTAGTATAAAGCAATTACATTCCACAGCATACCACCATTAAACCTTGGGTGCCGTTGAACGTTCTCATAGAACACTCAATGAGTACCTGAGAACTTATTTATCACCTAACAAAACAGATTGGGACGAATGGGTTACATACTTTGAATTTTGTTACAACACAACCCCTTCATCAGTACATGGTTATTGCCCATTTGAGCTGGTGTTCGGGAAACCGCCCACACCGCTCAACCTTCTTCTGAAAGGGGAGGTAGACTCAATATATAATATTGAAGCCTATGCTAAGGAAGTTAAATATAGGCTACAGTTAGCACAACAAAGAGCCAAATTGTTAATTGAAAGGTCAAAGCTTAAGCAAAAGGAAATTTATGACAAAATGTCGAGTCCACAAGACATTCAAACTAATGACATGGTTTTAGTAGAGAACGCATCTGGACGAAAATTAGACCAATTATACACATGGTGTAATGTGTGTCTCTATAGCCCTTGGTTATTTTAAATAGCTGTCAGGGTTTCAGCTGGTAATTAAGGCGTTCAAAAGAACTGCCGAATTTTCTTTTGAGTCTTTCAATTAAACACAAGGCAGGTTGTTGCCAATGCTGTATTGTAATTTCAAGTCTGACTTTATTTAGATTTGTATTGGACTTATACACTATGGCTGAGATTTTACTCTAGCCGTTCTTACTTATTCTAATCATCGACAGAGTTCTATTTATCTCTGTCGGCATTATGAGGATATCAATATTTGTCAATGACTAACACCCTTTACTATTGTCATGACCAATCAGAATATTTCAATAGTGGAATGCACTCAATTTGCATTTCCACTCAATTTGTTACATTCACTTACATTCTGATTGATTCTTATATTTGTCGTAAGTCAGTTCTGCTGTCATTTGATAGTGCACAATACCCTACTCTGATTTGGTTGGTGTGTATAAATATCAGAGTTGTTTAAGGGTATGCGGTGGCAACTTTGAGGTACACTACAAGGGCCTTATAAGGTCATCACGGTAGAAGATAAGAACATATCAATTAGAATAAATAACAATAAAACCAGTACGATTCACAAAAATAGAGTAAAATTATTTCATAATAAATAAATATAAGAGTATAAATAAAGTAGGCGGATCCCCTACACCCAGTAGATCTAAGAATATGTAACACGTTTATTATACCTCGAAACTAAAATAAATAATAATATAAGTTTATTTTAGTAACTTACCTATATTAATATATACAAGTATTAAGAAAAAAAAGTGTAAACATAATTAACTTATACATACATACAAGTGTTAAGAAAAAAAAAATGTGTCAATATAATTAGCTTAAGTTTTTCTTTGTATAGAATGATCTTGGGAGGTGTGATAAATAGTGGAATTACTCATACAGATTTCATTGAACCTCAAGTATGTCACACATTCTTTAGGTATCAATTTATGTCTGGAGTATTTTGCTAATTATTCTTTTTCTAATTGAACGTCATACAATATCAATATGGAAATAGTGGAATTACTCATACAGATTTCATTGAACCTCAAGTATGTCACACATTCTTTAGGTATCAATTTATGTCTGGAGTATTTTGCTAACTATTATTTTTTTAATTGAATGTCATACAATATCAATATGTAATTTGAATATGTTTCATTTAATTTAAATTCATATATTAATAAAAATAAAGAATAATCAAGAAGACAGTAATGATTTAACCAACAAGCTTTAATGTTGTTTTGAGAGAGCGGAAAACCAGAGGGTTGGTAAACGCAGGAGGAGCCCTCCTCAAGTTTGTCTTTGAGACAATGGACGAGGACGATAGACAGAATATCGAGAAACAGCAGAGAGTAATAACGGAAAATAACCACCAGCTTATAGAGGGTCTTAACCAACAGATATCCATTAACGACAATTTCAATACGATCATGTAGACATTGAAAGCCGCCATACTGAAGGATCGGCAGGAACTCGATAACCACATCAACAAAATCGGGGACATGAATCAAGACCTAGCCCGGAAAAATCTTGCAACCCTACAACTGTTTAACATCAACATACTCAAAGGAAAAATAGAGAATCTACAGCAAACAGGTGCATCTGCGAGACTAGGCATTTTTTCACCCACCCTATTGACCTGGCAGGAAGTAGAGACATTTAATGTAGATGTCGAGAAATTAATGGATATCTGAATCGGGATAGTATCTGGCCAAAGAAGGACTATCAGCTTTATCAATAATGTGCCATCAGAAAAAATAGCCCTAGAAAAATCGGTTATAGTTCCGGTACCAAACGGGGAGGGCCTACAGATAGACGAAGGTCTGGAAAACCTAGTCAGAGCAGGGGACCGAGCATTCTCGTACGTAGAGGGACAAGCGTTTTTCGAGTTAAAAGAGTCACGGAGCTGTGCAATCAGGCAGCTATGCAAAATGCTGAAGAAGGCAAAATACGACATCATCCAGATAGACGAAAGCAAGGTAATCGTCGTCAACGCAAACTCCACGAACATGAAAAGCACCTGCGACAGCCGTGGGCTCAGGTTGCAGGGACATTACTACATACAATTCAACAATTGTACGATCAAACTAGGGGACCTAAGTTCACTAACCGGTGGACCAAATTTGAACAAAGCTTTGCATTACCCCCTAAGGAAACCAGTTTCAGTACGGAACAGCCACTGCTGTTCGAAGACATAGTCCTAAACCAGAAGGAAAATATCAGGAAGATAGACGAACTACATGTCCACAAAATAGTGACCACAACAATAAGCGTTACAACTTGTGCATTGCTGGTGGGAGTAACTATCTTCGCAATTATATTGTTCAGGCGGCAGAGACAGGTGAGTGTGAGAATAAAAGAAAATAGGATAACCAAGGGAACGGCTAGGAATTTGTAGATTAGGCGGAATGTAGCAAGGGACTTGACTGAGGGCATTTAATACCTGGCAAAAATTCACTGATAGTTTGTAAGTAGAATAACAAATGTTTTTCGCAGCAAGCACACATCTATTTAGTAAAGAAGTTTAGGAAAGTCAAGTTTTTTTTTACACATTCGCCTGATACAAAAAAAATATAAAAAAGAAAAAAAATCCCTGACTACGCAGAAGTAGAGTTTTTGCTAAGGTAACGATTACGTTGTGTGATTAAAACTAAATGCTGACAAGGAATATGGGAGCGTTGTGCAATGAAATAAGGGTCGTTGGGTCTTACTTAAAAGCGCAAAACAACCGGTTATCAATTAAGTATTAAACAAACAAAGACAGGCGGTGCACGACAAATTCTTTCTTAAGCTTGAGGATAGACAAACTTTTTTGCACATACCCGTTTAAGTGCAGGTATATGGAATTAAAACGTCGCGATTATCGCACCATCAGAAACATCGGCTGGCTTATCGACCAACATATAGACGTCTTCCTACGATGGGTGCTAAACACAAACATCACACCCTCACAGTCGGAACATATCCACATTTTCAACGCACAGTTTTACACAGCGCTAAAACTGTGGAACCTCGACCCCTCCGATGAGAGGAATATCGACTAATTGCAGAGAGCGACAAAAAGGATAGAGTTATCAAAAAAGGCTCTGGTGCTTATTCCAGTAATAGAGCAAAACCACTGGACCCTGGGCGTAGTGTCGGAGAAAAGACTAATAGTTTTCGACTCCTTCAGGCCTCACGACTTAGAGACACCAGCGAGCTATACTTTCAAGCTATAACAATTCTTAGGTTGCCCTCCTAACCATTTTCTGATTAGTTCCGCTATATTGGCTCCATCTGAACCTACAATTTATGACAAGTCAATAAGTATAGTCAATCAATACAGTAAGGTGAAGACTAAAATTCATCAATTTTGCAAAAGATGGAAAATACTCTTCTAACGTTGCACAAATGGTATAAGTGGAAACATCCACAAAGAGATATTGCGATCATTGATCTAGTAATGGTCAGAAATGAGCAACTGCCAGCGACGTTGTGGAAATTAGGGATTGTCGATAAAATTTGTACTGGTTCCGATGGGCAAGTTCGTGGGGCTGATATTTGTACACAGAACAATATAATGAATCGACAAATAACCAAACTTGTAGTTTTAAATCAGGCATACGTTTATATCCCTTTTTTTTAATTTACAAATACTAACCCTTTCCTTTCCGAGAAAAAAATAGGAAATATTTCCGTCAAATCGGATATTTTTGATGACGTTTGTTTGAATTATAAGTAGATCATGGATACCGTCGGTGCCAATGGCATGTAAAAACACGGCCGTTACGCCCTCGGTTAAAACGGAGTCAGGTCGTGGGTAAAATGTGATATCAGGGTCAAGCAATGATAGATTTGGTGTCAGAGCCAACCCCAATTGAATCCGTATCAGACACTGTTCTGGATCTATTTTAAGGGCTACAATCGGCTGATCTGAATTGTTATCACTGGACAAATGCAAATTTGGCTTAAGTTTTGGGTGCGGAAGTCGTCGTTTTAAGATTGATCAAAAGTGATCGAAACAGCAGTCCTTAATGACTCATCTTTTGAATAATTCATACAGTCCACAGGAGTCCTCAATGACTCAATTTTTTTATGTTTTACTTAGGTCATCCTAAGTTATTTTCTGGTTTATGTACCTACGTCGCACTGTTGCGATTTTTTTTAAAACTCGTGGCAGAAATACAAAATTTGATACAAAATTTTGTGAAATTAATAAAAACATCGTATACAGATCTACCTACTGATCACAATTCAAAAACATTTTCCTTAATTGGATAAAAACTATAAAGGGTGATACTATTTCCAATAGCCTTTTTTTGACAGATCACGTGTGAGCCGTGTCAGGCTGTCATGATATTTTTGTTAAGTATTGTTTGGCATTTCATAATGGAAAGACTTTATTACGAAAATTCACGTTTTGTGAAGAATGTGTTTCGTGCACTTCGCTCAACTCATGATCAGCAAAACCGGCCTACTGAGCGTACTATTTGCAATACCATCACCCATTTTGAGACCCTGCATTAACTTTTGGGTAATATTTAACGAACAGACCACTTCCAGCACGCTGTGAAGAAACTATAGCGGCGGTAGCTGAGAGTGTATACGAAGACCGTGGAGAGTCGATTCGGCGCCGTTCGCAGCTATTTGGACTGATGTATGGAATGACTTGGCGCATTTTTCGCCGAAACCTTAAATTGAAAGCGTACAAAATACAGCTTGTTCAACAACTAAAGCCGCTCGACTTTCCCAAGCGGCATCGCTTCGCTCCATGGGCTCTTGAAAAGTTTCAAGAAGGTCCGATGTTTTCGAGGCAAATTTTGCTCAGCGATGAGGCCCAATTCTGGCTAGATGGGTATGTAAAAAAACATTCTTGCCGCATTTGGTACGAAAAGCGACCTGAAGAGATTCCAGAACTGCCACTTCATCCAGAAAAAACAACGGTTTGGTGTGGTTCGTGGGCCGGTGGAATCATCGGTTCATGTTACTTTAAAATGATTCGCATGCGAACGTAACCGTCAATGGCGACCGTTATCGTGCCATGATAACCGACTATTTGATGCCTATAATTGAAGCTCGTGATCTCGGCGACATTTAGTTTCAGAAAGACGGCGCCACTTCGCACACACCGCATCAATCAATGGATTTTTTGAGAGAACACTTCGGTAAGCACATAACTTCAGGTTTTGGACCGGTCAACTGGCCACCAAGATCGTGTGATATCACATCGTTATGACTGTTTTCTGTGGGGATATGTTAAATCGAAAGCTTATGCGGACAAACCCGCTTCGACTTAGGCCGTGTCATTTGCCAGTTACCAGTCGAAATGCTTGAAAAAGTCATCGAAAATTGGATGGACCATCTGCGACGTAGCAATGGCCAATATTTAATAGACACAATCTTCAAAAAATAAATGCCAGAAAATGTTATTTCAAATGATAATAAACATTTTTCGTTATATTTGGATTTTCTGTGTTTTTTTCTTTAAAAAACTTCGAAATGGATCACGCTTTAGTTGGTGGGGTTGCTCAAAGTCAACAATTTTTTAGAAAGCAAAAAAAGGTGATCTTGAAAAAAATGCGCTTAAGAAATAACGTGTCAAAAACATTGCCGTTTGATCACTACCTTTTTGGTATTTTTTTAGGCATGTTTGTCCTTTTTTTCATATTTAAAGTATGTAACAAAGTTGTATGCAAAATATGAAACGAAGAAAAAGGCTTCCGAAATTTTTTTTACTGCAGCAATTTTAGTGTAAAATAAGGTTACTTGTTACTTATTTTAATTGCTTGTCGTTAAAAAATAAACAATATTTTGCTCTGCCAATCAGGCAGGCATAACTATTGCAATTTTTTTATTTATTTTAATTTAAAAACACATTTCATAAAAGTAGGCAGGTACTTAAAACTTTTTCTATTCTGAGTAAAATATAAACTGCAGGTAAATTTTCCAGCTAGTTTTTTTTTGCTCATATTAGGTAGTTAAACCCCTTTTTAATTTTTGGGTATAAATTAAACCGAAAGTGTAGCCTGTGCATCTTTTAGAAGCATTATGTCTTAGGTTTGTAAAAGATAAAGATAAATCAATGTCCGACATTACAAGAAGTGTGGTGCTTGCAAGCCCAGATTGACTGCAGAGGATCAAAGAGAGTATTCCTACTCCACCAAATTATTTACCCTCCAAGTTTACCTGAAGAGGAAGCAGTATCCCTTTCGGATAATCTTATATTGATAAATAAGTAGGGATGTGATGGATCATCCGGCCAAAGTGCTTACAAACAAACAATGTCGTCAAATGGCACAACTATTACAGATACAAAAATGTTTATGGCTTCTGTAGTTCCTTTACGACGGAGAAGTGAAATCGCCGAGCATTGGAAAAATCCTCGCCCATCATCAGTTAATGTTTGCCGTCCGATACTTTTTCAATATGCAAAGGAGTCTTCAGAAATAATTAAATCTACAGTGAACGATACTAAAAAGCAAATTTCGAAACTAAAGCCTTCTGTTATATAAATGAAGAATGGAAAAATTGTTTCGATCGATTATATTTTTTTTTTACAATGTTTGATGGCAAAGTCTTAAATGTAATAATAGATACCTCGTCAACTTTAAAGTGTGCAATTTGAAAAAAAGTCACAAAAAGACTTTCAAAATTTTTATGATTCAAGTGATTAGCAAAATAATGAATATGTAATTTCTCCGTTACATGCCAAAATCAGGAGTTTATTTTAAAACGAGAGAGTAAAAAGAAATATTTTCAAAATTGCTCTCAAAAATATTTAAAAGTAAATGAACACTTTTACAGTCAAAACTTGTTAACTTTTTTTTGTTAACTTATAAAAATTTAAAACTTAATTTTTTTTCAAAGCATAATGACAGAAAGACTGTTTGAATTATTTCTGATAGTACAATTTTTACTTGTAGAAATTATCTGAAACATTTTTGTTTCTAAACATATTACGCTCCTTTTTGGCTCTCTAGCTGCTAATTTTTTGTGTACGTGAACACTTACTAGTAATAATTATCAAAAATTAGTGATAATTTTCTGTAAATGAACACACCTTATGTAGCGTATACAATTTCGTGAGAGGGTGAATGTTTTAATATGAGCCCAACACAAAAAGAAAAACTATCTGCTCAAAAAAAAATTATACAAAATAAATTGCTTAAGAAGCTTGGGCTTCTGCCCAAAAGCGGGATGGATATGGAGAAACCGACGATGATAATATGTCCACAGCATTTTTTGAAAATGATTAGGTAACAACCCTTAATCACTGGGGTCAACAATAATAATATACAAAGGTTAGCAGTTATCATAAATGTTATAAACCCTAGAGAAATGGAGAGAAATGATAAATGGCCCGAAGTTTGATGATTTTGCATCGAAAACCGTCCATTTTTAGCTCAAATGTACCCTGAGAAGAAACTTGCTCCAACGGTTCATAAGATATTGGCTCATGGTAAAAGTTTAATTGAATTTCAATGCTTACCGATTCAAGAGTTGTCAGAAGAAGCCCAGGAATGCAAAAACAAAGACTACAAAAAATTAGATATACGAATTTTTGAAAAATTTTAAGGATTAGACAGAATAAAAATCTTTTCAATATGTTGGCAGCCTCTTCAGACCCACTAATTTCATCGCGAAGACATGTAAGATCTCGAAAGGATTTGGAAGAACAAAATATAGCTCCGATATGTTAAGTCTATTAGATAACGCTCCCAATGTTAAGGACGATTTCAATGAGAACTAACTACAATATGAAAACCAATTTTACTAGTTAAAAAAAATAGCATTAATATATTCATATTAAAAATAATTCAAAAATGTATTAAAAAATTTTATATTGGTTTAACATGTATTGGATTGTTTTTTTTTCTAAACTTTTGGATTTAAACAATGTGTATTGCAAAGCGCACCGAGCTAAACTAGTTATTTAATATAAATTTAGTTGGATTAAAATATTAAAAGCACTCTAAACCACTTTTGTTGAAAATTACGTCAATAATAGTAGGCAACACTTTACAGACTATTTTCGACCTAAAATTAGACACGTAATTTTTTTCAACTTTTTGTTGATTTTTAAACAAAATATGCTGAAATTTTTTACACATATTGTGTCTAATTTTTTCTTCCCCTTTGACCTAATTTTCAACCCTTTTTTAAAAAAAATTCCATATAATAAATAGTTTAATTTTATTTATTTATTTTATTCAATGCACAAAGGCCAAACCAACCAACCCCACAACAACAAGTGCCAACAAGTGAACCAACTGGTCCCAATTTTAGCCGCCTGGAAGCCGTAATTGACAATATGGTCAAACAATTTACGCAGATAATGGCGCAAATGGCTAGCATGATGCAGGAGATGCAGAAAATGCAGTCTGCTCTTCTGCAGGCCATGCTTAAAAGACCATGAACTGCCTAAGGGTTTGTTTCTGGAACGCAAACGGCATCCGCCAACACAAAAATGAGCTCGAATACTTTTTAACACACCAAAAAATCGATGTCATGTTGATTTCCGAAACTCATATGACATCTAGAAGCACTTTTAAAATAAGTGGTTATACTTTTTACGACGCAAAGGATCCTAGGGATAGATCATGTGGTGGATCTGCTATATTAATTAAATCAAGAATTAAACACCAATGGTTGGGTGGCCTATCCGAACCTTATATTCAAGCAACAAACGTCTGTATTGATGAATTTTTCCATAATCTCGTTATTTCGTCAGTTTATTGTCCGCCCAGATTTTCCATAACGAAAGATCAGTACACCAGTTTTTACAAATCTTTAGGTCCCCGCTTCATAGCTGCTGGAGACTATAACGCCAAGCACTCTTACTGGGGCTCCCGCCTAATTAGTCCCAGAGGTCGCGTCTTGTATGATTCCATGTCTAAAAAGGGACTTAACGTTATTTCAACTGGACAACCAACCTACTGGCCAACGGACCACAATAAAATTCCAGACGTAATAGACTTTGGCGTAGCAAAAGGCATATCACCGGAGCTTATTGAGGCCCAAGCCTCCTTGGATTTATCTTCTGACCACTCACCCACAATAATCACTATTTACAGTCCTCACCAAATCGCAAGTAGTGAGTTTTTATTAAAAAAAAGTGTAAACTGGTTAAAATATAAAAAATATATCAGCACCCACTGCTCTGAAAACCAACCACTAAAAACACCCGGAGACATCGATGATTGTCTGAACGGCTTAAATGAAAACATTATAAAAGCCATTGAACATGCTTCTTCTACTTACCGTCAGGCCAAGTACATCAAAATTTATTCTGCCGATGTGGAAAAACTTTTATCTGAAAAAAGGAGAGCCCGAAGAGAATGGCAAAAGCATAGATCACCTCAACTTAAAGCCAAGTTGAAGGAATGTACAAACCGATTGAAAAATTTGCTAGAGGTTTACCGATTGGCATCTCTTAAGGAACACCTCGAAGGTCTAGACTCGACTCCTCAGACGAATTATTCACTATGGCGATCCGCGAAATATCTTAAAAGACCCGTTATCGCGAAACCACCGCTACGTAATCTGAGAGGATCCTGGGCAAGAAGTGATGAAGAAAAATGTGATCTGCTCGCAAGTCATTTAACAAATGTCTTCACTCCAAATACATGCACTGACATGAGTAAATTACCACCTGTTGTTGCTAGATGCCCTATGGAATTACGTTTTCAGTTGTCAGATGTCGTAGAGGCTATCAATAATTTAAATGCTAAAAAAGCTCCTGGCATTGATGAAATCAGCAATAAAATGCTTATGGAGCTGCCATGCACAGCAAAAAGAAAAATTCTTTTTATGTTTAACGCCATATTACGGCTCGAACATTTCCCGCCAGTATGGAAAGTTGCCTTGGTAAAGATGATCCCTAAGCCGGGAAAAGATCCTTCAAAGGTGGAGTCTTACAGGCCTATAAGTCTGTTACCAACTATGTCCAAATTGTTTGAGAAATTGCTTAAAAACAAGCTGACTCCGATCCTGAATGAAAACAACTGCATTCCAGATCATCAATTTGGATTTAGAAATCAACATAGTACCATCGAACAAACCCACAGATTGGTACAGGTTATAAGAAAAGCCTTTGAGGAAAAGAAATACTGCTCCGCGCTCTTCATAGATGTCTCTCAAGCGTTCGACAAAGTATGGCACGAAGGCCTGTTAAACAAATTAAAGCTCAACCTTCCATCTAATATTTTTAACCTACTAAAAAAGTACTTAACCGGTCGACAGTTTAAAATCAAAGAGGGAAACCAAATAAGTTGTTACCAACCAATAGGGGCTGGTGTACCTCAAGGGAGTATCCTTGGTCCAATCTTGTACTTGCTTTACACGGCAGATATGCCAACAAACAGTTTTACGCACACGTCTACATTTGCTGACGATACCGCTTTTCTCAGTATTCATAAAGACCCTAAAGAGGCCACAAAACAACTTCAACATCACGTATCCCAAGTTGAAAAATGGGCAAAGTTATGGGGTATTAAAATAAATGAACAGAAATGCACCCACGTTACTTTTACGTTACGTAAGGAAACGTGCCCCCCAATTCTTATTAACAACCATACGGTGCCTCAACGAATTGAGACGAAATATCTTGGTATTCACCTGGATCGCCGCCTCACATGGAAGCCTCATATAGATTCGAAGCTGACTCAAATGAAACTTAAAGCTGCTCAAATCCACTGGCTAATGGGTAGAAACTCTGTGCTACGACTGGATTGTAAACTTCTACTCTACAACTCGATTTTAAAACCAATTTGGTGCTACGGTATACAATTATGGGGCACTGCTTCCGCCTCTAACATAGAAAAAATACAACGCCGTCAAAATAAAATCCTAAGAATGATAACTGGTGCTCCTTGGTATGTTAAAAACAGCAACATCCACAAAGATCTGAAAGTTCCACTAGTTAAATGCGAAATCCTGAACTATGTGGACAAGTATTTAAATAAGCTGGAAGCTCACCCAAATCCGCTCGCCCGAAACATCCTGCAACATAGTGGGCACACCCGCCTGAAAAGGAGGGATACTGTTGCGCTTATATGAAGCTTGATAATTAATATGAGAACTTAAATTTTAGTCTGGTACTGGCTGGACTTTTATTAACTACCTAGTTTTAAGATTTGAACACTTATTGTTAGTTCGCCACAGGCGAAGATTCAATAATAAATATATGAAAAAAAAAAAAAAAAAAAAAATTCTTATTTTATAATTTTTTAAAATATTACTCCTACAAAAATATATATACTTATATACATTTTGTTCCAAAACTTTCTGCTGATTACTTGCACATTACTTTGTGAGCATAACTGGGAGTCTTGGGAAAGCATGTGGAGCCCTTTATCATCAGAAATGGTGACAATTGAAGATGATCCAGACGCCTAATCCAACAAATAAGGCCAGTTGGTCTTCCAACTTCATCATTATTTAAAATTAAAGTGTTTTTATCTTTAAAAAAATACTGCAAGGCTTCATCGTCATTTATATCTGTTCCATTGGAGTCTAGTACCAGCCTAGTGCCATTTAGCGAATAATCTTAAGCTGAAATTATAAAACAATGATCAGTTGCGTTACTAGGGTAAATACTATAATAAATACGCATTTAAATTAACCTTGCGTGTTTTTTACCTACCCTTTCTTACTATCTGGTCAATCAGTGGCTGGCATATGAAGGCTTTTTTCTTAGATTTTAGATATTTTCTCGCATTTTAAGTACAAACACTTAAACACATTGCTTTTTTCTTCTTTGTGGGCGTACAAATGCAAATGATAAATTTTTAATGTTTGAAATATTTTTCACATACTTATACTACATCTTAAATTTTTTTTATTATTCTAACAAAATTCAATTTTAAAATTTACTTTAATTTTTAATTTAAGTAATAAGTGCTACCGACTACATACAAACAACAAATTACTATTATTAATTATAATATCCTTGCACACTAGATATTATTTTTTTAATTATTTAGAAAATCACGTGTTCTTTTATTAAATCGTATACACTTTTATGCTTCTTCTTTCTTAACTGTTTATTCCATACATTTTAATAATGTTTTTAGACAGATATGCTTAATATTTAACATTTTGATGTTTATAGACACATGTTGCTAGCTTTTAAGCATATATTGCTGAAAAATAAATACTTTTAATAGAAAAATATTACTTTTGTTTAAAATTACATAATTTATGTTTTTTTATTTTTAATAATATAAGAATCGACCCAATTTTAGGCACCAAGACTTTTTTCAACAATAAATTTTCGAAAATGTTTTAGAGTGAGTATATTAAAATGTGTATTAGGGATCTTTTTAAATCTTTAAAATATCTTAATTATTTTGAAAGTTATAATTTTTGGAACGAAAAAAGTCAAAATGCGTCATAATTTTTTATTAAAGGAACCCCCTTGATGGTGCTTATCAACAAAGGAAATATAAATAATATTTTTGATATTAAATCTCTTAAAATTGTGTTTCTTATATCTATTTATTTTCCTGCAGAATATATCGGATTTACGCCGAAACACCAACAATCATACCGGAATTTTCGACAGAGCCATTATAGCTTCTACGGTGTTAAAAGAGTAAGGCCTTTTGTTGATCAAAGGTGGGCTGCGAAAGCACAAAAGCCAAAGCTTAACGGGATGCAGATAGCAGGAATATTTACGCTGTTTTTTTTTAAATTGTGATTGTGATTTTACGTAATCATTAATGTATAAACAAGGCTAAGCACTTGTGGAAAATAATAAGCTTGAGTGGCTATTTAAACATCGATTAGAAGATGATCATCCAAAAAATTTGTTAGTGCTATGTTTGAAGATGCCAGAGTAATCATAGGAGATCTAGCATAACAACAAATTTTAAAACCAAGAAGTGGGAGAGCTCCAGGACTTCATCGTTTATGGCGCCCTTGTTTATTTTTATGAGTATAACGGCAAGTTGGTAATAAATAAAACAGATACGGCGTTTAATAGTATAACGCCTAAAAATAACTTATGCTGAGTCAGCTTCAAGTAATTTTATCGAAAATATTTATACAAGCATTACATTTCTACAAAAGAAAACAATTCTCCTACAAAAACAAAAAAAAGTTGGCGATGAGCAAAAATTTAATTTTTCTCAACCTCGATCTATATCTTCTACACATATACATATATGCCACTTTACTTGATCCGAATTTTTGGCCAAGAATACTTTGTTCGGGAATGTATACATATATAATTTGGTGTTACAAACATCTGCACAAACGTAGAATACCCAGCCGGACGGGTGAAAATGTTTTAGCCGATTTAGCAAGTGATTCAAAATTCATCGGTATTATTAAAGGTGGGTCTAAGTCTATTACTTCTGGGCTTAAAAAAACGCATAATACCCAACCACGTTTTTATGTCAAAAAAATTTATGACTCATTTTATTAACTGTAACAATAAAGTTCATAAAGACTAGCATATGCAAGCAAAATGCACAACGTTTTCTCAATCTTCTAGGAGCATATCCTAAATAATATACATACATACTTATAAATAACAGAAAATTTTTAAACATATCGCGGATTTACTCAAACAAAGTCATAATTAAAGAAAAAAACTTCGAGAATAACGCGGCTAAAGTTTATGATTTGTTTACATTTACTCGTACTAGGAAAGACAAGTGGAATTTTATCTTTAAACGTAAAAAATAGAAACAATTAAATGACGAAATGAATATATGTACAGTTATAAATATAACATTACTAACAATTCTGCATCGTTAATTTCAAAAATGCATTTGAGCAAACGAGAGATATGTAGAAATAATTTATAGGGTTGGTTTTAGATTTAAACTTGTTAATATGCATTTTATTTGTTTTTACAGCAAATCATCAGTAGACTTTAAACAAATTCTTGAAAAACCTTGTCAAAAAATTTTAAAACCTTTTCCCCGAAAAATGTTTTCTTTGCAGGTGGCAACAGCTATCAATATATTTCAATGCCTGCATCCACTGCTTCTGGGCTGGAATCTGATTTTTCAAACAGACACGAGGAAAAAGGATTGGAGGAAAAATCACCCACATAAAAAGTTAAGAAGCAACCCTGGTTTTAAAAATTAGCATACACGCTCAACTTTTGGATATGTATCTATACACAAAGGAGTTTTTTTGTGGCCTGCACATTTTAACATCTGTAACTCTGTTTAACCGATTTTGAGTTTTTAACCGGATTTAGAAGGATATTCCTGGTTTTTTCGACATGTAAAGATGCATGTTTTTTTTTAATTTTTTAACAAAACCAAAGTGTGTTCAAAAAATAATCGAAAGTTTGTATTTGCTAGAAAGGTCAATATAATAATACAGTTATCTATTTAGTTTATTATTATGTAGACTACCTAATGAAACAGCCTAATGGGGCAAATCGCACAATTAAAAGGTAGTTCACATTACATTTTCATAAAATTACCATGACCTAAAATACTAATGCACAATATTAAATGTGGCATGTGCTTTCAACTGGTGCGCTGACCTGTTGATACCACATCAAACGCGGATCCAGCTTTTCCGGAAAAATTTTTTTGCGTTTTTATATAAAACAAACAAGATAAACAAATTAATTTAGCTTTTAGTAGTTTATTTAAATATTGTACAAAATATGAAAAAAAACAATGAATGTAGTATTTTTTCAGTAAAAAAAAAATTAATATATAATGCAAGTTATACATACATATATAAAAATTTTGAACTTTAAAATATTTTAATATTAAAGAAACCAGAACGTTTGGTTTAAGAAACTATGATTAAATAGTGTGTGACGATAAGCGTGACTATTTATTTCTTTTTCGAAATCAGTACACTTTGTAATCAAAGTACAGGGGCCAAATCGTCGCATTCGATTCGAATCAAAATTTTAAAATTCTTATTAGAATTCCTATACTTAAAGCATTGACAACTCGATCGATCGAGTGAAATTTCGATTCGAATCGAATGCGACGATTTGGCCCCAGGTTAAAGATACTTGAATTTGGGGAAAAATTAAAAACTCAATGCCAGTTGTTATAATTAACTATGAAAGAGTTCGATTTTTATACAAAAATCAACAAAAGATATAAAATCAACCCAATTTTTTTTTAAGTTCTTAGTAATTCAATTAAAATGGTTTAATATTGCTTAACTAACTTAAGCACTTACTAGGTTACTTTTTTAACACAAATCATCGAATACTCGTTCTCCGTTGTATATTCCGGAAATAAATATATTTTTTTGGATTATTATTTGATTTTTCTATCAAATGAAGCAATTTTCTTCTTTATTCTATTGTAAGGATATTTTGATTTCTTCTATAATTTTTTTAGTCAAGATAAATGCAATGAGGGGAAGAGGGTTTTGAATATTATTGTTTGATTTGATAGCATTAAAAGGTTTTTTTTAATCTAAAAAGCCCTTTTTATTCAAGATACCCAAGCAAACATTTTTATTCTATCTACCCACGACTGAACTTAAAATTGTTAAAATTAGTCAAACATTCTTTTTTAAAAAATTTTGTAACCATAACAGTAAAAGGTGGCTTATTATCGCCAGAATAGCCAAAAGGATATTTAATCGTTTTACAATCACATCATCAAATGTCATAACTCATTGACAACAATACACAAGAATATTTGGTAACTCAACTGAAATTCAAATTTCAACTAATTTTGACAATACAAAACAAAACAAAAATCAAGTTAAAAAAATCAATTAAAACTGCTTCCCATATACTGCAACTTCTCATATGAATATTATATACAAATGCACATTGTGTATCTTCTATATACACAAATGTTCCCGCATCCCATATTGCAAAAATTTAAAAATGTCATAACTCATTGACAACAATACAAAAGAATATTTGTCAACTCAACTGAAATTCAAATTTCAACTAATTTTGACAATACAAAACAAAACAAAAATCAAGTTAAAAAAAATCAATTAAAATTGCTTTCCATATACTGCAACTTCTCATATGAATATTAACAACAATTACTTAAACTGCTCGAACATTTTTAGAACTCTCCATAAAACATTTATATGATTTTATGACAACATTTTAAACGTATCAAAAATAAACTTTATTTCCCAGTAATTATTCCACAATATATCCCAAAATTATGTTATGTTTAATCCACAAAATTCAAAATCGCTTTTGGAACATCCTCTGTGGTCACGTGAAGGCAGTATGCTCTAAATTTTGTGATGAAACGAAAATTAATCGCTCGAGCTCATACTTAGATGTTGTATTGAGAGATAAAAGATGGAACAGCCTAGTTATCTTTTACGGAGATATTAAGTTTTCTGGTCAAGAAACAAATGATATCATACACAAATTGAATGAATGCTCAAGTTGTTTTAGCTTATCCCGGAACAACTTACCCGCTAAACGCAAATATAGCCTCATACATGCAAACCTACAAAGCGTCCCTATGGAGGCCTCTAACTGAGTTATTTAAGAAGCACAAATGAAAGGAAAAACCATTTTAAAAGGGGTTCTTTGGGGATGTTATCCTAATAAAGAGAGGTTGAGTCCTAGTAGGTCACAAAAAAAATACACATCCCTAAATTGATAGATGCGTCTCATCTTTCACATTCTTTGCATACTTTGACAGTCGTTAATTAAATCATTAAAATGAATTATAATAAAATCCAAGCTTGAGTGCTATGTTGTGCTATAGCAAAATAGTTTTGTGTAAAAATATTTTACGATTGTGTTGTGCCTGTTTTTGTTGTGTGTATTTGGAAGTTGATTGTTGTATGCTGTGTGTTGAATGATATGGCCTTTTTGTCCTGGTTGTAATTGTTGTTATCAGTGTGGCCATATTAGCTTTTTTGGAGCTAAATTTAGCTTTATTATACCCTTCACATAGTGATAAGGTTATATATCAGTTTGTCATTCCGTTTGTAATTTCTTTATTATCCATTTGCGACCCCATAAAGTATATATATTCTGGATCCTTATAGATAGGGAAGTTGATATAGCCATGTCCGTCTGTCTGTCTGTCCGTCTGTTGAAATCAAGTTTCCGGAGTCAAATAAAAAGATACAGACCAGTTAATGGTGTCAAACGATTAGAAATATCCCGCTAACAATCGCTATTTAAAATCAGCAAAATCGGTTCACTATTGACCGAGATATAAGCGAAAATCCAAAACAACCCATTTTTTTTAGGACAAAATCCGTCCATATATCCCTATAAGTATATCTCAGTAAGTATAGTCATTTTTGCCACAAAACTTGGCACGGATACTCTTAAAGTAGGCACCCAAATAATGGAAAAATTTTCTTAAGATAGGATCAGGGGAAGTGGTAGTTTTCCTACAATTGCACAAATTTGGTGAAATATTTTATGCGCTATATCTCGGAAACTATAACAGCTATCGACTTAAAATGTTCTACAAATGTAATTGTACAACAAGACCTACATATAAAAAAAATTTTTTTTGGGTAAAGGCAGAAAATGGGGTAGCTCCCATACAAATTTACAATTTTTGTAAAATTTTCGATACGCTATATCTCGGAAACTGTAACAGATATAGAAATGAAATGTTTTACACAAAGTAATTGGACAGCAAAACCTACGCTTTGAAGTAAAAATTTTTTGGTGGGGGATGAATATGGGATAGCTCCCATACAAATTCACAATTTTTGTAAAATTTTCGATACGCTATATCTCGGAAACTGTAACAGATATCGAAATGAAATGTTCTACAAAAAGTATTTGGAAAACAAAACCTACGCTTTGAAGTAAAAATTTTTTTGGTGGGGGATGAATATGGGGTAGCTCCCATACAAATTCACAATTTTTGTAAAATTTTTGATACGCTATATCTCGGAAACTTTAATAGATATCAAAATAAAATATTCTACAAAAAGTATTTGGACAACAAAACCTACGCTTTGAAGTAAAAATTTTTTTGGTGGGAGGTGAATATGGGCTAGCTCCCATCAAATTTAAAATTTTTATTAAATTTTCGATACGCCATATCTCGGAAACTGTAACAGATACAAATTCACAATTTTTGTAAAATTTTCGATACTATATATCTCGGAAACTGTAATAGATATGGAAATCAAATATTCTACAAAAAGTAATTGGACAACAAAGCCTACGGTTTGAAGAACAAAATTTTTGGGTGGGGGGTGAATATGGGCTAGCTCCCATACAAATTTACAATTTTTATTAAATTTTCGATACGCCATATATCGGAAACTGTAACAGATACAAATTCACAATTTTTGTAAAATTTTCGATACGCTATATCTCGGAAACTGTAACAGATATCGAAATGAAATGTTCTACAAAAAGTAATTGGACAACAAAGCCTACGCTTTGAAGAAAAAAAATTTTTGGGGGGGGGGGGGAGTGAATATGGGGTAGCTCCCATACAAATTCACAATTTTTGTAAAATTTTCGATACGCTATAACCCGAAAACTTTAATAGATATCAAAACAAAATGTTCTACAAAAAGTATTTGGACAACAAAACCTACGCTTTGAAGTAAAAATTTTTTTGGTGGGAGGTGAATATGGGCTAGCTCCCATCAAATTTACAATTTTTATTAAATTTTCGATACGCCATATCTCGGAAACTGTTACAGATACAAATTCACAATTTTTGTAAAATTTTCGATACTCTATATCTCGGAAACTGTAATAGAGATGAAAAATCAAATATTCTACAAAAAGTAATTGGACAACAAAGCCTACGCTTTAAAGAACAAAATTTTTGGGTGGGGGGTGAATATGGAGTAGCTCCCATACAAATTCACAATTTTTGTAAAATTTTCGATACGCTATATCTCGGAAACTATAACAGCTGTCGACATCAAATGTTCTGCAAAAAAGAATTGGACAACAAAACCTACACTTTAAAGAAAAAATTTTTTGGTTGGGGCAGAACAAGGGATAGCTCCCATACAAATTAACAATTTTTATGAAATTTTTGATTCGCTACATCTGGGAAACTAAGCTATCGACTTTGAATATTATACACAAAGTAATAAAAAAAAGTTGGAGAGGAGCAGGGGGATTAAAACATCCCATAAAAATTAACAACTTTTATTAACCTTTTAATATGAGTAATGCGAAAACTTTTAAAACTCTCGACCTCAAACTTTCTTCATCTATTTCTATTATTCATACGAACGTTAAAATTTTTTTAAGTTTTTTATGGACTTTAAAGCTCGCACAAGGTATTTTTATTATATTATTTGCAGTACAAAATAACTCGGCTGGGTATACTAAAAGACCAATGTGAAGGGTATATAAGATTCGGCACAGCCGAATATAGCGCTCTTACTTGTTTTTCTTCATTAACCCGAAATATTTACATTTAGCCGTTAGCTTTTTTTTAGCTTTTTTCGAATTTATCTCTTTTAATAGTTTTTGGAGCTAGATAAAAGGTTAAAATTTTGTCGTATTATATTTTTTGGTGGCGGCATGAAATAAGTCCCCAAAAACAAAATGAAAAAGGGCCCTAATTTTTGGGGTCTAATTTCACATGAAACAAGTCCCCAATTTTAAAAATGAAATAAGTTCCCAATAAAATGAAATAACCAGGGACCGTAACAGTTACGACTTTTTTCAAAAAAGTCAAAATATAGTAGTTATTTTTTGACTTTTTTTCTTTCGGTCAAAAAAAAAGTTAAAATTTGACTTTTATTTTTTCGGTCAAAAATAACAGTTAAAATTTACCTTTTATTTTTTAAGTCAAAAATTAAAGTTAAACTTTGTTTTTTATTTTGTATGTCAAAAATTAAAGTTAAAATTTGACTTTTATTTTTGACTTAAAAAATAAAAGCCAAATTTTAACTTTTATTTTTGGCCAAAAAAATATCGGCCAAAAAATAATTATTATAAAGTGCCTTTTTGATAAAAGTCAAAAAAATTAAAGTCTTTATCTCCGTGAAAATAACAAACTTTTTTTTGGCAAACTTTTTTTTCACTCAATTTTTCAGAGAGCGCACTAGATATTCTCTCATTAAAAAATGGCGCTAAAATTTGAGTAAAATTTTTAAATAGGTGCTGCCAAGCTTACAGACACCCTTTTTCCATACAAAAAGTGTATTTTTGATATGGCAGCATCAAAAATCTTCATGGGAGAGGATTTTTGGTTTTAACAAACTTTTTTAGAACTTTAACAAACTTCTTTATACATATGAAAATTTTATATAAGTCTCTGAATTTACTTCAGAAACGAAAAAAATAATTTTTAATGAAACAAGAATACGAATTTGATAAAGAATAAACTAAGTTTGGAAAAAATTTACATACAATTTATACATATATAACATTATTATTACACACTACTCTCACGTATTATTTTACTTACTGGGTAAAAACAAAGACATGTGCCGAAAATTGGAGAATGGGGCATGGTAGAGGAAGGTATTGGCCACATTTCCTCATACTCAGCTTTTCCCAGTTCACTTTTTTTTCGTACAACTTTTTCGAAAAACTAAGTATGAGAAAAGTCACTCAATACACCTTGTTGCATATTGGGTAAAAACAAAGACATGTGCCAAAAACTGGAGAATGGGGCATGGTAGAGGAAGGTATTGGCCACATTTCCTCATACTCAGTTTTTTACAGTTCACTTTTTTTTCGAACAACTTTTTCGAAAAAGTAAGTATGGGAAAAGTCGCTCAATACACCTTGCTGCATATTGAGTAAAAACAAAGACATGTGCCAAAAATTGGAGAATGGGACATGGTAGAGGAAAGTATTGGCCACATTTCCTCATACTCAGTTTTTCCCAGTCCAGTTGGATGTTCAATAGGTATGGTTATGTCACGTATAATTCAACCTTTAAGGTGGGTACGGGAACATAAGTTACCAAGGTGTACAACTTATTGTCTGAATTTTCATTATAACGGCGACGCACAGTGGTATTGCTTCGTACATTTTTGTGCAAAAAATAGAAGGAGTGGTCCTAAACTATTGAAAGTTGGCATCGAGCATTGTATTGACTAAATTAAGAAAAAACTAGAATTTCGTCCAAATCGCCAACGCCCACCGCCCACCGCCCACCGCCCACCTCCCATACATCAACAAGTGAAACCTGTGTGCAGAGTTTTATTTACATCAGCAACACCCACCTTCCATGCATAAAAACGAAACCTGTGTGCAGAGCTTCAATGACATCAGCCCTCCCAACGCCCACCGCGCACCTCCCTAGCAATCCGAATCCATCTTTGACTAAGTTTTTTTAATTAATTAAAAGAGTATTTTGAAATTAAAAGATTACAAGAACGATGTTGTTGTAGATAATTTCAATAAATTTAAAAAATCGAGGCCGAGTGCATTGATCGGGTGGTCTGCAACACATTAGTTGTCTGGGGAAACCATAATAACTTTGCATTTTTTTACCCGATCTTAGTTTTTATAGATATTTTACTGCATATAACAAATTTTTTATCATCTTAATTTAAACTTAACTTAAAATATAAAAATGTTTAATAAAATGAATCTGAGATAATATTTTCCCCTTGTAATCCATTTTTAAAATTTCAGGGATTTTTAGGCACGGGAAGGCAAAGTCCGATTTAGGTAAATTTTTTACAATTATATTTTTATACCAAATCGACTTTACAAAACCACCCTAATATTTATATATAAGTATAAGCAAAATGGGTCTAAAATAATAAAATATTTTATTTATTCGTCAACTAACATTTCTTTAACTACATCATCTAGTTCTAAAAAATGTTTGTGAGGTTGACGTCTTAAACTACTTATGTACGAATCAGATTATGCAAGCAAATGATGCAAAACATCAGTATTTGTATAAATTCAATTGCACTTTTTAGAAAACATTAATCTATATTTCCTGTTATCTTTATTACGAGCTTCTGCTTCCTCGGAGACCATACCAATAGGAAGTACTGCTGCATCAATAATCTCCTTTCTATGTATTAGTATTTTATAGACAGTTACAGGCATGTAGTACCAGATATTTTTTTTAACAAATAGCTCAGCCGTATCCCACGAAAGTTGTTGAAAGTTTATAGTATAAATTTTCTATCCACATTTTATTATCTGAAGAACAATTCAGAAGCGATCTATGAGTTTTTCATTAACACCTATTATATCAGCAACAAGTACAGGGTTGAGAAAGAAATGCCTTGAGGTATTGCCATCGTTCGAAGAGCCAGGTCCTTGTTGTACAAAATCCACTCGCAAGCTTATTCGTTTTTTTAATGCCGCCTGAACTCGATTCTTGTCTCTTTGTTTAAAAACCTTGTTTTTTTTCTTAGAGCTCAGGCCACTTTTTGAAAGTTATGTTATAAGCTAGATGGAGTATACACTTTATTAATTTCATTTAAGAGTTTTATGATGAAATGCCCAATTTACAAGCCTAGTTATCAATTCTTTTCTTTGAAATTATGTCCAAATCGTTCATTTCTGAGAGTTTTGCTTTACAAATATAACATACAGCTGCTGAAGCAGTATTTGTAACGGACACGAACCGTTTTGCCATCTAGCATCATGAACATTGGGTCTTACACTGAATTATTTGCCGCATACTGCAACATTCGTTTTCTCCAAAGCAGCAATATCGGACTTCATGTTCTCAACAACCACTTAAAGTTTTTCTTTAGTCTCTTTTGTGAATTCAACGAAAATTGGACGACTGTACCTTGTTGATGATGGACTTTTACTATGCCAGTATGTATCTTTTTCAGTGTCTGATTTTAAACTTAAAGGTATCGTCGATGCTAATAGCAGACTCCTGTCGCTTGCATTAGTTGGCAAACACTGATTGTACTCTGCATGATCAGAAGATCCATCGGAACCCCATTTCGACCAAAGAGTGTATTTTAATTTTTGCATATGATTCCCTTTTTCGCGCGAAAAACTTTCAAAAAGAGGCTCTGTGGTGTGATCCATCAAACTTTGCAAGCTTACAGAAGCTTCATTTTCTGATACGCAGACTTCATTGGGATAACATTTTTTCTTCTCTTTTAGTACCTTTAATATAAGGTGGTAAAGTGTAATATATCCCCCTTTTTGAAAAACATATTTTACTGTCTCCTACTGATGTTTTGTTAACTCTGCCCCCAACATTAACGCTTGCGCAGTTGACGAAGGAATACATACATGGTTGTGATTAATTTTTTGCTCTCGTTACTGCACTTGCCATTAGTAATGGTTTTTGGGTGTGCTGGGATGCTAAATCAGCAGCTTTGTACCTTTTACTACGTCCTTTGCAATCATCAAATTCCTTAACAGGTCTTCCCTTCCCTTTGAACAACTAGGTTGATCATCAGCAAGTGATACTTCAAATACATATATCTAAAAAAATGTTGTGGCATTCAAAATTTACAATAAGTGATTTTTGTTTTAGACCTTACTCTTTAGCCAAGCACAATTTTTCTTAAAAATACAAATTTTTTTGTACGATTTCTCCCAGCGTTTATAAAAATGACTGAGAAATCGCTTTTGAATTGCTTTTTTTCACTATGTATTTCAATTTCATTAATTGAAAGCACTGGGTTCTTTGCTTTTATAAAATCAGTTAATACATCAACATTATTGCCGCAATTAATAAGTTCCTTACACAATTCGCTATATGATACAGAAAATGAACTAATTTTTATATTCAATTATGTTAACCAATTTTGATATATTTTTGCTTTTATTTAAACGGTTTTGTTAACCATTAAATGCCCAAGAATGCCGATTTTAACAAATTTTTATTATAATTAATATGTAAAATATCAATAAAATAGTGTAAGCCTTAATGTATGCAATTCATTTTATTATAAAATTTACAAGTTTGTTCAACGATCGGCGAAAGTCGGTGAATTTTTTTGGTTAAATTCAAAGAATAAACTCTCACCCTTTATTATGTTGCAGTAAGAGGACGGAGGCAGACAGAGCAAACTCCTTTTTTTTTCCAAGGAAAACTGAAAACACCGAATTTTATAAAGCTATTTTAATTTGCTTGTATTTACTAAGCTACATAATCCAAATATATATTTTTTTTAAATTAAAAAGAAGGCTGTGTAGTTCAATAAAAATATTAGCAATGAAAATATTTTTCACGCATAAGCTACTGAGTTTTATGAACATTTTCACCTGTTTTCGTTTCACAATACTTAAGTGACTTCACTAAACTTTTTCTAAAACAAAATATAATTACAAAAAATTATGGATTTTCTTAGTGAAACACTTTTCTATAAAACAGCATTATTAGATTTTTAAAAAAATATAAGTAAAAAATTGGCTTTTTGCCACCAAAATACCACTGTGCGACGTGCCAAGCGTATGCGCACACGGAGTGGAGTTGATGCAAAATAAAGAAATACATAGTTTAATTCATTTTTGCCCGTATGTATCAGGACATCTACACAAAAAAACTTACATAGAAAGTAAAATAATAATAAACAATTATTAATTATTTATTATTATTAACCTTATACCCTTAGACCATATGTGCTTGCTTAATCGGGTATCGATTCTGACATCATTTGTACCCATTTTCTTTTCAGCAAACTTGCGGATTTTCTTCATAGCACGGGGAGCACGTTTTTAAGAGCCAATGTTGGGGGCGCGCTTGGCCAAATGAATGGTGCATCCACGGATTACCCCTTTATTTATGGCAGACTTATTACGCCTTCGTTTTGGTCATTTTTATTGTTATAAAGGACGCTCATTTTCTATTCAAAGTTCTTAAAATATATTTTTTTTTATTTATGTTCACATTTTTAAAAATAACTTGTTTTTTTCACATCTAAACAAAATAATTTCTAGATTCTATTTTTACATTCGTTTAGGGCGATCCCTAGATGTTAGATTTTTCAGAGCACACTAATGCAGTGATATCAAGAGTCCAACCAGGGTACATTAAGTAACAGTTTACAATAATACAAAAAATTCGCACTGGGCATTACCTTTTTGTGTTTGTAAATTAAAAGAGTATTTTGAAATTAAAAGATTACAAGAACGATGTTGTTGTAGATAATTTCAATAAATTTAAAAAATCGAGGCCGAGTGCATTGATCGGGTGGTCTGCAACACATTAGTTGTCTGGGGAAACCATAATAACTTTGCATTTTTTTACCCGATCTTAGTTTTTATAGCCTTATTGAAAAGATATTTTACTGCATATAACAAATTTTTTATCATCTTAATTTAAACTTAACTTAAAATATAAAAATGTTTAATAAAATGAATCTGAGATAATATTTTCCCCTTGTAATCCATTTTTAAAATTTCAGGGATTTTTAGGCACGGGAAGGCAAAGTCCGATTTAGGTAAATTTTTTACAATTATATTTTTATACCAAATCGACTTTACAAAACCACCCTAATATTTATATATAAGTATAAGCAAAATGGGTCTAAAATAATAAAATATTTTATTTATTCGTCAACTAACATTTCTTTAACTACATCATCTAGTTCTAAAAAATGTTTGTGAGGTTGACGTCTTAAACTACTTATGTACGAATCAGATTATGCAAGCAAATGATGCAAAACATCAGTATTTGTATAAATTCAATTGCACTTTTTAGAAAACATTAATCTATATTTCCTGTTATCTTTATTACGAGCTTCTGCTTCCTCGGAGACCATACCAATAGGAAGTACTGCTGCATCAATAATCTCCTTTCTATGTATTAGTATTTTATAGACAGTTACAGGCATGTAGTACCAGATATTTTTTTTAACAAATAGCTCAGCCGTATCCCACGAAAATTGTTGAAAGTTTATAGTATAAATTTTCTATCCACATTTTATTATCTGAAGAACAATTCAGAAGCGATCTATGAGTTTTTCATTAACACCTATTATATCAGCAACAAGTACAGGGTTGAGAAAAAAATGCCTTGAGGTATTGCCATCGTTCGAAGAGCCAGGTCCTTGTTGTACAAAATCCACTCGCAAGCTTATTCGTTTTTTTAATGCCGCCTGAACTCGATTCTTGTCTCTTTGTTTAAAAACCTTGTTTTTTTTCTTAGAGCTCAGACCACTTTTTGAAAGTTATGTTATAAGCTAGATGGAGTATACACTTTATTATTTTCATTTAAGAGTTTTATGATGAAATGCCCAATTTACAAGCCTAGTTATCAATTCTTTTCTTTGAAATTATGTCCAAATCGTTCATTTCTGAGAGTTTTGCTTTACAAATATAACATACAGCTGCTGAAGCAGTATTTGTAACGGACACGAACCGTTTTGCCATCTAGCATCATGAACATTGGGTCTTACACTGAATTATTTGCCGCATACTGCAACATTCGTTTTCTCCAAAGCAGCAATATCGGACTTCATGTTCTCAACAACCACTTAAAGTTTTTCTTTAGTCTCTTTTGTGAATTCAACGAAAATTGGACGACTGTACCTTGTTGATGATGGACTTTTACTATGCCAGTATGTATCTTTTTCAGTGTCTGATTTTAAACTTAAAGGTATCGTCGATGCTAATAGCAGACTCCTGTCGCTTGCATTAGTTGGCAAACACTGATTGTACTCTGCATGATCAGAAGATCCATCGGAACCCCATTTCGACCAAAGAGTGTATTTTAATTTTTGCATATGATTCCCTTTTTCGCGCGAAAAACTTTCAAAAAGAGGCTCTGTGGTGTGATCCATCAAACTTTGCAAGCTTACAGAAGCTTCATTTTCTGATACGCAGACTTCATTGGGATAACATTTTTTCTTCTCTTTTAGTACCTTTAATATAAGGTGGTAAAGTGTAATATATCCCCCTTTTTGAAAAACATATTTTACTGTCTCCTACTGATGTTTTGTTAACTCTGCCCCCAACATTAACGCTTGCGCAGTTGACGAAGGAATACATACATGGTTGTGATTAATTTTTTGCTCTCGTTACTGCACTTGCCATTAGTAATGGTTTTTGGGTGTGCTGGGATGCTAAATCAGCAGCTTTGTACCTTTTACTACGTCCTTTGCAATCATCAAATTCCTTAACAGGTCTTCCCTTCCCTTTGAACAACTAGGTTGATCATCAGCAAGTGATACTTCAAATACATATATCTAAAAAAATGTTGTGGCATTCAAAATTTACAATAAGTGATTTTTGTTTTAGACCTTACTCTTTAGCCAAGCACAATTTTTCTTAAAAATACAAATTTTTTTGTACGATTTCTCCCAGCGTTTATAAAAATGACTGAGAAATCGCTTTTGAATTGCTTTTTTTCACTATGTATTTCAATTTCATTAATTGAAAGCACTGGGTTCTTTGCTTTTATAAAATCAGTTAATACATCAACATTATTGCCGCAATTAATAAGTTCCTTACACAATTCGCTATATGATACAGAAAATGAACTAATTTTTATATTCAATTATGTTAACCAATTTTGATATATTTTTGCTTTTATTTAAACGGTTTTGTTAACCATTAAATGCCCAAGAATGCCGATTTTAACAAATTTTTATTATAATTAATATGTAAAATATCAATAAAATAGTGTAAGCCTTAATGTATGCAATTCATTTTATTATAAAATTTACAAGTTTGTTCAACGATCGGCGAAAGTCGGTGAATTTTTTTGGTTAAATTCAAAGAATAAACTCTCACCCTTTATTATGTTGCAGTAAGAGGACGGAGGCAGACAGAGCAAACTCCTTTTTTTTTCCAAGGAAAACTGAAAACACCGAATTTTATAAAGCTATTTTAATTTGCTTGTATTTACTAAGCTACATAATCCAAATATATATTTTTTTTAAATTAAAAAGAAGGCTGTGTAGTTCAATAAAAATATTAGCAATGAAAATATTTTTCACGCATAAGCTACTGAGTTTTATGAACATTTTCACCTGTTTTCGTTTCACAATACTTAAGTGACTTCACTAAACTTTTTCTAAGACAAAATATAATTAAAAAAAATTATGGATTTTCTTAGTGAAACACTTTTCTATAAAACAGCATTATTAGATTTTTAAAAAAATATAAGTAAAAAATTGGCTTTTTGCCACCAAAATACCACTGTGCGACGTGCCAAGCGTATGCGCACACGGAGTGGAGTTGATGCAAAATAAAGAAATACATAGTTTAATTCATTTTTGCCCGTATGTATCAGGACATCTACACAAAAAAACTTACATAGAAAGTAAAATAATAATAAACAATTATTAATTATTTATTATTATTAACCTTATACCCTTAGACCATATGTGCTTGCTTAATCGGGTATCGATTCTGACATCATTTGTACCCATTTTCTTTTCAGCAAACTTGCGGATTTTCTTCATAGCACGGGGAGCACGTTTTTAAGAGCCAATGTTGGGGGCGCGCTTGGCCAAATGAATGGTGCATCCACGGATTACCCCTTTATTTATGGCAGACTTATTACGCCTTCGTTTTGGTCATTTTTATTGTTATAAAGGACGCTCATTTTCTATTCAAAGTTCTTAAAATATATTTTTTTTTATTTATGTTCACATTTTTAAAAATAACTTGTTTTTTTCACATCTAAACAAAATAATTTCTAGATTCCATTTTTACATTCGTTTAGGGCGATCCCTAGATGTTAGATTTTTCAGAGCACACTAATGCAGTGATATCAAGAGTCCAACCAGGGTACATTAAGTAACAGTTTACAATAATACAAAAAATTCGCACTGGGCATTACCTTTTTGTGTTTGTAAATTAAAAGAGTATTTTGAAATTAAAAGATTACAAGAACGATGTTGTTGTAGATAATTTCAATAAATTTAAAAAATCGAGGCCGAGTGCATTGATCGGGTGGTCTGCAACACATTAGTTGTCTGGGGAAACCATAATAACTTTGCATTTTTTTACCCGATCTTAGTTTTTATAGCCTTATTGAAAAGATATTTTACTGCATATAACAAATTTTTTATCATCTTAATTTAAACTTAACTTAAAATATAAAAATGTTTAATAAAATGAATCTGAGATAATATTTTCCCCTTGTAATCCATTTTTAAAATTTCAGGGATTTTTAGGCACGGGAAGGCAAAGTCCGATTTAGGTAAATTTTTTACAATTATATTTTTATACCAAATCGACTTTACAAAACCACCCTAATATTTATATATAAGTATAAGCAAAATGGGTCTAAAATAATAAAATATTTTATTTATTCGTCAACTAACATTTCTTTAACTACATCATCTAGTTCTAAAAAATGTTTGTGAGGTTGACGTCTTAAACTACTTATGTACGAATCAGATTATGCAAGCAAATGATGCAAAACATCAGTATTTGTATAAATTCAATTGCACTTTTTAGAAAACATTAATCTATATTTCCTGTTATCTTTATTACGAGCTTCTGCTTCCTCGGAGACCATACCAATAGGAAGTACTGCTGCATCAATAATCTCCTTTCTATGTATTAGTATTTTATAGACAGTTACAGGCATGTAGTACCAGATATTTTTTTTAACAAATAGCTCAGCCGTATCCCACGAAAATTGTTGAAAGTTTATAGTATAAATTTTCTATCCACATTTTATTATCTGAAGAACAATTCAGAAGCGATCTATGAGTTTTTCATTAACACCTATTATATCAGCAACAAGTACAGGGTTGAGAAAAAAATGCCTTGAGGTATTGCCATCGTTCGAAGAGCCAGGTCCTTGTTGTACAAAATCCACTCGCAAGCTTATTCGTTTTTTTAATGCCGCCTGAACTCGATTCTTGTCTCTTTGTTTAAAAACCTTGTTTTTTTTCTTAGAGCTCAGACCACTTTTTGAAAGTTATGTTATAAGCTAGATGGAGTATACACTTTATTAATTTCATTTAAGAGTTTTATGATGAAATGCCCAATTTACAAGCCTAGTTATCAATTCTTTTCTTTGAAATTATGTCCAAATCGTTCATTTCTGAGAGTTTTGCTTTACAAATATAACATACAGCTGCTGAAGCAGTATTTGTAACGGACACGAACCGTTTTGCCATCTAGCATCATGAACATTGGGTCTTACACTGAATTATTTGCCGCATACTGCAACATTCGTTTTCTCCAAAGCAGCAATATCGGACTTCATGTTCTCAACAACCACTTAAAGTTTTTCTTTAGTCTCTTTTGTGAATTCAACGAAAATTGGACGACTGTACCTTGTTGATGATGGACTTTTACTATGCCAGTATGTATCTTTTTCAGTGTCTGATTTTAAACTTAAAGGTATCGTCGATGCTAATAGCAGACTCCTGTCGCTTGCATTAGTTGGCAAACACTGATTGTACTCTGCATGATCAGAAGATCCATCGGAACCCCATTTCGACCAAAGAGTGTATTTTAATTTTTGCATATGATTCCCTTTTTCGCGCGAAAAACTTTCAAAAAGAGGCTCTGTGGTGTGATCCATCAAACTTTGCAAGCTTACAGAAGCTTCATTTTCTGATACGCAGACTTCATTGGGATAACATTTTTTCTTCTCTTTTAGTACCTTTAATATAAGGTGGTAAAGTGTAATACATCCCCCTTTTTGAAAAACATATTTTACTGTCTCCTACTGATGTTTTGTTAACTCTGCCCCCAACATTAACGCTTGCGCAGTTGACGAAGGAATACATACATGGTTGTGATTAATTTTTTGCTCTCGTTACTGCACTTGCCATTAGTAATGGTTTTTGGGTGTGCTGGGATGCTAAATCAGCAGCTTTGTACCTTTTACTACGTCCTTTGCAATCATCAAATTCCTTAACAGGTCTTCCCTTCCCTTTGAACAACTAGGTTGATCATCAGCAAGTGATACTTCAAATACATATATCTAAAAAAATGTTGTGGCATTCAAAATTTACAATAAGTGATTTTTGTTTTAGACCTTACTCTTTAGCCAAGCACAATTTTTCTTAAAAATACAAATTTTTTTGTACGATTTCTCCCAGCGTTTATAAAAATGACTGAGAAATCGCTTTTGAATTGCTTTTTTTCACTATGTATTTCAATTTCATTAATTGAAAGCACTGGGTTCTTTGCTTTTATAAAATCAGTTAATACATCAACATTATTGCCGCAATTAATAAGTTCCTTACACAATTCGCTATATGATACAGAAAATGAACTAATTTTTATATTCAATTATGTTAACCAATTTTGATATATTTTTGCTTTTATTTAAACGGTTTTGTTAACCATTAAATGCCCAAGAATGCCGATTTTAACAAATTTTTATTATAATTAATATGTAAAATATCAATAAAATAGTGTAAGCCTTAATGTATGCAATTCATTTTATTATAAAATTTACAAGTTTGTTCAACGATCGGCGAAAGTCGGTGAATTTTTTTGGTTAAATTCAAAGAATAAACTCTCACCCTTTATTATGTTGCAGTAAGAGGACGGAGGCAGACAGAGCAAACTCCTTTTTTTTTCCAAGGAAAACTGAAAACACCGAATTTTATAAAGCTATTTTAATTTGCTTGTATTTACTAAGCTACATAATCCAAATATATATTTTTTTTAAATTAAAAAGAAGGCTGTGTAGTTCAATAAAAATATTAGCAATGAAAATATTTTTCACGCATAAGCTACTGAGTTTTATGGACATTTTCACCTGTTTTCGTTTCACAATACTTAAGTGACTTCACTAAACTTTTTCTAAGACAAAATATAATTAAAAAAAATTATGGATTTTCTTAGTGAAACACTTTTCTATAAAACAGCATTATTAGATTTTTAAAAAAATATAAGTAAAAAATTGGCTTTTTGCCACCAAAATACCACTGTGCGACGTGCCAAGCGTATGCGCACACGGAGTGGAGTTGATGCAAAATAAAGAAATACATAGTTTAATTCATTTTTGCCCGTATGTATCAGGACTTCTACACAAAAAAACTTACATAGAAAGTAAAATAATAATAAACAATTATTAATTATTTATTATTATTAACCTTATACCCTTAGACCATATGTGCTTGCTTAATCGGGTATCGATTCTGACATCATTTGTACCCATTTTCTTTTCAGCAAACTTGCGGATTTTCTTCATAGCACGGGGAGCACGTTTTTAAGAGCCAATGTTGGGGGCGCGCTTGGCCAAATGAATGGTGCATCCACGGATTACCCCTTTATTTATGGCAGACTTATTACGCCTTCGTTTTGGTCATTTTTATTGTTATAAAGGACGCTCATTTTCTATTCAAAGTTCTTAAAATATATTTTTTTTATTTATGTTCACATTTTTAAAAATAACTTGTTTTTTTCACATCTAAACAAAATAATTTCTAGATTCCATTTTTACATTCGTTTAGGGCCATCCCTAGATGTTAGATTTTTCAGAGCACACTAATGCAGTGATATCAAGAGTCCAACCAGGGTACATTAAGTAACAGTTTACAATAATACAAAAAATTCGCACTGGGCATTACCTTTTTGTGTTTGTAAAAAAGAATGTGAAAAAATTTTTCAATTTAAAACAAAATTAATAAATCTGACAAACACTTTCACAAAATTTCAAGACGAATTTATATCAGGGTTCATAACACTACCTGTATAAGTGTACCCTGCTTTTAGCATAAAATCTTTTTTGGTGATTTAACACAACATTAACATAATTGGCAATAGTTAACAAAAGTAAATAAAAATCTGTTTAATCTAATTTTAATAATAAAGAAACGAACAAATATTTATCAATTTATATACATTTTTACGTACAAGCTAATTTAAAAAAAAAAGGTTAATATCAAACTTAATTTCGTTTGCAAAGTGACCAACTAATAAAGAAATTAACAAATATTTATCATTTATTATATATTTTTTGCGTACAAATTAGTTTTTTTTTTAATATTAATATCAAACTTTTTTTTTGCAAAGTTACCAACTACTTACTGTCTGATAATAGTACTGACGTTATAAAAATTTATATTTCTATAACATTTTAAATATTGTTCTTTTTCCAAGCTTTACACACAAAAAATTCTATAGGTTATATTTCCTAAAAACATAGTATAAATTCAACTAAAAAAAGGGTAGGATGGCAGTTACTATGTTCCTAAGGTAATGTGCCTTAAATTTAAGTTGGTTTCCATGTTCGAAAAATCAACTAAAAAATTAGTCAAAGTTACTTACAAACTTTATTAAACTAACAATGAAAGCAAAGTACATTACCCTTATAACTTTAGCAAAATTTACTTTTTTAAATTAGCTAATCTCCAAACCAAACTCAAAACTTTTTATTTTGACTCACAATATTTTATTGAAAATTGCGCATATTACACATTTACTTTTATCTATGCGGGTTGTTCAAAAGGTTTATTTGTTTCGAAAGTTGAATTAAACGCGTAAAAGAATTTCAAATCTTTAAAAAACAAAATTCCATGGTTACATGCCATTTTTTCCTCTTACTTTTTGGGCACCGTCAAAATAAATTTAACTTTTGGAACATACCTGAGAGGAAAGCCATGATCAGATTCCAACAGAAATCTTGAATTCCTTTTTTACCGAAGCAAAGAAACAGGGTTTGAATTTTGAGGTAACAGTTCTGTTGATAAGAATTTCGTTTTTTTTAAACCTAGATTAACAACAAACCACTTTTTGAAAGTTATGTTATAAGCTCGTTGGAGTATACACTTTATTAATTTCATTTAAGAGTTTTATGATGAAATGCCCAATTTACAAGCCTAGTTATCAATTCTTTTCTTTGAAATTATGTCCAAATCGTTCATTTCTGAGAGTTTTGCTTTACAAATATAACATACAGCTGCTGAAGCAGTATTTGTAACGGACACGAACCGTTTTGCCATCTAGCATCATGAACATTGGGTCTTACACTGAATTATTTGCCGCATACTGCAACATTCGTTTTCTCCAAAGCAGCAATATCGGACTTCATGTTCTCAACAACCACTTAAAGTTTTTTCTTTAGTCTCTTTTGTGAATTCAACGAAAATTGGACGACTGTACCTTGTTGATGATGGACTTTTACTATGCCAGTATGTATCTTTTTCAGTGTCTGATTTTAAACTTAAAGGTATCGTCGATGCTAATAGCAGACTCCTGTCGCTTGCATTAGTTGGCAAACACTGATTGTACTCTGCATGATCAGAAGATCCATCGGAACCCCATTTCGACCAAAGAGTGTATTTTAATTTTTGCATATGATTCCCTTTTTCGCGCGAAAAACTTTCAAAAAGAGGCTCTGTGGTGTGATCCATCAAACTTTGCAAGCTTACAGAAGCTTCATTTTCTGATACGCAGACTTCGTTGGGATAACATTTTTTCTTCTCTTTTAGTACCTTTAATATAAGGTGGTAAAGTGTAATATATCCCCCTTTTTGAAAAACATATTTTACTGTCTCCTACTGATGTTTTGTTAACTCTGCCCCCAACATTAACGCTTGCGCAGTTGACAAAGGAATACATACATGGTTGTGATTAATTTTTTGCTCTCGTTACTGCACTTGCCATTAGTAATGGTTTTTGGGTGTGCTGGGATGCTAAATCAGCAGCTTTGTACCTTTTACTACGTCCTTTGCAATCATCAAATTCCTTAACAGGTCTTCCCTTCCCTTTGAACAACTAGGTTGATCATCAGCAAGTGATACTTCAAATACATATATCTAAAAAAATGTTGTGGCATTCAAAATTTACAATAAGTGATTTTTGTTTTAGACCTTACTTTTTAGCCAAGCACAATTTTTCTTAAAAATACAAATTTTTTTGTACGATTTCTCCCAGCGTTTATAAAAATGACTGAGAAATCGCTTTTGAATTGCTTTTTTTCACTATGTATTTCAATTTCATTAATTGAAAGCACTGGGTTCTTTGCTTTTATAAAATCAGTTAATACATCAACATTATTGCCGCAATTAATAAGTTCCTTACACAATTCGCTATATGATACAGAAAATGAACTAATTTTTATATTCAATTATGTTAACCAATTTTGATATATTTTTGCTTTTATTTAAACGGTTTTGTTAACCATTAAATGCCCAAGAATGCCGATTTTAACAAATTTTTATTATAATTAATATGTAAAATATCAATAAAATAGTGTAAGCCTTAATGTATGCAATTCATTTTATTATAAAATTTACAAGTTTGTTCAACGATCGGCGAAAGTCGGTGAATTTTTTTGGTTAAATTCAAAGAATAAACTCTCACCCTTTATTATGTTGCAGTAAGAGGACGGAGGCAGACAGAGCAAACTCCTTTTTTTTTCCAAGGAAAACTGAAAACACCGAATTTTATAAAGCTATTTTAATTTGCTTGTATTTACTAAGCTACATAATCCAAATATATATTTTTTTTAAATTAAAAAGAAGGCTGTGTAATTCAATAAAAATATTAGCAATGAAAATATTTTTCACGCATAAGCTACTGAGTTTTATGAACATTTTCACCTGTTTTCGTTTCACAATACTTAAGTGACTTCACTAAACTTTTTCTAAGACAAAATATAATTTAAAAAAATTATGGATTTTCTTAGTGAAACACTTTTCTATAAAACAGCATTATTAGATTTTTAAAAAAATATAAGTAAAAAATTGGCTTTTTGCCACCAAAATACCACTGTGCGACGTGCCAAGCGTATGCGCACACGGAGTGGAGTTGATGCAAAATAAAGAAATACATAGTTTAATTCATTTTTGCCCGTATGTATCAGGACTTCTACACAAAAAAACTTACATAGAAAGTAAAATAATAATAAACAATTATTAATTATTTATTATTATTAACCTTATACCCTTAGACCATATGTGCTTGCTTAATCGGGTATCGATTCTGACATCATTTGTACCCATTTTCTTTTCAGCAAACTTGCGGATTTTCTTCATAGCACGGGGAGCACGTTTTTAAGAGCCAATGTTGGGGGCGCGCTTGGCCAAATGAATGGTGCATCCACGGATTACCCCTTTATTTATGGCAGACTTATTACGCCTTCGTTTTGGTCATTTTTATTGTTATAAAGGACGCTCATTTTCTATTCAAAGTTCTTAAAATATATTTTTTTTTATTTATGTTCACATTTTTAAAAATAACTTGTTTTTTTCACATCTAAACAAAATAATTTCTAGATTCCATTTTTACATTCGTTTAGGGCGATCCCTAGATGTTAGATTTTTCAGAGCACACTAATGCAGTGATATCAAGAGTCCAACCAGGGTACATTAAGTAACAGTTTACAATAATACAAAAAATTCGCACTGTGCATTACCTTTTTGTGTTTGTAAAAAAGAATGTGAAAAAATTTTTCAATTTAAAACAAAATTAATAAATCTGACAAACACTTTCACAAAATTTCAAGACGAATTTATATCAGGGTTCATAACACTACCTGTATAAGTGTACCCTGCTTTTAGCATAAAATCTTTTTTGGTGATTTAACACAACATTAACATAATTGGCAATAGTTAAATAAAAATCTGTTTAATCTAATTTTAATAATAAAGAAACGAACAAATATTTATCAATTTATATACATTTTTACGTACAAGCTAATTTAAAAAAAAAAAAGGTTAATATCAAACTTAATTTCGTTTGCAAAGTGACCAACTAATAAAGAAATTAACAAATATTTATCATTTATTATATATTTTTTGCGTACAAATTTGTTTTTTTTTAATATTAATATCAAACTTTTTTTTTTTGCAAAGTTACCAACTACTTACTGTCTGATAATAGTACTGACGTTATAAAAATGTATATTTCTATAACATTTTAAATATTGTTCTTTTTCCAAGCTTTACACACAAAAAATTCTATAGGTTATATTTCCTAAAAACATAGTATAAATTCAACTAAAAAAAGGGTAGGATGGCAGTAACTATGTTCCTAAGGTAATGTGCCTTAAATTTAAGTTGGTTTCCATGTTCGAAAAATCAACTAAAAAATTAGTCAAAGTTACTTACAAACTTTATTAAACTAACAATGAAAGCAAAGTACATTACCCTTATAACTTTAGCAAAATTTACTTTTTTAAATTAGCTAATCTCCAAACCAAACTCAAAACTTTTTATTTTGACTCACAATATTTTATTGAAAATTGCGCATATTACACATTTACTTTTATCTATGCGGGTTGTTCAAAAGGTTTATTTGTTTCGAAAGTTGAATTAAACGCGTAAAAGAATTTCAAATCTTTAAAAAACAAAATTCCATGGTTACATGCCATTTTTTCCTCTTACTTTTTGGGCACCGTCAAAATAAATTTAACTTCTGGAACATACCTGAGAGGAAAGCAATGACCAGACTCCAACAGAAATCTTGAATTCCTTTTTTACCGAAGCAAAGAAACAGGGTTTGAATTTTGAGGTAACAGTTCTGTTGATAAGAATTTCGTTTTTTTTAAACCTAGATTAACAACAAATGTGTTAAATTACTTACTTTTTAAACCATCTTCAATAATTGCCTCCGCATTTGCTTAAAACTCCAATTCATCCAATCCTTCATTTTCTAAAAAAATTTTTTACCAGTGACAACTAAAAAAATAAAAAAAACAGTAAAAAATAATTTCGAAGGCGATGCCTAATTCGCTTAGTAACATTAGCTTGGATTTTTTGTTAAATTAAAATAAAAATTACCTATTTGACTTAGTTAGTAAAACTTAGTTTTTTGTTTTCATACAAAAAGAAATTAACTAACGAGGCTTAGTTAATATAACCTTGATTATTTTTTTGTGTGTATGTCTGTTATATTTATTTTTGTACAAATTTTCAATATTTCGCACTCCGTTTTGTGGCATCATCAGGAAGTTATTTCAATTAATTTTTATATTTGTCATAATAGTTTTAAAATTAGCTTTTGGCTTTTTGGTTAGCAATTTTTAAATAACGGTAATTATATTAACAAATTTTGTAAATAAGCATTAACTTCGAAATATATTTGTGAAATTGAAATAACCTCGTGATGATGCCACACAACGGAGTGGCGAAATATTGAAAATTTTTACAAAAATAAATATAATAGACTTAAAGATTAAAATATAGACTCAAAAAACTAGAAAAAAACAAATATTGTTCTTTAATATAAAAAAAAATTAAATTGTTTTCAAAATCCACCACTTTATTTAAAAATAATTTAAGTGTGCATATATAAAAATAATGTGTACTCAAACATCTTTTTACGTTTACTCTAAATTATTTAAATGAGCCGTGTCCCAAAAAAGAAATCGTACCATAGTATATTATAAAACGGCAAAGCCTTTTGTGCATGAGCTTGGTTGCATTGATTAAAAATATCACTCAGCAAAATTTATTTCCAGAAAAAATTTATTTTTGCTCTCTTTCAAAATGAGTGAAAAAAAAGTTTGCCAAAAAAGAGTATGTTAATTTCTCGCACGTGAGGATATCTAATGCGCCCTCTGAAATGAGTGAACCATGATACAAAGAACCAGGTAGTCTCGTCGGCCCAGCTGATTAGTGTCAAAATAATGTTTTCACTGTGAAAATAAAACAACAAAAATTTTTACTCATCGTTTTCTTTCTATGAGCTTTTGTTTGACACGTTGGTACTCATTTTTAGTTGTTGCAGAGAAGAGATTACCTGATTAGTTGTATTATGGAGTGAACCAAATAGTTTGCCAACAAAAATTTGTTATCTTGGCGGTTTTCTTTTTTTGCATTTTCGCTCTGTCAATTTGTTTGAAAATCGCTTGACAGTTAAAAAACATTATGATCTCCCTGTAAAATTGAGACACCTAAACTCATTACAAGTCTTTTTTTCTCTGAAATGTTGTTACTTAGCGGCCAGACGTTCAAATTTTGCCTTTCAAGTTGCAATACACTAAAACATTATTATTAACACAATCAAACTTTTTGAACTTGAAACTTACTTAATGATCAATTTTCCCATTCAACTCGCCATTCAACTTGATGGTTGTTACGCGCGGGTAATATCAGACTGATGCAAAAACTTGTGGCCAGCTTCTGGACAACAAAAGGTAAGAGGCATGAAAAAGATTTTACCCGCTGGCTCTTTGGTAGGAGTTGTTCTTAATCCGTGTTCCGAATCGCGTAAGCATATAACATACTCTGTTCATGCAAATAAATAAATTGAAACAAAAAAAATATATAAATATGAAGAGATTATGTGTCACGTAGGGTACAATTCTCCCACCCATTATAATTATACATATACGCCTAGACAGATACATTACCCTTAGTTTTAATTCTGTCCCTTAAAATTTCTTTTACCCTGCTTTATTTAAGTTTTGTAAGAGATTCAGTTTCTGGAACGCAAACGGCGTCCGCCAACACAAAAACGAACTCGAATATTTTCTAAAACACCGAATAATTGATGTCATGTTGATTTCCGAAACTCATATGACATCTAGAAGCACTTTCAAAATATGTGGCTATACTTTTTACGACTCAAAAGATCACAGAGATAGGTCATGTGGTGGTTCAGCTATATTAATTAAATCAAGAATTAAGCACCAACGGTTGGGTGGCCTATCCGAATCTTATATACAAGCAACAAACGTCTGCATTGAGGAATTTTACCATAATCTCGTTATTTCGTCAGTTTATTGTCCACCCAGATTCTCCATAACGAAGGAACAGTACAACAGTTTTTACAAATCTTTAGGGCCCCGCTTTATAGCTGCTAAGCACACGTACTGGGGCTCCCGCCTAATTAGTCCGAAAGGTCCTGTCTTGTATGATTCCGTGTCTGAAATGGGACTTTTCGTTATTTCAACTGGACAACCAACCTATTGGCCAACAGACCGCAATAAAATACCAGACGTAATAGATTTTTGCGTAGCAAAAGGTATATCCCCGGAGCTTATTGAGGCCCAAGCCTCCTTGGATTTATCTTCTGACCACTCACCAACAATAATCACTATTTGCAGTCCTCATCAAATAGCAACTAGTGATTTTTTCTTAACTAAGAAAGTAGATTGGTTGAAATATAAAAAATATATCAGCACCCACTGCTCGGAAAGCCAACCACTAAAAAACCCGGAGACATCGAAGATTGTCTGAACAGCCTTAATGAAAACATTATAAAAGCCGTTGAACATGCTTCGTCTACTTATCGTCAGGCCAAGTACAACAAAATTTTTTCTGCAGATGTTGAAAAGCTTTTATTTGAAAAAAGGAGAACCCGGAGAGAATGGCAAAAGCATAGATCGCCTCAACTTAAAAATAAACTGAAAGAATGCACAAGCCAATTAAAAAACTTGTTGGAGGTGCACAAAATGGCGTCACTGAATAAATATTTAGAAAGCCTAGACGCGACTTCCCAGACAAATTATTCCCTATGGCGAGCTGCCAGACGTCTAAAAAGACCCGTTATCGCAAAACCTCCACTGCGAAATCTGAGAGGATCCTGGGCTATAAATGACAAAGAAAAATGCGATCTGTTCGCAAGTCACCTAAGAAACGTGTTCACTCCCAACACGTGTACTGACGTGAGGGAATTACCGCCTGTTGTTGCTAGACGCCCTATGGAAATACGTTTCCGATTTTCAGATGTTGTAAAGGCTATCGTTAACCTAAATGATAAAAAGGCTCCTGGTGTTGATAAAATAAGCAACAAAATGCGTATAGAGCTACCGTTTATCGCTAAAAGAATTATTCTTTTTATTTTTAATGCCATAAATCGGCTTGAACATTTCCCGGCAATATGGAAAGTTGCCTTAGTTAAGATGATTCCTAAGCCTGGTAAGGATCCTTCGAAGGTGCAGTTGTATAGGCCTATAAGTTTGTTACCAACATTGTCAAAATTGTTCGAAAAGCTCTTTAAAAACAAGCTGACTCCGATCATGAATGGAAACAATTGCAATCCAGATCACCAATTTGGCTTTATAAGTCAACATAGCACAATCGAACAAACTCACAGACTGGTACAGGTTATAAGAAAAACATTTGAGGAAAAGAAGTACAGCGACGCGCTTTTTATTGATGTCTCTCAAGCTTTCGATAAAGTATCGCACAAAGGCCTGTTAAACAAACTAAAGCTTAACCTTCCAGCTAATATTTTCAACCTTTTAGAAAAGTACATAACCGGTCGACAATTTATGATCAAAGAGGGTAATCAAATAAGTTTTTCTCAACCAATTGGGGCTGGCGTACCTCAAAGGAGTATACAAAGTCCAATTTTCTACTTGCTTTACACGGCAGATATGCCAACCAACTGTTTTACGCATACGTCTACATTTTCTGATGATACCGCTTTTCTCAGTATTCATCAAGATCCTAAAGAGGCTTCGTGCCAATTGCAACAACACGTAACCCAAGTTGAGAAATGGGCAAATTATGGGGAATAAAAATTAATGAGCAAAAATGTACTCACGTAACTTTTACTTTACGCAAAGAAACGTGCTTTCCAATTCTTATTAACAACCATATGGTGCCTCAACGAACCGAGACAAAATATCTTGGTATTCACCTAGACCGCCGCCTCACATGAAAGCCTCATATAGATGCGAAGTTGACGCAAATGAAACTTAAAGCTACACAAATCCATTGCCTAATCGGCATAAACTCTGTGCTTCGTTTTGATTGTAAACTTCTACTCTACAAATCGATTTTGAAACCAATTTGGTGCTACGGTATACAATTATGGGGCACTGCTTCCGCATCCAACATAGAAAAAATTCAACGCAGGCAAAACAAAATTCTAAGAATGATAACTGGTGCTCCTTGGTATGTTAAAAACAGCAACATCCACAAGGATCTGCAAGTTCCACTAGTTAAATGCGAAATCCTGAACTATGTGGACAAGTATTTAAATAAGCTGGAAATTCACCCAACAGTTATTGTTAGTTCGCCACAGGCGAAGATTCAATAATAAATATATGAAAAAAAAAAATACAAAAATAACACTCATTAAATTTATTTATTACACCAGAAACAAAACAATGTATGTAAAGTACAAAAAAAATACTTAGAGATTCAGTTTATATACAAAAATAACACTCATTAAATTTATTTATTACACCAGAAACAAAACAATGTATGTAAAATACAAAAAGATCGATCAAAACTCAGCAAAAATATAATATTTTGTTTATTCTATCGTAAAGTAAATAGAAAATAAAATATAAGTAAATAAGTATAAAGAGCAATGAAATCTCAACATAAGCATATCATAAACATAAGCAAAGGGGACAAAATGGAAACGGACTAACAGCAGACAGCAATAAGAGTAAAAATATCAATTCTATAAATAATAATGAAATTAAATTAATGAAACTCTTTTACTCACAAAACCAATGTTCCAAAATCGATGTCTCCTTGGTAATGATGGGCCCAGCATTCAGGAGCACATGATGATGATGTTGTTGTAAATTAATCAAAAGATATTAGTTTTGCAAATAATAAAAAAAACCAATAATGCAATAAAATAAAGAATTTAATAATAAAGAGATATTTTTACACTCATAAAAAAAATTTTGGTATTAAACAATATATTGTATTATAGCAGATAGCGAATTTTTACATCATAAGGTTTTTTATTTAAATTAGGATTGACAAATTTCTCAAATATTTTTTAAAGTTAATTTATATAAAAAGATTTAAATTTAATAAATTTTACATTATTATACTTTATAATAATACGTTATGAATAATTAAATTGATTGTGATAAAACATTGTATAATTATAAATAATTTTAGGTTAGGGCATAGTTAAGAGTTGTAGGAAAACGAATATTTTAAGACAACATGAGCAATACAGTTTTTAGGTTAATTTTTGTTGGCAAAATTGTTAACAATTTTTACAGGACCACATGTATATTGTTTAAAAATTCTAATGGTTAAAAATTTAGAAAATTTTAATATATCACAATTCTATGCACATTTTTCTTTTAATGTCAATACACATTTTTGTCTCTTTTTCTATTTAAATTGAATTACGTTTTAAATTCATTAACTAGATTTTGATCCTTTTATTCTTTTGATCACTTAGGCCTCGGAAGAACTATTTAAAGGCTATTAAGAATGCATCCCTTCATTTCTGCACCAGTTTACTCGGTTTACCCACTTCTTAGGTTAGGCTCATGTTGATCGAATACATATCACCACGTGCATAATTATGAGGTACAGCAACATAAAATATTAGGAACAAATTTCCAAAACTTTTTGTAAAATAGCTTTTATTGAAAATTTGGGATACTTTGCAAAAAAAATTCTTAATGACGTGGTTTTCAACAGAAACCATTTACAGTTTTATGAAATCAAATTATCAATTACATATATTGAAAAAAGACAAAAATATTTTCCATTATCTCTTATCAAATGGTATGCAGATTAATGGTGTTTTCCATTCTAAAAAAAAATGTTACAATAAGTGTGTGTAATATTTTTATCAGTTTACACCTACACTTATAAAGTTGTCCATATTTTTTGTTTCAATGGAACAGAAAAATATCTTGATTTTAATTAAGACTGCACTCTGTGTTAAAAACTCGTCTGCATAAAAAAGTATTTACATACATAACACAGCTGTAAAAAGTGGTACTTTGTTACACTGTAATTTAATTGGGGGTAAGATATGTTACACTCTTGCCAGTTATTTGTGCAACATGTTCAGAAAGGAAAACGAAAACTGTTTTCACACTTGCATGTATTTTTAGAATGGAACATAAACCCGCTCAAATGGTAGCATTAATGTAACAATTTTGCCAGAAAGGAAAACACCATAAGTTTGATAAATGATACACAATGTAACAAACATACTAAGGTGAGAGAGTTTTGTACAAAAAAAGCTAAGAGAAAAAATATAGCATGCGATTTAATATTTCTAAAATTCTAGTATATAGAAATTTTTTATGCAAGAAAAACGTTTCTGTTTGGACGAATTTCCAAATTAGGTTTAAAAAAATCGTAACATGGTCAAGTTAACAGCTGTTTATAGTTATTTTTCGTATATTTTCGTTTTTTCACGTGTTTGCATATACAAACGTTCTACCGCAAATAGTTTAAACTGAGGGAAAATTGAATGAGTACAGACTTGCTTGTACTTGCAATTCAGCTGCTAAAATTTTATGAACCAAATAAAATTTAAAAAACACAGTAGTATATTCATGAAAAAATCAAAACAAATTAAGCAATAAGACTTGAACCGTGCGAACGCCAATGAGAGTTCAAAGAAGAAGAAGTAAAATTGCAGTCTTATTTTCCTGCAAAGTGCAAATTGGGAGTAACATTTATAAATAAATTATGGCAAATAGTTTGTGTGTCGTTGTACCTAAATTCAGTCGCAAATAAATACAAAATTTAAAAAAATAACAAATGTAATATGTAAAACTATTTTTGTGTTTCGTTTAACAAATATTCTGCCGCAAAGTAAGCATTTTCAATTAATTCTTGACGACGATATCTTAAGAAATGAAATTGATGATCAAGTTGATTATCAAGTTGCGTGCAGCCTACGTTTATTTGACAAACAATATGTGTGATCAACTTGAAAGCGAAAACTTGAACTTTTGGCCGCAACGTTAGACACTTTAGGGCTAACTATAATGTGCTTTTGCTTACTTAAGCAAAAATGCGAATACACATGTTTAAATGTGTAAAATTATAATGTTCTTAATCAACTTTTCGTTAAGTTTCGTCAAGTTACATTTGTTTAAGCAAAAAGCGAACCTGATCGTACTTTGCTTAATGTATCAGCTGTGTATACTTGAGTTGCGCGCACTGTTGCACTTTTAAGTACATTTTTATTTATGTGAAAATTTTTTGTATTTACATATTAACTTTTATAATATAATTTTATTATTTATTTGATAATGGTATAATATTTTTAAGTTTTAGATGTTAGTTAAATAACATTTTGCGAAAAAAATCCATATATTTGGAATATAAAAGTAAAACATATTTTGCAAAAGTACAAATATTTGCAACTGAGTTCTGTAAGTGTTTAAGTTCAAAAAGTACAATATAGTCACTGAAAAGTCTTCAATAAATTGATTAAGCATTTGACAGGCTTTTCGTTGATATTTGACATTAGCTTAAGTTTGTTTAAGCACAATATAGTTAGGCCTTTACATTTGTTTAAGCAAAAAGCGAACCTGATCGTACTTTGCTTAATGTATCAGCTGTGTATAATTTTAAGTACATTTTTATTTATGTGAAAATTTTTTGTATTTATTAACTTTTATAATATAATTTTATTATTTATTTGCTAATGGTATAATAGTTTTTAGTTTTAGATGTTAGTTAAATAACATTTTGCGAAAAAAAATTCATATATTTTTAACATAAAAGTAAAACAGTTTTTGCAAAAGTACAAATATTTGCAACTGAGTTCTGTAAGTATTTAAGTTCAAAAAGTACAATATAGCCACTGAAAAGTCTTCAAAAAATTGATTAAGCATTTGACAGGCTTTTCGTTGATATTTGACATTAGCTTTAGTTTGTTTAAGTACAATATAGTTAGGCCTTTTGACTCTAATAAGTAGTTGTTGCAGTGACGAGTATACCTGATTAATTGTATCATGCTGCTAAACTTGGCATTACTTTTGAAAATATGTTTTGTTTAGTTGGCAATTTTTAAAAGCGTCATACTCATTTCTTCAAACATAAAAACAAAATATTTTGGTTGTTAGTAATGGTATAATTAATATTTTAAATGTGATTTACTTTTGCACTAAAATTAATGTAATTTAGGGTTCTAATGAAAGAACAAGGTCTGATGACAAATCTGAATCTGTGTCTCCAAAAAAATTTCGCTCTGACTCTGGTAAATATATATGTATATACTCTAGTTTAATATTAACATTCTTAATAGGATATTGCCCCTAAAATCTTTTTATATACTTACATACATATCTATAGAAGGTATTATTTATCCGGCAATTATTAATTTATATTAATGTGTATAAAACTGACTCATTAAAAAATATCTATGTATGTTTTTTTTAAACATCAACTGGATTAATGTAATTAGAAATATATTTTGGAATAGATTCAATTCTATTAATTTGTTATTGCTTGTAGGATCAAATCCGGTTACAGGGTACACATATATACATACATATATGAGTGCGCCTTGTCCGGGATGCCGGTTTCTTGTTACTTCTATCTAAGGTATATATCAGTGATCTGCAAAAATCACATTTTTGTTGATTTGTGCATGCACACAAATTTTCATATATAACACAGTGCAACACGAAAAAAAATAACCATATTCGGACATCACTACGTGAAAGAAGACCAAAAAAGAAAAGACCCGTGTCTCCCAGTTTTGCCCAAAGTCATGCACTTTTTTTGTTATGGGCCCCCAAAGATTTTGGGCCTTTTTGCCATTTTTGCAAAAAGTGATAATTTTCTCAGGCTCATATTTTGCAAACCGTTCGGAATTTTAATTTATTTTTTGACGCAAAGTTGTAGCCCTTTTTAAAAGGAACAAAAGTAATGAACATAAAAAATTATAAAAAAATAATTTTAAACCAAAATCGCAAAAAAACTTTAAAAAACTCAAATTTTTTTTACCTTTTTCCCCCTGTTCAGGTCCATAGGTAGCAAACCTTTCAAAATTCAAGGAAACAGTCAACTACAAAAATTTACCTAACATCCCAATAAACAACTTATTAGAACAAATAAACTTCCTAGGAATGATTCTTAACACCGTTTAGGTTGCGCTTAGGTAGCCGCAAAAGTTAAAAATTTTACGAAAATTTTTGAATTTCATTTGTTTTTTATTTTTTTCAACATTGAGATACTGTGCTGTCTATTACAAAAAAATAATAAAAAAAAAATATTCGTTGATGTCCCTGTACTTGCAAATCGCGCTTTCTTAAGTTGAGGATCCAAATCGTCGTCCGAATCTGACGCTGATTCAGAACTTATGGTGTCCACAGGCACGTTGCTTCCAGACTGCTTTCCATCATTAGCTTTTTCTTTTTCACATACCTAATTAACATCATAAAGGGTTATCTTGTGACTCCACCAACATACCTAAAATGAATTAGAAAAGAAATCAAAAATAATACAAGACCATGCAACAATAAAATTGATATTACCTCTGCAAGCAATGCGTCGAATTTTTTGCCTTTGTACCGTTTTTCCATGGGCATTGTGGTTTGGTGGAACCGTTCTCCTCGCTCATCGGATTCGGTAGAAAGTCCTTTAATAAAGTCGTCAGAATAAAAAAAAAGAAAATGCAGCTTTAACGTCATCGATATGCCGATTTTCTCAAAATAATACAGCATTTCTTACACCCATTCTCTTGCTTGCCCATGAATTACATTGGAATTGACTTACAGGTGAGCGCAAATCCCAATTACAAAGAAAACAAAAGAATTTTAGAAAGCCGCCCTCATCGATGATTCCTTGCAAAATATTGATGACCTTCAAATCACAGCAAATCTTCCATTTATTTTCGTAGAATTTGATTTTTTATTAGTTATTAGTTTTGGTCCATCTCTTTCCTGTTGGGGCTCATATTGGGTATCAAATCGATCTTGATTAGTAACACCACTTGCTGTAGTCATTTCTGTAAATTCTGTCCTACGATCTGGAGTTTGCGGCCTTGGGAATACAAAATTTTCAGGTGCAAGTACTGGAAGTGTGGCTGTTACAGTTGCTTTATAAATTTTGTTCTTCTCATCATGTCTATTTGGGTAATTAACGCATGCATAAGAACTGGTTGCATCTTGATCACCTGGGCGATTAATCCAGTTTACCGGCTTACAATATTTCATACTATGTTTGCCTTCATTCAACCATGCCATGAGATTATTATAACATTGGCGACACACTGCATTAGGTGTGTAATTTTCACCGGTCAAATCTATTTCGTCCAAAAATAACTTATATGCTCTTTTAAATTCACCTGTTAAAAGATTCTTTTCCTTTTGAAATCTTGTAGAATTATTTTTTCTGATTTGATGACCGCAAATGTAGCAAAAGAAATAAATATTTTTACACTGCATATTGAAATTGTCAGTTGCCAATGTTGTGTGCGAATTATGCTCTAGAACTTTCTCTATAACTTTCACCGCTGAGATCTTGTTGACGTTGCGCTGTGTAATGCCTCGATGTGGGAGTCGCGTCGCTTTTATATTGTGATCTGCGTTCCTTGATGCGTGCGCGGTCGGTGCGTGATCGCGTGAGCTGTTTACTGAAATCTTAGGTAAAATTTTGTAGTTGATTTCTTGATAAGTTTGGGTGCAATAATTTCTTCTTTTTAAATTTATCCAATTGCTATTTCATTTTGGATTGTCCTCGCTTATTAAAAAAATTGGTAGTAGGTACATATGTAGGTAATTTATTGTTGGTATAAACAATAGTTATTAAAAACTAATAACAAAGAAAAAAAAAAGTATGTACATAATTTAATTAAAGGTCGTTAACGATCATTATTGCGATTTGTGTATGATGTATTTTGTTGTTTAGGGTTTCCTGCAATTTTAAAGTTTGCCTACCTGTTTAGGTTGCAAGACTTTTCGCGGCTATCTCACATGCATATACACATATTTATATGCACAAGAGTTCTCTATTACACTAAAGACAGATACAATATATGTAATTAAGGCAATTCGATTAAACGTAACGAAAAGATAACTTCATAACTACATGTATGTACATACACACATTTTGGGGGAAATTTTTAACTTTTGCGGCTACTTAAGCGCTACCTAAACGGTGTTAAAAATCATTCCTAGGAAGTTTATATGTTCTTAAAAGTTGTTTATTGGGATGTTAGGTAAATTTTTGTAGTTTACTGTTTCCTTGAATTTTGAACGGTTTGCTACCTAGGGACCTGAACAGGGGAAAAAAGGTAAACAAAATTTGAATTTTTTAAAGTTTTTTGCGATTTTGGTTTAAAATTATTTTTTTTTTTAATTTTTTATGTTCATTACTTTTGTTCCTTTTAAAAAGGGCTACAACTTTGCCTCAAAGAGTAAATTAAAATTCCGAACGGTTTGCAAGATATGAGCCTGAGAAAATTATCACTTTTTGCAAAAATGGCAAAAAGGCCCCAAATCTTTGGGGGCCCATAACAAAAAAAGTGCATGACTTTGGGCAAAACTGGGAGACACGGGTCTTTTCTTTTTTGGTCTTCTTTCACGTAGTGATGTCCGAATATGGTTATTTTTCCATGACTTAAAAAATTACACACAGTGTAATCGATCACGACACTCGACTGAAAACTTGCGGGCAAAATCATGCACAACATGCAGTTTAATCATACCGAGTGTTTACCACATTTTCAACTATGCATGTTCGACACTCGATTTTAATATGAAGGCTTGATTTAATCATTTAGAGTTGATAATGAAATTTTGAACAATGCATGGTTGATACTCGATACAAATAAACATACTTTTTGCGTTGTTTGGTATGATTAAAATTGAAAAACGAAGTACAACATGCAATAATGCAAAAATATACTCGTATGATTTAGTTACATGTTGTGCATGATTTTTTGTGCAAAGTTGACACACAATCATTATTCTGATGTATTTAAAATGAATATAAATAAGGAGTGCTACGGCATATTTAAAACATGAAGAAGTTACTTGTTTTTTTGTGTGTTGAATAAGACTTACTTGTTTTTGAAACACCGGCTGCAGTACTCTGATATGAACACATATTATTTTTCTTCTTACTGAAGGTATGTATGGGTCTACCAAGATTTTGTTAATTAAATCAAAATTTTTCAAACAAATTTTCTTTTTAAATATTTTTAGCACACAAACGTTTCGTTCATATTATGAGAAATATCTAAACAACGAATGGATAAAAGTTTTTTTAACAAAGCTCTAAAAATTTTCAAAAAATTAAATATTAATCGGTTAAAAGTAATAGAAAAGACTATTGTAAACCGAGAAGAAGTGCAAAATCTTTTCAGCGAACATAAAATTTGATTGAATAAAGTATTTTGTAGTTGATAAAAATATAATTAAAACCTCAGCATGGCTGAGTGCAATAAGTGCAAACAATCAATTCGTGGTGAAACAGGCATTCAATGTATGGGTGTATGTAACAAAATATTTCATGCTACAAACAAGTGTTGTGGTATTGATCAATATTCATCAAAAATATTGGAAGGAAATAATTTTGTACGTTTTATATGTGATGATTGTATGCAGTATATTCATAATGTGGATATGGTATTAAGAGAAATCCAGGATGAAGTAGCTAAAAACAAACAATCATTGGTGGACTATAAACATGAATTTCAGAGTTCTTTAAAACAAAACGAAAGTGAAATAAAACAATTGTTGGAAGCTATTGAAAGAAGATATGAACAGAGAATGAAAAAAATGGAAAAGTTTCAAAAATCATCAGAAAATAGCATTGAAGAAATTAAAAATTTGTTTAAAAATGTAGATGAGTTTGAAAACAATAACAAAAAACTGTGTAAATCTTTAGAAGAAAAAAATGTAGTTATGTGCAATGAGATAAAAAAAGTAATTAAAGAAACAACAAAACAACAAACAAAGATGTCGTATGCTGAGTCGGTAAAAGCAAAAACAGTGCTACCAGATGCAACCAAACAAGTTCCCCTGATAATTAAGCCCAAAGAAAAACAAACGGTAGATAAAACAAAAGAAGAACTTAATAAAGTAGATCCAATTAATTTAAAAATTACTAGTGTAGAAAATAGAAGAAATGGAACGATTGTCATTCAAAGCGAGAACAGTGAAGAAAGGGATAAAATTAAAAATGCAATTGAAAATAAATTAACTAAAGGCTATGAAATAAAAGTTCCAAATCCCATAGAACTTAAATTAAAAATAACTGATATGACTTTTGATTACGAAAAAAATGAAATAATTGAAAAATTGAAAAAGCAAAATCCAAGTATATGTAACTCTAATTTAAAAATAATAGAAAAATATCAAGTCAAAAGAAATAATAAAACAATATATGGTGTAAAATTGACTGCAGATAATGAAGCCTATACAAAAATGATTGAAGCGGTAAGAGTTAATATAGGATGGGAGAGATGTAGAGTCTTTGATGGAACAGAAGTTAAACAGTGTCTTAAATGCAGAGGTTATAACCACATAGCAAAAGAATGTAAAAACCAAGAAATATGTCTTAGATGTAATGGTCAACATAAAACCAAAGATTGCAATAGCAAAGATCAGGTTATGAAATGTATTAATTGCATGAAAATGAATAGTAAATTGAATATGGATCTAGACGAGAACCATTATACAAATGATAGAGGATGTCCTGTGTACCAAAATAAATTAAATGTTAAAATGAGGAGAATTGGCCTAGCAGTATAGCAGCCAAGTCATATTAGATTCCTATATACAAATGTACAAGGATTAATTAATAATTATAACCAAGTTGAAATTATTGCATATAAAGAGAGCCCCGACTTATTTATTCTATCGGAGACACACGTTACAAATGAAGTAGAAGATAATGAAATAATATTAAATGGTTATGATAACATTAATTCTATATCTACATCATCAAGAACGGGCGGTGTTATAATATATTTTAAGAAAAACTGGAAAATTAGTAAACTAATGGAAAAAGTTGACGAAGTTAAATACTGGATACTAGTTTGTAGAGCCATATGTGATAATATTAATATGATAATTTGTGCAATATATAGATCCCCTAGTTATAGCGAGTCAGAATTTTGTGCAATATTTGATGATGTCTTGGAAGAAATCTGTGATAAAAATTGTGATATAGTAATAGCTGGTGATTTTAACATCGACTGGTCAAAAAGCTCATCATATAAAAGTAGAATTAAATGTTTAATACAAGATAATGGTCTTCGTCAAATTTTTTTTTTTTTTTTTTTTTTTTTTTTTTTTTTTTTTTTTTTTTTTAATTATTGAATCTTCGCTTTAGCGAACTAACAATAAGTTTTCAAATCTTAAGACTAAGGAAATAATATTAGTCCAGCCAGTGCCAAACTAAAATTTACGTTCTCATAATATAAATAGTTATCTTCATCTAAGCGCAATAGTATCCCTCCTTTTTAGACGGGAGTGTCCACTATGTTGCAAGATACTTCGAGCGAGCGGGTTTGGATGTGTTTCCAGCTTATTTAAATACTTGTCCACATATTTCAGGATTTCGCATTTAACTAGTGGAACTTTTAGATCCTTATGGATGTTGCTGTTTTTGACATACCACGGAGCACCAGTTATCATTCTTAGGATTTTATTTTGACGGCGTTGTATTTTTTCTATGTTAGAGGCGGAAGCAGTGCCCCATAATTGTATACCGTAGCACCAAATTGATTTTAAAATTGAGTTGTATAGTAGAAGTTTACAATCCAGATGAAGCACAGAGTTTCTACCCATAAGCCAGTGGATTTGTGCAGCTTTAAGTTTAATTTGCGTCAGCTTTGCATCTATATGAGGCTTCCATGTGAGGCGGCGATCCAGGTGAATACCAAGATATTTTGTCTCGGATCGTTGAGGCACCAAATGGTTGTTAATAGTGATTGGAGGGCACGTTTCTTTGCGTAAGGTAAAAGTTATGTGTATACATTTTTGTTCATTTATTTTTATTCCCCATAACCTTGCCCATTTCTCAACTTGGCTAACGTGTTGTTGCAGTTGACTCGAAGCCTCTTTAGGGTCTTTATCAATACTGAGAAAAGCAGTATCATCAGCAAATGTGGACGTGTGCGTAAAACAGTTGGTTGGCATATCTGCTGTGTAAAGCAAGTACAAAATTGGACCTAGTATACTCCCTTGAGGTACACCAGCCTCTATTGGTTGGGAACAACTTATTTGGTTTCCCTCTTTGATCATAAATTGTCTGCCGGTTAAGTATTTTTCTAGCAGGCTTGAAATATTAGCTGGTAGATAGAGTTTTAGTTTGACTAACAGGCCTTCGTGCCATACTTTATCGAATGCTTGAGAGACATCGATAAAAAGCGCGGAGCAGTACTTCTTTTCCTCAAAGGCTTTTCTTATAACCTGCACCAGTCTGTGAGTTTGTTCGATTGTGCTATGTTGACTTCTAAAACCAAATTGGTGATCTGGGATGCAGTTGTTATCATTAAGGATCGGACTCAGCTTGTTTTTAAGCAGCTTTTCGAATAGTTTCGCCAAAGTTGGTAACAAACTTATAGGCCTATAAGACTCCACCTTCGAAGGATCTTTACCAGGCTTGGGAATCATCTTTACTAAGGCAACTTTCCATATTGGCGGAAAGTGTTCAAGCCGAATTATGGCATTAAAAACAAAAAGAATAATTCTTTTACCTGTGAAGGGTAGCTCTAGAAGCATTTTGTTGCTTATTTTATCAACGCCAGGAGCTTTTTTGTCATTTAGGTTAGCGATTGCCTCTATAACATCTGAAAATTGGAAACGTATTTCTATAGGACGTCTAGCTACAACCGGCGGTAATTCTCTCACGTCAGTGCATGAATTGGGAGTGAAGACGTTCCTTAAATGGCTTGCGAACAGATCGCATTTTTCTTCGTCATTTCTAGCCCAGGATCCTCTCAGGTTACGCAGTGGTGGTTTTGCGATTACGGGTCTTTTAAGACGTCTGGCTGTTCGCCATAGAGAATAGTTTGTTTGAGGAGTCGCGTCTAGACCTTCAAGGTATTCCTTCATTGATGACATTCTATGTACTTCCAGCATGTTTTTTAATCGGTTTGTACATTCCTTCAGCTTATTTTTAAGTAGGGGCGATCTATACTTTTGCCATTCTCTTCGGGCTCTCCTTTTTTCAGATAGGAGCTTTTCAACATCGGTTGAGTAAATTTTGTTGTATCTGGCCTGACGGTAGGTAGAAGAAGCATTTTCAACGGCTTTTTTAATATTTTCATTGAGGCTACTAAGGCACTCATCGATTTCCTCGGAAGTTTTTAAGGATTGGTGTTCCGAACAGTGCGTGCTGATAAATTTTCTGAATTTTAACCAGTTTATTCTTTTTGACAGAAAAATATCACTAGTTGCAATTTGGTTAGGACTGCAAATAGTAAAAATTGTGGGTGAGTGATCAGAAGATAAATCCAAGGAGGGTTGAGCCTCAATAAGCTCAGGGGATATGCCTTTTGCTACGCCAAAATCTATTACGTCTGGTATTTTATTGTGGTCAGTTGGCCAATATGTTGGTTGCCCAGTTGAAATAACGTGAAGTCTCATTTCCGATACAGAACCATACAAGACACGACCTCTGGGACTTATTAGGCGGGAGCCCCAGTATGTGTGTTTAGCGTTGTAGTCCCCAGCAGCTATAAAGTGAGGACCTAAAGATTTGTAAAAACTGTTGTACTGATCCTTCGTTATGGAAAATCTGGGTGGACAATAAACTGACGAAATAACGAGATTATGGTAAAATTCATCGATGCAGACGTTTGTTGCTTGTATATAACTTTCGGAGAGACCACCCATCCATTGGTGTTTGATTCTTGATTTAATTAATATAGCTGAACCACCACATGACCTATCTCTGGGATCTTTTGAATCATAAAAAGTATAGCCACTTATTTTGAAAGTGCTTCTAGATGTCTTATGAGTTTCGGAAATCAACATGACATCGATTTTTTGGTGTGTTAAAAAGTATTCGAGCTCATTTTTGTGTTGGCGGATGCCGTTTGCGTTCCAGAAACAAACCCTGAGGCAGTTCATGGTCTTTTAAGTATGGCCTGCAGGAGAGCAGACTGCATTTTCTGCATCTCCTGCATCATGCTAGCCATTTGCGCCATTACCTGCGTAAATTGTTTGACCATATTGTCAATTACGGCTTCCAGGCGGCTAAAATTGGGACCAGTTGGTTCACTTGTTGGCACTTGTTGTTGTGTTGTAGGCTCGGTAGACTTACGTGCATTAGGCTGGTTAGACTTTAATGCAGCGGCGTAAGAAACTTGATTTGTAGTTGGTTGTGCTAACGGAGGCATATTTGTAGTTGGTATATCTAAAGGCTGGGGAGGGGCAGGAACTATTTTCGGCTTAGTTGAGCGCATAACCGAATTAAAAACAGGGCAACCTCTATAGTTGGCAGTGTGGTTTCCCCCGCAGTTGCTGCATTTCTTCATCCTAGGATCATCTTTTGGCTTGTCGCACTTGGTCGTATCGTGCAGATCCCCACACACAACACAAACAGTAGGCAGCTTACAATAAGCTTTAGTGTGGCCATACTCCTGGCAGTTTAAGCACTGTACGGGCCCAGATCGCTTATGTGGCACTTCCACAGTAACTCGTCGGTGCATAATATATTTTAAATCATAGATGGGGTGAGTTTCACTTTTTTTCAATTTGATATCACCAGGCTGAAGCTCCACTCTGAATAATGGTTGGGGGTGTTTTTCCCTGTTTCTCATATTGGATACCCTCCTGACCATAAACCCTTTGCTTAATAAACTGGTCTTGACCTCTTCTGGGTCAACATTAGAATCAATGCCTTTAATGACTACCTGAAGGCCTTTTGCGGTCTTGAGTTGGTAGGTATAGAAGTTTTTGTTAACTTTTTCGAGCTCCGAAACCGTAGCGCGGTAGGCGTTTTCATGGTTCACTTGAATTTTTGTCTCAAATATGTTACCGCGTTTAACGTTTGAAACATAAAAGTTATTTTCCCCAATCAAACCGACTAAAAACTTTACGAGATCATTTGAGTTTTTTTCCCTCAAATAAATGGGAGGTGGCTTAAAGGACTTTCTTTCACTAACGGGGGCCTCATTATCCTCTTGTAAAATTGCAAAACGATTTTGCGATGAGGTTGGCCTTTCATCGTCTTTTAAAATTTTTGCAGGTTGAGATGCTTCTGCCGATTTAGGGCTTCTTCCCCTTTTAAGAACTGTCACATAGCGGTCCATCCCTACCTGGATCTTAGGTGCCGGTGCAGAAATTAAGCTTGATGCGGCTGTAGCAGCTGCAGGTTCAATTCCAGAATTTGATAATGGTGACCGCGACAAAGATGGTACCTCAGAATTTTTTTTATAATTATTAAATAAAGATTGGGCTAAATTAGTCCCTTGTTCACTACATTTATCTAAATTAGGCGCACTTGAACTAAGATTGCTTGTAATTGTTTTTGGTCTCGCATTTAAATAATTTCTATTAAATTCAGGGTCTCTTATGTTCTCATTGCTAACACTGCTTAACACAATGTAAGCATTTCGGCTATCAGGCCCACTGTCACTACGATTACTGTTACTCATTAACAGTTCGCTTTTTTTTTTATTTAGTTTGTTGTTATTGTTTTTCTTTTCTCACTTTTTTGTGTATATATGTATGCATATTAATAATTTCGTTTGCTACCTATTACTAATATCACCTATTAACAATATTACACTCGCGTACACACGTCCGTACACTACGAGATTAAGAATGCAAAAATGTCAAATGGTAAATGAATACACAAGAGTAACAGAATTTTCAAGTACAATAATAGATTATGTTATAACCAATAATAATAACATAACAGTAAAAAACAATACAAACAATAAAATATCAGATCACGAAATGATTGATATTTTGATTAATGTGGAAAATAGATTACAGGAAACTAACAAGCAAGTGCAAGTATTTAGATACAATAGATATACTTTTAATGAAGAATTAGGAAGCGTTTTGAACTATAATGAAAATATGGAAATTAATGAAAATGTCATAATATTTGATAATTGTTTTAAGGAAATTATTAAGAAAAACACAAAAATAAAAGTCGTCAACAATAATAACAATGTGAATAAGTGGTTTAATGAAGAATTGAGGTTATTAAAAGAAGAAAAAATAATAAAATACCAAATAGCAAAATTACAAAATACAACAGATGCTTGGACAGAATATAAGACAATAAGAAATCAGTATAAAGTAAAAATCGAAAATGAGAAAAATAGATACGTTAATGATAAAATAAACAACGCTAAAAATCAAAAGCAAATGTGGAGAGAGATAAAGGATCTAGTACTTAAGAAGAAAGATAATGTAATAAAATCTGTGATACACAACCAAATAGAATATAGTGATAAAAGCGAAATATCTAGTCAATTTAATAATTATTTCGTGGACAGTATTAAAATAATAAGAGACTCAATCGAAAATGTGCAATATACAAACCAAATAATGTGCAGTATTGAAACTAATTTTAAATTCCGTGCAATAAATATACTAGAACTTAAGAACATTGTTAAAAAATTAAAAAATAAAGTCGACTATGAAAAAATCTCAAATAAAATTATACTTGACAACTGGAATATAACAGGAGAAATACTTTTGAAAATTATAAATAAATCCTTGGAGACTGGTATTTTTCCCGAAAGCTGGAAAGAAACTGTGATAACACCTGTAGAAAAAGTGGTAAATACTAGGAAAATTGAAGAGTATAGGCCAATTAATACACTAAAAACATTTGAGAAAATACTAGAAAAAGTGGTTAAGGAACAACTAGAAGAATATATTGAAAAAAATAAAATATTGTCAAAATATCAATCAGGATTTCGAAAAAAACACTCATGTGAAACAACGGTTAATTATGTAATTAGCAAATGGAAAAATATTGAAAAACACAAAAAAATAATGGCAATATTTCTTGACTTTAAAAGGGCTTTTGAGACTATAAACCGGGAAATTATGCTAAAAAAACTTTCTATGTATGGAATACGGGGCACAGAATTAAAATGGTTCGAGTCGTACCTGAAAAATAGAAAACAATTTACAAAAGTGAATGATAATCTATCAACTAAGATAGAAAATGATTTTGGTGTACCACAAGGTTCAATTTTGGGTGCTCTTCTTTTTATATTATACATAAATGATATGCCAAATATATTAGAAAAGTGTGAAATGGTGTTATATGCAGACGATACATTGGTATTTGCAGAAGGAGATGATGATGATAGTTGTCAAGAAAAAATGAGCCACGATATAAACAAAATAACTATTTGGTTAAAAATGAACAAACTAAAGCTTAACGAAAATAAAACTAAAATAATTGAAATAAATATGAATTCAGAAAAAACATTTATGATAAACAACGAAGAAATCGAAAAAGTTGAAAACATTAAGTACCTAGGTTTTATAATAGATAAAGACTTAAAATTTAAAAACCACATAGACTATGTTTGTAAAAAAATTGGTAAAAAAATTGGACTTTTTAGAAGAATAAGAAGAAAAATATCAAAAACAACCGCAATAAACATATACAACACAATAATTAAACTTCATTTTGAATATGGGTCCACAATAATCTTTACTTGCTGTAACAAATCCCAACTTGAAAGGATGCAGAAACTTCAAAATAAAGCAATGAGAATAATACTAAACTGTAACAGATATACGCACATAATTGACATGCTACAAAGCCTTAAATGGATGAATATAGAGAAAAGACTTAAATTTAATACGTTGATCTTTATTAAAAAGATGAAAGAAGGAGATTCGCCTGAATATCTAAAGGAACAGATAAACTTTGTTAGAGATGTTCAACCATATCAGCTGAGGAATGCAGATGATTTTCGTATCCAACGGGCTGCAACAACTCAAATGCAAAGATGTCTTTTTTACAAAGGGTTACAACTATTTAATACTTTACCAATGAACATGAAAACTGAGATAGATAGTAAATTATTTAGAAAAAAATGTGTAAATTTTATACGATTTAGTGAAATTTTGTAGAACTTTTTTTATATTTTGTAATGACAAAGTTATTTAGTACTTTTAAAGTATTTTTATACTGTAAATAAAAAAAAAAAAAAAAAAAAAAAAAAAGAAAATGTTTAACAACGCATTAAAAATTTAGCTTTATTTTTTGGCTTTAATTTTTTATTTTAGCTTTTTTAGCTGTTTTTTAAACGTGATTTAGCTTTAACTTTACTTGAAAATCTGGTCACACTGGTAATAGGTGATATTAGTAATAATTGGCAAACGAATTTATTATATACATACACACACATACATAATAGTTAGAAAAGAAAAAAAACAACAAACTAAATAAAGAAAAAAAGCGAACGGTTAATGAGTAACAGTAATCGTCGCGACAGTGGGCCAAATAGCCGAAATGCTTACATGGTGTTAAGCTCAAGTGTTAGCAATGAAAACATCAGAGACCCTGAATATAATCAAAAACTATTTGAGTGCAAAACGAAAAATAATTAAAGATAATTTAAGTGCAAGTGCGCCTAATTTAAATAAATGTACTGAACAAGAGACAATCTTAGCTTAATCTCTTTATAAAAATTATAAAAAAAATATCGAGGTACCATACTCATCATTTGCTAAAGGCGGTTCCAGCCCACTTTCTTCAGAAGCTCCAAAGGTTCGGGTAGACATGGACCGCTATATTACAGTTCTTAAAAGGGGTAGAAGCCCGAAATCTGCAGACGTTACCAAACCAGCAAAAATTCCAAAAGATGAGGAGAAGCCAACCTCATCGCAGAATCGTTTCACCATACTGCAAGAGGAGAACGATACCCCTATTGCCGAGAAGAGTAAATTTAAGCCTCCTCCAATATATTTGAGAGAAAGAAACTCCAACGATCTTATTAAGTTTTTAGTTGGATTAATAGGTGAAAATAGATTTTATGTGTAAATCACGAAAACGCTTACCGCACCACGGTTTCGGAGCTCGAAAAAAATTAAGAAAAACTTCTACACTTACCAACTTAAAAACACAAAAGGCCTTCAGGTAGTAATAAAAGTTATTGACTCTAACGTTGACCCGGAAGAGATTAAAGCTGGTTTGTGCAGCAAAGGCTTCAAAGCCAAATCCGTATCGAATATTAGAAACAGAGAAAGGCATCCCCAGCCATTATTCCGGGTGGAGCTTGAGCCTGATAATTTAAAATTAAAGAAAGGCGAAACCCACCCTGTTTATGATCTTAAATATATTTTGCATCGTAGAGTTGTTGTTGAAGCGCCACATAAGAGATCTGGACCCGTACAGTGCTTGAACTGCCAAGAGTATGGTCACACCAAAACTTATTGTAAGTTGCCTTCTGTTTGCGTTGTGTGTGGGGACCTGCATGCTACGACCAAATGCGACAAACCAAAAAATGATCCTAGGATGAAGAAGTGCAGCAATTGCGGTGGAAACCACACTGTCAACTATAGAGGTTGCCCGGTTTTTGTTCTAGTTAGGCGCTCATCTAAGCCGAAAATAGCTTCTGCCCCTCCTCAACAGTCAAATATACCAAGTTTAACTATGCCCCCATTAGCACAGACAACAACATTAAAGTCTAATCAGCCCAACACAAGTAAACCTAATTAGCCCAACACAAGTAAGCTTAATCAGCCAATAGCTCCACAAGAAGTGCCAACAAATAAACCAAACGGTCCCCATTTTAGCCGCCTGGAAGCAATAATTGACAATATGGTTAAACAATTTACGCAAATCATGGCGCAAATGGCTGGCATGATGCAAGAAATGCAAAAAATGCAGTCTGCTCTTCTGCAGGCCATGCTTAATAGGCCATGAACTGCCTCAGGGTTTGTTTCTGGAACGCAAACGGCATCCGCCAGCACAAAAACGAACTTGAATATTTTTTAACACACCAAAACATTGATGTTATGTTGATTTCCGAGACTCATATGCCATCTAGAAGCACTTTCAAAATAAGTGGCTATTCTTTTTACGATTCGAAAGATCCCAGAGATAGATCACGTGGTGGCTCAGCTATAATAATCGAATCGAGAATCAAACACCAATGGATTGGTGGCATCTCCGAATGCTATATACAAGCAACAAACGTCTGCGTTGTAATGTATGTATTTTCGCGAAGTCAGGTTGCTAAGTATTTTAGAATGCTGCGCTTAGCCGCAGCACGTTTTAATTCTTCGAAGCACTGTTAAGTGCTAAGGTAGAATAGTGAGAAAGCTTCTTTGTTGGATTCAAGAAAGATTCTATTTTTATTTAATAATTCTTACCACTATTTATACTAAAAATTTATACATAATTTTGCTTACACTATATTTATAATTTGTTGTTATTAAAAATCAAAAAACTCCAATTCAACAAATTCAATTTTGAGTAATTTGATTCCTTCCAATTTCATGACGATACAATGTGTGTATGTCTGTGCAATTGATAGTCTACGTTCTTGAGTGTGAGAAAAATAAAATGTCAAGTTTGCACTTTTATTTTGGAGGAATCAATTGTTATTTTTAATTAAGTTGGAATTAGGTGACCAACTGTTAATGAGTGTGTTCAACACACTACACCTCCGTCCTCAAGATTGAATTTATGATTGAAATGAAATGAATTAAATCTAAAAATATAATAAATGAATTAATTCTATCTAAATGCCATATTACATTTAGCCATATTTAAATTTGAGATAGCTAGTATAAATCATATTTTAATTGCTGTAATAACACAAGTTTACAAATTCCGGTCAACTTTTGGAGCTGAGCCGATGAGAACAAATCTGAACGTTACTTGAGGCGCTGAATTCGAATCCGGGTTCCGTTTTTCCAGATTGGTTTTAGTTTTCGAGATATTGCATAATTACCGTTATTTGCGTTTTTTAAAAAGATGATGTTACTTATATGCAAATATCTTCAAAAGTATTCGTCGGCTTATGCAATTGTTATTTTTTATTGAAAGATAATAAAATTGCTAAAACAACCATGGGTCGTTTGTGAAGATTAGTCAAGAAATGATTGTGTTACAGTGGACACAATTTCAAAATTCATGAAACATTTTATGATATTTTGAAATTTTGCTCTTTTCAACTAATTTTTTTTACACCAGACAATTAAAAATTTTGCTATTTTATTACATAAGACATTAGTTTATTTCAATACGCACATTTTGCGCTAAACAAGACCCAGATTGGTGCAAAAATGACAAAGCTACAGAAGATTTAGTAAATTAACCCACTTTTTGCTTCCAAATGATTGGAAGTGATTTTTGTTTTAGTGTGAAGACAGTTCCACTCCTGCAACCGTGACGCGAGCAATTCTGCTTCTTGTTTCGATAAATCTATATCACGAATCAAGTCATAAACATACTTTGCGATATTATGTGTGTTTCTTCCATGCTAAAATCTTCGGTCGGTGACGAACAGTTCGTCGGTGACAAACTGAAAGTTCACCTAGCATTTGCACTCACACCTGGGCAAATTGGCAAAGGGTCATTGTTCGTACGGGGAAGTAGCTTTGACACTGATGACACTTTAGCATATTTATACTTTGATAGTTTTTTTGCATTAAAACCAATCACACTCATCAAGCAAAAATAACAATCATCTACATGATTTTTTGGCTGTCTCCATACTATTGGCATTAAAACTAAAAAGTATGCTTCTTGACTAAGTGACCAGTTGTACAGTTTTGTGCTTCACGCTTTACAAAATAATTTCGGTGCCCACGGCTTGTGAGTGTTTTCACACAGATACTAAAATAATAAGAATATGCATCTCTCAGCGCTTTTGATATATTTCTTCCACTTTTTCCGATAATATAACATCCCCAAACATAACAAAAACTCTTAGAATCAACTTTGCCCTTTTTTCTTTCCATTTTCACATGTTTTGGAACAAAAAATAACTTTAAGTTTACAATTGAATTGGCGTTTCCACCGATGCCAACAGCTGATTGCCGTTATTACAGTGCATTGCAGCCAAGATGCAAGAGCCCGAAAACTAGAACCAATCTTGAAAAACAAAAACCGGATTCGAATTCAGCGCCTCAAGTAACGTTCAGATTTGTTCTCATCGGCTCAGCTCCAAAAGTTGACCGGAATTTGTAAACTTGTGTTATCGGAAAAAGTGGAAGAAATATATCAAAAGCGCTGAGAGATGCATATTCTTATTATTTTAGTATCTGTGTGAAAACACTCACAAGCCGTGGGCACCGAAATTGTTTTGTAAAGCGTGAAGCACAAAACTGTACAACTGGTCACTTAGTCAAGAAGCATACTTTTTAGTTTTAATGCCAATAGTATGGAGACAGCCAAAAAATCATGTAGATGATTGTTATTTTTGCTTGATGAGTGTGATTGGTTTTAATGCAAAAAAACTATCAAAGTATAAATATGCTAAAGTGTCATCAGTGTCAAAGCTACTTCCCCGTACGAACAATGACCCTTTGCCAATTTGCCCAGGTGTGAGTGCAAATGCTAGGTGAACTTTCAGTTTGTCACCGACGAACTGTTCGTCACCGACCGAAGATTTTAGCATGGAAGAAACACACATAATATCGCAAAGTATGTTTATGACTTGATTCGTGATATAGATTTATCGAAACAAGAAGCAGAATTGCTCGCGTCACGGTTGCAGGAGTGGAACTGTCTTCACACTAAAACAAAAATCACTTCCAATCATTTGGAAGCAAAAAGTGGGTTAATTTACTAAATCTTCTGTAGCTTTGTCATTTTTGCACCAATCTGGGTCTTGTTTAGCGCAAAATGTGCGTATTGAAATAAACTAATGTCTTATGTAATAAAATAGCAAAATTTTTAATTGTCTGGTGTAAAAAAAATTAGTTGAAAAGAGCAAAATTTCAAAATATCATAAAATGTTTCATGAATTTTGAAATTGTGTCCACTGTAACACAATCATTTCTTGACTAATCTTCACAAACGACCCATGGTTGTTTTAGCAATTTTATTATCTTTCAATAAAAAATAACAATTGCATAAGCCGACGAATACTTTTGAAGATATTTGCATATAAGTAACATCATCTTTTTAAAAAACGCAAATAACGGTAATTATGCAATATCTCGAAAACTAAAACCAATCTGGAAAAACGGAACCCGGATTCGAATTCAGCGCTCCAAATAACTTTAGGAATAACTTGTAGTTGCTCAGCTCCAAAACCGTGTATACTTGTGTAATTATTATAAATTGTCTTTTATTTGCTTACATTAATTCTTAGGTCTATACAATTTAAGGATATTATTATGGTAAATTTTTTCCAAGTTATCAACCTTTAGTAATGAATTTTCTCCTAATCTTTTTGTTATTCTATATGGTCCCTTGTATGGGCTCTGGTTCTTTTTTCGAGATTCTAATTTTATCAATACCAAATCTCCTATATTAAAATTACTAATGTTCGTATATTTGTCGTAATTTTCTTTTGATTTTCGTTTAGATATGTCTATTAATTTCTTAGCATTCTCTAATGATGTTTTTAATCTAATTTTTATTTCATTTGCGTAATTTTCCATATCATAACATTTACTTGTGTTCTGTATTTTGTCCGTTGGTAATGCTGCTAGTTTACCGTAAATTAACTCGTAAGGTGAATAGTTAGTGTCTATATGTGGTGTCGTGTTATATGCAAATGTATAGTATGGTACCCATTTGTCCCATTCATGATCATCAACAAAATTTAATAAATATTAATTTAATACACGATGGTTTCGTTCTATAGAACCTATTGACTGATGGTGATAGGGTGCTGAAAATTTTTGGTTCAAATTTAACAAATTACAAACTTCCTTTAATAACTCGTTATTAAATTCAGTACCTCTATCAGATTTTAAATTTTTAAAACATCCGTACCTTAGAATAAATTGTTCAACTAATGTTTTAGCAATATTTTTAGCGTCTTTTGTCTCAATTGGATGTGCTATTACGTATTTTGTTAATTCACATTGCATTGTAAGTATGTATCTGTAACCATTAGATATTCTTAAAGGTCCTACAGTGTCTATTTGTATTGTCTCAAAACTAGTGTTAGGACTTTCTGTTATGATCATTTTTTCTTTAATGTGCTTTGTTTGTTTATTTCTTAGACATTTATCGCACTTGTTAGTATAATCTCTAACCATCTTTCTCATATTTTTCCATATGTAACGTTGTTTTAATTTTAGGACAGTTTTTCTTATACCAAAATGTCCTGATATTGGTGAATTGTGGAATTCTTCTATAATTTTCTTTTGCGTTCTTTTATCCGTAATGTGTTGCAAAGGTTTATATAATATAATATTCAATTTAAAGTTTCTATATTTGTTTGATTTCAATAATTTCTGGTATACCTCTTTATAAATTTTGTTCAAATATCTATATGATATGAGCTCAAAAATATTATCTTCGCATGATAAAGCGAGATTTTTTATATTTTGCTTATGCATATAAATCATTAACTTCTCTAGTGACAAAACGTATTTTGCTAGATCTTCATTAACGTTCATTACAAAGCTATTATTTTCAGTTTCTATGGTGCCATCCTTGGGTCCATTTTTCGTATTTCTTATACCGGTTTTTATAATATTAAATTTTAATTCACGTATATTCTTTATATCTTGTAGAGATGTACATTCCCACATATGATTTTTATGTTGGCCTTGGGATATGTCACTCATATTATTCACTTCCACCTTCTCAGTATTTTCCTTTGCTTTCATTCCACGTGTTGTTACTAAAATTTTTGATGGTTTACTTTTGTCTTCTTCTACAGGTATCATACTTTTCAACATCTCAGAATCTAATTTTATCCTCGACAGAGCGTCTGCGTTCGTAATTATCTTTCCCCTTTTATAAACAATTTCAAAATCATAGTCCGATAGATCTATTCGTATCCTAGTCAACTTAGATGAAGGATTTTTATGTGAAAAAAGTGAAACAAGTGGTCTGTGATCCGTTACCACAACAAATTTTCTTCCATACAAGTATGGTCTGAAGAATTGTATACCCCAGTGGATCGCGAGTAGTTCTTTCTCAGTGACTGGTTTATTTAAATCATGCTTTCCTAAGGTTTTGCTTGCATAAGAGATCGGCAAATCTTCTCCAATTTTCCCCTGTGATAAAACAGCTCCTAATGCATAATTCGATGCGTCGGTAGTCAATATAAAGGGTTGTTCAAAATCTGGATATCTTAGTATTGGTGCGCTAATTAATTTCGTCTTTAATAGGTCAAAAGCTTGTTGACAATCTTCAGTCCATTCAAATTCTTTTCGTTTTTTAGTCTGGTCGTTTAGACATTTTGTGATTTCAGCAAAATCTTTTATGAAACGTCTATAATAGTTACAAAATGCTACAAACCTTTTAACCTCATCCTTGTCTTTTGGAACTGGATATTGTTCTATTACCTTGTGTTTTGAAGGATCTGTTCGTATGCCGTTTTCCGTTATTTGGTGTCCTAAATAAATTACTTCGGATTTCAAAAAAACACATTTTGATGCATTTAATTTTAAGTTATATTTTGACAAACGTTCGAATACTTTCATTAAGTTTTCATTATGATGTTTTAAACTGCATCCAAATACAATAATATCGTCTACGTATAAAAATGCTTTGGAGTCTAAGCCACTTAATGCTATTGTTAGCATCCTTTGAAAACTTTTGGAAGAAATCTTCAAACCAAATGGTAATCGTTTAAACTGATAATGACCATCCCTAGTTGAAAATGCCGTTAGATGTCTCGAATTTTCATCTAAATTTATTTGATAAAATGAGCTAGTCATGTCTAGAGTTGAAAAATATTTTGCTCTTCCTAAACGGTCTAATACATCCTCTAGTCTTGTTAATGGAAATTTATCATTTACTATCTTTTTGTTGAGTTGTCGGAAATCTACGACTAGTCTCCATTTTTTTTCACTATCGCTCTTTTTCGGTACTACCAATAATGGTGAATTATATGCACTAGTTGATGGTTCAATGATGTCTTCATCCAATAATTGTTGCACTTGATCATTAATTTCATCATATTGTGTATGTGGTAATCTATAATTCTTTATATAAACTGGTGTATTGTCTGAGGTTTTTAAATTTTGTGTATAAAAATTATTAGAAGTTAATGTCTCTCCCTTCAAATGAAAGATGTCTTCATAGTCCTTGAAAATCTGTATCAATTCTGTTCTTGCCTTTTCATCCTTAACGTCAATTTTTAAGGTGTCTATTAATTTGCTGAACCTGTCTTCGCTGAAATTTGTTTCTCTAAGTCTATGTGTATTTTGTATTATTGTGTAGTTTCGTAGAGGTTCTATTTCAAAATTAATGTTTTCTAAAATTATGTCGTTGTCTGTTGTATTTGACATGGTGATTTCCCTTTCCTGGTACTATTGTATTACTTACAAATATACCTGGTTTAATTTCTTTATTAAGAATTATGCTGTCCTCACATATATCCAAATTAATAGGATGAATACTTTCAGATCGTTTTTCTACCTTTATGCAATAATTTTTATTTATCCATGATTTCATAGGTACAGTAATCTCTTCATTCTCTAAAGTGAGATTAAGCGTAAAAGTTTCATAGTCAATTTTGCATAAGAATCTTGAAAAGAAATCCCTTCCTAAAATTCCGTCCGTTGGTATTGGAAATTCTTCGTCAACGATATGAAATTTATATTGTTCGGTGAAATCGTTTATGGTGAAACTTAATTCTGATGTTCCTATCGATTTAATTTTTTCTGTAGTGATACCTGTAAAGCTAATTGATCTTTCTTTGTCGATATGTATGGAATCTTCGTTCAATTTATTGATTTTACACAAAGAGATGTCTGCTCCAGTGTCTATTAAAAATGTAAGTTTTAAATTTTTGCCTAAGTTTAATTTAATGAAATTTGTAATGTTATTCGATATTTGGAAAACATTATTTAATCGTATTATTGGTCCTCCGGATAGTGAGTTTGTACAGTTCCTTGATCCACCTCCGGGTCTTCGTAGTTTTCCTGTACGTAGTGCACATTTCTATTTTGAAAATTTCTATTCCTATTATTTCCGTTGCGATTATCATTGTTACTATTATATCTAACACCATTTCGGTTATTATTATAACTATTACCAGCATGGTTGTTGCTATAGTTTGTTGGTCTATTATTTCTAGTATTAGTATTATTACAAAAATTGTTATTGTTATTATTATTTGACCCATTGTTGTTGTAATTTGTTCTATTATTGCTGTAATTATTTCTGTTGTTGTTAGGACCAAAATTATTTCTTCTGTTATTGTTATTAAAAAATTTGTTATTTCTATTGTTCAAATTTCTTTGGTTATTTCCCTGATTTCATTATTAGAGAAATACAAAACTTGTTCCGTGTTAGTAGTGAATTCTTTTTCCAGCTCTAAGGCTAATTGTAATGCCTCATCTAGATTTTTAGGTCTTGATGCAAATACTGTAGGTTTAAGTTCTCCTTTTAAACCGTTCTTAAATACGTTCAGGGAGTAATCATTGTTGATTTGTTTTACCGTTGCAGCCTGAATTTCACTGCAATTTTCTATGTTCTTAATCTGCAATTCATTCAATTCAGTTACCAGTTCTAGTATTTTCTCATGATAAGTATTCACAGTCATTGTCTTCTGGGTAAATGTGCTTAACAATGTTTGGATCTGAGAAACAGTCTTTTTGGACCTATATCTACTGGTCAAAGATTCTTTCAGTTCTTGAAATGTTCTCGGTTCAGATACTCCTATTGCAGTGCGTACTAGGTTTGTTAGTTTAACATTATAAACAAAAGATATAAGTATTGCTTTATTTGTATTATCTAAGGTTTTGTCTATTAGTTCTACTATTGTTAGGAACGATTGTAATTCTTTATAATTTCCTTTAAATTCAGGAATAATTTTTATAGCGGTCTCTAAATTAAAAGTTGCCATATCTTATAAATTTTGTTGTTGATTATTGGGTGTTATTAGGGCTTGTTCGAAAAGAGTTTTCGCTCTATTGTAGTATTTCTCAAATTTTTCTGTTTTTATTTCTGTGTCTTCTGTTTTTAACGTTTCATCTAAAGAGTTATAAAATTCTGTTTTTAACAAATCTATTTCTTCTAATTTACTTATCAATGTTGCCTCCTGATATCCCCTTGATCCTGATTTCTTAAAATTGATTAATATTTTTTCTAACCTATTTATTACTGAGTCCATTTATATTTGATAAAAAAAAAATTTTTTGTTTTGGTTATTTATATTTATACTTGTACAACAGCTTTCTTCTGTACATAATTCTTAAAGTATTTGTTTAATTTGAAAATTAAAAATATTACTACACCTAGACATAATATGAAAAAGGCATCTATTTTTATTGTCGTTCCAAAGTCCATACTTCGTTCTGGGCTATTGTTGTTTATGTTGATGACCTCTTCTGCTTTTGATTTCTGGTTTCCCATTTGAGGTATAGCTTTCTCTATTAGTCCTTTAAAGTTAATTAAATTGCGTATGTTTTAAGCTTAAGTCTTATATTTTATATGTTTGGTATATATAATGAGTGTTTGTTAAAGCTTCTTAGGTTAATGTTCCAACCAGTATTTTTAAAAAAATTTCATCTATCTCCGCGAGCGACATCAAAAAAAAGTTAAAGTATTTAAAAAAAAAAATTTTTTCTCTTCCCTTTCTGGTAGAGTTCTAAATGTCTGTCAGAAATCTAAATTGGCAGGATCGTGATCTGCAGGATCGCCATGTAATGTATGTATTTTCGCGAAGTCAGGTTGCTAAGTATTTTAGAATGCTGCGCTTAGCCGCAGCACGTTTTAATTCTTCGAAGCACTGTTAAGTGCTAAGGTAGAATAGTGAGAAAGCTTCTTTGTTGGATTCAAGAAAGATTCTATTTTTATTTAATAATTCTTACCACTATTTATACTAAAAATTTATACATAATTTTGCTTACACTATATTTATAATTTGTTGTTATTAAAAATCAAAAAACTCCAATTCAACAAAATCAATTTTGAGTAATTTGATTCCTTCCAATTTCATGACGATACAATGTGTGTATGTCTGTGCAATTGATAGTCTACGTTCTTGAGTGTGAGAAAAATAAAATGTCAAGTTTGCACTTTTATTTTGGAGGAATCAATTGTTATTTTTAATTAAGTTGGAATGAGGTGACCAACTGTTAATGAGTGTGTTCAACACACTACAGCGTTGATGAGTTTTTCAATGGCCTAGTTATTTTGTCAGTTTATTGTCCACCCAGATTCTCTGTAACGAAGGATCAGTACAACAGTTTTTTAAATTCTTAGATCCCCGTTTCATAGCCGCCGGGGACTATAACGCAAAGCACACCTACTGGGGCTCCCGCCTAATTAGTACCAGAGGTCGTATCTTGTATGACTCCTTGTCTGAAATGGGACTTTGTGTTATTTCTATTGGACAACCAACCTATTGGCCAACTGACTACAATAAAATTTCAGACGTTATAGATTTTGGCGTGGCAAAAGGTATATTCCCGGAACTTTTTGAAGCTAAAGCCTCCTTGGATTTATCTTCTGACCACTCATCTACTATAATCACTTTGCAGTCCTCACCAAATTGCAACTAGTAATTTTTTCTTATCCAAAAGAATAAATTGGTTAAAATATAAAAAGTATATCAGCACTCACTGCTCGGAAGACCACCAGCTAAAAACTCCCGAAGACATCGATAATTGTCTAAGCAGCCTTAATCAGAATATTGAAAAAGCCGTTGAACATGCTTCATTTAACTACCGTCAGCCCAAATACAACAGAATTTTTACAGCCGATGTGCAACAGCTTTTATCTGAAAAAAGAAGAGCCCGAAGAGAGTGGCAAAAGCACAGATCACCCCAACTTAAAGCTAAGCTAAAAGAATGTACGAACCATTTAAAAAATTTGCTGGAGGTGTGCAGAATGGCATCTCTTAAAGAACACCTCGAAGGCCTAGACTCGACTCCTCAGACAAATTATTCACTATGGCGATCAGCTAAATATCTTAAAAGACCCGTTATCGCAAAACCACCCCTAAGAAATCTAAAGGGATCCTGGGCAAGAACTGATGAAGAAAAGTGCGATATGCTCGCAATACAGTTAAGGAATGTGTTTACTCCAAGTACATGCACTGAAGTGAGTAAACTACCGCCGGTTGTTGTTAGATGTCCTTTGGAAATACGTTTCCAACTTTTAGATGTGGTTAAGGCTATTAATAATCTAAATGCTAAAAAAGCGCCTGGTTTTGACGGAATAAGCAACAAAATGCTTTTGGAGCTGCCTTGCGTAGCAAAAAGAATAACTCTTTATTTTTAACGCCAAATTACGGCTCGAACATTTCCCGTCAGTATACAAAACCAACAACCATATGGAATTTTTACATTGTAAATCCGTTTGTTAAAAACTGTTATGCGATTGCTTACAACAAAAATATAAAATATATAAGATAATATATGTTTATAACTTATTTCAAAATATATGCCTTAACATTTCTTAACTTTTGCTTCATACAGAATTAAATATTAATGTATTTTAATAAAACGTATATCATTGAAATGTAGTAGTAATATAAGTTAGGTTAGGTAGAACAGGCAGCCGTTGAAGGAAAGGATACAACTCACTTGGGTCCGCTTAAATCGGTCCCTTTGTATTACCTGGAGAGGCAAATAGAATAGGTTGAGATGGAAGGAAAGAAGAGTTTTAGAGATAAGAAAGAAAAAACCGAAGAATGAAACAGACTTACCAGGGTCTCTAATGGGAATTGAACCCACAACCCCCAGACTATATATGAATATATGAATTTTTTTAAAAGCGTACAAAGTTTATTTAGTCAAATAGTTCATTGGAATATATTATAAATAAAACAAAAATTCAAAAAAATTACAAAAATATGGCGTTTCAGGTAAAAGCTGTTACGGAAGCTATGTATTTTCGTGCATGGGTTATGTTTAGGTTAATTTCCTTCAGTGCAGTACCATGTGATCAGTGTGACCAGATTTTTAAGTAAAGTTAAAGCTAAATCACGTTTAAAAAACAGCTAACAAGAGCTAAAAACAAAAGCTTAAAGCCAAAAAATAAAGCTAAATTTTTTAATCCGTTTTTTAAAAAATTTCTTCGTTATTTAGATATTTCTTATAATATGAACGAAACGTTTGTGTGCTAAAAATATTTAAAAAGAAAATTTGTTTTAAAAATTTAGATTTTATTTACAAAAACTTGGTAGACCCATACCTTAAGTAAGAAGAAAAAAATATGTGTTCATCTAAATATGTACATTGCATATACAAGAGCTTTTTAAAAAAGTTTTTAGAAGCAGGTGTTAATTTGCTGCCTGTTTTGGTAAAAAAAACTAATTTGTAAGATATATATTTAAAAAAAAAAAACAAAAATTGAAAATTTGTATTTGTTTTAAATATAAATACTCACACACAATTCATTAATTTTTTTACAAAAAGGCGTAAAATTTAGTAATTTATTTACAAACTTTTTTAATGATACAAACACATGAAAACAATAAAAAATTGAAACTATAAGATCAAATTTACACGATGCAATTTTTTTAATATTCCTTCAATGAATTTTTTGTTTGCTGACAAAACGATCATAAATAGACTACTTTTCTACACAGTTCGTTAAAAATCGAAAATTTTCATTCAAGTTACATAAGTTCGTACGTATATCATGAAAAATGTCTTCATGCAAGAAAGCATTTTTAAAAGTACTTTTATTTTGTACAAGTGTGCCTCAATAAGTATTTAAAACCAATGACTGTAAAAATCAAAAAATAAAAAATATTATTTTTTTAAACCTATCTATAAAAATAATAATTATCGTTATTAACCGTTTTTATTTAAATTAAAAAAATGAATGTCTTGCAAAAAAACAAAATTTACAAAGAACATGATTTTCAACAAATATAGTTTAATAATTCAAAATGTTGAGCTTTACTTGACCCTACGATGTTTCTGCTTCTTTCTTGATAAATTATTTCGGTCCTGTTTGATTTGATTTTTTGACAAAAATACACTTTAAAATTCTTATTAAATAAAAAAATATTAATATAATAATTATATATTAAAAGATTTTATAATTTAACCAAAAAACGAAAAAAATGTTTGTATCGCGTTTGGATTTTTTTCTCTAAAATTGCCGCACTTAAAAGTATTTGTTTTGGAAAACAAATTCTAATGTTTTTTTTTGTAGTACAATATCTTCCTTATATATTTGTTTTATTAAAATTTTGTGCTGTTTCACGTTTTTTGAATGTAGCTAGAAGTAAATTATTAAACAAAACAATGGTTCGGAAACTGTAATGTTGTAAATTCGAAGAAAATTTGAAGCTTGATACCTTTCAGTATAATTGAGATATATACCAAAAGAGGCGGCATGAAATAAGTCCCCACGAAATAAGTCCACAAAAACAAAATGAAATGAGACCCCAAAATTATGTTTAGGAAACAATAACAATACTTTTTGGGAATTTATTTATTTTTTTAAGGACTTATTTAATTTTGTTTTTGAGGACTTATTTCAAATGAAATTATTCCCCAATTTCGATAATAAAATAATCCCTCAAAAATAATTTGGGGACTTTATTTCACTTTCAAATAATTGAAAAATTGTAAAGAGTGCAAACTATGTCCCGTTATATTCACAACATACATTGATTGATCCAGGGTACACGTATATCAGGTGCAGTGTGGCCATATTAGCTTTTTTGGAGCTAAATATAGCTTTATTTTTCTTCATTTAGCCCGAAATATTTACATTTAGCCGTTAGCTTTTTTTTAACTTTTTTCGAATTTAGCTTTTTTAATAGTTTTTGGAGCTAGATAAAAGGTTAAAATTTTGTCGTATTATATTTTTTAGTGGCGGCATGAAATAAGTCCCCAAAAACAAAATGAAATAAGGCCCTAAATTTTGGGGTCTAATTTCACATGAAATAAGTCCCCAATTTTCAAAATGAAATAAGTTTCGAATAAAATGAAATAACCAGGGACCGTAACAGTTACGACTTTTTTCAAAAAAGTCAAAATATAGTAGTTATTTTTTTGACTTTTATTTTTTTGGTCAAAAATAAAGTTAAAATTTGACTTTTATTTTTTAAGACAAAAATTAAAGTTAAAATTTGTTTTTTATTTTGTAAGTCAAAAATTAAAGTTAAAATGGAAATATAAGAAAAATAAGATCGATGACAATCAGTGTTGTTGTTTTGGTCATTTCTTACCAAAATTGGTTACATGGAAATTAAATGTAATTTGTATTTTCAGAGCAAAATATGCAAAACACCAACTCCTTAACTTTCTAGCCAATAAACGTTTTTGTGTACATATGTACTCTATTATAATTTTTTTTCTTTTTGTTTTAATACAAACACAACATGTACTTATAATTCTAAAAATAAAAACTGTGTTTATATTTAATTAAAATTTTTTTTAACTTTTTTAACATCTGCTTTCAATAGAAACAAAAGTCAAATTTTAACTTTTATTTCTGCCTTAAAAAATAAAAGTTAAATTTTGTCTTTAATTTTTGACTTAAAAAATAAAAGTAAAATTTTAACTTTAATTTTTGACTTAAAAAAAAGTTAAATTTTAACTTTAATTTTTGACTTAAAAAATAAAAGTCAAATTTTAACTTTTATTTTTGACTTAAAAAATAAAAGTTAAATTTTAACTTTTATTTTTGACAAAAAAAAAAAAAATATCGGTCAAAAAATAATTATTATAAAGTGACTTTTTGATAAAAGTCAAAAAAATTAAAGTCTTTTAAGTTTATTATTTCTTAGCATAACAGCATCAATATGCTGTATTCAAATATCTGATAGACAAATTATATCCACCTGACTTTTTGATTTTAAATTTTAAAAATAACTGTTATTTTCGGTCCCTGGAAATACGATCCCCAAAAAAAAAATGTTATAACACACCAATATTCAGGAACTTATTTCATATGTCATAAATCCCCAATCTGTGAAATGTAATAACTCCCGAATAAGTCTTTACAAAAATTTAACAGATTAACTTAGTTTTATTTGGAATAAATGTAAAATTTTAGCAAAAACTTGCATAGATTCATCAACGATTTTGCGGCAACAAGGGCAGTTGTATATTTGATGACCCTTCGAAATTGCATATGCCATTAATTTAACGTTACACTCATTACATGTTTTTAGATGTTTGTATGGTAGAATGACAATATTTGAAGCTTTGTCCTTACAAATCACATACAAGTTTTTATTGTATAAAATCGGTAACTCAAACATATCATCTGCCGAATCACCTTCAGAAGACTCCTCTTTAAATATATTATCTTCAGGCACCATATTAATAGAAATTTCGTTTTCCCTGTAAACCATTCTTGAAAGGAACTCAGACACAGTTAACTTTCCCCCTTCCAAAAAAAGTTACGATTCTTCAATTTCTCAGCTGATTAAGTAAGGCCACCTGATCAGTGTGACCAGATTTTTAAGTAAAGTTAAAGCTAAATCACGTTTAAAAAACAGCTAACAAGAGCTAAAAACAAAAGCTTAAAGCCAAAAAATAACATCTTGAGTCACTGCGCAGATCTTTTAGTGTTCTTTTAAGAGCTTCCATTGCGCGTTTGTGTGCCATTGTGCATTCGTCCCAGATAATGACATTACACGTTACTAAAACTTTGGACATGGCGGAGTTTTTCGTAATGTTACATGTCGGTTGCTCTATATTTTGAAGGTTTAATGACAATTTTAACGCTGAGTGACCTGTGCGGCACCCTTCTTACAATGTGGCCGCTATTCCAGATGAAGCTACCGCTACAGCAATGTTGGATCTCGTACAAACAGTGGCTAAAATCAATGACATGACGAAAGACTTCCTTCTGTTGGAGGTTTAAAAGGGAAACATTGGTTTGAACTAATTGGTTCAAGTCATATCGATCGTATTCACGTTCACGCTCCAATTCTCGATTTAGTAGCTCATTCATTTAATGTTCTGGTGCTGGCAGTCCTAACCTGACTAACAAACTGCCGCAAATAAGGTAACACATGTCTTCAATTAAGAGCAAGGCCCGGTTATGCATTTTTTTTTCTCCATATTATTATTATTGAATCTTCGCTAATGCGAACTAACAATAAGTATTCAAATCTTAAAAATATGCAATTGATTATAGTCCAGTCAGTACCGGACCAAAATTTAAGTTTTCATAATTAGGTAAATAAGGTTATGCATCTTCGCATTGACTTCAAGATTTGGATTTCTCGAGCTGACACGATACTGATGTAAAATGTCTTCTGACACATTGTCCTTGTATTTGTTCCACAGGTCACTTGGACTTGACGGGAAGCATATCAATAACAAATAATGACAATAGCAAATAATGTTCGAATATGCCTCAGCGATTGTCGTATTCCAATGAGTATCGTTTTCAAGAAAATTGAGTTCTTGATATGCAGCACAAAATTTTGGGCAGACTATACCATTAACAGTACGAAATACTGCAAATGATGTTGGACCACGAACATTCACCAGCAACAACTGCAAATAAAAGCATTCATCATTCTTCGGATGAACTGAATAAATACGACCAAAAGCATCACTTAAACGCATATCCGAATGCCCAGTACCATAGTGCCTTTCTCCTTTCTTTCGACGTTAAACTTTTTTTGAAGAAGCGTTTCAAATGTAATACCGTGGCATCTCCGAGTAAAGTAAAGTTTGTGCAAACGGATCGCTTTGACAAACAGCAAAGAAACTTGTCAATGTTGTCGCTGGAGGTATTTCAGCACGTTGAACAATATTTGCCGCAGTGAAATATACTCGTTGGTCATTCTCTAGATGCACTGTTAAATGTGCAGCAGTGGGATGACATTCGCGAATAGTGAATGAGAATATACGCCAAACCGCCTGATTGCAGTTCGCATATTGCTCAACTTAATAACGCGTAATTTCATCGTTGCCATTGGAGGTTTGGATGCTTAAAACAGCCATATCACTGCCTCTCGTGACATATTTGCAGATGTACTTTATCGACTTCACTGAGTTAGAATATTCAACATTGCAATGTGTCTTAAATGATTTGGAAAGAAGTGGCGAATATGGCACAGTCCAACTGTTGTCAATCACAAAATCGTTTCCTCTTTTTTTTTTCTTTGTAATAGTTTGATCGTTGCCATTGGGCGATCAACGCCGATACATTCGATAACCGTCATTGCCAGTAATACTTTCCGCCGTCAATTTTCGTGGATAATGTTTGGAACACTTGCGATCGACCATGCACGGAGATTGGGGGTTGATGGTGCCACACGGTTCAAGAATCATATATGTAATTACAACATCATGTAGTTCTTGATCTGTTTCGGGATTAGGAATCTCGGCACTTTTAATATCATCTATCTGTAGTGCGATTCAGTAACTTATTTTTACGATATTCGTATCGTTAAAATAAGTTTACAATAAATATAACAATTTTGCGATTCAGTAAAGTTTTTAACGATATTCACTTCCGTTAAAGTCAGCTGTTATTGTTAAGTAAACAGCAAAACTTTTTAGCAATTTTTACAATCGTTATACTTGATAATTTAACGGCAATAATTTTTGTGTTGTTAGTTGTATCGACAAAAGGTTATTTTGTGTATTATATATTATTTTTACTATATTTATGATTTTCACTTTCTTAAAATTTATTTTACAACTAATAAAATACAAACAAAAATCAACTTGTCCACTATCGTAAAAAACGTCTTAGTGAATCACTTAACCGTAGCAGCAAACAATAATTTCTGTCGATAAATATGACGATTGTCGAATCATTAAAAGTTACTGAATCGCACTACTGGTCTGGTTGAACTTCTCGACAAACCAAATAAGAATGTGTGCATGCGGCAAGCCTCGTTTTTGCCATTTTATTGAAAACATCCAGCATCGAGTATCTCCGAACACGTATTGCCTAACAATATATATAATCAGAAAACAAATTTTTTGCCTAAACACACAAAATTCGCATGATATTATCCTTAATAGCATGTCAATACCGTTATAAACATGTTTTGTTTGTTTCTTTGATAGTTACTGAAAATTACTAATAAAGCGTGAATAGAAAAGCTGAGCCTATCGCATCTTTCATGATGGGAAGCTATTACCAAGAAAAATTTCACAAACAGTACAGTTTATAATGGCTTCATTATTTTGTAGCCCTATCCGCCACTTGTAAATATATATTTTTTTATTTTTTTTAATGTTTGTTGTGCTTACAAAACAATGTATAGAAAAAAATTGCGTTAATGACTTGCTAAATGACAGACGGATTCATCATTGCATAGCCTAAGTGCTTAGGGCAAGACTTGAAATATGTATTGGGTAATTTTGTAGCTTCTGAACTCAAAAAAGATAGAATTACAATTAAATATACGCTCGACAGGTTTCAAAGTTATGAATGCATTTTTCGTACTTTTTTTGAAATATTAGACCATTTGAGGCGAGACAGGGTAAAATCCATCTTTTGAAACTGCTTATATCCATTTTGTACCTTCGGAACCGAAAAAGATAAAAAGGGGCTCAAATTATATTTTTAAATTGCGTTCGACAGGTCTCGAAAAAATGTGAATATAAAATTTTAAAAATTTTGATCCTAAGGGGTAAAAAGGGATAAACATTTTATTGGTAATTTTTAAGTTATTTCTGTTACCTTTAAACTAATAATTTAAATTGTGTTCAACTGGTTTAAGAAATATATGAACACGTTTTTTTGAAGTTTTTTTTACAGTTATTGAGACTTATATAAATAAGTATTTTTGTTGTATGGGAGGTGCCATGCCCATTATTCCCTTTTCTTCTAAGCAAACTCACCTCAGTTATGTATATTAGCAAACATTAACATCCATAGACAATTTTAAGACTCTGGCTATAACAATTATTGAAGTACATGTAGAAAAATCCAATGGTATGGGAGGTGCCACACCAAAAAGTTTGGAGACATTAGCTGTCACAGTTAATGAGATACACATATGGATAAATATTTCCATGCTATTAGAGGTTTCACACCCATAATTCACTTCCTACCTATACTCATCTTAGTTATTCATATTAGCATAATAAATATCCATACTAAATTTGGAGACTTTAGCTATTACAGCTATTGAGATATGTATACACAAAAAACTATTTTCGTTGTATGGGAGGTGCCACGCCTATTTAATTTTTCCCGCCCATACAAAGCTCAATTATGCATATTAATACTACAAACATCCGTACGAAGTTTGGAAACTTTAGCTATTACAGTTATTGAGATATATACAAAAAACTATTTTCGCTGTATGGGAGGTGCCACGCCTATTTCTTCCCGCCCATACAAAGCTCAATTATGCATATTAGCACTATAAACATTCGAACAAAGTTTGGAGACTTTAGCCATTACAGTTATTGAGATATATACAAAAACTATTTTCGTTGTGTGGAAGGTGCCACGCCTATTTATTTCTTCCCGGCCATACAAAGCTCAATTATGCATATCAGCACTGTAAACATCAGTACAAAGTTTGGAGACTTCAGCTATTACAGTTATTGAGATGTATACAAAAAACTATTTTCGTTGTATGGGAGGTGCCACGCCTATTAAATTCTTCCCGCCCATACAAAGCTCAATTGTGCATATTAGCACTATAAACATCCGTACAAAGTTTGGAGATGACCGCCTAAGTAGATCAAAAACAGGACAACCTCTATAGTTGGCAGTGTGGTTTCCGCCGCAATTACTGCACTTCTTCAACCTTCTTTTGGTGTGTCGCACATGGTTGTTACATGCAGATTCCCACACACAACAAAAACAGAAGACAACTTACAATAAAATGAATGCCAATGTTGCCACCTAAAATTCAGATTTTCAATAAACCATAGAAATTGCCGTCGCCAAGTAGATTAGTGGTGAATATATTGTATAATTTGAACTAGAGTTAAATTTTGGTGTACGTTGTATGTAGATCAAAATGTCACATTTTCAAAAAATTTAGAGAAATCGAACAGCTGACACTTCCGCTTCTTTTTTGTTTATTCTTATTATTTATTTATTTTTAAGGTTTTGCCTCATCCATCTTCATTTAGTTGATAGGAAAGCTGGCATGCTTTTTTAGTGCATTAATTTTGTTCCGCTTATGTTGTATTTATAATTTTACTAATTGATTAGTCCTCAAAAAGTATTAACACTGCAGGCCACCTTCCACCGGGCCCTGTGGTTTATGTATCTTTCTTCGATAATTTTTGTAAAATATCTTTAGGATTTTTTTATTTTCCATATTTTTCAATTTTCTTAGCCAAGCTTTCTTTCTTGTCAATACTTTTGGTACCAAAATGGTGTTAAAATTTTTCTATTCGATTCGAACACAATTTAATTTATGCTTTTATATCTATTGGTTCATTAGTTGCAAAAAGAACCTTTAAAAGTACCAATTTATAATTTTTATAATTTTTTTTGGGTCCAAAAATATCTTTAGGATTTTTTTATTTTCCATATTTTTCAATTTTCTTAGTCAAGCTTTCTTTCTTGTCAATACTTTTGGTACCAAAATGGTGTTAAAATTTTTCTATTCGATTCGAACACAATTTAATTTATGCTTTTATATCTATTGGTTCATTAGTTGCAAAAAGAACCTTTAAAAGTACCAAATTATAATTTTTATCATTTTTTTTACTTTTTAGGGTCCAAAATTTTATAAAAGTACTGAAACTTTTTCATATTTTTTTCGAGATTTTTTAAGCGAAATTTTAATTACGATTTCATGTTCATTGGTTCGAAAGTTAACAAATGGACCCAAGCAAAATCAAAATATATTGCTTACCTTGCCCCAAAGGATCCAAAAATTCAAAAAAGTTTCGAAACTATTGGCTTTTTCGAGACAGTTTGAATTTGGTTTCTATCTTTGGTATAAAAATTACAAAAAGTACATAAAAAAGACCAATATATAATATTTGACTTGTTTAGGCTTTGTTTACCTCTTTAGCGTCAAAATTTAAAATAAAACGTGCTAATTTGCCCCTGTTTACCTATTTAGGGCAAAATTTAAAAAAAAAGTACCAACAACATTTTCATAACATATTGAGCAGTATCAAAGTAAAATTTTTTTTATTATCCCTTAGGGTTTAAAATTTTGGAAATGTGTCAGACGCTGTGCCGCATACAATATATACTTTTTAAATTTTGTTTCTATCGTGTAAAGTTAAGGAGATATCATCTCTCTGGTTATTTCCTTTTTGGTAAATTTTTGCCTCCTTTGGGTCAAAATTTCCGAAAATCTCGTCTAAGTAGATCTATACATCGTGCGAGGTACCCGCAGTCAAAATTTCAAGTATCTAGCCTTACGCGTTTGGGCCTTGCGTTAATTCAGGCATTAACGTCGTTTCTTTATATATAAGAAGATAAATGATTGTAAACTAATGTTATACATAATACGATTTCACAAACAAGCTGTAAAATTAGTTTGATCGTATTCACATTGAATTTTTATTTTATTCCTAAAAAAAACATATTCTTTTTCTCTTGGTTCGAAGTCAATATTATCTTTGCTTTCAGTTTTTACTTTAGAATCCAAAATTTCAAAAAAGCAGTAAAAACTTTTTTATATTTTTTTGAGGCCTGTCGAACGAAATTAGATATGTATATGTTTCTACGTTTATTGGCTCAAAAGTTACGAAATGGGCCCAAGCAGTATAGAAATATATTACTTACCCTGTCTTGCCCATTAAGGCCCACAATTTTAAAACAGTATCAAAAACATATACATATATATATATATATATAAATATGTATTAATTTTGTTGCTATCTTTTTGTTTTTACAAAAAGTTCCAATATATAATAGTTGCCTTTTTTAGCCCGTGTTTACCTCCTTAGGGTTAAAATTTAAAACAAAAGTAACCAAAAACATTTTTATAACATACTCAGCAGTATCAAAGTATAGTTTTCCTTAATGTACCCCCTTAGTCCCCATTCGCACTTTGCAAGAAAATAAAACTGCTTATTTTCTTTTTCTTCTTTGAACTCTCATTGGCGTTCGCACGGTGCAAGTCTTATTGGTTAATTTGTTTTGATTTTTTCATGAATATACACACACACTACTGTGTTATTTTACATTTTCTTTTGTCCATCAAATTTAAGCAACTGAATTGCAAGTACAAGCCAGTCAATTTTCCCTCACCCCGTTGTCTAAAACCTAATCAGCTTAGCTTATTTTCTTGCATAGTGCGAATGGGGACTTAAGGCTCCGCATACAATACTTTTACCATTTTGTTTCTATGATGTAAAGTCTAGGAGATATCATCTTTTGAGTTATTCCATGTATGGTAAATTGTTGCCTCCTTCGGGTTCAAATTTTTAAAAATTTCGTCTAAGCAAGCGCAGCTGGGCTAAAAATCAACACAACCAAAACCAAATCCATGCGCCTAAATAGCACACACCCGGAAAACTTCAAGCTAAATAGCCAGCAAATCGACGATGTTCAGAGTTTCTATTGCCTAGGTAGCTACATATCTAATAACGGTGGCAGCCAGCAAGACATCGAATGCAGGCTCTCTAGAGCGAAACAGGCTTTCGGTACCCTAAACAAAATCTGGCGATCGTCTAACATTTCGCTGCACACAAAACTCCGCCTCTTTAACACTAATGTAAAATCAACTCTTCTGTATGGCAGCGAAAGCTGGTACGTCTCCGCCGTCAATGCTCAACGTCTTTAAGCCTTTACCAACCAGTGCCTTCGACGTATTCTTCGAGTGTTCTGGCCAAACACTATCTCTAACACTGACCTGTGGTTCAGAACCAGCCAACCCCCCATTGCTGAGGAGATTCTCTGCCGAAAATATAGATGGCTAGGCCACACCTTGCGAAAATCGGAAAATGATCTTACGCGGAAAATTCTAGAATACAACCCGCAAGGAAGCCGAAGGCCTGGGCGACCGCGAAATACCTGGAGAAGACAAGTCGAGTTTGAGCTTGGAAGATACGGAAAGGGTTGGAACGAAATCAAACAATTAGCACTAGACCAAACTCAATGAAATTTATTTGTTACAGCCCTATGTTCCTTCTAGGAATTTAATGAATTAAATATATCTTTTCAGTTATTCCATGTATGGTAAATTGTTGCCTCCTTCGGGTTCAAATTTTTAAAAATCCCGTCTAAGTGGATCTAAACATCATGAGAGGTACTCGCAGTCCAAATTTCAAGTATCAGGCCTTACGCGTTTGGGCTCTGCGGTGATGAATGAAACGGTTAGTCAGTCATTAACATTATATATACATACATAACTATATATACATATGTATGTATTTATAAGTAGAGAAATGGTTGTAAACTTATGTTGCACATAATAAGATTTTAAACAAGATGTAAAATTATTTTGATCACACTGAATTTCCATTTTGTCCCTATGAAACATATTCTTTTTCTCTTAATTCAAAATCAATACTATTTTTGCTTCCAGTTTTTTTTTTGCCAAAATTTGAAAAAAAGAGTAAAAGATTTTTCATAGTTTTTCGACACCTGTCAACCGAAATTAGATTTATGTTTCTATGTTTATTGACTCGAAAGTTACAAAATGGACCCAAGCAGAATCAAAATATATTTCTTATCCTGTCTTGCCCTATAGGGAACACAATTTTTTAAAAAAGGCCTGCCAAACGCAGCCTAAATTTTATTTCTATCTTTTTTTGGTTTTAAAATATCAAAAAGTACATATAAATAAAGTACCAGTGTATAATATTTTCTTTCTTTAGCCCTTGTTTACCTCCTTTGGGTCAAAATTTAAAATAAAAAGTACCCAAAATATTTTTTTACATTTTGAGCAAAATCAAATTATAGTTTTCCTTTTTTTATCCCTTAGGGTTAAAATTTCGAAAAAGTGTCAGGCATGGTTCCACTTTTTTTTTGTCATATTTTTATTATTGAATCTTCGCTTAAGTAAACTAAAAAAAAGTATTTAAGTGTTTAATATTAGTCCAGTCAGTGCCAGGCTAAAATTTAAGTTCTCACAAAAAAATTATTCAATTTAAAAGGTTTCATCTAGACGGGTGTGCCCACTTTGTTGCAAGATGCTTCAAGCGAGCGGGTTTAGATGTGTTTCCAGCTTATTTAAATACTTGTCCAGATTTCTTGTTAAGATTTCAGATTTTACTAGTGGAACTTCTAGATCCTTGTGGATGTTGCTGTTTTTAATATACCAAGGAGTACCAGTTATCATTTTTAGAATTTTGTTTTGACGACGTTGTATATTTTCTATGTTAGAGGCGTAAGCAGTACCCCATAATTGTATACCGTAGCACTAAATTGGTTTTAATATCGAGTTTTAGAGTAGAAGTTTACAAACCAGACGTAGCACAGAGTTTCTACCAATTATCCAGTGGACTTGAGCAGCTTAAAGTTTCATTTGAGTCAGCTTCGCATCTAAACGAGGCTTCCATGTGAGGCGGCGATTTAGGTGAATACTAAGATATTTTGTCTCGGTTCGTTGAGGCACCATCTGGTTGTTAATAGTGATTGGGAAGCACGTTTCTTTGCGTAAAGTTAAAGTTACGTGGGTACATTTTTGTTCATTTATTTTAATTCCCCATAACTTTGCTAATTTCTCTACTTGGGTTACGTGTTGTTTTAGTTGGTTCGAAGCCTCTTTAGGGTATTTATGAATACTAAGGAAAGCAGTACAATCAGCAGATGTCGACGTGTGTGTAAAATTATTGGTTGGCATATCTGCTGTGTAAAGCAAGTACAGAACTGGACCTAGTATGCTCCCTTGAGGTACACCAACCCCTTTTGGTTGAGAAGAACTTACTTGGTTTCCGTCTTTGATCATAAATTGTCGGACGGTTATGTATTTTTCTAAAAGCTTGAAAATATTAGCTGGAATGTTGAACTTAAGTTTGTTCAACAAGCCTTCATGCCATACTTTGTCGAAAGCTTGTGAGACAGCGAAGCAGTACTTCTTTTTTTCAAAGGCTTTTCTTATAACCTGTACAAACCTGTGAGTTTTTCGATGGTACTATTCTGACTTCTAAAGCCGAATTGATAATTTAGAATGCAGTTGTTGTCATTCAAGATCGAATTCAGCTTAATTTTAAGCAATTTATCGAACAATTTTGACATTGTGGGTAACAAAATTAAAGGCCTTTAAGACTCTACCTTCGAAGGATCTTTGCCAGGCTTAGGAAGCATCTTTACTAAGGCAACTTTCCATATTGGTGGGAAGTGTTAAAGCGTATTATGGCGTTAAAACTAAAAAGAATTATTTTTTATTGCTGTGAAAGGTAGCTCTAAAAGCATTTTGTTGCTTATTTTATCAACGCCAGGATCTTCTTTGTCATTTAGGTTAGCGATAGCCTCTGCAACATCTAGAAATCGGAAACTTATCTCTATAGAACGTCTAGCAACAATAGGCGGTAATTCCCCCCACGTCAGTGCATGTATTGGGAGTGAACACGTTCCTTAAGTAGCTTGCGAGTAGATCTGACTTTTCTTCGTCATTTCTAGCCCAAGATCCTCTCAGATTACGCAGGGGTGGTTTTTCGATAATGGGTCTTTTAAGACACCTGACTGATCGCCATAGGGGAAAATTTGTCTGAGGAGTCACGTCTAGACCTTCCAGGTACTCTTTCAGTGAGGTCATTCTGTGAACCTCCAGCAAGATTTTTAGTTGGTTTGTACATCTTTAAGTTGGGGCGATCTACGTTTTTTCCATTCCCTGCCGGCTCTTCTTTTTTTTTTAAATAAAAGTTTTCCCACATCGTCAGAAAAAATGTTGCTGTACTTGGGATGTTCAACGGCTTTTTTAATGTTTTCATTTAGGACGCTCAGACAATCAGCTATGTCTCCGGGACTTTTTAGCGGTTGGTTCTCCGAACAGTGGGTACTAATATATTTTTCATACATTAACCAATTTACTTTTTTAGATAAGAAAAAAATCACTAGTTGCTATTTGTTGAGGACTGCAAATAGTGATTATTGTGGGTGAGAAGATAAATCCAAGGAGGCCTGAGCCTCAATAACCTTCGGGGATATACCTTTTGCTACGCCAAAATCGATTACGTCTGGTTTTTTATTGTGGTCCGTTGGCCAGTAGGTTAATTGTCCACTTAAAATACCGTAAGGCCCCATTTCAGACACGGCATCATACAAGACACGACCTCTGGGACTAATTTGACGGGAGCGCCAGTACGTGTGCTTAACGTTATAGTCACCAGAAGCTATGAAGCGGGGACCTAAAGATTTGTAAAAACTGTTGTACTGGTCCCTCGTTATGGAGAATCTAGACGGGCAATTAACTGACGAAATAACAAGGTTATGGAAGAATTCGTCAATGCATACGGTTGTTGCTTGGATATAAGATTCGGATAGGCCATCCAACCGTTGGTGCTTAATTCTTGATTTGATTAATGTAGCAGAGCCACCACAGGATCTATCCCTGGGATCATTTCAATCATAAAAATTATATCCACTTATTCTAAAGGTGCTCCTAGATGTCATATGAGTCTTGGAAATCAACATTTTTTTTTTTTTTTTTCATATATTTATTATTGAATCTTCGCCTGTGGCGAACTAACAATAAGTGTTCAAATCTTAAAACAAGGTAGTTAATATAAGTCCAGCCAGTGCCAGACTAAAATTTAAGTTCTCATATTAATTATCAAGCTTCATATAAGCGCAATAGTATCCCTCCTTTTCAGGCGGGTGTGCCCACTATGTTGCAGGATGTTTCGGGCGAGCGGATTTGGGTGAGGAGTCGCGTCTAGACCTTTGAGGTACTCTTTAAGTGAAGCTATTTTGTGAACCTCCAGCAAGCTTTTTAATTTGTTAGTACATTCTTTCAGCTTAGTTTTAAGTTGGGGCGATCTATGTTTTTGCCATTCCCTGCGGGCTCTTCTTTTTTCAGTTACCAGCTTTTCCACATCTTCAGAGAAAATTTTGTTGTACCTAGCCTGGCGGTAGGTAGAAGACGCATGTTCAACGGCTTTGTTAATGTTTTCATTTAGGACGCTCAAACAATCATCTATGTCTCCGGGAGTTTTTAGCGGTTGGTTCTCCGCGCAGTGGGTACTAATATATTTTTTATATTTCAACCAATTAATTTTTTTAGATAAGAAAAACTCACTATCTGCTATTTGGTGAGGACTGCAGATAGTGATTATTGTGGGTGAGTGGTCAGAAGATAAATCCAAGGAGGCTTGAGCCTCAATGAGCTCCGAGGATATACATTTTGCTACGCCAAAATCATATACGTCTGGAATTTTATTGTGGTCTGTTGGCCAGTAGGTTGGTTGTCCAGTTGAAATAACATTGAGTCCCATTTCAGACGCGGCATCATACAAGACACGACCTCTGGGACTAATTAGGCGGGAGCCCCAGTATGTGTGCTTAGCGTTATAGTCTCCAGCAGCCATGAAGCGGGGACCTAATGATTTGTAGAAACTGTTGTACTGATCCTTCGTTATGGAGAATCTGGGTGGACAGTAAACTGATGAAATAACAAGGTTATGGAAAAATTCATCAATGCAGACGTTCGTAGCTTGGATATAACATTCCGAGAGGCCACCCAACCATTGGTGTTTAATTCTTGATTTGATTAGAATAGCCGAGCCACCACATGATCTATCCCTAGGATCCTTTGAATCGTAAAAAGAATAACCACTAATTTTAAAAGTGCTTCTAGATGTCATATGAATCTCAGAAATACACATAACATCGATTTTTTGATTCATCAAGAAATATTCGAGCTCGTTTTTGTGTTGGCGGATGCCGTTTGCGTTCCAGAAACAAACCCTGAGGCAGTTCATGGTCTTTTAAGCATAGCCTGCAGAAAAGCAGACTGCATTTTTTGCATTTCTTGCATCATTTGCGCCATAATCTGCGTAAATTGTGTGACCATATTGTCAATTACGGCTTCCAGGCGGCTAAAATTAGGCCCGGTTTGTTCGCTAGTTGGCACTTCTTGTTGTGTTGTAGGCTGGGTAGACTTACGTGAATTAGGCTGGGTAGACTTTAATGCGGCGGCGTAAGAAACTTGATTTGTAGTTGGTTGTGCCAATGTAGGCATATTTGTAGTTGGTATATTTAAAGGCTGGGGAGGGGCAGGAACTATTTTCGGCTTCGTTGAGCGCTTAACTGAATTAAAAACAGGACAACCTCTATAGTTGGCAGTGTGGTTTTCCCCGCAGTTGCTGCATTTCTTCATCCTAGGATCATCATTTGGCTTGTCGCACTTGGTCGTATCGTGCAGATCCCCACAGACAGAAGGCAACTTACAATAAGCTTTAGTGTGGCCATATTCCTGGCAGTTCAAGCACTGTACAGGCCCAGATCGCTTGTGTGGCACTTCCACAGTAACTCGTCGGTGCATAATATATCTCAAATTATAAATGGGGTGAGTTTCACTCTTTTTCAATTGAAAAAAGAATCATTTTTTTTTATTTTTAACGCGATTATTCGGCTTGAACATTTTCCGCCTATATGGAAAGTTGCCTTAGTAAAGATGATTCCTAAGCCTGGCAAAGATCCCTCGAAGGTAGAATCTTATAGGCTCATAAGTTCGTTACCCTCAATGTCAAAATTGTTCGTAAAACTGTTAAAAAACAAGCAGAATTCGATCCTGAATGAAAACAACTGCATTCCAGATCACCAATTTGGCTTTAGAAGTCAACATAGCATAATCGAACAAACTCACAGGTTAGTACAGATTATAAGAACAGCCTTTGAGGAAAAGAAGTACTGCTCCGGGCTTTTTATCGATGTCTCACAAGCTTTCGACAAAGTATGGCATGAAGGCCTTTTAAACAAACTAAAGCTCAACCTTCCAGCTAATATTTTCAACCTATTAGAAAAATACATAACCGGATGACAATGTATGATTAAAGAGGGAAACCAAATAAGAGGCTGGGGTACCTCAAGGAAGTATACTAGGTCCAATTTTGTACTTGCTTTACACGGCTGATATGCCAACCAAATAGTTTTACACACACGTCGACATTTGCTGACGACACTGCTTTTCTTAGTATTCACAAAGACCCTAAAGAGGCTTCAAACCCAAGTTAAGGAATGGGCAAAGATATGGGGAATAAAGATAAATAAACAAAAATTCACTCACGTAACTTTTACTTTACGCAAAGAAACGTGCCCTCCAATCACTATCAACAACCATAATGTGCCTCAACGATCTGAGACAAAACATCTTGGTATTCACCTAGATTGCCGCCTTATATGGAAGCCTCATATAGATGCGAAGCTGACGCAAATGAAACTAAAAGTTGCTCAAATCCACTGGCTAATTGGTAGAAACTTTGTGCTACGTCTTGATTCTAAGCTTCTACTCTACAACTCGATTTTGAAACCAATTTGGTGCTACGGTATACAATTATGGGGTACTGCTTCCGCCTCTAACATCGAAAAATTCCAACGCCGTCAAAACAAAATTCTAAGAATGATAACTGGTGCTCCTTGGTATATCAAAAACAGCAACATCCACAAGCATCTAGAAGTTCCACTTATAAAATGCGAAATCCTAAACTATGTGGACAAGTACTTAAATAAGCTGGAATCACATCCAAATCCGCTCGCTCGAAGCATCCTGCAACAAAAAGAAGGGATACTATTGCTCTTAGATGAAACCTTGAAATAAGTTAATTTTATTGTGAGAACTTAATGTTTAAGTACAAAATTCGTGTCTTATATTATTAACTTTTTTTTATGGTTTGAATGTTAAACATATACTTTTTATTACATCTTTCTTGGAAACCCTTTATTGGTTTTAACGAAAACCGTTTTACGGTATTTAAACATTGCTTTTGCTACTTTACAGCATATACACCATTTCAACTTTTATTAAAAATCACTTGTGATTTAGATTGCAATAGCGATACACATTTGGTTTTTTTCGAATAAGACCTTTACAGGTAAATTTGCTATTGAATTCAATAAAATACAGAATTTGTTCGGGCCTTATAATAAATTGTGTTTTATTTAACCTATTTTCTTGTTTTCTCGTATTTATATCGGATATACGCCGAAACATTGGTCCTTCAACCGGATTTTGAACCTTTACAGGATTATATTTTTTGAGGAAAGATCTTCAGCAATTTTACCAAAAATATACAAGAAAAGAAAGGTTAGTGGATTGATTTAAAAGTGATTTGCTAAAAGTTAAAAATACATACATAAACACACAAAGTATATAAATACATAAGTGTAGGTGTTCACTTTAATACAAGTATAGTTATTGATGACAAAAAGATAAAACTGTGTGATAATACTGCTTGCAATTCTTATTGTGATTGATTGCAAAGATTAGAATATAACTACTCTTTTGTTCAAAGCTGCGTTTGTTTACATATACCATAATTTATTTTATTTACGAGAAATTATATTGGGTATTAATTAAATTGTGTGCGAAATTTGGTGTTTTAAAAATAAAAACTAAAAGGAAAGATATAGTAAAATAAATTATTTTATATTACTTTAATACAGTTCGAATTTGTCGTGCGATAGAAGTGTATGTAATTGATGGAGATTTGTTAGACAAGTGCACCGAAAAATTTCATAAATTTGTTTAAACATTGCAAATATTTATTTTGTTAGTTTAAAGTTACATTTATCATCATTTACAGCGGTTAAATAAAAATTTGTGTGAAAATATAGGCACATTTGTCTAAATTATAAACAATTTCCATCTTTTACAGTTTCTTTATTATTCTTGTTTTTGTTGATAAAGGTAGTCACGCTACGGTCGGCCGATTTGACTAGTGCTTGACTTGTAATATTTTATTGAATAATTTCGATTAATTTTTTTGTATTTAAATAGGATAAAATGTCTTTTGAGAGTTTTACCTGGGCTTCCGATGCCATTTTTAAATTTGAAGCGAACTTCGGTAAAATTCGCGAAGACGACCATCATGTTTACACAATCGAAGTGATGGGTGATGAATTGAAATCCTTATGGGCTAAGGTTAAAAGTGAATATGAAAAGTGCTTGGTAGACATTAAATCATCCACTAAGGGTGGTTTGGAGAAGATGGAAATTGTTGAGGGAAAATACCAGAGCACTCTTATAACATATGCCCGTTGTATGAAAACCATTAGAACTAAGGGGGAAGAGCTGGAGGCTAGATCTGAACCAAAGGGCCCAATGATAGGGGAAAGTGGCTCCGCTGGTGATAATTTTTGCCACAATTTACCCCTGCCGCCATGTGATACAGATATTTTCGACGGTGATTATCTGGCATGGCCTACCTTTAGGGATCTTTTTACGGCTTTGTATATAAACAACAGCCGTCTCAGTAACATTGAGAAATTATGTTATTTAATGAAAAGAACTGGGAAAGAGGCTAGGGAAATCGTGTCAAAGTGTCCATTAACCAATTCTGGGTTTGAAATAGCGTGGAAGAATCTAAGGGATACGTATGAGAATCCGAGAATGTTGGTCAATAATCAATTGAAAAATCTTTTTTGTCTAGAATCGATAACTAAGGAGTCTAGTTCAGCCTTGAAAAATTTACAGCGTGGTATTAATGGGTTTCTGACTGCTATGTCGGTATATGAAATTGAGACACAGAATTGGGATCCAATTATCGTTTTCATTTGTATTCAACGATTACCATCCCAGACGGTTACGATTTGGGAGCAGAGTATAAAAAACAAAACGGCCTTGTCTTTATGGAAAGACTTGGATAAGTTTTTAACGGAAAGAATTCAAACTTTGGATTGTATACGCGATCTTACTGGTTTGGAAAATGACAAGAAAAACGGTGAACGGAAAATAAAGGCTCATGTTTCAAATACGAATTCGTCTGTTTATTGTATTTTATGTCCGAAACAGAGTCATTTTTTAAGATTTTGTCGTAGGTTCAAGAAACTATCTGTAGCGGAAAGATTTTCGACGGTTAAAAAATTTCATTGTTGCGTTAATTGCCTTTCGAAGTCCCATGAAGTCAAAGATTGTAGAAGCGAACATCGTTGTTTTATGTGTAATCAAAGACATCACACTTTGTTGCATCGTGAAGTGCCTGTTAGTAGCCAAACTAAAACATCTTGTCCCAGTAGTTCTAATAGTGATTCCGTTTTGAGTACAATTCAGGGGGATACAGAAGCACCATCTACATCAGCCGCCGCTCGCGCTAATTTAAATCGCCAAGTTTTTCACATTAGAGATAATTCGTCAATTTTGTTAGAAACTGCTATGGTCAATATTATTTGCCATGGTTCGACGTATCCGGTAAGGGCATTAATTGACCCAGCTTCTGAGGCTTCATTTATATCGGAACGCTTGCGAAATCAATTGGGACTACGTTCACATTCTACGAATGTAACAATTTCCGGCGTCAACAAAGAAGCTTCTATAACATCGAGAAAGAGTTGTACAATTCGAATTGGTTCTCTATTAGATAAGAGAATTGATTTAGAGACGTTGGCTTTTGTTTTGCCCTCCATTTCAAATAATTTGCCCTCCTTTATATGCCCTTCGGGTATTAAGAATGAAATTTATAATCTGCAGTTGGCAGATAGAAATTTTTACAAAAGCAGACCAGTTGATATATTACTAGGCGCTGATTTGTACCCAAGTATACTACTAGGTGAAGTTCGTCATAACGTTTGTGGTGCTCTTATGGCTCAGAGAACTGTTTTTGGATGGATTCTAACGGGCCCTCTTAATTATGCTTTTAATGATTCTGTTAACGTTTTTTCTACGTCTGTTAATTTTACAGAAGATGATAATTTAAACCAAAACCTTTTGAGATTTTGGGAATTGGAGGAAACTCAGAAGGGGAAGATTGTTTCGCAGTCTGATCAAATTTGTGATGATATGTATAAAAGGACCACTACTCGAGACTCCACGGGTCGATATATAGTTTGTTTACCGTTTAAATTAGAATTTCTTCATGAAATGCATTTGGGGTTATCGAGACCTAGCGCTATGAAGCAATTTCTTAGAATAGAATCTTCCCTTTCACAGAAAACCGAATTGAAGAGCATGTACGAAGATGTCTTGATGGAGTATTTAGATTTAGGTCATATGAAACCGGTAAAGTCAGCTCAGCCAACCACCGCCAAGTCGTGCTATTTGCCACATCATCCAGTTATTAAGCCAGAGAGAAAGACGACTAAATTAAGAGTTGTTTTTAATGCGTCAAATAAAACTTCTAATGGCAATAGCTTAAATGATTGCCTCTTTGTTGGGCCTACATTACAAGCTGATGTGGTGAATTTAATTCTACGTTGGAGATTATATGAATTTGTATTTAATTGCGACATTTCAAAAATGTACAGACAGATTCTTGTGCACCCGGGTCATACACCTTTTCAGCGAATTCTGTATAGAAGCTCATCTAATGATCAGATAATGGATTATGAGTTGCAAACGGTGACTTTTGGACTGAATTGCGCTCCTTATTTGGCGATAAGAACTTTATTACAACTAGCTGAGGATTGTGAAGACAGATATCCACTTGCGTCGAAAATTTTGAGAAAAGGTATTTACGTCGATGATGTATTAAGTGGGGCTCACGATGTTTCCAGTGCCGTATCAGCTAGAGATCAATTGATTGCAGCATTATTATCAGCGGGTTTCGAACTCAGGAAATGGACTTCAAATGAAAAATCGGTTTTAGAGGGATTACCTTCAGAACACTTGATAGATGCAAAGGTTTTGACATTTGAGGACATTTTAGCTGTTCCAAGACCTTAGGGATTTTTTGGAATGCGCGATTGGATTCGTTCTTTTTTAGAGTCCGGTCTTTGGAAGTGAAATCGGGTTATACGAAAAGGGAAGTACTGTCCATTATAGCGAAATTTTTTGACCCTGTTGGTTGGTTGAGCCCAATAGTTATTGTGGCAAAAATAATTATGCAACGCATTTGGCTTGACAACATTGATTGGGACGATGTGCTTCCAGCTTCCACGGAAAAGGAATGGTTACAGTTCGTTGAATGTTTTGACAAAGTGAATTTCATTCAAGTGCCAAGATGGGTTAATTATTATAAGGGTTCTATTGTTGAACTTCATGTTTTTTCAGATGCCTCGGAAAAGGCATACGCGGGGGTAATTTATATGCGTATTAGGAACCCAAGTGGGGAGGTATGTACTCATTTGTTATCGTCAAAGACAAGAGTAGCTCCAATAAAGTCAGTATCTTTACCGCGTCTTGAATTATGTGGAGCGGTTTTGGCTTCGGAATTGCTGAAAAGTGTCCTTAGGGAAATTGAAATTGCGATTGAGCGCATTTATTGTTGGACAGATTCAACGATTGTTTTAGCGTGGTTGCGAAAAACGCCGTGTTCATGGAATACCTTTGTAGCAAATAGGGTTTGTCGCGTCCAGGAAAATACTGGAAATCACAATTGGTTTCATGTTCGTTCTGAACACAACCCTGCTGATTTGGGCAGCCGGGGGGTGGATCCGCTCACTCTATCGAAAAGTGAACTCTGGTGGCATGGGCCTTCATGGTTGAGTCAGGATAAAACCCAGTGGTGCACAGATAGCCTTGAGAATCTGGATACGGACATAGAAAGTCGGAAAGTGAAAGTTCATGTTACTTTTTTTTTCAAAGTTCGAGGATATTTTGGATAGATTTTCATCACTCGACAGGGCTTTGCGTGTTATTTCTTACATTTTTCGATTTTTTCACTCTACTCACTTGGCGCATAAAGGTCACTTTCATTATGAAAATAAAACCGTTTCGAATGAGGAACTTGAGAGGGTGAAAGTACGTTTGGCCATTGTTGCTCAGAAAGCTTTTTATGCTGAAGAGTACAAAAGTCTTTTGGAGGGAAAACCCTTACCTTCTAAAAGTTCCTTGTTGCCTTTAAATCCATTTCTGGATGAAAAACAAGTTATGAGGTTGAATGGTCGGTTAGTCAAGTCGCCTTCATTGTCGTATCGTGAACAGTACCCTATCATTTTACCATATAGCTGTCGTTTTGCCAAGCTGATGGCAGAATTTATACATTTGCTTACTATTCACAGCGGGAATCAGCTAATGTTGCGAATGTATCGATGTGAATATTGGGTAACGCGATTACGAACTCTGATTCGTACGGTAATACATCGATGCAAACGTTGTATCATAGATCGGCAACGTTCTTGCAGTCAATTAATGGCAGCTCTTCCCGCTGAACGTACTACTATTGATAGGCCATTTACGACCACTGGTGTTGATTTTGCTGGACCATTCGATGTTAAAAATTATAACGGCAGATCGTGTAAAGTTACGAAAGGTTATGTTTGTATATTTGTTTGTTTTGCTTCAAAAGCTGTACATCTGGAGGTAGCATCGGATTTATCAACAGATACCTTTTTGGCAGCTTTTAATAGATTTATATCCAGAAGAGGTTGTCCTCAGACCATGTTTTCGGACAATGGTACAAATTTTGTTGGTGCGTCAAATGAAATCGCAAGAGACTTTCGAACTTTTTTGAAAGAATGTCAGGCGCGAATGTGTTCCACCTTTGGACACAAAGGTTTAAACTGGCGATTTATACCAGCAGGGGCTCCTCATATGGGTGGTCTGTGGGAAGCTGGTGTTAGGAGTTTTAAACTCCATTTTAGAAAGGAAATTCAAAATTGTCGATATACATTTGAAGAATTATCAACGATCTTGGCAAGAATAGAGGCTTGTTTGAATTCTCGTCCTTTATCTCCAATGCCAGATAACCCTGGTGAACCTGTGGCTTTAACACCGGGTCATTTTTTGATTGGAGCGCCTATATTAGCTCCACCTGAACCTACGATCTTTGATAGTCCGATAAGCATAGTGAATAGATATCGAAAAACAAAGGCTTTGATTCATCAATTTTGCAAAAGATGGAAAGAAGAATATCTCGTAGGCTTACATAAACGCTATAAATGGCAACACCCTCAACGCGATGTCGCTATTGATGATTTAGTAGTCATCAAGAATGAACAATTACCTGCCACGTCGTGGAGGTTAGGAATAGTATCGAAAATTTATACTGGTACTGACGGTCATGTTCGCGTCGCCGAAATTCGCACACAAAACGGAATAGTAAGTCGACCAATAACTAAACTTGTTGTTTTGACTGAATTAAAATAGTCACGTCACTTTTTTAATCAAATTACTAGTACTAACCTTTTTTTTTCCTAGCAAAATGGACTCTAAGAACAAAAATATGCAAGCCCTACCAGATTTGTTTGAAGATGGCCTTTTAGATTATGAGGAAGCAATGGAAGTCAGCGGTCCTCCAGATCAATCTCTTGCCGACGCTTCTAACAAGGTCTCCACAGACAAACCGGAACAGGCTTTGTGTCCTGGGATGGTCCCTAAACCCCTTTTGTTACGTGACACCGCGGAGTCCATTGAAAATCCAACCCAAGATAACCCAACTATCGAGCAAGTGGAGGTTCTCACCTTGAAGGCTGTGCTTCCAGTTCATGATGCCGCGTCCTCTTCGAGACTTCCACACCCTAGTACAAATCAAAAGAGGTCAAAATGTTTAATTTGCGGAAAAAACCATCCTATTCGATTTTGTTATAAATTCAGAGACATGAGCTTGGAACACAAACTTCGACAGGTGGCAGTCCATCGTATATGTGTTCGTTGTCTGTCCAGCGGTCATGTGGGCAAAGATTGCAAAAGTGCCGCCAATTGCAAATATTGCAAACAAAAACACAATTCTTTGCTTCATGAGCACGTGTCAAAGAAATCAAAGGTTCGTGTCAAGCGGGGATCCCCGGAAAATCGTTTGACCATTCATCAGGCAATATCCTTTTCGCCTACTTTGCGGTTAAACCTTTGTCGAGGCGGGTCGAAAATTCCGGTGCGGGCCGTGTTAGATGTTTGTTGTCAAAGCAGCTATATCTGCAAAGAATTTGCGGTCAAATTGAATTTACCGTTGTATAAAGTGGACAACGAACAATACTGTCGAATTGAGTTGGAGTCGATCCACGATACGTCGCAACGAATTTTTTTGTTACAGCTCGTTTGTACAAAATGAATGGCATTAAGACACCTGCAATGTCCGTCTCCGATTCGATTTTGGAATCGTTTCAGGGTCTTCAACTAGCGGACCCCAGTTTTAACCATTCGGGCAACGTGGCTTTGGTCTTAGGACCCGAAGTAAGCCCATTGATAATGAAAGGACGAATTCAAGCCGTTTCAGGGCTTCCACTTGCCCAATATACAGTATTTGGATGGGTTATCTCGGGATTATCTCCCTTTTAAACTTTTTTATAAATTTTTCGGTCATTAACCGCAACAGGAGTCCATCATGACTCAATTAAAAAAAAAAAAAAAATATAACTAACATCAGGAGTCCTTAATGGCTCAAAATTACGTATAGCTTCAACAGGAGTCCTTCCTGACTCATTTATTTAAGTTATTTATTTGCAACACATTTTATTGTTGCAAGGTGGCCGGCAATGTTTAAGTACAAAATTCGTGTCTTATATTATTAACTTTTTTTTATGGTTTGAATGTTAAACATATACTTTTTATTACATCTTTCTTGGAAACCCTTTATTGGTTTTAACGAAACCCGTTTTACGGCATTTAAACATTGCTTTTGCTACTTTACAGCATATACACCATTTTAACTTTTGTTAAAAATCACTTGTGATTTAGATTGCAATAGCGATACACATTTGGTTTTTTTCGAATAAGACCTTCACAGGTAAATTTGCTATTGAATTCAATAAAATACAGAATTTGTTCGGGCCTTATAATAAATTGTGTTTTATTTAACCTATTTTCTTGTTTTCTCGTATTTATATCGGATATACGCCGAAACACTTTAATTTTAGTCTGGTACTGACTGGACTAGTATTAACTACTTAGTTTTAAGATTTGAATACTTATTGTTAGTTCGCTTAAGCGAAGATCTTATAATAAAATATATGAAAGAAAACAAAAAAAAATTGCTTCCATGAATTTTGTTATTTCATTAACCTTTTTTGTTTATTTATTAAAAAATAAAAATGCACTTTTAATTCATACAAACTTAAACAAAAACAATTTTAATTAAAAAATAAATTCATATTTGAGATCAAATCATATACTTATCATGTATAGCTTACATTATAAGTCTTGGTTAATACAGTCCTTGCATATTTTTATTTGATGCTCCCCACAAAGTGCCGCGCTTTTTCAAACATAACAATATGTGGTTGTCAAACGCTTTTTTGAGTGGTGACAAAAGTTTTATGTTGACACTCATAAAGCAGCTTAATGACTTAATAGGCTGTGTTTATGTTTTTGCATTTGTTCAAAAACTAATAGAAAAAACACTTGTTGAATTTGGTCCCGTTAGCCAGCTGTATGCTTGCGTAGCAAAAACAATAAAAAAACTACACGTAAAATTTAAAGGCTGGAGAGGGGCAGGAACTATTCTCGGCTTAGTTGAACGCTTACCTGAATCCAAAACAGGGCAATCTCTATAGTTGGCCGTGTGGTTTCCACCGCATATGCTGCATTTCTTCACCCTAGGATCATTTTTTGATTTGTCACACTTGGTTGTATCATGCAGATCACCACACACAACAGAAACAGAAGGCAACTTACAATAAGCTTTGGTGTGGCCATAATCCTGGTATTTCAAACACTGTACGGGCCCAGATCGCTTATGTGGCGCTTCCACTACCACTACGATGCAAAATGTATTTCAAATCATAAATCGGGTGAGTCTCATTTTTCCTTAATTTAACATCACCAGGCTCAAGCTCCACTCGTAATAGTGGTTGAGGGCATTTTCCCTGTTTCTTGTGTTTGATACATATTTGACTCTAAAGCCTTTCATGCACAAACTGGTTTTAATTTCCTCCCGGTCAACATTTGATTCAATACCTTTAATCACTACTTGGAGGCTTTTTGCATTTTTTAGTAGATACGTGTAAAGCTTTTGTTTTGTTTTTCAAGTTCGGTTACCGTGGAGCCGAAAGAATTCTCTTGATTTACTTTGATTTTGGTCTCATATGTATATGTTACCACGTTTTATGCTTGTCACATAAAAATTATATTCCCCGATTAATTTATCTAGCAACTTAATCAGGTCATTTGAGTTTTTCTCTCTCAGATAAATGGGAGGTGACCTAAAAGCCTTCATTTCAGTAGCAGGGGCCTCATTATCCTCTTGCAAAATTGCAAAACGATTTCGCGATGAGGTTGGCCTTTCATCGTCTTTTAAAATGTTTGCAGGTTGAGATGCTTTTGCCGATTTTGAGCTTCTTCTCCTTTTAAGAACTGTTACGTGGCGGTCCATCCCTAGTTGAATCTTAGGTGCAGATGCAGAAATTGAGCTTGATGCGACTTTAGCAGCTGCAGGTCCAACTCCAGAACTTGATAACGATGACCGCGACAAAGATCATACCTCAGAACTTTTTTATAATTTCTAAAAATAGATTGGGCTAACTTAGTCCCTGGTTCAGTACAATTATTTAAATTAGGCGCACTTGAACTTAGATTGTTTGTAATTATTTTTGGTCTTGCATTTAAATAGTTTTTATTATGTTAAGGGTCTCTAAAGTTCTCATTGCTAACACTTGTGGAGCTTAACACAATGTAAGCATTTCGGCTATCAGGCTCACTGTCACAATGATTACTTTTACTCATTAACCGTTCTCTTTATTTTTATTTAGTTTGTTGTTTTATTTTTCTTTTTTCACTGATATGTGTATGTATGTATATTAATAAATTCGTTTGCCACTTATTACTAATATCACCTCTTACCAATATTACACTCGCGTAGACACGTCCGTACACTACGTGATTATGAAAGCAACTGACACGGTTCCACTTACAATACTTATAAAATTTTGTTTCTATCCTGTAAAGCTTAGAATATATATTTACGGTTATTCCCTATTAGGAAAGTTTTTACTCCTTTAGATTTGAATTTCCGGAAATCCTGTCTAAGTGAATCTATACATCGTGAGAGGTATTCAGGTATTTAGCTTTACGCGTTTGGGCTGTGGGATATTGAGTCAGTCAATCAGTCAGTCATTAACGTTTTTTCTTTATACATGTAAGTAAATAAATGATTGTAAACTAATGTTATACATAATAAGATATCAAAAACAAGCTGTAAAATTAGTGTAATGATAATCACAATGAATTTCCATTTTATCCCTATGAAACATATCTTTTGGTTCACAATCAATACCATGTTTACTTTTAGTTTTTAATTGCTTGTTAATTAAGGAGTTCGACCGGTTATTTATTATTCGACTGTTTTAACTCGTTTTTTTTGCTTTTACTGAGGCCGGTTAGTTTAAAATCGCCATTTTTTAAATATCGAAGGAAGTATAATTCTTCCCCTTGTTATTGTAAACATACACGAATAAAAAGACAAAGATCATCTCTTTTCTTTACTTATGGTTGTAGGGTTAATTAAGTATTAAAATATATCATTATATGAATTACCATATAAACTTATACTATTAAGGCAAGATGAATTACAATGGTAACTTTGCACGTTTCATTAAGGATTTCCAAACAAAATGTATAGGTTCAAAGTACTTTGTAAAAAAAAGGCATTAGAAACGAAAGTATTTTTAACCTGCGATTTTTAGGAAGTACATGTTGAAAGGGTGGGTAGTAACTCACTTGTTAACGTTTTATATAAACGGGGCTTAAGTTATTGTTTATTAGAGACCTGCATCAAGTCCTATTTCAAGATAATTCAATTCCCGGATGATTTTCCAATTCTTGTACTGTTGTGTGATTAAACTGTTTAAGTGCTGTAATGTAGTGTAGCTGACACAGTTTGTGTGTTGCAGTGTAGTGTAGTTAAAAATAAAGAGTGGTGTCAAGCACTGTTGTTGACGCAACTTATACCTATATACTGTCATGATGGTCGATAAAAAAAAGAACTGTGATGATGTGTGGTCAACAACAACAAAACTGTGTGTATTACACACAATGTCAAATGGATACATACACAAACATATATACAAGCAGGCAAATCAATATAAAATTCATACGTAATTACATTACATTACATACATACATTAAAAATCAACCCCCGTTTTTAAAACAATCATACCGGGAACATCTCGTCAACAGTAAAGTTTCGAGATGAATTGAAATTGAAGTGTGATCATGATGAATCGATGTGCCGTTGTTGTTAACTTAAGTAGGCTTAAGCGTGAATTTTTTTTTCATTTAAGTAAAGTTAAGTAAACAAAAGAGATGGCGAACAATGAAACGCAGCACTTATTGTTGTGTGTGCACACGTAAGGTATATGAAATGAATTGAAAATTCGAGATGATGTCTCTATTGTTTAATTTTTTTCAAGGTTGGCAACCGAAACGAATAACGAAATCGGTAACGGCATTAAAATTTGTCATTTCGGTATCGGTATTTTGATTATATCGGTATCGGTAACGGTAATAATTCTTTAGTTTTGGTATCGGTATCGGTATTTTGATTATATCAGTATCGGTATATATACTTATTAATGGTATTTACAAAACATAAAAAAATCTATATTCAATTTAAAAACATAGTTAAGTTTTTATTTATATGTTCTCTTTTTTATTAGGCTAATAAAAAAGAATAAAATGCTGACTTGTAGAAGTAGGTACGTACATTGTTTAAAAACATTTGTAAAAACTAATATAAATATAAAATAGATTTTCAAACATCAAACATTTGTATAATAGAAAGATATTTTTATAATAAATAAAAAATCAGTGTTCATGAAAATATTTAAATACCAGGGTATACTTATACATATATATAAATATTTTAGAAAGTGAATAACAAATTAATTAATTTTGTATTAAGATTTAAATTTTTTGACATTTACTTTTTCAAACACAAAAAGGAGGGCGAATTTTTGAATTCACCTTGATACTACCTGTACTAGTGTACCCTGGCAAATACTTTGTACTTTCTTAAGGTAAAATGTTTAAAAAATATTATATTAAAAACATTTTTTTCAGCTTCTAAATCAAAGTCATTATTTTGAAAAAAAATATAAATTAAGATTTAATTAATAATTTTAAGCCTTAAAATTAAAAATATATTTAAGTATACTGTTTGGGATATTTAAAAAGCATTTACTCTTTAAAATGCATATGTAAATAATAATGAACACAATATATGGTTGATTAAAACAGCTCCGCGTTGGATCGAATCACAATGAGTGCATTTAAACTATCCTCATCTAACATATTGCGGCAAGGGTTCAATATCTATTTTGCCTTCGAAAATAATCTTTCTCCACTTGTGTACCTGGTACAGCTAACACAACTTTTGCTATAGCATATAATTCTGGCTTAGTTTTACTTTGTTATTTTCACCAATTAAGAACATTTATGTGCCTTTGTACACGTTTTTCTTTTCTAAAAGCATTTAGCAACTCACGTATTGCTATTGTTTGGGGTTAAAGAGGATTTTTTTTCCATACTTTTGAGAATTGCCTCTATACAGTCGGATGATGTACTCGAGCTGCAGTTTGCATCATCATCAAAAGCTATGTTAAAGTTTTTTGAGATATGGTGCTCATTCTGACACTAACTTTTACAATATGATCAATTGCCCGTTCAACTAAGGTACCCTTAAGAACAATATTCCAACGTGGATCCAAAAACAGCGCACCTAGAAAGGTTTCATTCTCAAGGGGACCTTTCACCAATCAAGTGGTTTGGTGTTGTCAAAACGGGGTCTTTTAGACTCAACTTGACAGTTTGCGTGCAGCGAACTACCACGAAAACCAACCAACCAACCATAAAGCAATCATCTTTACAAGTTTGCTTTGTTAGGAAACAAAACAATAACAGTGTTGCAATTGTGGAACGTGAAGTTAGCAATACTATTTTTAAGAAACAGTGTATATTCATGTGACATATGGGCATTTCCATGTCATCGTACGTGACATTTGTACGCCTACAAAGTGGTGTAGATTTTGCAAAAAGAGTGGTAACTGAAAAATTGTTTCGTCAATATGTTACATTTAGAGGGTACTATAATCTAAAAAAAATCATGACTTTGAAAACCTTGCCGGCTAAAATATCGGGCGAAAAAGGCGCATATCGTACGTGACAAAAAACGGAAGTGATGTCGAGGTGCATGCACATATATACGAAAATCTGCGAATTGTAAAAGTTTTTTTCCTTTCTTTAAGTTCCTTCACCAAGCCAAATATTTTTCCTTGATAATCCATAATTTTTAAATACAAAAAGATTTTTAGATGATTTTGTTACGAACAAATCTTAATATCGTTCGTGACATACCGTATGTGACAGATTTTTCTCTTATAGTATTTGTCTGAAAAAAAAAGGTTTTTTCAATATATGTATACATAACAAATTTAAAAAGAATTAAAAAATGTTTATTCGGTGATAATAGCAATAAAAACAATAAAAGGTTATTTTCATTTCTTACTATACACTATGTACTTGGGCGCGGGCACTTAATTATTAAATTTTAATTTTTTCTCTTACTGAATACGCAGTTCGAGACACATTTATGTACTGACTATCATGATTAGTAAACGAATGAAGTTTTCTTATTTTTGGGATGGGCTGGACATTTTGCCATTTTTCATGGAGATGAGCAGAAAACCCTTCAATCTCTTCGGTAGAACATAAAACAAATTAACTCCTTCCACATATTTATGAGCACATTCATAAAATGAGAAAGCATCTGGCAAGATTAATTTATTTGCTTTTACAATTTGCCAGACCTTTCTTTTAACAGTACCACCTACTCCATCAACTGCACCTTTACCATGTGATGTGGCAAAGAAGTTCCATTCTAAATGTTGGCAGCTTAATTTGTTTACAAAAGAGGGAATACTTTTTTAAATGAATTTGTTTTTAAATTGAGCGCTACTCCAATCAGAAAATATGTATATAGACGATATATCTTCATATTGTTCGCTTATTTCAAGCACAGTTTTTGTAATAAAATAGTAAACATCAAACTTATTGTGTGTTAATTCGTCGTTAATTATTTTTTTTGGCTGCATCTGCGAACTTTTTTCGATAGATATGCTGTCATTCAGCCTCCTTTCTCCGGTATTTCTTTATTTGTTCTTCGTTTTTCTTCAAGTCCTCCCTCCATTTCTTTGTAGTCTCATAGCTATTTTTACCCATCTTAATAAAATATTTATAATTATAAAGGAATTTGAAAGTATTAAATTGAATTGTGTTACTTACAATATCGTATGCTACAAACTTTGAAAGACTATAAAATTTTTATTGCATCAAATTTAAAAAAAAATCAATATATATTTTTTTGCGAGATTTATTTTGCTTTGCACTTTTATTTTTAAATACTTGCGACCGGTCGAATTCAAATGATGACGACAAATAACGATTTTGCATTACGTACGTGACATTAGAATATCATTCAAAGCAATCTATAAAAAATACCGCTATTCGAACTCTAAATTTTTAATTTCATAATGGAACTTGGCCACTGATGGTGTAACATTATTTTTAAAGTATAATTGGAATATTACAATTACCTAAATTTAGCCACTAGTTAAGACAAAATAGTTAATTTCAATTTCTGGAAATCGATCAAAGAGATTACCAGTTTAATCTGCTATTTTTGCTCTTTTAAAATTATAAATTAGCTATAAATACTTTTACATAATAAAATTTAAGTGTTTTATTGCTCTTTGGTATATTTAAAAAGTTGCGATGACTTTTATTTTTCCAGCCGTGGTTGACATATTCATGGAAATGCCCATATGTCATATCTACATGTATTTAGTTTTTGCTACTTGCATTATTTCTTGGATTTTTATTACCAACGCATATAATCGTAATACTGGTATCAAAGGAAACGGTATTTTGATACCGGTATTTTGCGAAACAAATAATTTTGGTATCCGTATCAATACCGGTAACTAAATTTAAACGGTAACGTTGCCAACCTTGATTTTTTTATTGTGAAGGCATAACACAGGCCGTTGTGTAGTTATGTGAACAGAAACTATTTATCTTCATAATCTATTCAGTAGAGGAGAGCCATTGATTGCATTTTTCTTTTTATTTGCAATGCCAGGACGGTAATAAATATACTTCTAACATACGTGGACTAAAAACTAATTTTTCTCTGTATATGCTCGCATATGTCTCCCATCGGCCGGATATTCTCGCTCTTTGTTAAACGCGGGTATCTGGGAACGTCGACGCCCAGAAATTTTATATACGTGGGTATCACCTTTTCTCTTAGTCGTTGTATTGCTGTATATATTCAAGCATACGTTGTGTACCACTGTCTTTGGGTTAAAGTCAAAATCAGGTCTCACACTCTGTACTCCTTTTGTTTTACAAAAATGTAAACGCGGGAAGGAACATCACTACGAACATCCTCGACTCTCTTTCTAAATTTATGACCAGAATCTTTAGAGAATGTACAAACTGCTAAAACGTAGTTGCTGGTGATTTTAATGCTCACAATTCTTCATTGCTTCGCCATTCCGGCTATACAAGTTCAGAAAGCCGCTATGTTGACTTATTCGCCGCGCACGATCACACCGCGCAATTAGAAAATAAACCAACACACGTCTTGTTGAACGCACCAAAATAATTTTTACTTCGCCATTTTTAAAGTACGAACTAGATGTTCTTTCACCTTTCGGAATATGGGCCATTGCACCATTTCCACCTTCTTTTCGTTCTCCAGACTTCACAACGCTTCGACGACAGCCCAGAAGTGCTCAATTTTTAATTACGAAAAGGCTCGTTGGGCAGATCTCAAAGATTTTTTTCGGCAATTTAACTGGGAGCTATGCTTCTTGGAAAATAATTCTAATATAAATGCGAATTCCGGTAAAAAATACCTCCTGCAGACCTGGAGAGAAATCATGGTTTAATCAGGCTTGCAGAACTGCAATCAGATCCAGGCATGAATCATTCGTTTTTCGGCGTGCTACCAAGAACGCCGATGCTAATTCGCTACATAAACAGGTGAGAACTTCGTGGGCCAAACTACTCAAACTCGAGAACCCTCTATTTGAACAGCATCTGCGTGCAAAGGTAGCAAAAGTAAGGGCTAATGCTGCTTCTTCAATCCCTGCTCTATTAAGAAATGGGATTTTAGTCACTATTTGCAGGCTATTCACATTTGCCAGAAAGCAACCAACTGTTCGAACAGTAACTTTGCTTTTAGTAGTTTAAATTTGATTCGGCACAGCCGAATACAGCGCTCTTACTGGTTTTATTTAAATATTAGTAAGAAAAAGAGTACGGTTGAAAGCTTATATTATAAAAAATAGTTAAAACCTGAATGCAAATATCTCAGTTCGAGCTTTTTTGAGATATGACTCTTGCAGCAGTCTCGATATATTTTATTTTAAAATTAAAGTTTGTTGGCAAATATTTGTTAATAATTATACGATTATAATTTTGATTAGAACGATTATAATTTTGATTAGAACAGATGTACATTAGGAAAAAAATCAAACTGTATTCTATTAGGGGCATTCCACCGTCACGTACAGACAAATTTAACTATTTTTTAGCACTTATTTTACGTACAACTTCTAATTAGTAATTCAGAATTCAATTTTTTTTCTTCTAATAATTAAACTGCGTGGTAGTCTTCAATCCTACATCAAACTTGTTTATAATAATTTATAAAATATTATTGAAAAAATTAAACAAACTTCGTCACGTGTGGGACAGCCTGAGTCAACCATCATTCAAACTTGTAGTGTTTAAATCCAAATTTCAGCGAATCAGTTGCACATAAAGAAAAGATGTCTAAGAAAGAAATTACAACTTACAACCACGCTTACTTATGATAATAATAAATACTTTAATGAAACAAATATTTATAGGTAAAAATTAACTTTTTTATTTTGTCACGTACATACAATTGGCGTCACGTAAGGGACACAGTTGAAATTATTTTTATAAAATACACAAATATCAAAAGTTAATTGCAGTTTTGTCTACAGATAAGCTATGAAATAAAAGTTTGAAATTCCTCTAATGGTATGGTGATTCAGATTCAGTTTTTTCTTAGATTTTTGAAGATGGCACATAAATTACCCAGGTTTTTTAAACTAATTCAGAAGCCAAATAAACAAAAAATTTTGCTGACTGAATTACAATATGTTTGCTTTGGCTTACCATTTTCTCTAATACCAATCTCCTTATATTTTCGCCGATTCCATCTATTACACCTTTTCCATTAGCTGTGGCAAAATATTTCCAAAAAAGGGCTTTGCGTTCTTTTCGCTCAGCATTGATATTAATTTTACCATATAGCGGTTTTCAAATTCTGATGCCGAGCCATTGCTCCATACTATTTCCACTAAAGGTAAATCTTCATTTTTCGTATTAACTAATCGGAAAGATTGCATCTTTATCTTTAACATTCGCATTCGAGCATATAAGGAACTGCGGGTAACGTGGTATAGACTGGTAATGTGGTATAGTAAGCTAATATTATAAAAATAACAAAAACAGGCTAAATATATTGCGGCTCTCAGAAAAATAATAAAGCAATACTTTAATTAATATTTGCAAGTTATTTTGGGAGTCAGTTGCAAAAACTCCTTTTGGTGTGTGATCGACTTTTTTTTGCTGGTGTAAAAACACCATGGGGCTTCCATGTGAGGCGGCGATCCAAGTGAATGCCAAGATATTTTGCTTCAATACGTCGAGGCACCGTATGGTTGTTAATAAAAATTGGGGGGGGGGGGGGGGCACGTTTTCTTGCTTAAAGCAAAATTAACGTGGGTGCATTTTTGTTCCTTTGTTTTAATACCCCATAAATTTTACCATTTTTCTACTTGGGATACGTGATGCTGCAGTTGTTTCGAGGCCTCTTTAATTTCTTTATGAATACTGAGAAAGGCGGTATCATCAGCAAAAGTCGATGTATGTATGAGTAAGTGTGAAGCAAATAGTAGTTAAATCATACCAAAACCGTCACAAAATTAAAAGTGTGGCAATCTAAAAACATATTCCACATATCCCGCACTTACTCCATGCTCGACAATTTGCTTTGTAAAAAGTTGCAGCTTAAACAACAGGGCACTCGTTCGCGACCATAGTGGGCTTTAAACTTCATTCTGGTATTCACAAGCGAAAGGCATTGCAAAATCAATTTAAAAGATACGCACACCTTCATTAAATTGGTGTTTTTGAAATTCATCTACTTGGACTCTTTAAATTATAATGTTTCATCATATTATTAACTGAATTAATCAGTTTGTCTTTTAGTTTAACTGAACTTGTTGAATGAGTTGTTAAAAGTGATGTATTAACTAATTTTTTCCCCCCTTCTTTCCATATGCAGACTTATGCATGTCTATGGACAGCAATAGTTTTTTGTTATCAGAAAAAAGTCACATTCATTTTTCCAGCACTTAGAATCTAAATAAGGATCACATAAAATTTTCAACAACCAGTCGTTAAAGTAGTTTTGTTTGTTTTCATGTGTTATAAAGTTGCACTGATCTGAAGGAATGTTTTTTATGAGTAGCACGTCTCAAGGTCTAAGAATACAAAATTTTGAAAATTTTATTTTAGGTATAACATCCGTAAAAACGCAGAAACCTTCCCGTAGATACATAGTCTAACGCCTTTCTATAATTCCATTTCCCCAAACCAAAGCCAAATCATACATATATCTGGACGGTAATAAAAGGCTTTCACATCCTCGTAATACGAGTCGACATTTGATATGTCCAAGCTTGAACTTTCGGCTAGAGCAATATTCAATTTAAGCGCTAATTCGGTTGCCATCGCTCTTTTTTTTGCTTGCTGATTGAGAAAGGGCTTTTAGAGCCTTTTGAACAGCTTTCGATAAAGTTTGTTTGGACTTGTAAAGGGGATTTTGGTACCTACAGAAGGTTCGTCAATATTTTTATCTTGATTTTTTAATTGGCCCTTTGCAGTTTTTTTTTATCCCTTTCCTTAACTTGCAAAGCTTTTTAAATCGATTTTTGAAAGACTTCCTCTTTTTCGCTAATAAAGCTCACATATTCTTCTCGATTCGCTAGGGCTAAAGGTGGGATCATCTTGCCTACGTTCTTCGCGAAGTTTCCGTATATGGTCAGTACTGGTGGAAGGTTGTGTTTCAGTCATTTTTGGTGAGCCACAAATGTAGTGCAGTAAATTATAAATACAGTTTGTAGATGGCAGAAAGATTTCAGATATCTTAATTCTTGGCGTCACGTACAGACACTTTTTATCACGAAAGAAAAACTATTTGCTAAGTGTTTAAGTGGAAATTTTTTTTGTCAGCTTTAAGACCACCAAAAGTTAGCTTTAAACAACAAAAATCAATTTGTTTAGTTGACTTGTCTTACAGTTATTATTGTATAGTTATTATTGTAATTACTTACTCTTGAACAAAACACTTTACAACAATAAATATTATACAGTTTAATACAGCTGTAGTGGTAAGCTTGAACGCAGAAAAGAATATTAGTTTTTATGTGAAAAACAGTATTAACAGCGACCTCTCAAAAAATGGTGTAAAATGAACAATTAAAGCTAGATTCTTTATACTCTCAAAAAATAACGGTATTTATGAAAAAAGTGATCTACTCGTAACGATGTATGTGAATTTTTTGAGATGAGAACTTAATTTCTCTATATAGATGCAAAAATATAAAATATGTTTGTAATATTGTTCAGATTTCCCTTTTTTTATGGAATGCTCCATTAGCTTAAAATATACACGTAGAAAACAATTAATATTCTTTAAGGTGGCTAAACAATGGTTATAAATTTTGAAAATTGCTTTACTATATTAACTAAAATATTACCTTTTTTGCATCCGAAAGAACGTAAAGTGCGTTGTAAACATGCGTTTAAAACTAAACTCAACATATGGATAAAGGATTCTAATAAATTCTTTTTTTTTCTTTGTTTTATTTTTTTGCTTTTTAGGATCTTTTTATTTATTTTTTATTTCGTATAGACTACGTATATTAATTCTTTAAGTCCAATCGTTTATAAGAATGGTGAGAAAAGCTGATTGCCGAATATTAAAGGGTAATGTTTTTCATTACATATAAAAATATATCTCTACCTTTGTGTTTTTCTTTGTTATCTTTTCAGCTTTTTTTCCGTAAGACATTTATGTTTGAGCGACCACAGGGACACCGCTGATACAATTGTCTATAACAATTATTGTTTCTAAATACAAATGTACATACATATATAAAAAATAACAATTTTTATTTAGAATAAACCTTTCCTCTTTTTAAATTGAACGCCTATAAATATGTGTAAAATTTAAATTAAATATACAATATAAAACGCATCAATTACCAAGCATGCAGTGACCAATTCTAGAACATTAGTGATAAGTTTTAACTAGAAGTGCAATCATTATTAGGTTTGGGGCTAATCATTTGTCTAAAGGTATTTAAAATGAACTTTAATAATATGAGCGGAACCAAATTTAAAGTAATTCTACTTTTTTTGTCAGCATATTGTAACATTTAATCCATAACCGCCGAATTCGTACACACATAAAATATATTTACATTAGGGTGGAGTTTAATATAACTTTTCCTGTGTCGTCAATCGACGTTTTGTAGCACAAGACATTATAACTAAATTTAAAATTATAATAATTTCTAATTGTTCGGCTTTAAGGTCATTATTAAAAATGTTTTAGCTAAGAATGGAAATTTTTATTAAAAATTAAGTTGTTTCGATACAGCCTTTCGAAATCAGCTACGATTTCTCGTCGGCGCTTGTTTTATTAGGTACTACTGTAAGTTGAATGTTAATTTTTTCTATTTAAACAAACTCAAATAAGAATTTCAATACTGGAATTATGTTCATATTCGATATTGGTTAGATCGAACTAAATCCACATACAACCCTATGTTCTCTTATTCTCTTTCTATTTGCATTTATCACTCGTTAATACAATTTTTTACTTTTATTTTTGTTTTGGCCATCCATTCATAATATAATAAATATTTATTTCATATTTAATTATTGAATCTTCGGTAATGCGAACTAACAATATGTATTCAAATCTGAAAACTAAGTAAATGATATTAGTCCAGTCAGTACCAGACCAAGATTTAAGTTCTCATAAAAAGTAGATTAGTTTAAATAGTTTCATCTAAGTGCAATAGTATCCCTTCTTTTCAGACGAGTGTGCCCATTATGTTGCAAGATATTTCAAGCGAGCGGATTTGGATATGTTTCCAGCTTTACTTGTCCACGAAGTGCAGGATTTCGCATTTAACTAGTGGAACTGTAGATCCTTGTGTATGTTGCTGTTTTTAATATACAAAGGAGCACCAGGATTTTGTTTTGACGGCATTGCATTTCTTCTATGTTGAATGCGGAAGCAGTGCCCCATAATTGTATACCGAAGCACCGCATTGGTTCCAAAATAGATTTGTAGATCAAAAGTTTACAATCAAGACGAAGCACCGAGTTTCTGCCAATTAGCGAATTAATTTGTGTAGCCTTAAGTTTAATTTACGTCAACTTCGCTTTGAGCTTGAGCCCAGTAATAAAAAACTGAAGAAAAATGAAACTCACCCTATCTATGACCTTAAATATATTTTGCATCGTAGAGACGTTGTTGAAGTGCCACATAAGGGATCTAGGCCCGTACAGTGCTTGAATTGCCAAGAGTATGGTCACACCAAAACTTATTGCAAGTTGCCTGCTGTTTGTGTTGTGTGTGGAGACCTTCATGCTACGACCAAGTGCGACAAACCGAAATATGATCCTCGGGTGAAAAAATGCAGCAATTGTGGTGGAAATCACACTGCTAACTATAGAAGCTGCCCTGTTTTTGATTTAGTAAAGTAAAAGTAGTTCCTGCCCCTCCTCAGCGGTTAAACATAACCACTACTAAAATGCCCCCTCTAACACAGCCAACAACGAGTAAAGTTTCTTATGCCAACGCCTTAAAGTCTAACCAGCCCAACGCAAGTAAGCCTAACCCGCCAACAACACAACACGAAGTGCCAACAAATGAACCTATGGGCCCCAATTTTAGCCGCCTGGAAGCCGTAATTGACTATATGGTTAAGCAATTTACTCAGTTCATGGCACAAATGGCTGGCATGATGCAGGAAATGCAAAAAATGCAGTCTGCTCTTTTGCAGGCTATGCTTAAAAGGCCATGAACTGCCTCAGAGTTTGTTTCTGGAAAGCAAACGGCATCCGCCAAAACAAAAACGAACTCGATTACTTTTTAGTTAACAAAAAAATTGATGTCATGTTAATTTCCGAGACTCATATGAAATCTAGAAGCACTTTAAAATAAGTGGTTATACTTTATACGACGCAAAGAATTCTGGGAAAGATCATGTGGTGGATCTGCTATATTAATTAAATCAAGAATTAAACACCAATGGTTGGGTGGCCTATCCGAATCTTATATTCAAGCAACAAACGTCTGTATTGATGCATTTTTCCATAATGTCGTTATTTCGTCAGTTTATTGTCCGCCCAGATTTTCCATAACGAAAGATCAGTACAGTTTTTACAAATCTTTAGGTCCCCGCTTCATAGCTGCTGGAGACTATAACGCCAAGCAATCTTACTGGGGCTCCCGCCTAATTAGTCCCAGAGGTCGCGTCTTGTATGATGCCGTGTCTAAAATGGGACTTCACGTTATTTCAACTGGACAACCAACCTAACGGCTAACGGACCACAATAAAATTCCAGAAGTAATAGACTTTGGCGTAGCAAAAGGCATATCACCGGAGCTTATAGAGGACCAAGCCTTCTTGGATTTATCTTCTGACCACTCACCCACAATAATCACTATTTGCAGTTCTCACCAAATTGCAAGTAGTGAGTTTTTATTAAATAAAAGTGTAAACTGGTTAAAATATAAAAAATATATCAGCACCCACTGCTCTGAAAACCAACCGCTAAAAACACCCGGAGACATCGATGATTGTCTGAACGGCTTAAATGAAAACATTATAAAAGCCATTGAACATGCTTCTTCTACTTACCGTCAGGCCAAGTACAACAAAATTTATTCTGCCGATGTAGAAAAACTTTTATCTGAAAAAAGGAGAACCCGTAGAGAATGGCAAAAGCATAGATCACCCCAACTTAAAGCCAAGTTGAAGGAATGTACAAACCAATTGAAAAATTTGCTAGAGATTCACCGATTGGCATCTCTTAAGGAACACGTCGAAGGTCTAGACTCGACTCCTCAGACGACTATGGCGATCAGCGAAATATCTTAAAAGACCCGTTATCGCGAAACCACCGCTACGTAATCTGAGAGAATCCTGGGCAAGAAGTGATGAAGAAAAATGTGATCTGCTCGCAAGTCATTTAAGAAATGTCCTCACTCCAAATACATGCACTGACGTGAGTAAATTACCGCCTGTTGTTGCTAGATGCCCTATGGAATTACGTTTTCAGTTGTCAGATGTCGTAGAGGCTATCCATAATTTAAATGCTAAAAAAGCTCCTGGCATTGATGAAATCAGCAACAAAATGCTTATGGAGCTGCCATGCACGGCAAAAAGAATAATTCTTTTTATTTTTAACACCAAATTACGGCGCGAACATTGTCACAATTAAAACTTAAAACGGCCCAAATCCACTGGCTAATTGGTAAAAACTCTTTGTTACGTCTTGATTGTAAACTTCTGCTTCTTCTACAACTCAATTTTGAAGCCGATTTGGTGCTACGGGATACAACTATGAGGTACTGCTTCCGCCTCCAACATAGAAAAGATTCAACGCCGTCAAAACAAAATTCTAAGAATGATAACTGGTGCTCCTTGGTATGTTAAAAACAGCAACATCCACAAGGATCTAGAAGTTCCACTGGTAAAATGCGAAATCCTAAACTATGTGGACAAGTACTTAAATAAGCTTGAAACTCATCCAAATCCGCTCGCTCGAAACATCTTGCAACATAGTGGGCATACCCGTCTGAAAAGGAGGGAGGGATACTATTGCGCTTAGATAAAATTATTTATTTTCTTATGATAACTTAAATTTTAGTCTGGCACTGGCCGGACTAATATTAAATATATAGCCCTAAGATTTGAATACTTATTGTTAGTTCGCTAAACGCGCAGATTCAATAATAAAGAATATGAAAAAAAAACTTCTCATCTATATGTGGCTTCCATGTAAGGCGGCGATCCAGGTGAATACCAAGATATTTTGTCTCGGATCGTTGAGGCACCATATGGTTGTTAATAGTGGTTGAAGGGCACGTTTCTTTGCGTAAGGTAAACGTTACGTGAGTACATTTTTGCTCATTAATTTTTATTCCCCATAACTTTGCCCATTTCTCTACTTGGGTTGCGTGCTTTTGCAGTTGGCTCGAGGCCCTTTTAGGGTCTTTATGAACACTGAAAAAAGCGGTATCATCAGCACATGTAGACGTGTGCGTAAAACTGTTGGTTGGCATATCTGCCGTGTAAAGCAAGTACAGATTTGGATCTTGTATACTCCCTTAAGGTACACCTTAAGGTGTACGCCCCTATTGGTTGGGAACAACTTATTTGGCTTCCCTCTTTGATCATAAATTGTCGACCGGTTATGTACTTTTCTAATAGGTTGAAAATATTAGCTGGAAGGTTTAGCTTTAGTTTGTTTAACAGGTCTTCGTGCCACCCTTTATCGAAAGCTTGAGAGACATCAATAAAAGGCGCGGATCCGTACTTCTTTTCCTCAAAGGTTTTTCTTATAACCTGCACCAGTCTGTGAGTTTGTTCGATTGTACTATGTTGACTTCTAAAGCCAAATTTGTTATCTGGAATGCAGTTGTTATCATTCAGGATCGGAGTCAGCTTGTTTTTAAGCAGCTTTACTAAGGCAACTTTCCATATTGGTGGGAAATGTTAAAGCCGTATTATGAAAGGTAGCTCTAAAAGCATTTTGTTGCTTATTTTATCAACGCCAGGAGCTTCTTTGCCATTTAGGTTAGCGATAGCCTCTACCACATCTGAATATCGGAAACGTATTTCTATAGGACGTCTAGCAACAACAGGCGGTAATTCCCTCACGTCAGTGTATGTATTGGGAGTGAACGGGTTTCTTAAATGGCTTGTAAGCAGATCGCCTTTTCCTGCGTCATTTTTAGCCTGGATCCCCTCATATTGCGCAGTGGTGGTTTTGCGATTACGGGTCTTTTGAGACGTCTGGCTGATCGCCATAGAGAATACTTTGTTTGTGGAGCCGCGTCTAGACCTTCCAGTTAAGGATTAACTCTTGCAATTCTGTGTACCTCCAGAAAGTTTTTTAATAGATTTGTACACACTGTTAGCTTAGTTTTAAGTTGGGCGATCTATGTTGATGCCATTCTCTTCGGGCTCTTCTTTTTTCAGATAATAGCTCTTCAACATCGACAGACAAAATTTTGTTGAATTTGACCTGACGGAATGCAGAAGAAGCATGTTCAACGGCTTCTTTAATGTTTTCATTTAGGGTACTCAGGCCTTGATCGATTTCTTGAGATTTTAGTGGTATGTCTTCCGAGCAGTAAGTGCTGATATGTACAAATATTTTTTTATATTTCAACCAATAAAAGAGATGCTCTCTTAATGTCGTAGTGTACGGACGTGTCTACGCGAGTGTATATCTGTAATAGGTGATATTTGTAATAAGTTACAAAAAAAAAATTGTTAATATACATACCTACAAGACATAAGTGAGAATCGAAAATAAAAACAAACTAAACAAAACAAAAAAACCAAACGGTTAATGAGTAACAGTAATCGTAGTGACAGTGGGCCTCATAGCCGAAATGCTTACATTGTGTAAAGCTCAGAAAGCGTTAGCAATGAAAACATTAGAGACCCTGAATATAATAGAAACTATTTAAGTGCAAAACCGAAAACAAATATCGCACCTACAGCTGCTAAAGGCGCTCCAGGCCCAATTTCTGCGTGTGCTCCTAAGATCCATGTAGGGATGGACAGGTCGTAACAGTTCTTAAAAGGGGGAGAAGTCCGAAGTCGGCAGAAGTAAGTCAACCTGCAAAAATTCTAAAAGACGATGAAAGGCCAACCACATCGCAAAATCGCTTTGCCATTCTGCAAACAGATGATAATGATGGCCCCGTTACGGAAAAAAATTTTAAGCCTCCTCCAATTTATTTAAGAGAAAAAAACTCGAACGACCTCATTAAATTTTTAGTTGCATTAATAGGCGAAAAGAACTTTTATGTGTCGAACATAATTACCACGTTTTATGTTCGACACATAAAAGTATATATGAGACCAAAATTCAAGTAAATCACGAGAACGCTTACCGCGCCACGGTGTCGGAATTTGAGAAATTAAAAAAGAAGTTTTACCCTTACCAGCTAAAAAACGCAAAAGGCCTCCAGGTAGTCATAAAAGGAATTGACTCAAATGTTGACCCGGAGGAGATAAAGACCAGTTTGTGCAGCGAAGGATTTAAGGTAAGGACTGTGACAAATATTAGAAACAGGGAAAAATACCCTCAACCATTGTTTCGAGTTCAACTTGAGCCTGGTGATGCCAAATTAAAGAAAAACGAAACTCACCCCATTTATGGTTTAAGATATATTATGCACCGTAGAGTTACAGTGGAAGTCCCGCATAAGCGATCTGGACCTGTACAGTGCTTAAATTGTCAGGAATATGGCCACACAAAAACTTTTTGTAAGTTGCCTTCTGTTTGTGTTGTATGTGGGGATCTGCATGTTACAACCAAGTGCGACAAACCAAAAGATGACCCTAGGGTGAAGAAGTGCAGCAATTGCAGTGGAAACCACACTGCCAACTACAGAGGTTGTGCTGTCTTTGATTTAGTTAGGCGCTCATCTAAACCGAAGGTAGTTCCTGCCCCTCCCCACCTGTTAAATATACCAACAACAAACATTCCCCAGTTAGCACAGCCAACTACAAGTCAAATTTCTTACGCCAACGCCCTAAAGTCAAACCAGTCCAATGCACGAAGGCCAAACCAAACAACAACATGTGCCAACAAGTTAACCAACTGGTCCCAATATTAGCCGCCTGGAAGCCGTAATTGACAATATGGTCAAACAATTTACGCAGATAATGGCGCAAATGGCTGGCATGATGCAGGAGATGCAGAAAATGCAGTCTGCTCTTCTGCAGGCCATGCTTAAAAGACCATGAACTGCCTCAGGGTTTGTTTCTGGAACGCAAACGGCATACACCATAAAATTGACGTCATGTTTATTTCCGAGACTCATATGACATCTAGGAGCACTTTTTAGGTTAGTGGATACAATTTTTATGATGCAAAAGATCCCAGGGATAGATCCTGTGGTGGCTCTGCTATATTAATCAAATCAAGAATTAAGCACCAATGGTTGGGTGGACTATCAGAATGTTATATGCAAGCAACAAACGTCTGCATTGATGAATTTTTCAATAACCTACTTATTTCGTCAGTTTATTGTCCACCGAGATGCTCCATAACGAAGGATCAGTAAAACAGTTTTTACAAATCTTTAGGTCCCCGCTTCATAGCTGCTGGAGACTATAACGCTAAGCACACGTACTGGGGCTCCCGACTAATTAGTCCCAGAGGTCGTGTCTTGTATGATGCCGTGTCTGAAATGGGACTTTATGTTATTTTAACTGGACAACCAACCTACTGGCCAACAGACCACAATAAAATTCCAGACGTAATTGATTTTGGCGTAGCAAAAGGTATATCCTCGGAGCTCATTGAGGCTCAAGCCTCCTTGGATTTATCTTCTGACCACTCACCCACAATAATCACTATTTGCAGTCCTTACCAAATAGCAGCTAGTGAGTTTTTCTTATCTAAAAGAATTAATTGGTTAAAATATAAAAAATATATTAGTACCCACTGCGCGGAGAACCAACCGCTAAAAACTCCAGGAGACATAGATGATTGAGCGTCCTAAATAAAAACATTAAAAAAGCCGTTGAACATGCGTCTTCTACCTACCGCCAGGCTAGATACAACAAAATTTTCTCTGAAGATGTGGAAAAGCTTGTATCTGAAAAAAGAAGAGCCCGCAGGGAATGGCAAAAACAAAGATCGCCCCAACTTAAAACTAAGCTGAAAGAATGTACAACCCAACTAAAAAGCTTGTTGGAGGCTCACAGAATGGCATCACTGAAAGAGTACCTGGAAGGTCTAGACGCGACTCCTCGGACAAATTATTCCTTATGGCGATCAGCCAGACGTCTTAAAAGACCTGTTATCGCAAAACCACCACTGCGAAATCTGAAAGGATCCTGGGCTAGAAATGATGAAGAAAAATGCGATCTGTTCGCAAACCACTTCAAAAACGTATTTACTCCCAATACATGCACTGACGTGAGGTTATTATCGCCTGTTGTTGCTAGACGTCCTTTAGAAATACGTTTCCGATTTGCAGATGTTGTAGAGGCTATCGCTAACCTTAATGGTAAAAAAGCTCCTGGCGTTGACAAAATAAGCAACTAAATGCTCATAGAGCTGCCTCTTACTGCTAAAAGAATCATTCTTTTTATTTTTAACGCGATAATTCGGCTTGAACATTTTCCGCCTTTATGGAAAGTTGCCTTAGTAAAGATGATTCCTAAGCCTGGCAAAGATCCCTCGAAGGTAGAATCTTATAGGCCCATAAGTTTGTTACCCACAATGTCAAAATTGTTCGAAAAACTTTTAAAAAACAAGCTAAAACCGATCCTGAATGACAACAACTGCATTCCAAACAACACGTAACCCAAGTTGAGAAATGGGCAAAGTTATGGGGAATAAAGATAAATTAACAAAAATGTACCCACGTAACTTTTACTTTACGCAAAGAAACGTGCCCTCCAATCACTTTCAATAACCTTAATGTGCCTCAACGATCTGAGTCAAAATATCTTGGTATTCACCTAGATCGCCGCCTTACATAGAAGCCTCATATAGATGCGAAGCTGACGCAAATGAAACTTAAAGTTGCTCAAATCCACTGGCTAATTGGTAGAAACTCTGTGCTATGTCTTGATTGTAAGCTTCTACTCTACAACTCGATTTTAAAACCAATTGGTGCTACGGTATACAATTATGGGGTACTGCTTCCGCCTCTAACATCGAAAAAATCCAACGCCGTCAAAACAAAATTCTAAGAATCATAACTGGTGCTCCTTGGTATATCAAAAACAGCAACATCCACAAGGATCTAGAAGTTCCACTTATAAAATGCGAAATCCTGAAATATGTGGACAAGTATTTAAATAAGCTGGAATCACATCCAAATCCGCTCGCTCGAAGCATCCTACACATCCGCCTTAAAAGAAGGGATACAATTGCTCTAAGATGAAACCTTTGAAATTAGTTAATTTTATTGTGAGAACTTAAATTTTAGTCTGGTACTGACTGGACTAGTATTAACTGCTTAGTTTTAAAATTTGAATACATATTGTTAGTTCGCTTAAGCGAAGATCCAATAATAAAATATATGAAAAAAAAAAAATATTTCAACCAATTTACTCTTTTAGATAAGAAAAAAATATTAGTTGCTATTTGGTGAGGTCTGCAAATAGTGATTATTGTGGGTGAGTGGTCAGAAGATAAATCCAAGAAGGCTTGAGCCTCAATAAGCTCCGGGGATATACCTTTTGCTACGCCAAATTCGATTACGTCTGGAATTTAATTGTGTTTCGTTGGCCAGTAGGTTGGTTGTCCAGTTGAAACAACGTAAAGCCCCATTTCAGACACAGCATCATACAAGACACGACCTCTGGGACTAATTAGACGGGAGGCCAGTACGTGTGCTAAGCGTTATAGTTTCCAGCAGTTATGAAGCGGGGACCTAAATATTTGTAAAAATTGTTGTACTAATCCTCCGTTATAGAGAATCTAGGTGGAGAAATCGACGAAATAACTAGGTTAGGGAAAAATTCATCAATGCAGACGTTTGCTGCTTGGATATAGCATTCGGAGATGCCACCTGACCATTAGTGTTTAATTACTGATTTGATTAGTATAGCAGAGCCTCTGCATGGACCTTTGAATTGGTTTAAAATGTATAACTATAAATAGAAAATTTTCGAAAAGCAATTTTGTTAACCTTATAACAGGATGATAAATATAATCCGATAAATGGACAAAACAAAAATAAAGTAACGTAATAGAAGTAACTAGTTATCACCCCTAATAATCACCCCTATTCTACATTCCTATTCAAATCGAAATGCTCTCCTTCGGCTTTCTTCACTGTGGAATAGTTTGGCCACATATAACTTTTTCTTAGTATATTTTGAATTTTTCTTTTTTTCGTACTAAAATCTTGTGCTTTTTAATATTAAAATTTAAAAAAAAAATGTTTTTATTTCTATTTTGATATATGTATGTATATTTGCATGCGGAATCAAAATGCAGAATAATGCCCAATATTAAACTTTTTTGAATTCTTGGTAAAAAACAAATAAATACTTTTGCACTAGTGTTGCCGACTTCTGTGTAATTATTACAAAATCGTACAACTTTCTTATGTTATCGGGTTTATTAAAATTGGATAGCTGATGACTACGATATTGCTATTGCATATGTGTTTGCAGCAGTGGTCTTCACAAAGATAGGGTAACCAGTTTCATTTTAATAATTAGAGTATCTTAACTTAAAGAAGAACAAACTCCAAAAAAGAGGACATACTTATTTGTTCAAAAATTTTAAATGAAGTCTGCCAATATAAAGGTGTTTTTTACACTTTAAGGCAATTCTTTAGATATGGTTGCCTTACATAAGATATTATGGCAGAATAATATATAAAGCTTATTAGCAATCGTAGGCATTAGAACTTCCCGGATACTACTTATTTTTACGTAAATTTACATTTTGAGGCTAATTTATTTTAAAACTCAAGACAGATATCAGAAAAAGGGTTACATTTACTCAAAGTGCGATATGTCTTAATGGTTAAAAAAAGCTAAATTTTGCATATCACAGTTAACGGAGAAAGATACTCGGAAAATCCAATTTTTGTAATATCCCAGGCAGAAAAAGACAATCAAACCGATTCTGTCCTGACGTTGGGAGAGGACTCTCAATATCAAAATAACGTAAATTTAACAAGTTAACAATGCTGTCTCGATGTTGAAATGATAACGCCAAATGGGCGTCTTTCGACTCTTGGTTTTTATGTTGTAGCAATACTGTACATTTAAATTTCCGGTATTAGAATAACATTTTTTATCTTTCCTGTCTTAGGAGTTCGACCTGCTTTTGTTAAAATAATGGACATTGCTACTTTAGGCTTTTTAATAAGAGATTTCCTTAAATAAATATGTTTATATGTAGCAAAATAAAACATGCAAAAGACCTTCTAACGCATCTTAAGAGTTTTTTTAATTTTTTCTTACGTTTATACATTTTTTTAAATTAAAAATATAAACATATTTTATTTTGAAAGCAAATTTGACATTTACAAACTAGGGTTGCGATGTTGTGTATACAGTACTGTAATGGTACGATATTTTGAAAGAGTCGAAATTTTGTGTTTACAGGGCTGTGGTGGTACAAAATTTTTGGACCATCGTTTTAGAATCGTGTATTTCTGCCTGGGATATTTTTTAAATTTTTTTATTTTAAATTTTGTAAAAGTGAATGTCAGATTTTATTTATTTTGTTTAACTTTTTTTGACATAAATTTTCCCAAACACAAAAAGGGAATGCAGAGGGCGAATTTTTTGAATTCTCCTTTATACACCTGTTTTAGTGTACCCTGACTTTCATTTCTATAACAGACACAACTCGCTTCGTTTTTTCAAAAACTTAATAAACTAAATATTTTTAAGTTTCTTGCAAAAAGTCTCTAGGCTTTTGTAATTTTTTTACAATGTTATTTTGGGAAAGAAGATAGAATTATCTTTGTATTGATATATAATGCCTTATAATGGTTGGCGTTGGCAAAGTCGTTTTTAATTTTTTGGTACCATCTAATAAATACGCCTCCTTGCCGTTTTTGTGTCTAATTCAACAACAATCAATATGACAATGCTAAACATAATAAGGATGAATATGTTTATCTGTTTTATAACTGATCCCATATTCAGCAGCTCGAGACGTTTTTTTCACATACATATGTATGTATTTAGCAAAAAGGATTTTTCAAAAGGCTGTTATGCTTCGTTGGTTGTATTACAATTTGGGAGCAGGTCTTAATTTTTTCGAATTACATTTTACACTTTTTACACTTTCATTTTCAAACAAATACTTAAATTAATAGTTATGAATAACCTTTGGAAACTGTTGTAATACAAAATGGTTTTGTTTTCAGTAGCCCTTAAAATACATTTAGTGATAACCAATAAATATTTAAATGTAAGAGGAAAAAAGAAAACTCAAACAGCTTAAAAAAAAAACTTTTGAACGTTTTCGTTTGTTTTTAGTAATTTTCAATGAGTTTATTGAGGTTATTATATAAAGGCAGAAAATATTCATGGTTTTTTTAGGAATTTGATTGACGTCAACTGATGATTTGGTGTAAGACCCAACGAAATGCATATAGACAAACTTAACCTACAACAAACCCTATAAATAAGAATTAAAATAATATTTAGTTTTTTCGAAATAAGGACTCATTTTATTTGTTAAAGGCGCCAACATTGCAAAAATCATGTTTGATCAGCGTGACCGTTCTTCGATGCTTTCTCAATTTTCCTAATGAACATAAACACGAAAAAAGTACGGGGTGCTGAAAGATGAAACATATTTCTCACAAGATCCTGAAAGTGTAGAATAAGAAGACAGTGTAATTTTCCTTTTCGTACAAATTATGACAAGAAATATCAAGTTAAATATTTATAAATGAATATAACTTAATTTTTTTTAACTCCTTTTTATGCCACTTTATTTGGCCTTAAACGACTTTTTGTGTCACTTTTTTTTAAATTCTCAGTGGTCACCGTGTGTTTGATTTTTCTTTTTTTTTTTAAATCATGACCCAACCACACGAGCAATAAGTATGCCAGTTATTGTCGTGACGACAAGCGTTGCAAAACTGTCAGTTTTTTATTACATTTTCCTATGCTCTTGAAAAAAAAACTTGCAGACGTAGTCAAGCAAAAACCTAAAACGAAAAAAAATAATTGAAGTGCTCAGTCGGCCGGCGATGTTTTAAAATGTTTGATTTGCTTTTGATCTATTTCGTAAGTATAAGCATAAAAAGCAGTGTTGCCACCAACTAAAAGTTAAAATTCCATGGATCATGCCAAAATTGCACATGAAATTACGAATTACACATATTTTTTTTTTTTTTAAATATGTAATAGTTTTTTGTAAAAATAAAAACGATTTAAACTTTTTTTGAATTAACGATTCATTGTTTTTTTATTTCATAAAAGTAACGGTTAAAAGTAAAACAAAAAATTCATACAATTTGTATAGTAATTTAAACTTAAAAAAAACATCACGTTTATATTGAGATTAAAAAAAGTAGTGTTCAAAAACGATAAAGTTTTAAATTACACATGCAACCAGTTGCACATTGGCTACACATGAAACGAAAAATTTCACACAAAATGTGTAATTACACATAAGATGGCAGCATTGTTAAAAAGGCTCTTAGATTTTGTATGTAGTCGCCGTAAAAAGAAAACAAAACCATGCTTTTAAAAACTGCAATAAAGTCAGTTTTAAATTTTTTGTCTAACATTGTATATCAAAAAAAAACAATTATTTTTTTTGTTATGTATGTATATTTATAAACAACTATGTTTATTATATAACGATATCGTTAGCTAATCTGCAAAAGAGCGTAACTAACAAAAACTTAAAAATCTAGATTTTTATTAATCATTATGAATGTCATTAAACTACATGTCTTGAGAAAATTTTACACTTCTGCGATCAGAAATTACGCTTTTATTAACAAAAAACAAAGGAAGTAACTTTGTTTATAGTTTTAATTTTAGAAAGTTTTATATATCTCCTGTAAAATGTTGTTTATGTTAGTTATACCTTTTTTAATTAAAGCTAACGATATATATACAGACATACATACATACAAACAAATACATACCTACATAGGTAAGTACATGAATTTAATAAACACGTGAATAAATTTATCATTAAAGAGTACAGAAAAATAAATACAATTGGCGTCAGTTGCTTAAAAAATCAAAAATGTCTGGTTTTTGCGACTGCGGCTGTTGGCAAAATCTAAATTCAAAACAGCGTTGCCAGAAGCTTTGAGAAGAAAATCATCATTTGGTAAAAATAAAATCATATTTTAAAGAAAAAAACACCTTTTTTTATTCCAAAATTTTATTTTATAGACAAAAAATGTAATAACTGTTAAGTTTATATCCATAAACACAAATTTCTCTTTGATGAACAGCGCAAACAAGTTCTAAAATTTTTACCAAAATTCTTCATAATTGAGATTGCACAGTTGACAAACGAAGATTACGAAGTTTTCTTAACTCGTCATCCAAATTTTAAATACTCTACAATAAACCAAGCAAAGAAGTAACTTTCCTATCTATAAATTTAAAAAAACTAAGTCATGAGAGTTCATTTAGAGTATAATTTTTTAAACGAAATAAATTGTTTAGCAAACAATAATAGACAGACTTCTTCGTTTTGTAAAAAAAAATCTTATTTTTTCATATCTAGGTTATTATTAAAATTCTTAATACGAGTACCATATGCTGGTTTTATAAGATTTTCTAAAACGTAAGGGTTTAAGTGCTTGGACAAACATCGTTATGCCGACTTTTCAGGTGACTTTCGTTTGATTGGTGTTAGCAAAGGTGGATTTTTTACTTTTGTTTAAAATATTAAAATAAGCAAATTATATTCCCACTACTAAGGTCACGTGGATATATAACGTCCAAACGTTCTGATGTACATACAACTTTCATGCTAAACTCTTGTACACTTTGTGACATACAACTATGAAACCCTGTTGCTTGCAAGGGCCAAAGGTACTCTACAGCCTATCTTTCAACACTAAAAGTCGCGCATTTTCATATACAAACCTGACATTTTATTAGCACTAAGCCCGAAAAAATATTACATACAGCATTGTAATATTGAACAAACGATATGTAAAGTATATAAAAGCAATAAATGACAAGCTGGAACAAACCTTTATTGTTCTTTTTTTAATTTACTGTTGACAAAAAACAAATTAAGTTTTTCCACGTACTTTTAAATAGCTTAATATAAAAATCATAATTTCTAAATATAAAAAAACATTATTTAAAAAAAAATCATTCATATATTTGACAAAAAATCATCAAAAATATGATAAAATCAGCATTCTGGCAACGCTATTTCTGTTTTTGTAACTTTTCAAAAGCAAAAACGACAAGACGCTGCAGCGCGCTGTTTCATAAGCGTAAGCAGAATAATTGGTTCATTTTAAACAGTTAAAAAAGGAAAAGCAGAAAATATTATACTAGTGTTGCTTCGACTTAAGTGTTTCCAACACTGGGGACAACTATCAAATTCTATTGCCAACACTAAATATTAACGTGTGTACTGTACAAATATGTGTTTAAATATATATTTAGCAATAAATGAATACATTGCCAAACAATAATCTAACACAAGATGTCATATTCATATTTGTTTTGGTACAGAAAAAAAATAACATAAAAATATAAAAGAAATTAGCAAGCAAGTAATATTTGTGGCTTTGGTGATTTTTGAATGAACTTTCGTGAAAATTTGTTTATTAAAAGACATGTACGTTTCCCCATCCTCTTGAACATTAGCAATGTGGCTCAGCATATCTGAGTCCCTTCCACTTGATAAGGAAGTCAAATAGTGAGTGGCGACCATGCTAGACTACCGCGTCTTGGACGACATTTCGGTGTCTGACAGGGACCCTATATTATATTTGCTTGATGTTACCAGTATCTTGTACCAGAAAACAACTGATTTCTAAAAAGCTTAGCGTCAAATACCGGTTGAGCCATTATAACCCCTTTTGGGTCGTAAGAGTTTCAATATATGACGTTTGATTTGAGCAACGTAGCCCACACGTTTCAACCTCACATAAATGAAGTATTAAAGGGTATCGACTTCGTATTCGCTTATATAGATGATAGTGGCAGACAAGATGTTCTGCCGTCTATCTCGCATCGCAGTGCCATGTGAGAGTCCCAATTATGCACCTCAGTACCCCCTGCTCTCCTTGAGCAGCAGGTCAGGGCTCATCCTGTCCAGCCTGGACAATGAAAGTCTAGAGATCCTACAATCAGCCCTGTCCCTCCAGATTCGGCCTACCTTGTCCATTATCCAAGTCCCTTTCAGCCCATAATGGAAACTCAGTGGTGTCCTCCCCGGCTCACAACCAAGTCCAACATCCCGGCCGATCCCTTCCTTGCCAATTCATCGGCAATCACATTGCCGGAATCGTCAAAATGACCCGGAACCAAACAGAATCTAAACCTGCGTGTTTCCCATGATCGCCCTAAGAACACGTCTGCAGTCGCCCCCTAGTCTAGACCTGACAAAATGTCCCTCTAGAGCCTTAAGCGCTCCATGACTCAATGTAGATTGTCATGTCCCATCCGCATCCTCCCCTATCAATTTCGCGGCCTTCATCACCGCCAGAATTTCAGCCTAGAAAACGCTGCACTCGCCCAGAAGTCTGTAGGACATTGCTTCCCCGTGTTCATTATATAGACACCAGCTCCGGTGCCTACCTCCATCTTCCATCCATCAGTTAAAACTGCACACCGCTTATACAGCTTTTTTGAGCCCTTCCATGCCTCCCTACCCGGAAAAACTACTTGGGACAGGATCCCAATGTCAAGTTTCGCTACCATATAGACCATCTCTGAACCTTCCCAAAATGCCGACATGTCCATCCTAACATATCCCACGCATACCCGACTCACTAAGTCTAAACAAGCTCCTAGCCGCCATTCCAGCAACAAAGTCCTCAATGGGAAAAAGATGTAGAATAATATACAGCGCTGCTTCTGGTGTACTATTCCTGGCCCTTGTAATGCCTAGTATAACACATCTCTGGACCTCCGTCAAGAGCAGCCTTATGTCGCCCCCCTTTTTAGAGCCATCCACCATACAAGGCAACAATACCTAAGAATTGGTCTTACAACGGACGTGTAAATCTAGTTCACCTTAGCCGGTTGCAACCCCCAGTTCATACCTATGGTGTTCCTACAGGCATAATAAGCATTGAGAGCCTTTCTAGCCCTCTCCTTTACGTTCGCCCTCCAAGATAACTTGCCATCCAGGATGATACCCAGATACCTCGCCCTATCCGCTAGTTTCAGCTGAACCCCGTCAAGCTCTAGCAGCTCGAAATCCACCACTTTGTACTTTCTAGTAAAAAAAACTAGCTCTGTCTTTCCTGGGCTTACTCCTTGTCCCTGGACCAAGCAGACAAATTGGATTATGCACTCTGCATTACCTCGCTCGTAGTGGACAAGAATTTTCCTGTACCTAAAACCACGATGGGCCACAAAATAAGTTCGCAGAAGAATAGGTAAACATGATACGAAGTTGCCAAAAGTGGCAAAGGACTTAAAAAAGTTTTTAGGAATGACTTTTATCGTACATTTTATCCTAAGGCCGCTAAAAACCAGCAGCTTTTACAACAATTAATCCATGGTAACAAGAAAAATAATAACAATCGACTCCGAAAACGCTTTCGAAGCCTGCAAGAACGGTCTGGCAAACGCAAAACTTCTCAATTATATGGCTCCAAATGCAAGGCTTACTCTCACAACAGATGCTTTCGACGATGTTGTGGGAGCAGTTTTACATCAGATTGTAGACTGTCAAGTTCAACCACTAGGGTCTTACTCAAGGAAGCTTACATCGCCCAAAAAAAAAACTGCAGTTCCTATAAAAAGGAATTAACGGCTATATATCAGGCGAATCAATATTTTAAATATGCGCTTATAGGTAGAGAGTTCGTAGGTTTTATCGATCATAAACCGATCGTTTTCGCTTTTAAGCAAAAAAGCGATAAATCATCACCTAGGAGGGCCCGACAACTAGATTTTATAGGGCAGTTAACCACTGATATAGAACATTTGCTGGGTGCAAGTAACAACGTAGCTGACAAGCTCTCCCGAATCAAGATAACATTCCAAATCTAATGAAAACACTAGCAAATCTCCGGCAATTGTACAACCTCTGTCGAAGATATCTAACCTTACTAACAACTTTTCCTGCAGTAGTATAACCCCCCTTCAAAGATTCCTTACCTTACTAAAAACTTCTTCTGTGGTAGTACATCCCCCACAGAAAAGGAGTACAATACCCTTCACATAGTGATAAGAGTATATATCAGTTTCTCATTCCATTTTTAATTTCTTTATTATCAATTTGCGCCCCTATAAAGTATATATATTCTGGATCCTCATAGATAGGGAAGTTGATAAAGCCGTGTCCGTCTGTTGAAATCAAGCTTCCGGAGTCAAATAAAAAGATACGGGCCAGTTAACGGTGTCAAACTATTAGAAATATCCTGGAGAAAATCGCTATTTAAAATCAGCAAAATCGGTTAACTATTGACCGAGATATAAGCGAAAACCCAATATAACCCATTTTTTTAGGACAAAATCTGTACATACTTATATATCTTAGTAAAAACTTGGCACGGATACTCTAAAAGTAGCGACCTCAATAATGGAAAAATTTTTTCAGATAGGATCAGGGAAAAGGGTATTTCTCCTACAATTGTACAAATTTGGGAAATGTTTTATGCGCTAAATCGTAGAAACTATAACAGCTATCGACTACAAATGTTCTACAAAAAGTAATTGGACAACAAGACCTACGCTATAAAGAAAAAAAATTTGGGTGGGGGCAAAGTGGCCATATTAGCTTCTTTCGAGCTTTAGCTTTATTTTTCTTCATTTAGCCCGAAATATTTACATTTAGCTTTAAGCTTTTTTTTAGTTTTTTTCGAAATTGAATTTAGCTTTTTTAGTAGTTTTTGAAGCTAGTTAAAAGGATAAAAATTTGTCGTATTCTATTTTTCGGTATACATATGTATATCTAAATTATACTGAAAGTTATTAAGCTCCAAATTTTCTTCGAACTTACAACATCACAGTTTCCGAACCATTGTTTTGTTTAATAATTTACTTCTAGCGGCATTTAAAGAACGCAAATCAGCAATTCAATAAAACAAAGATATAAGGATGGTCTGGTGTTACAAAAAAACGTAAGAATTTGTTTTCCCAAATGCGGCAATTTTAAAGAAAAAAATCCAAATGCAGCACCAACAGTTTTTGCCGTTTTTTGGTCAAATTTTAAAATCTTTTCATATTTTGTTCAAGAATGTATAAAAACTTACGTCATTAGTTGAAACAAATTTCTGAATTAATGTTTCAATTTAATAAAAATGTTAAAATGTATTTTTGGCAAAAAATCAAATCAAACAGGACCGAGATAATTTTTTAAGAAAAAAGCAGGCGCAATGAAATATCGTAGGGTCAAGTAAAGCTCACTATTTTGATAGTACTAAACTATATTTGTTAAAAATAAAGTTCTTTTTTTTTTTTTTTAATAAAAAACGGCTAATAACGATAATTATTATTTTTATAATTGATCTTTATAGACATTAAAAGATACAAATATTTTTTATTTTTTGATTTTCATTTTTTCATTATTGGTCATTGGGTTTAAATACTAGGTGTGTTCATTTACAGAAAATTATCACTAATTTTCGATAATTATTACTAGTAAGTGTTCACGTACACAAAAAATTAGCAGCTAGAGAGCCAAACAAGAGCGTAATATGTTTAGAAACAAAAATGTTTCTGATAATTTCTGCTAGTAAAAATTTTATTATCAGAAATTATTCAAACAGCCTTTCTGTCATTATGCTTTGAAAAAAATGTTAGTTTTAAATTTTTATAAGTTTACAAAAACAAAATACATTTGCTTGCAAGTTTTGACTGTAAAAGTGTTCATTTACTTTTAAATATTTTTGAGAGCGATTTTGAAAATATTTCTTTTTACTCTCTTTGCCTGTAATTACTGGATAGTAATTGAACACAACTACTTTTTAAGGCACACATGAACAAATAAAAATACTTTTAAAAATGCTTTCTTACAATGTAAATTTTTACATTAAAGATTATCTTTTTTTGTTTTCTTGGATAAAATTTACATGAAGACATTTGTTATGATATATGTACCTTGAAGGAAATTTTTATATTTTCAACGAACTGTGTAGAAAAGTAGTCTTTTTGTCAACAAAAAATTTCATTGAAGGAATATTAAAAAAATTGCATCGTTTAAATGTAATCTTAAATATATATCTTACTCACAAATTCGTTTAATTCGTTTTTTGAAAAGTTCTTGTGTATTCATATGTATGTACAGTGCACTCGCGATAATGTGAACACTCTAATATTTGAACACCCCAAAATATGAACACTTTTTCTTCACCATTGACTACTCTAAAATATGAACTTTGTACAAAGGTTTTAAAATTTGAACAGTTTTTTTTTATTTTTAAAGCATACAAATTTCAGTTACAAAGCATTAGATGTTGGGGAAATCCCGAGTTATATTTATTTTAATACCAAATCTTAAAAAACCACACATATATACATGCATAAATATGTATGTATATGCACGGGCAAGGTCTATTTTTTCGTTAGTTATTACATGTACGCGAACGCAACTTGTCAACAGTTAAAGTGCTTATTAAACGTAAATAATTTGTTAAATATGCATACAAAAAAGCATAAATTTTTAACTTAAAAGAAAAATATGAAATTTTAGAAAATTTATTTAAGCAGGAAAAGTGTTTACCTGCAAGAAAACAAAATTTTTTGCAATAATTTAAGCCAATTGTAAATATGAACAATATCGAATATATGAACAGGCTCTGTTTTAATTAGTTCATATTATCGCGAGTGCACTGTATATGAATATTATTTTTCTTCTTACCTAACGTATGGGTCTACCAAGTTTTTGCAAATAAAATCAAAATTGTTATAACAAATACTCTTTTTAGATATTTTTAGTACACAAACGTTTTGTCCATATTATGAAAAACATCTATATATATATAACGAAAAAATTAAAAAGCTTTATTTTTGGCTTTAATTTTTTGTTTTAAGCTCTTTTGAGAAGCGATTTAGCTTTAACTTTACTTTCAAATCTGGTCAAATCTGGGGGGGGGGGGGGGTGTAGAAGATTTAGCTCTCATACAAATTAAACAAATTTTATGAAATTTTCGATAAGCTATATTTTGGAAACTATAACAGCCATCGACATTAAATGTTATGCAAAAAGTAATTGGACAACAAAACCTACGCTTTGTAGTAAAAAATTTTTGGGTGGAGGCAGAAGAAAAAGCTCCCATACCAATTACAATTTTTTTGAAATTTTCGCTATATCTCGGAAACTATAACAGCTATCGACATCAAATGTTCTACAAAAAGTTATTGGACAACGAAACCAACGTTTGAAAGAAAAAAATTTTTGGATGGGGGGTGAAGAAGGGGTAGCTACCATACAAATTAAACAATTTTTATGAAATTTTCGATAAGCTATATTTCGGAAACTATAACAGCTATCGACATCAAACGTTATGCAAAAAGTAATTGGACAACAAACCCTACGCTTTGTAGTAAACATTTTTTGGGTGGAGGCCGAAGAAAGTAAAGCTCCCACACAAATTACAATTTTTTTTGAAATTTTCGATACGCAATATCTCGGAAAATATAACAGCTATCGACATCAAATGTTCAACAAAAAGGTATTGGACAACAATACCTACGCTTTGAAGAGAAAATTTTTTGGGTGGGGGCGGAAGAAGAGGTAGCTCCTATACAAATAAACAATTTTTATGAAATTTTCGATACGTTATATCTAGAAAACTATAACAGCTATAGACTTTAAATGTTCGACAAAAAGTTATTGGACAACAAGACCTACACTTTGAAGAGAAAATTTTTGGGTGAGAGCGTAAGAAGAGGTAGCTGCCCTGCAAATTAACAATTTTTATGAAATTTTCGATACGCTATATCTCGGAAACTATAGCAGCTATCGAGACCAAATGCTTGAAAAAAAGTTATTGGACAACAAAACCTACGCTTCAAGGAAACAATTTTTTGAGTGGGGGCAGGAGAACGGGTAGCTCCCATACAAATAAAGAATTTTTATATAATTTTCGATACGCTTTATCTCGGAAACTATAACAGCTATCGACATCAAGTGTTCTACAAAAAGTTATTGGACAGCAAAACCTACGCTTTGAAGAAAAAATTTTTTGGTTGGGGGGCAGAAGAAGTGGTAGCTCCCGTACAAATTAACATTTTTTTTAATTTTCGATACGCTATATCTCGGAAGCCATAACAGCTTTCGACATCAAATGTTCTTAAAAAAGTTATTGGACAACAAGACCTACGCTTTGGGTGAGGACGGAAGAAGAAGTAGCTCCCATACAAATTAATTTTTATAAAATTTTCGATACGCTTTATCTCGGAAACTATAACAGCTATCGACACCAAATGCTTGAAAAAAAGTAATTGGACAGCAAAACCTACGCTTCGAAGAAACAATTTTTTGGGTGGGGGTGGAGAAGGGGTAGCTCCCATACGAATTAGCATTTTTAGAAATTTTCGACATGCTATATCTCGGAAACTATAACAGCTATTGACATCAATTGTTTAACAAAAAGTAATTCAACATTAAGACCTACGCTTTAAAGAAAAATTTTTTTGGGTGGGGCAGGAGAACGGGTAGCTCCCATACAAATGAAGAATTTTTATGAAATTTTCGCTACGCTTTATCTCGGAAACTATAACAGCTATCGATATCAAATGTTTAACAAAAAGTAATTCAACAACAAGAAAAATTTTTTTTGGTGGGGCAGGAGAACGGGTAGCGCCCATACAAATTAAGAATTTTTATGAAATTTTCGCTACTCTTTATCTCGGAAACTATAACAGCTATCGATATCAAATGATATACAAAAAGTAATTGGACAACAAGACCCACGCTGTGAAGAAAACATTTTTGGGTGGGGGCAGGAGAAGGGGTAGCTCCCATACAAATTAACAATTTTTATGAAGCTTTCGATGCGCTATATCTGGATAGATGTCGACTCCGAATGTTCTACAAAAAGTAATAATCAAATAATTCATACATATTGGAAACAAAAGTTGGAAAGAAGCAGGAGGACTAGAACATGCCATAAAAATTAACAACTTTTATTAACCTTTTGATACGAATAATGTCAAAAACTTTAATAAATCTCGACCTCAAACCTTCTTCATCTATTTCTATTATTCATACAAACATTAAAATATTGTAAAGTTTTCTATTGACTTAAAACTAGACAAGGTATTTTTATTATATTATTTTCAGTACAAAATAACTGTGCTGGGTATATTTAAAGACCATTGTAAAGGGTATAAAAGATTCGGCACAGCCGAATATCGCGCTTTTACTTGTTATTAGTTAGTTCTCTTTAATTTATTTATTTGATTTAAGTCTATGAAATAAATCCCTACAGACTTGTTACAAAAAGAAATAAGTAATACATTAAATATAATAATACAGAGCAAAATAATGCCATATTGTTGAATTTAAAAATAAAATTATGTTGTTTTTAATAAAAAAAAACTAGCAGAAAAGTAGATAAAATTACAGAGATTATTATAGTCACTGCAAATTCTTTTAAAAGGATTATCAAAGTCATAACTTTAACGAAAAAATTGACGCACAATGGATTATAATTTCTGGTCTCACGTGTAGGAACATTAAAAGACAAATTGGACAGCAGAAACTCGGAGCGCACTTCACCGTTAATCAATTTGACTAAAAAGGTCACATTAAGCATTGTCCTTTTGCTTTTCAGTGTAGGTAATCGTATTCAGGGAAATCTAGTTTCGTAAGATGGCAATTCTGCAGATCTATCTGGATAAACATTACGAGAGCAAAACAATAAAAATTGTTTTTGAACGGATTTAATTTTTTTGCAATGAACACTATATTGGGGATCCCAAACAAACGAACCGTATTCTAAAATTGGTCTTACAAGCGATATATAAAGCTGTTTGGTGATAACAAGATCGCTAAATTTTTTGGCCCAACGTTAAATAAAAGCAAGAACACTACGGGACTTGTTAGATGTCATAGTGATATGTCGAATGAAATCCAGTTTAGCATCTAACAGAATACCAAATCAGCGATTGAGCAAACTAGTCCCAACTGGTATTCATTCAAGAACTAACAGCCGATGTCTTAAAATTTTCAAGGAAAATGCATATGATTACATTTATTAAAATTTAACTCCATCAAGTTTGCTATACACCATTAAAAGAAACTATCTAGGTCCCTTTGTAGTAGATTTTGATCTTTGTACGTAATTCCGCTATGAAAAATTTGTATGTCGTCCGCATACATGAGAACATTAGAGAATTCGATAGCATTTGGAAGTTAATTTACAAACAGGGTGAATAAAATTGGACCTAAATGACTGTCTTGTGGAACTCCAGATTTTACCGATATATATTTAGACAAAATATTATTAAAAGAGACACGTTGATTTCTGCCTGTTAGGTATGAATAAATCCAAGTCAAACTGTTATTTGTGAACCCCATTAAATGAAGCTTTTTGGCTAAAAGAATGTTAACTTTGTCAAAAGTTTTACTAAAGTCAGTGTAGATAGTATCTGTGTACTGGCCATTAATAAAGCCCCAAACTACTATGTCCGTGAATTGCAGTAGGTTTTTTTATATTGAGTAAGCTTTACGAAAACCATGAGTGATGAAACTTGATGACACAGTAAGTCGGTAATGCATTTTTGGACAATTTAGGAATTAAACTAAGTTTCACTGTACCTCTGTTGTTTGAATCATTCGATTTACTTCCTGCCTTAAACTTTCCTAAAACTCTCCCCAAGTTTTAGGAAAGTAGCCATATTTAAGCGATAAACTAAGCATTATTATATTTGAAATAAAACATTATTTTTTGTCTACCAAAAACATGCCGACGCCCTTTAAAATATGGTTTCCACTGCTAAGCAGAATAAATTTATTATGTGTTGAAGACCTTAATATGCCCCTTTTATATTGAAACTTTTTATCGGATGATGGGAATATTTTATTTCAACTTCAATAAGGACAAATTTGTGTTGCATGAAGTTCATCGGCAGTCTACTGGATCTTAATCTTCATCAACTAAATAGTGTTTGCAATGCTAATCTGAATCAACTTGATTTAGTTTTTGCAAATTATACTGTTTAAATCACCGTAAACCGCTCTGTCCCTATTTCTTTGGCCGAAAATTGACATTCTGCGATCGAAACCAACATACCCGTTCCATCTAGTACCGTTTTGTCAAATCCTGAAACGTCTGTAAGCGATGTTGAATTTTTCATTAAATCTAAAATTGGATCTAGTGCTGATATTTTAACGTTTAAATTTCATTACTTTGTACCACGGGAGATAGCATCTTTCAAAGTTTTAGTTCCGGATCAATATTTTGATAAAATTGTGGATCCTACTTTTTGGCCCGTAAATACATTTGTGCGTGAATATACCTCTAGAGGATATCGTAATCTAGCTGCTCGCCTTCCTTTAGTTAACACAAATATCTCAATAAACTAAGTGCTAACACTGTGGACAATATTTCCTTAGTCTACCAAAACGTCAGAGGACTTAATACCAAATTATCATCCCTTTTCGTTAATAGTTTTAACATAAATCATCAGATAATAATTTTTACTGAAACTTGGCTTACTGAAAATGTCTCGAACTCTGAAATAGTTTGTCATCATTGCTGTTTCAAATATTTTTCCGTCTGAAGCCTTAACCAACGACTCACCTTCCAATATTGAAATTATTGGCGTAAAAATAAAAGTTAGTCATTGAAATATTTATATTACATGCTCCTATATTCCTCCGGTTTACGTCGAACATGCTAAAGCTAGTAAGTATATATTGTCTAATGCTAAAATGAATGATTTGATTGTTTCTGCTGGTGACTTTAACTTGCCTTCTATTGAATGGAATTTTTCACCTGATGATGGATTCTTAGTACCAATCACGTCTCTAAATAATATTATTTACACAGAGTTTCTCAACTCTCTTTTAGAAGTACCGCTTTATCAATTTAATGGTATATTAAATGATTATGGCAAGATGTTGGATTTAGTATTTGCAAATGAATATGAGGACATTGTTGAAAGCCTTTGTGAACCTATTACAATGCCGGAAGATCGAAATCATCCTACAATTGAAGTAAACCTACCAACTTCTTTTAAACCTATTTCCCCACCAAATGCTGCTGATTACAACTCTGTGTTTTAAAAAAGCTAATTATCGACAACTTAACACCCTCCTGAGCAACATCGACTGGAATGAGCTACTTTTGCTGTTTAGTATTTCAGTAGATGAAGCAATAAATCGTTTTTATACCAAAATCTATGCCCTGATAAACACAAGTATTCCAAAAATATCATTCTATACACCTTGCGGACCTTCTTGGAACACTAAACATTTGTCCTCAGTTAAAAACAGGAAAAATAAATTGTATAAAATTTTTAAAAAGTCTGGCAGACAAGTTGATTATAGTAAATATATAACAATTCGCACTGAATACAATGTGCTAAACAAACATTACTACACCAATTATTTACGTAAAATGGGTACTTATTTTAAAAATAACCCAAGATCGTTCTATAACTTTGTGAATTCAAAAAGAAAATCTACAGTATTTCCTGCAGTAATTTAGTTTAATGACTGTGAATCTAGCGATAATGTTTTCATAAGTAACATGTTTGCCACCTACTCTGATGCGTGTTCGAAGATTTCAATAATGTCTCGTGTTCTCAATTAGTTAACAAAGTTATTTCCATACCATCACTTGACATATCCACAACTTTACATAACTTAAAAAAACTAAAATTTTCATTTTAAAGTGGCCCCGACAACATACCCAGTTGTTTATTAATAAACTGTGCCGAAGTTCTCGCTGCTCCATTAACGCTCATCTTTAATATGTCAATTAAATATGGTTACTTCCAAAATATATGGAAAAATTCTTTTATTATAGCACACTATAAATCTGGAACTAAATCTGAAATTGAAAATTATCGTGGAATCGTAAAACTAAGCGTTATTCCAAAAATGTTTGAAAAGATGATAACTGAATACATTTCTCATCAGGTGTCATCAATTCTTTCTCCTGTGCGACATGGTTTTCGTAAAGGCTGCTCTACCACCACAAATTTGCTACAACTAAAAACAATTGTAAATCGCGGCTTTGTGCAAAGAAATGAAACTGACATTGTATATACCGCAAGGCATTTGACAAGGTTAACCATAAATTACTCCTGGCTAAACTCAGTATAATCGGTGTTTCGTATACCTTACTTAAATGGATTGAATCTTATTTAACAAAACGCAGGCAATGGGTTCGCTTTACAAATGCTACGTCCAAACCAATTGATGTTCTATCTGGAGTACCACAAAGCAGTCATCTGGGGCCGTTGCTGTTTACCCTGTTTATTAACGATCTTCCTAGTGTAATCAAGTTCTCCACTGTTTTAATGTATGCGGATGATGTAAAAATTTTCCTAAGTTTTAATCAGTACTCAGATCATTATCTTCTTCAATATGATTTGAACTCATTATACTCCTGGTGCAACTCTAATCTGATGGAGCTTAACTTAAATAAGTGTAAACATATGTCTTTCTATGGGGGCAGATTTTTCAACGTTAACTACAACTTGGGATTCCACCAACTAGAAAATGTTTCTGCAATATTGGACTTAGGAGTCTTGTTAGACTCTAAGTTGAATTTTATTAAACATATTTCTCTAACAGTGAGCAAAGCACGAGGCGTTCTTGGTTTTATTAAACGATGGTCTAAGGAGTTTAAAGACCCGTATATTACCAAACAACTATTTCTTTCGCTTGTAAGACCTGTCCTTGAATTTGCATCCGTAGTGTGGGATCCTTCATACATGGTACACAGCAATTGTATTGAATCGGTACAAAAACAATTTTTATTGTTCTGTCTCCGTGGCTTACACTGGAACACACTTGATCTTTCATCATACTCCAGCCGGTTAGCGCTTATGAAGATGCCAACCCTTAAGAGCCGTAGAACCATGTTAAACGTGTAATTTATATTAAACATAATTAATGGAAACATATCTGCTGAATTCTTGCTTGATAACATATAATTTAATGTTTCTGTTCGCCCGTCTCGAAACTATGAATTGCTAAGAGTTGGCTTCTTCAGAACAAACTACGCTAATGCTGATTCATTTAGACGAATGTGCAGTCAATTTAATGAATTTTATAATATTATAGATTTTTCAGTTAGTCCAAATGCTATTAAATGTAAAATAATTTCTTTGTTGAATAATCAATAACACATGTTCTGTATATATGTTTTTATATGTTACTTGAATGTTAAACTAAAAGCTGTCTGTAAGGAAAAAAATCCATAGACAGAACTTTAAATAAATAAATAAATAAATAAATAAATATTTGTCATCAAGTGTCCCCCATATTGTCCTCCTAACAAAATCGTTTCAGGAAAAGTTTTTCAGCTATCACAAATCTTCTGCACTTAATAACTATAATTAATAATCAGTTTGTTGAGCATAGCAAACTGATAAAATTTACTGATACACCGATTTTAGCATTTAATAAGGCCAACCACAAACTTCTAGTAAGACATCGTGAATAGATGGCATTCACACCAAATTGCCTGAGGTGGATTTCCTCTTACCAGACAAACCGAACGCAAAACTTTCGTTTTTAAAAAGTTTTCTCTATCTCCTTTGCTGTTTCTTTGGGTGTACCGCAAGGAAGTCTTAATGTATGCTAATGATGTAAAATTTTTCTTATGTATGGCCATCATGCTGATCATATGCTAATTCAAAATGACCTGGAAGCTTTTTTTTCTTGAAGCAATTGTAACCTTATGGAACTAAATCCTACAAAATGTAAATACATGTACTTCTTTCGTAAATGTCATACTAATGTGAGATATGTTTTAAATGAGCATACTTCACACATACTAAATGTAGTCTGATCTAGGAATTTTGTTTGATGCCAAGTTAAATTTTATTCATCATATCTCTTTAATTCTCATAATAATACCTTATTATGAGAACTTAAATTTTGGTCTGGTACTGACTGGACTAATATCAATTACATAGTTTTAAGATTTGAATACTTATTGTTAGTTCGCATTAGCGAAGATTCAATAATAAAAATATAGAGAAAAAAAAAATCTCTTTAATTGGAAATAAAGCACATTCTGTGGTTGGATTTATAAAACGTTTTGGAGTATAGGTTTATAGTTTTGGATCCGTCGTATCAAATTATTTTAATCGGAAAAAAAGCTACAACTTTTTTGTCAAAGAGATCTTCAGTTTAATCCGTTCAGTATGCCGCTGTATATAAATAGACTTGTTCTAATAATCTGCAACCGCTAAAAGGTTGTATGACAGTGTAAGATGTTATGTTTGTATTAAATTTAGAAAATAAATAAGTTTTAAATGAATAAAATTTATACGATTTACTTTTTCCAAAGAGCCAAGCAAGTAAAAATAGTGATTTGTTGATAGCTGAAGTGAGAATCTTGAATATCATGTTGATTTATTGATAGTTTTCAGCAAAATCTATTTCAAAACCCACTTCGTCAGCTTTAACATTTTTCCTTTTATTGTTAAAGTATCTTTGCCGACATTGCTTTACAAAGCTACGCAGATTGATTGCCGATTTTCTTGAATTTTTCTTGAATTACTCCGCCAATGAAAATATCGTATGGCTTATTTTTAAACGGTTATCAACGGCGATGCCAACTTAGTGAGCTTGACACTATTTTTGGTGCCATTCTGGGTCGGCGGAAGGGGGACCGATTGACCAAAACATGGGCGGATATTCACTTAATATGAAAATTATTTATTATTTAAACCTTAAGGAGGCGCATGGTATGGTATGGATCGGTCACAATACGAAATAGTTCAAATTATACAAAACTTTCTGGAGATTGGGAGTACTTATTCGTAATACTTGCGGGTGTTATATCTAAAAATGTTTGCTCTGAAAGGAAATTTGTGCGGGGGCTAAACGAAGGGACAACCCCGGAGATAGAGTTATATCCGTGGCATTTATAGCTTTAAATGTTTATTCTGGAAGGACATTCGAATTGGGGATATGTGAACGAGCTTTAATCGACGCAAGAGGTGATTCTAAGTATATCGGTAAAATTAGTCTTAGTCTTAGGCTGTTATTTTTAAATGTTACAAAAATCTACACAAACGCATTTTACCCCTACCATGTTTGTGGTGTGGGAGTATTAAGCTTAGTGCTTTTTTAGCCTCTATTGAAGTTAAAGTTAAGCTTTTTGGTTCCTTTTTTTTGCATAATGTGCTTTTTGCTTTCAAAAAATTGTCAACACCGGTTTTCAATTTTATCCAATACATATCACATTTTTATCCATTTTTTTATGGAAATGTAGAGGGATCAAGTCATGCTCTATATTTTGCACGCAATTCGCGGAATTATCGGTCATACAATTTTTATCCAGTACATTGCAGCTCAGTGCTTGTAAGAACCTTTTGTATAATTTTTGCACTGGACTCCAACAAAAAAAGTAAAATTTGTGTGGTATTTACATATTGTGTGACATTTTCTCTCTTAATTGTACTTTGCTAGGTCGGTGCTTAAAAAATAAAGATTTTCCAGCACTTTTTGGGGTAAATTAATTTTTGTATAGCCGAAAGGCTTCTCCAACAGTGGAAAGCCTATAACATTTAGCGACTACTTTTATGAAATATTACTGTGTCTTCTTTCAGGAGCTTGCACGCCTATTTTATCTTCTAAGATGAATTCTTTGATTATTTGTATGCTTTCTAGACTAGGCAGGAGTGTTCTTTAATTTTAAATTACCTCAACTGAAGTTCGTTAAAAATCTTTCAGCAAACAGACACGCTTTTACAAAGCACCCTTGGTTGTTTTTAAAGAAGTTTTGGTTCCTTTTTTGTGTTTAAGATAACAGCAGCTAAGTATGCCGAAATAAAATATTTATTTGAATTGCTTTGTTGTATTTTGTTTTTACAAATTATTCTATAATATTTGACAAGCTTCGAAAGTAAAATACAAGTGTTACTACAAGAAAAGTTTATACAAACACGTACTTGGGTGATTCTGAGATTACCGGAAAATTTGATGTCCCTGTTTGTTTAAATAGGCAAAATTAAAATATGTCCCGATATCTAATTTACTTAAAAACAAATCTTCGCAATCACTAAAACAGCTTTACAAAAATGTTTTGTTTATTAAAAAGATGCTTACAAAAGTCTTCAAAATGTCATTCCACTGGCTGTCCCAAGCCCTACTTTCACTTAAATATATCTGAATTTGTAACAAATGCAGTAATAAAGATATAAAAAAAATACTGTAAAATTAAAAAAAAAGACTATCAAATGATCTCTTTTTTCATACCAATGCGATTTTTTTTTATCAATTAATATATTTATGAATGTTTATGTTTTTTCCAAAAATAAACATCATTCCATTGTAAAATCTTTTTTGCGTTAAAACTCAAAGATCTCAAAACTTTTTTGATATGCAATAACTTTATTATACAAGAACACTTTATGAACTGCGTCCACGTGTTGTAGGAATTTCACCAACTATATAAACAAAATAAAGATATTAAGGGGATTCATAAGGTGTTCTATTTGTCCTATTGTCATATTGTTTTAAAATTTCACAATGGACCTTTGCCAACTGCTGGACACTCGGCGCAGGTGTGTGTGGAGTGGTTGTGACAATTTAATAAGCATACTAAACGACGTAGTATTTTTTTTAGAACTATTTTTGTATGAAAGACAACAAAACCATTGTGGAATTTTTCAACAATAGGACAAATAGAACACCTTGTGAATCCTCTAATTGCGTTTTTTCCTTCCAAATGAGGGTTCACACTTTCTACGCCATACCTTTGTGTTGCTTTAACAAGCAAAGTTCAAAATATTTTAAAATTTGTTTTTTATTCTTGAATTACCTTTTAATATCAAATCTTGATTCATGCCAATGTTTTAAAGATAGAACTTGTTCTTATTTAAAGCTAAGTATTGTGTTCGACATTGCGGAATTCTATCAAACTCTATATGTATATAAGAAACCCATACGAAGTATTGTTAAAATAATGTTACAAAAGTTGTACTCTGTTCATTTTGTCAAAAACGTGTGAAATGTATCTGGCAACACACATACATATATATTTTCGTGTGAAGTAACTGCAGCTTATTTTTTCCACACGAAATTTTTTCAAAAGCTTAAAAATATTCATAAATGAGACTTTTAAAAAATGTAGCAAAAAGGTAAAAGCAGTATGCAAACACAAACAGTACAAAAACAAAAAGGAAAGAAGCTGAAGCATACAATAGCCTATGGTCCACTTTAAATCAACTTAAATTATCTTAATTATATATGTATTATGATTTTCCTTACACACAGTATGAAATAAACTTGAAAACAACGTAAAACACTTTTAAAATCAGTTTTTTATACCCTTCACATAAGTGATAAGGGTATATATCTGTCATTATCCGTTTGTGACCCCATAATTATATATATTCTGGATCTTTTTAGGTAAGGACCCCGATATAGCCATGTCCGTCTGTTGAAATCAATTTTAAAGAAAGTAATACGGGACAATTATTGGTGTCAAACGAAGTTTTTTGTATGCTTGGACGTATTTTGTATTATATTTTATTTACATATGGATGTATGTAGGTACATATGTATGTATGTAGGTACATATGTATGTATGTACATATGCTGGAAACACATCCAAATCCGCTCGCTCGAAGCATCCTGCAACATAGTGGGCACACTCGCCTAAAAAGAAGGGATACTATTGCTCTGAGATGAAACTTTTAAAATTAGTTAATTTTATTGTGAGAACTTAAATTTTAGTCTGGTACTGACTGGACTAGTATTAATTACTTAGTTTTAAGATTTGAATACTTATTGTTAGTTCGCTTAGGATTCAATAATAAAAAATATGAACAAAAAAAAAATATTTTAAAGACAACCAGGCCGTCCCTTTTTATCGCACTTCGAGAATTTTGCGTCTCGCTCTCGCATGTGGTTAAGTGTGTGGCGTCGCATAACTGTGCCGCGATACAGTTATCAGAGGCTGCATTATTTGACTGCATGCAAAATTTTGTTTGATGTATTCTGAAGAGAATCAAGGAAAAACCCAAGAATTTACCAAGTGAAATTTGGAGCCCCACCATCCTATATGAAAGTATAGGGAAATTGGGATAAACCTGATTCCGGTTGGAGAAAAATTAAAGGCGTCAGTTTCGACTTGCTATGCAAAGGCATAGCTCGACTTGCGAAATTTGCGCCACTGTTATAGAACCTGGCATTTTGAGAGATACTCAACTCCGCCAACAACTTTTTAGAGCTAAAAAAAAAAAATTATCAATCAAAATATAGGGTTAAAAACATTGCCCAAAATTTAAAATAACAAGGGGCTTACGCAGGGCAGCAAAAGTGTAAGTCAATGACCCTGTTGATAAGGCTAACCTCTTGGCTGAGATATTTGCAGGGAACTCACAGTTGCCGGAAATCAATCAACCACTGCCCGAACAGCAAAAAGTGTCTAGAACTATGCCTGACATCATAGATGCCAGATTTGACGATTTATCGTCATTTTGACGTTTTTGACCGCAAAAATGGCTTTTGAAGATTGGACGATTTTTCCCCTAAATTTTACGATTTTTATAAATAAAGATTTTCGACTTTAGCCTAAATCTAAAAATTTCGTTATACACGGCACTAAACACGAAGAAAAAGTGGAAGCTTATTCGTAACATAGGCTTTGCTAGTTCAGAAGCAAATATAAATACGGATAACCTTACTGTTAATGAGCATTTACAAACATTCCACAGCTAGAGCATTTAAAAACATTCCACAGCTAACGGTCCAACTTGATTTGTATGACCAAACCTCTTTTCCTGCGATAACAAACAAATTTTGTTTTCAATGCTTTACAATATGTGCTACAGTTGAAGGATTTCGATCCAATGCAACTGGCCTCGATGATATTCAACCTCGTTTTGTAAAAATGATACTGCCATGGGTTATACAATATATTATTCATGTCTTCAACTTTGTTGTAAACTCTAGCTCCTTTCCATCGAAATGCAAACTGATCAAAGTTATTCCAGTACCTAAAAAAATTAAAGAATATTGGCTTATATCTATTCTGCCGTATTTATCAAAAGTTTTTGAACGCGTAGCACACAACAAAATTTTTAAACACATCGTCAACATCCTTACTGATTGCCAGTCTGGGCTTAAACATGGGCACAGTTGCACTACTGCCACTACTGAAGTTGTTAAAAACATACAGAAGAGTATGGATGATGGTAAAGCCACATTTTTAGTTCTGCTTGATCACTCAAAAGCATTTGATACGGTTGATCACCAAATTCTAGTCAAGAAGCTTGCGAAAATTTTTAGTTTTTCAGAAACAGCGGTTAAATTATTCTCGTCATAGCTCTCCGAAAGATTGCAAGTGATTGTGTGTAATGGAAATATATCCAGTCCCTTGCGGATGTTTAGAGGTGTCCCTCAGGGGTCAATTCTTGGTCCACTATTATACTCATTGTATGCAAATGATCTTCCTCTTTAGATCAAGCATGCGAAGATATATATGTACGCAGATGACGTCCAGTTATACATTGATTGCACGAAGACAACTTTGCGGCAACAAGTGAGTAATCTAAACCTGAATCTTAACAGAATATACAAATGCGCGTCTTAATCCGGATAAATCTAAATGCTTAATTATAGGCAATAAAGGAGTGCAAGTTGCTGATAATATGAAAAAAGTCTTAGTGGTCATAAAATTGGTGTTGTTAACTCGGCCAAAAACTTGGATATTGTTTTCAATTAAAGGCTTACTTGGTCGGACCACGTAAACCAATAATGTGGTAGAATATATGGTATGTTAAGAAGTTTATTGAAGACCCAGCATTTTACACCACTAGCTATAAAGATGACATTAGCAAAGTGCTACCTAATACCAAGCCTTCTCTATTGATCTAAAATCTTTGCGCGCTGCAATGCTAATGATAAACGAAAGCTTAGCACTGCCTTCAACAATATACCGCGTTTTGTCTTTGGCTTACATATGTTCGCAAGTGTATCTGTATACTCTAAACGACTTCTTGGAATGTCTCTTGATGACTATATAAAATATAAAAAATTACTGTTACTGCACAAAATTGTTACTAGTAGGGAACCCAAACATCTTTTTCAAAAACTGGCATTTAAGGCGTCCGCAAGAAATAATAGCATCCACACTCTTAAATATAAAAAAGCGCATCTTTAAGTAAATTTTCATTTACACGATATATCTCTGGAACCATCTACCATCTACAAGCATTCAACTCACCAGCGTCGCAACATAATTCAAACTATTTAAATTTAAATAATTTAAAACTATTAATGACGCACTACGCATAAATGTTTTAAGCAATCCATCTAAAAATTATTTTTTTTTCTTTTCAGGTTTTGACTTTTAGTCTTTAGCTAATTTGGCCTATCTTATTCTATGTCAATAAAAACTTTTTTTTACATATTTACCCAACGTTTCGTCAATTTTATGTTGACTTTATCAAGGGTTTGTCTATTTAAAAAATATGAAACTTAAATAAATACAATTTCACACCAATTTTACATACAACATATACTTACAAATTAAATTTGTAAATTAAGTTAACATATAAACATTTAAAACATATATTGATTTTTTCCCCCAAATTTTTAAATTTAACATTGCAAACTATTTTAACAGAGCTATCCTGTAACTTGTACTAATTTTGTCTGTGTCTTCTTTTAAGTTCATGGTTTTGTTTATGTTATGTTGAACACGAAGACTTTCTATGGTGTATATTTTTCTTTCTTTGTTTTCTTTATCCAATATCTTGACGTTGCTAAAGTCTGGTATATGTCCAGATTCCAATATGTGTTGTGATAATGCTGTTGTCTCTTTCTTTTTTCTGATATTAGTTTCGTGTTCAATCATTCTCGTCTCTGAAGATCTTTTTGTTGTCCCAATATATAATAAATCACAGTTTTATTTATTAATACCTTTACATTTAATTTCATAAACTACATTACATTGTTTTGTTATATCTACTTTATCTTTCGTTTTTGTAAATATTGTGTTTAAAGTAGAGTTTGGTTTGTAAGCAAAATAAGTGTTTGTTGTTGTTTTTAATAATCTTTTTAGATTTTTGTGGTCTGTTAAACCCGGTATAAATGTTACACTGTGAAAATGTTTCTGTTCTACTGGAGCATTATCACTATTGTAATTTGGCTTAAAAATTTTTTGTTCTTTAATTTTTGTTACTGTTTCGTAAATTAATTTGTTAATGAGTTGTAGTGGAAAGCTGTTGTTTTTAAGAGTTTTAGTTATATGTATTATTGATATTATTGGTATGGAATTGCTCGTCGCAAATGGTGAGGACTCTAAAAATGAAGCTTTTCGCTGTATTAATTATTTGTAAATTGGGTTGTGTAGCATGAAAATTTATCAGTCTGCCAGATGAGATATCTTTTTTAAACCAATCAAATATACCTTGTCATCCTGTCTTATTAAAAGTGTATCTAAATACGCGATCTTCATGTTGTTTTCCATCTCAACCGTGAACTGAATTTTTGGGTGATAGTTGTTGAGAGTTTTAAGAATTTCATCTTTGTCGTCAAATTTTACAATGGCTAAAATATCGTCGACATATTTTACTATAAATATGAGATTTATATTTTTGTTTTTTAATTCGGCTATTGTTTCATCCAATAGGCTATCAAGAACTACGTCCGCTATGGTTGAGGATAATGGGTTACCCATTGGCATACCAAATATCTAAAAGAAGAAAAGTTATTATCTATGAGACAAAATTGTACGATTTTGAGAAACATTGGCCTACGAATTTTATTAACCTTTTCAATTTCATTCCACTTTTTCATTATGTTTTTTATGGCAATGTGTACTGGGATATTTTTGAAAAGTGATATTACATCAAAGGATACTAGAATTTCGTTTTCTTGCAGTTTGATGACTTGGAGCTGTTCTTTTAATTGGTTGGAGTTTTAAGTTTTATATTGTGGATTAATAATATTTTTAATAATTTGCCCAACGTATTTAGACAACCTTTAACAAGGAACATCCATTGATGAAACAATAAGACGTAATGGTATATTTTTTTTAATGAAATTTTGGTAGACCGTAAATTCTGATGGCTATCGCAGATTAACAATGTAAAAATTTGTTCTGTGTTATGTCTATATTAGCATTTTCATACAGATGTGTTTATGTTATTGTTTTGCTTTTGTAATATAATAGTTGGGTCACTTCGTACAGTCTTGTAGGTGGTTTTATCTTCCTATTAAAAGAAGAAAAATTATTATCTATAAGACAAAATTGTAGGATTTTGAGAAACATTGGCCTACGAATTTTAGAAGCCTTTTTAATTTCATTCCACTTTTTCATTATGTTTTTTATGGCAATGTGTACTGGGATATTTTTGAAAAGTGATATTACATCAAAGGATACTAGAATTTCGTTTTCTTGCAGTTTGATGACTTGGAGCTGTTCTTTTAATTGGTTGGAGTTTTTAGTATTATATTGTGGGCAAATAATATTTTTAATAATTTGTCCAACGTATTTAGACAACCTTTAACAAGGAACATCCATTGATGAAACAATAGGACAACTTTCATCACAAAATTGTAAACCTAGAAATAACACAAACAAACACTAACATCCGAGTAATTGGAAGAAACAATAACCTAAATAAAAATCTCAAATTTGTAGTAAAATATGTCGAAGATATCTTAGCCATTGTAAAATTTGACGACAAAGATGAAATTCTTAAAACTCTCAACAACTATCACCCAAAAATTCAGTTCGCGGTTGAAATGGAAAACAACAAAAATATCGCGTATTTAGATACACTTTTAATAAGACAGGATGATAAGGTCATATTTGATTAGTTTAAAAAAGATATCTCATCTGGCAGACTGATGAATTTTCATGCTACACAACCCAAATCACAAATAATTAATACAGCAAAAAGCTTAATTTTTAGAGTCCTCACCATTAGCGCCAAACAATTCCATACCAATAATATAACTAAAATTTTTAAAAACAACAGCTTCCCACTACAACTCATTAACAAATTAATTTAAGAAACAGTACCAAATTACAATAGTGATAATAATCCAGTAGAACAGAACAGTGTAACATTTACACCGGGCTTAACAGACCACAAAAATCTAAAAATAACATTAAAAACAACAACAAACACTTATTTTGCTTACAAACCAAACTCTACTTTAAACACAATATTTACAAAAACGAAAGATAAAGTAGATAAAACAAAACAATTGTAATATTGCTTTTTCAAAACTGACTTTTTCATTTATTTTCTTTATAATTTTGGTTTGAAGTTAAAAACTATGAACTATTGACTATCAAATAAAAGATATAAAGTTGTTTTTTATAAAAGTACATTACAGTTCGGCCAACCTGACAATTTGATTGACCTCAAACACATAACTTCATCGAAAATATTACTATTTATATAAAATTTAAAGTGGTGTGGCTGCTCATACTTTAGAAATTAATTTGGTGTTACCCATTTTCGAAGGCGCTTAGCTTCCACAATCCCTTTATAAGGTACTTGAGAGAGCTGACAATTATCAATATCTTTAATGACGTAACGATCGTTTGATAATATTTTATCAACAATAAATGGACCACGGTACTTTTCGATAAATTTTTTGTTTTTACCAACAGTGTTATCAGTGTTTATTACTACAACATAATCTCCTACTAAATATTGTTTAGCAGGTACATGATACCTGTAAAAATAGTTTTCATTATATGTATGAGACCGTTCCATCGCATCTAACGCCTTAGCTCGTTGATTAACTATGTATATCTATACGTTTACCGTTTCCAAGCTTTTCATCTAGATAGTTCGTCGATTATTTTTCCCAGTTGTCTTACACCAAATAAAAGTTGGCTGGGCGTGTCCTTGGTTGAGCTATGAATTGTGTTATTGATTGCGTACTCCACCTCCGCTAACTTCAAAGGCTAATCACTATGATCCAATGGATCACTTATTTTACTCAAAATAGCTTTTATTACTCAATGAACACGCTCCACTTGCCCATTAGCCTGAGGAGATGCGACCGCTACCTTGATATGGTTTATATTATTCTTCAGCACAAAGTCTGTAAAGTCGTGTGATGTAAAACACGAACCCCTATCAGATATAATTCGTTTGGGCATGCTATATTAGCTAAAATATTTTTCCAAAGCTTAACATACCTTTTTAGTACTTGTTGAATTCACAGGATATAACCTGACAAATTTTGTAAAGGCATCTACAACAGCTAGTACATGTTTCCGTTTCGATTTTAACGATGGAAGTGGTCCAAAAGGATCTATATGAATCGTATTAAAAGGTGCAAGTTTTTTGGTATACTATAGAAATTTTGTTCATTTATACGAGCAGGAGCCGAGTAAACTATACATTTTTTACAATTTTTGATATAAGACTCAATTTTCATTTTCATGTTTGGAAACCAATAATTAAACCGTATCTGATTAAAGCATTTTTCCGTACCTAAGTGGCCAATTTTTTCATGTATTAATCTTATCACGTTCTCCTCCATCTCCTTAGGTACATACAACAACAACTTACCCGAAAGGTCCTTGCGAAATCAAGACCGTTTACCAGCTCATACCCACTAACTTCCTTACATTGCAGCTCTGCAATTCATTTTCTTATATTACTATCCCTACCCTGTTTAAGCTGTTATCTTGTGTCAAGATCATAACAATCTACCGCAGCAACTACATTGCAATTACTTTCACAATAACATCTACTTAATGCATCTACATGCCCCATAGATGCCCCTCCACGATGATTTATAGAATAGTCATAGTTCTCAAGTTCTAAAGCCCACCTAGCAATTCGAGGATTCACTTGTTTTTTATTTAGCGTCAATGTAAGGGAGTTGCAGTCTGTTATTATTGTAAACACAATTCCTTCTAAATAAACTCTAAATCTTCGCAACGCATATATAATTAACAATGTTTCAAGTTCAAAACTATGGTAACGGGATTCTGCAGGACTCGTTGATTTTGAAAAAAATGCAACAGGGTGAAATTTCTTATCATCCTGTTTTTGCATCAGCACTGCTCCAAATCCTTTAGCATTTGCATCACAATGTAGCTCTGTTTCTCTCTCCGAAGAATATATAGACAAAACCAGCTTTTCCATTAAACATTGCTTCAGTTTGTTAAAAGCCCAGACGCGTTCTTCTGATAGATGATATTTTTTGTCTTTACGTAGCAAGTCTAAAAATGGTCTAGCTATTGTTGAAAAAGATTGCACAAATCTTCGAAAATATGAAAAAAGACCAATTTTTCGGTAATGGAATATTATTAATTGCGTTCAGATGTCTTTCAGTTGGGCGAATTCCGAAAGAGTCAATTGAATATCCCAAATATTCTATTGATTGATAACCAAACCTACACTTTTCCAACCTAAACTGTAAGCCCTTTTCAGATGCACGTTTTAAAACCTTAGTTAGAGTTTAAATATGTGATTGAAAATCCTTTGTAGCTATTAAAATATCATCTATATATATAACAATTTTCTACTATCTATTAAATCTTTAAATACGTTTGTGACAAAGCGCTGAAAATTTGAAGGAGAATTTTTTAAACCATAGGGCATTTTCAAAAATTTGTATTGCCCATGTGGAGTTACAAATGAAGTGTATGGTGCCGATTCTTCATCAACTTCCACATTAAAGAATCCATCCTTCAAATCCAAAAGTGTAGACCACTTTTTCCCTGCAATATGCTCTAAACAATCTTCAATCAAGGGCAACGGAAAATTATCCCAATCGTCTTCTTATTCAGTGCCCTATAATCAACACACATGCGAGTTTCACCATTTTTCTTTTTAGTTAACACAATTGGAGATGCATAAGGTGAATTGCTGAGGCGTATAATATTCCGAGATAAGAGGTTAGATACGATTTTCTCGAACTGATAACAGACCAGGTGCACTATAAACTGGTGTGTTATCAAATAATCGAATTTTCATTTTATACGACTGCGGTTTTTTGACAATATTTCTAGGATTAACATAAAATTTATCGACTACATTCTGTAATTCAAATTGCTGTTGTTTGTTTTAATCTGTACCAATATCATATTCTAAAAAATTTTTTCCCGACTTTATCACAATATTAGGCTTAGACACCAAAGAAATTTCTTTCGTATAATTTAACCTCTCTTTGGAATCAAATATGCATGTATCATTTGTATTTGAACATTTAACATGAACTAGTTTTACATTAAATGTGTCCATAAAATTTCTACCTAAAATCATAGGAATTTTTATATAATTATCTGGCATTACCATTAATTTAAAACATTTAATTTTATTTCTAAATTTAATTTGAAAACAAACAGTACCATATGTTTCCATTTCACAGTTCCCGATACCAACAAACCCAGTAGGAATTAAACCTTCAGTAAACTTAATAAATTTCGGTACTGTCGATTTTGAAAAAAAGGTTAATTGGACTACCCGAATCAATTAGACATAAAACGTTAAAAAAGTTAGCATATTTGTTTTCCAAAGGATTAAAAAACGCCACACTCACCGTTAGCATTGGGTCAACAATATCGTTAACGTCAACATTTCCTTCTGTAAAAACTGCTGCTGCAACTGTCTGACGGCTAAGACAACTCTTGTGAAAATGTCCCATTTTATGACAAATAAAACAAGAACCTGCTGGCTGGATAGGTTTTGGGCAAAAGTTTTTAGTATGGCCAAATTGTGAACAATTAAAACATCTTATTGCATCCCTCTTGTTGTCATTTGATGGTTTCTGTAAACTCCTCTTTACACGCCGTTTTTCATATCTTTCAACATGTGCTATAAGTTCTTCTATAGAGTTTGAACCGTATAATATTGAAACTTGGTTGGAACTTTCTTGCATGCCATCAATAATTATGTCGACAAGTTCCTGACCCTCAATCCCGGCTTGAGATGCAATCGTCTGCATTGAAATTATGTAACTAATGCATGACTCAGAAGCTTGCAAAGTTCGGGAACGTAGTTTATGATATACCTCCTCACGTGAAATCACCCTTTTAAATATTTTAAATAAACTCACTTTTAAATGTTCATATGTCCAGTTATCAAAATTTTCCAAAAATTTCTTTACTGTCCCTCGTAGTAACCATTTCACACTTAAAAGCTTTTCATTGTCTTTATAATCATGTGTGTATTCTTCAAATTTCCTAAACCATTTACAAATCTCTACGCTATTATCATCTACATTAAATTTCAAAACCATTCTATCTAGTTCCTCATAATTTATTCTGCGCGCAGTACTTACTGCTTCGCCTTCCATATTATTGAGCTGTTTCTGAAGATTGATCATTTTACAGCGAATCCTGAGAATTATTATTATATTATTATTTGCAAGATTTGCTTCTTCAGAACTAACCGAAACAACCGGCGGAGAAGTTGTCGAAAAATTTGAGAAAACAGGTGTGCATCCAGAGGTTGTATTAGTGACATTTACAACAGACTTGTTTAAGAAAAATTCATATAAATTACCAACGGAGACATTTTCCGTAACGGCAGCATCGGAAGAAACGGAAGTGACGGCAGTATCGGAAGTTAGGATAGCATTGGTTACTAACGCGGAAGTTGTAGAAGTGACCACATCGGTGGTAAGGACGGAGGTTGCCGATGTAAGTAAAGAAACGTCGGAAGTTAAATCTGTTGCCTCTGGAAAAGCGAATCCTGCATCATCAAAGTTTTGTTCCCTTGAACACAAAACTGATATCAGAAAAAAGATAGACAACACATACTGGAATCTGGACATATGTATATCAGACTTTACCAACGCACATAGGGGTATTTTGCCATTCTAGCCGGACATTACTTTTTATTTTTTACAATAAAGCTTCTTAAAAACTATTGAGTGCTCTTAGATTGATGAAACTATGCAGAAACATGTATTGGCATTTAAGGATTGAAAAATAATAAAAATCGAACCAAGGGGTAAAAAGTTCCCCTTAGAAGATTTTATAATACCTCTGAAAAATTAAAATTTTTTTTAAGTTTTTAATACTATTGATATGCAAATGCAACTTTAAACGTTAAAAAAAGCTAAAAAATCTACACTTAAACAGTGTCGTCCTCTCCCCTTTCGTGGGCGGCGGCATAAAGTAAAATTTGCAAAAATAATGTATAAAATAAAAATAATGGAAAACTTACGCCCAAGTACTATAAAAGTAAAATTTTTAAGCTTTTATGGGTAGGGGCAGAAATGCCTCCAAACCCCACCCCCCGAAACGGCCCTGTAAATTTTTTTTTTATATTTTGCTAATTTTCACAAAAAATTTATTTTTAAGCTTGCTTGTCGCTTTTTTTTTAATTTAAAGTATTAAATTTATCTAAAAATAAGTAATTTATATATAAAAATAACTTATTTACAGAAGTAACAATTAATTTAAAGTTCACACAATTTTCTTTCTCAAAATCGCAGTTTCTTCTCAACAGAACAGATTTATCTTTACATTCGTGTACTATTTGTAATAACTCTAATCTTTTGTAAACTTTTTCCCTTTTGCTCTCGTAGTTTTAAATGTCCTGAAAACAATTTCGTGCAATAACCACAGTATATAAACACTAACAAAATAAGTACTTGAATCACAGATTTGTTTTTCTTGAAAAAATAATTTTTTTGAACAATTTTTGAAGGTTTTGTAGGCAGGTACATTTATTTTTATGCATAAAATAGCGTTATTGAGAAAGTTGTCGCACAGGTATTACCAGTTTAGGGGTGGGTAAAAACTACTGCCTCGCACATTCCTTTTCATACATGCAATGTCAGTGTAAAACCCAATTTAACCTGTTGAAAATTAATTTCAATTTACCTGTAATAATTTAAATAAAAAACATTAAAAAACAAATAATTATTAAAACGTTTTATGACCCACAAAAAAGTTTCTTACTCATATGTAAACACACAAGATGCGACAAAACCGAAAAAGGTGAAATTTTCAAAAATTCGCAAAAAAAAATGGCGCAAAGACGCGCAACGTTTTCTTTTTTCATCTAAAAGTAGAGATTTCAGGTTTTATTGTAATGAAAAAGATTTTTAGGATAATGAGTGCCATCACTTTTAAAAACCTTTTGATTTTATTTTTTTTAATCAAAAAGTGAACAAAAAAACCTCTTTTTTTAATTTCGAAGGAATTTTTTTAAAACAAAACTTAAAATAAAAAATAAAAAAAAAAATTTAATAAGGTAGCTGCTTATATATTCTTTCGCAGAGAAAAAAATAATTGTAAAATCTTTTTTTGTTTAGCTACAAAAAAATAAATTGTAAAACTCTCAAAACCATCAAAAGTTAATAAATTGCAGGCAAATTTACTTAGCTTTCCAGACTTTGACAGTGCCGCAAAACGACAAATTTCAAGCAAAAGATTTGAAAATTCACTATCCGATACAGAATTCTGTTATCTGTCGAGCTGCGCACTTAAATTTTAACATTTCTTAAACTTCCATTTTGGCTTAATGTCCGGCTAGATTGGCAAAATACCCCTATGTGCAACGTCAAGATATTGGATAAAGAAAGCAAAGGAAGAAAAAGATACACCATAGAAAGTCTTCGTATTCAACAGAACATAAACAAAACCATGAACTTAAAAGACGACACAGACAAAATAAGTACAAGTTACAGGATAGCTCTGTTAAAATAGTTTGCAATGTTAAATTTAAAAATTTGGGGGAAAAAATCAATATATGTTTTAAATGTTTAAATGTTAACTTAATTTACAAATTCAATTTGTAAGTATATGTTGTATGTAAAATTGGTGTGAAATTGTAATTATTTAAGTTTTATATTTTTTAAATAGACAAACCATTGATAAAGTCAACATAAAATTGACGAAACGTCGCACAGTGGGGCCAAACGTAAAAAAAATGGTAATAAATCTGTATCTTCGAAAGTATTTGTCCATTTATAAAAAAATGTATGAAGCAGTCGTAAAGGTAAAGGAGGACCCAAGGTTTAAGCAAATAAAACTTTGGACTACCCTGTATATACATACGTTGAGCTACAGGGTGCCAAAGTTGACCTCCTCGGGCTTACAAAACATTTCTATGCTTATAACTTTTGCAAATATCAACCGATTTCAATGATTTTTGGATTTATTTGATGAAAATTAAAATCTAAAAAGAAAACATACTCACTCTTTCTTGTTACCTGTTACAGTTTAAAAGATATTTGGGTTTGAAATTTAAAATTGTTTTTTACCTTGACTTTATTTGGTTTTTTGTGTTGTGAAATGAATGAAAAATAATTACTTCCCTAATATTTCTCCCGCACTTTACAACATACGTGCATATTTAATGCACTTCTTTTTAATACTCTTTTTGCTACTCTGTTATCTTAATTTGTCTTTTGCTTATAATAAATCTCCACAGTCTAATAAATGAATTTAATACAACAGGTTATGGGCCTTTGACACGTGTATTTTTTTTATAAGACAAGTTTTTTTAAATCGTGTTTTTTCGTAAATTATAAATTTTTTTTCGGGCAAAAATTGGAGCGTTTAAGAGGACGTGAAAATTTCGATACCTGGAAGAGGCAGGCAAAATCGTGCCTGATTATCAAGGGTTGCTGGAAGGTCGTGAACACCGGCGTGGTTGGTGACGGCGACGCCATTTTGGACGAACGTGCTTTGGCGGAAATAACACTAATGGTGGACCCAAGCAATTACGGACATATTGCAACGGCTATAACAGCTAAAAAGGCGTGGGACGCGTTGATGAATGCGTACGAAGACACGGGCCTCACAAAGAAGGTCGAGGTGTTGAAGCAATTGGTCAACTTGAAACTGAAAAATTTTTCTTCAATTCAAGAATACGTTAACGAATTAATTATAATTGCGTTGAAAGTAAAAAACGCTGGTCTTAATTTGGGTGATGAGTTAACCGCATCTTTAATGTTGGCAGGGTTAACTAATGATTTTAAACCACTGGTTATGGCCGTGGAAAATTCCAAGGAAAAATTAACGCTCGACACAGTGAAAAATCTTCTTCTTCAAGATGCTAAATTCGACAACCAAAATTCTGAAAAAAAGAAGCTGTTTTCTATATGAAAAATTCTAACCAGAATAAAAAAAAGAAAAAACAAATTCAATGCTACAATTGCAGAGAATTTGGTCATGTTTCAAAAAACTGTCAAAACAAAAACAACAACGAAGGTAACGGTAAGCTGAACAAATGAAAAGAATTCACTTACATTGATTGCATCCAGCAAAGGCATGCTGGTTACTAACACACACAAATACAATGGAAAAGAAGAAAACGAAAATCATGTATATTGGTATGTTGATAGTGGTGCTAGCAACCACATGATGTGCGTTAATCGGTTTTTGTACAACAAACATGAAGTTAAGAATAAAAGCGTCGTTACTGCAAGCAGCAATAAACTGCGTGTAGACTGCGCTGGTGTTGTCGACATAATAATTTTGCGGGAAAATAAAACAGTGACAGTCAAAAGTGTTGAATACGTACCAAATTTGATGGCAAATTTATTGTCTGTGAGACAAATGACAAAAGATGGTAAAAAAGTGGTTTTCGAAGGTGAAACATGCAAAATTTTTGAAGGAAACACACTTGTGACTACTGCATCAATTCATAATGATCTTTATCGTATAAATAGTGAAGCACACATGAAAAATAAAAACGCTTTTGTTGCTAAGAAAGATTTTAGTTTATGGCATCGTAGAATGGGCCATATTTGCAATAAAAATTTGTGTAGTGTAAAAGAATCTTCCCTTGGTATTAATTTTGAAAAACAAAATAAAGAACCGTGCGTAGTTTGTGTAAAAGGCAAACAAACAAGAAAGATGGTAAAAGAGCTACAAAACTTTTAGAGTTGGTACATTCAGATGTTCTTGGGCCAATTAACACAGAATCGTTTTCTGGTGCCAGATTTCTTGTGACGTTTGTGGACGACTTTTCGAGGAAAGTTTTTTTATATCCCATAAAAAACAAATCAGATGTTTTTGATCGTTTTCTTGAATTTTTGAAGATGGCAGAAAATCAGTGCTCTTCAAAAATTAAAATCTTACGTACTGACAATGGAGGAGAATATGTTGACAAAAAGTTTTCTAAATTTTTTAAGGAAAATGGCATCGTACATCAAAAAACATGCGCGTATTCTCCAGAACAAAATGGTGTGGCGGAGCGAATTAATCGCACCCTGATAGAACGTGTTCGGTGCATGCTAATTGATAGTGGTTTGGACCATCGTTTTTGGGCTGAAGCTGCCAACACCGCTGGTTATTTAATTAATAGAGTTCCTTGTCGTAATGAAAATCGTAGTCCCGAAGAAATATGGTCTGGTCGTCGTCCTGATTTGAAATTTTTAAAAGTTTTTGGGTGTCCTGCTCTTGTGCACATAACAAAAGAAAAACGTCGTAAGTTGGACACAAAATCTATAGAATGTATCATGATGGGATACAGCTCCGACAGCAAAGCTTACAGATTGTTTAATCCTAAAAAGCCAACAGAAATAATAACGAGTCGTGATGTGGTTTTTCTAGAACAAAGTAAGGTGAGCGTTAATATTAAAAAAGATTTTTATTATCCAGAATTGCTGCAAAATTTTAATGGTGACAATTCAGGGGAGAGTGGTCATATTGAATTGTTCCCTAAAGTCGAACCGACAGATGAAAATTATGCAGCTGAATTGCCACTTGAAGTCGAACCGACAAATGAATATTATGAATCAGCAGAAAGTGATGAAGTTGAATGGTCATCGCCTTCTCCACCACCCGTTGAGGATAATGACGAAGAATGGTCTCCAACTCCGTATGATGGAAGACAAATTCCTGTAATTGAAAATGTTCGCCGTTCAAATCGTATTGCTGGTAAAAATCGTAACTCGCACAGCTTTTGCGCAATTCAATTTGTGTCTGATGACCCAGAAAGTGTGAAAGATGCAATGTCATCAAACAACTCCGACGAGTGGAAAGCTGCTATGAAGGAAGAAATCGATTCATTGACTGCTAACAAAACGTGGGTGCTGACAAATCTACCGGCAGGTGAAAAGGCTGTAAAGTCAAAGTGGGTTTTTAAAACAAAACGCGATGAACATGGTAATGCTGCTCGATGGAAGGCTAGATTGGTGGCGAAAGGTTTTTCGCAGCGTGAAGGTATTGATTTTACAGAAACCTTTGCTCCCGTGGTCAGGTATGTTTCCATACGATACTAATTGGCACTAGCCGTGCAAAATGATTTACATATACATCAAATTGCGCAGTAAGCGCATATTTAAATAGTACGCTGAAGGAGGTCGTATATATGCAACAACCTGAAATGTTTGATGACGGCTCGGGAAAAGTTTGTAAACTGGTTAAGTCCATTTATGGCCTAAAGCAGTCCGGCCGTAAACCATGAATTGATTAAAATTGGACTTGTCAGAGGAGAGGTAGATCAATGCATTTACCACAAAATAACAGATGGTGAAATGCTGTACGTCGCCATTTATGTTGACGATGTAATGATATTCTCTAACAATTTGAAGTCCACAGAATCGTTAAAGAAAAAACTCGCCAGTAAATACAAGATGAAAGATCTGGGCGAGGTATCATCAATATTAGGTATGAAGATTACTCGAAACCAAGATGTTATAAAAATTGATCAATCGCAATATATATCGGATGTTTTGGTTCGTTTTGGAATGAAACATTGCAACCCAACTTCAATCCCTATTGACTACAACCAGAAACTATCATCGAGTATGTCCCCTAAAGATGATAAAGGTAAGCAACAAATGTCGAAAATTCCATATATGCAGGCAATAGGGTGCCTTTTATTTGCTGCACAAATTTCAAGACCCGACATTTGTTACGCCGTAAATTTGCTTAGCCGATATGGTTCGAATCCTGGTAAAGCCCATTGGGAAGCCGTAAAACGTATTATGAGGTACTTGAAGGGCACGATTGACAAAGGCATCGTTTATAAGAAACAACTTGATAACGACATCAAAGGTTATTGTGATGCTGATTGGGCTGGAAATGTTGACGACCGCCAATCCACAACTGGCTATGTTTTCATATATCAGTCCGCTGCCATTTCGTGGGCCACTAAGAAGCAGAAAACCGTGGTATTGTCTTCGACGGAAGCCGAATTCATGGCTGTGACTGCTGCCATCCAAGAATGCATTTGGTTGAAACGCTTGGAAGGTGAACTCAACCCTCAACGTAATAAAAATATGATATTGTTTTGTGACAACAAGGGCGCCATACAAGTCGCTCTTAACAACAACTACTCGCCAAGAACAAAACACGTGGATATTAAAGCCAAATTTATCCGCCAGAAGATAGATGATAAAGAAATCGTTTTGGAATATCTTAGCACAGATGAGATGATCGCAGACGTGTTCACGAAAGCTGTAACACCTCAGAAGCTAAGGTATTTTGCAGATAAGTTCGGCCTTTATTAGTCCAATTTATAATTCAATTAATTGTTAAAACTTTATTTAAAACTTTAATGAAATGTAAAAATGATTTTTTGAATTTTATACTTATGTAAAAGGTGCATGAGAAATGTATGTCCTTAATTTGGTAATTTGTCATTCAGGGAGAGTGTTGTGAAATGAATGAAAAATAATTACTTCCCTAATATTTCACCTGCACTTTACAACATACGTGCATATTTAATGCACTTCTTTTTAATACTCTTTTTGCTACTCTGTTATCTTAATTTGTCTTTTGCTTATAATAAATCTCCACAGTCTAATAAATGAATTTAATACAACATTTTGCAAATGTCTGCAATTGTAGTTATGCTAAAAATATTTTCAAAAATATTTTTGCATTTTTAAAAAGTTTGTTAAGCCTACACCAAAAAATTTATTTCATTATCTTTATTCGTCTAGCCGTGAAAAATATTCAAAGCCAAAATTTTCAAGGTGATTCCAAAAATGGCTAAATTTTGACAAAAATTGAGCACACTTTTTTTTGCAAATATTTGTAAAAATAATTATTTCTTTCTTAACGTTTTTGGAAAAAGCAGGCTTCAAAATATATTAGTAGTATATTTTTGCAAGGATTTAGACGTGCACCCTACGCCAGGCATTGGTCGAAAATATGGATTTTTCAACGAAATTTCAAATTTATTGGCCGAGAAAAAAACGCAAGCCAGTTTTTGAAAAATTGGCCCAAAATTAAAATAACTTATCTTTTGAGTTTTCAGTTTTAATTAAGTTATTCACCGCCCGCTCAAAAATGGGGTCACGAGGGTAAATGTTATTAATATAGGCAAATTTTAAGATGCGTGTAATATAATAGCTCAGAAAATAACTTAAAGTTTACTTAATTCTTTTTGTTTTTTGTTTAAATAAAAAATAACATGATATTATTATAAAGTTTTAAAATCCATTACGTTATCATAAATCAACAATATTTTATAAACTTTCAAATATAAAAAATTTTCACAAAAAAAAAACCGTAAATATAATATATTGGAATTTTTTTAATCTGACCCCTTATTTTTCTTCTATAGGTAAAAAATATGATATGTATGCAAATCTCCATCTGTTTACCTTTTCAATGATATATAATATTTGTATATTATTAGTTATTTAATACTATATTAACTGCCCTTAAAACAGCTATCTTGCGTCAAATTTGTTGAAAGTGCATTATTTTGTAGGGTGTGTATATACATTAGCTATGGCATAGTGATATATGAAAATTTTTGCAACGAGATTTTGAAGTGCTCCCGGCTTTTATTTTGTAAGACTTGAAAAAAAATACATATGGCAAAAAAATGGGGGAGTTTGGTTGTGGGTAAATGGCGCCTCATCGAGGTCAAAGTTCATCGTAAAAGCAAAAAAAATCATAAAATGTCCAATACCTTCCGCGGAGTTGCTTCTAGAGTAGTAGAATGTAAGATTGACCCCCATTCAAATTTCCTCCCTAACATTTTTGTAGAACATATTTACACCCTATCTTCACTCCTTAGGGGGCTTGCCCCACAAAGAGTTAGTTTTTCATAAATTTTACCCCAACCGTCCTAACAAGTTTTGGAGCGCCTCTTGAGGATTCAAAGGTACGACAAACCCCCATTGATTTTTCCCCTTCGACATTATTGTAGAACATACTAACCTCCTATCTCTGCTCCTTAGGGTACTTCCCCTTCAAAAAAAGATAGAAATTTGCCTTCTCCTTCTTACTACTTTCAGGGCTACTATGGAGGACTCAAATGTATAATTGACCATTGATTTTTCTCACCTACCTACCCTATCTGTTCCTTTGTTCGTTAGGATACTTCAAATAAGTTTTTTTTTAAAATTTGACTTTTTGCCTAACTTCTTTTGGAGGAGTCAAAAGTACATACCAAACCTCTTTCTCTGCTCTTTAGGGTCCTATACAAACAAAATTCTATATCTTTAATTTTTTATTAAATTTAATCCAGTAACAAATTTTGAGGGTTTTATATTTATTACTTTAATTGATTAATTTATTTTTGCAATGAAGTGGATACTTTTTTCTATTTTCGGCAACGACTTGTAGTAGAAATATTTTTTCTTCCTCGTTGCGGCACAAAATGTTGTTGTAGGTTTCAATGAGTTTTACACCTCTTTCGGCAGAATCGTTTACAACATGCAATTTTCGCAGTGTTTCTAGTGCTTGTTGGTAACCTTCATATTTTTCCCAAGTTTCTGGATCACTATCAAGAAAATCTTTTGACAGTCCGAGGAGAGTGAAAATTTTTCCTGTGTCCGGTGTAACATAATGATCCAAATTTTTCTGCAGGAACTCATGCGACTGTCCGTCAGTTCTTCGGCGTATTTCTCTATATCTGTCTCAAATGCACGAGTTGAATCCGCCATTTTTCGCTTGGTATCAAAGGGTACATTTTGATCAAATAATGCAAAAGCAACAGCTTCACCACTAAGATACCAGAGATGTCCACAGAATCTCTTCACCAGCTGACGTGAAACTGTCTCATCAATGGAAGCATAAGGATAATCTCTTTTAAAAAGTTGAAGTCATTGTAAGGGGCTTCTACAGTTTTGGCAGCACTGAACCAAGCTTTAATATAAAGTGTTACAATGAAAATAGTAACAAGAGCTGCTCATTACCATCATACGTTAGGAAAACTGGAAGTCGTTCAACCTTTTTTCCACCGCCTTGATAGTCTGCCAACATTTTTCCACCCCAATGGACATTTAAACATATTGCCTTAGCCAACTACGAACGTATAAATATTTCTTACAGCTTACAGTTGCCGAAAATAGAAAAAATTATCCACTTAATTGCAAAAATAAATTAATCAATTAAAGTAATAAATATAAAACCCTCAAAACTTGTTACTGGATTAGGTTAGGTTACGAAGGGTAGTAGCGAGTTCGCCACCTCCACTCGGAGGCCCTTAGGCCCATTGTGAATCCCTTCAGAAGAGTTGAGAAGAAAAGAAAAACAGTAAGTCAAAAGATTCATAGGTAAGAGAAAAAGGATAAAGAAGCCAGAGTACCGTCCGCAAGATGTCTAAGAAAGTCAGTAGTCCTAGGCTCTGAATCACCTAGCTGCCCAGCCACCCAACCTCCTTAATGAAGCCTATGATGCTCCCCAGCCCATTGCCAGGAACCTCACCAAGTCCATCTAAGAAGCGTCCTCCAAACCACCTCTGTCGGCGAATCTGCAGCCCAGGGCAGTGGCAGAAAAGATGTTCCACCGTCTCTAACTCCTCCTCGTCCCCGCATACCCTGCAGAAATCTGGAGAGTTCCTTTCCCATTTATTCGTCCTGTATCTCACATCGCAGTGCCCTGTGAGAGTCCCAATAATGCGCCTCAGAAACCCCCTGCTCTCCTTGAGCAGCAGGTCAGTGCCCATCCTGTCCAGCCTGGGCCATAAAAGCCTGGAGATCCTGCAATCGGCCCTGTCCCTCCAGGTTTGGCCCACCCTGTCCGTAATCCACGTCCCTATCAGTCCATAACAGAAACTCAGTGGTGGCCTCACCGGCTCACAACTAAGTTTAATATTCCGGACCGATCCCCTCCTCGCCAACTCATCGATAATCTCGTTCCCGGAAATGTCAAAATGACCTGGAACCCAGCAGAGCCTGACCCTGCGTGTACCCATAATCGCTCTAAGAGCACGTCTGCAGTCGCCCACGAGTCTAGGGCTGACAAAATGTCCCTCTAGAGCCTTAAGCGCGCCCTGACTATCAACGTATTTCGTTACGTCACCACTCCCACTCGCGTCCTCCCCTATCGATTCCGCGGCCTTCATCACCGCCAGAATTTCAGCCTGGAGGATGCTGCACTCGTCCGGAAGTCTATAAGACCTTCCTTCCCCAGTGTCCATTATATAGACACCAGCCCCGGTGCCCACCTCCATCTTCGACCCGTCAGTAAAGACTGCACTCCCCTCATACAGCCTCTCCGTTCCCTTCCATGCCTCCCTATCCGAAAACACTACCTTCGGCAGGATCCCAAAGTCAAGTTCCGCTACCATGTAGTCCGTCACACATGACTGCCCCAGGAGTCGACCATCCGCGACCCTTCCCAAAATGCCAGCTTGTCCCTCCAGACATACCCCACGCATACCTGACTCACTAAGTCTAAGCAAACTCCTGGCCGCCATTCCTGCAACAAAGTCCCCGATGGGAAGAAGATGCAGAACGATATCCAGCGCTGCCTGTGGTGTACTTTTCCTGGCCCCTGTAATGCCCAGTACCGCACATCTCTTGACCTTAGTCAAGAGTTTTCCTATGTCGCCCCTTTCCAGGGCTCTCCACCATACAAGGCAACCGTACGTAAGAACTGGTCTTACAACGGATGTGTAAATCCAATTAACCATGGCCGGCTGTAACCCTCAGTTCCTACCTATGGCGTTCCTACAGGCATAATAGGCATTGAGAGCCTTCCTTACCCTTTCCTCTGCGTTCGCCCTCCAAGACAACTTGCAATCCAGGACCATGCCCAGAAACCTGGCCCTATCCGCTAGCTCCAGCTGAACCCTGTCAAGTCTTGGCAGCTCAAACTCTGCCACCTTGTACTTCCTGGTAAAGAGAACTAGCTCTGTCTTCACTGGGCTTACACCCAGTCCCTTGTCCCTGGCCCACGTAGACAAGTCGGATAATGCACTCTGCATTACCTCGCTCACAGTGGACAGGAATTTCCCCGTCACCAACACCACGATGTCGTCTGCATAAGCCACTACTTTGATTCCCTTTGAGTCAAGCCGTCCCAATACCCCGTCGACTACCAGAATCCACAGCAGTGGCGACAGTACCCCTCCCTGTGGCGTTCCCCTAACCGCACCCCTTTTCAGACGCTCATTTCCCCACTCAGAGTTGATTACTCTGCTACCAAGCGCAGAATAGATCCACTCAATAAGGATACCCTGAACTCCTACTTCCCTGAGTGCGTTCCCAATTGCCTCCATCGAAACATTGTGAAAGGCTCCCTCAATGTCCAAAAACGCGTCCAGTGTGTACTCCTTCCTGTACAACCCGCGCTCTATGAACCCCACCACATCATGAAGCGCACTCTCAACAGATTTACCCCTAAGGTAAGCATGCTGAGCATTACTAATGACGTGCGTTTCAATCGTGTTCCTAAGATAAAGATCGATCAGCCGTTCTAGCGTCTTCAATAGAAAAGACGAGGCTTCGAGTGGCTGGCCTTTCCAGCCTTGGGTATGAAAATCACCCTCACCTCTCTCCACCTCAAGGGTATGTAACCTAATGTGATGCTAGCAGCAAACACCCTCGTCAGGAGTAGCAATCCCTGCGTCGAAAGATTCTGTAGCATACACGGGTAGACACCGTCCAGTCCCGGTGACTTATAGGGCTGGAAGGTATCAACCGCCCATTTTACCCTATCGATCGTCGCAATGTCCCCTGCCACCCCTGTCACATCCGCTATCTCTCCGTGACGTGCACCCACGCCACCCGATAGCTCCACTGCAGTCGGTACCCTGCACCCTAGGAAGTGTGTACCCATCAACAATTCAAGGGTCTCCGAGCCAGACTCCATCCACGATCCATCCGTTTTCTGAATGTACCCAAGTCCGCTAGGACCCTTGGATAGTATTCTCCTGAATCTTGACATCTCGTTCACGGAGTCAATAGACTCACAGTACATCGCCCATGAATCCTTTTTCGCCCTCCTGAGATCACTCTTCTACTTACTGAAGGATATTCTATACCTTTCCCAATCCGTATGGTCCCTTGTGAGCTTTGCCCTATTGAACATTCTTCTTACCATGGTCCGTTGCTCTCTGAGCTCCCTGGTCCACCAGCTTGGCTGTTCCCTCCTGCCCGGAAAAACCTCCGGGCATGCCTGTTTAAAGCTCTCCCTCATCGAAACAGTGAACAAGTTCACCACTCTCTCTAATTCCCTGTGCGAAACCTCAGAAAGTCCATTGTCGCCCATCTTTAACTAAAAGCCTTTCGGTCCTTTCGGATTCCTATAGGGGGCCTTCCTGGGGCCCTCGAAATTCAAACTAAAGATGATTCTGCTATGGTCCGAGAAGGAATAGTCATCCGACATCCTCCATTCCTCTACAAAATCCCTACCTACATTGGTGAGCGTGAGATCTATAATTGCCTCTCTGCCCCTAATCCTGAATGTCTGCATGTCACCCCTATTACATATATAAAGATAGTTGCCAGTTATAAAATTATACACTGCCTCACCTCTCTTATTTATGTAACTGCTTCCCCATTGAGTGTGATGTGCATTTGCGTCGCAGCCGAGCACCAAATCCCATTTTCGTCCTCTCGCCTGCCCGACCAGCCCTTGCACCTCCGGACCTGGTGGATCCGCAGCCTCATAAGGCAAGTACACCGAGGCCAGTGCCAACGTTGGCTCGCCCTTGGCCTCTCCTGAAACGACGGTTACGTCACCAGAGCTAAAGGGATGAGAAATTTTAAAATTAAGCTCATTCTTTACCAAAATACACGTTCTTACCTTGTCTACCGCAGATGTGACGAACAAGGTGTATCCTCTTGCCCTGAGTCCAAGAACCTTATTGTTTCTTCCAATCCATGGTTCCTGGATCAGAGCCACGTCGGCCTGGTGTCTGATGAGGTAGGTTGTCAGTTCGGATGAGGCTGCTTCACTGTGATGCAGGTTTATTTGCACCACTTGCAGCCTCTTTGGTCTTGTCAGGTTTCGGTAGCCGGAACCTTACACTACCAAGACCGAATTTGACAACCCCCCCTCTCTTTTTCAGGACTTCAAGGGATTTCGCAGTCACTGCAAACCTGAAATCCCTGCCATCATTGCCTTTACAAGCAAGTGAGACTACTTGGCTCCATTGGCTTGTGTCGAGCTCATTATTTTGTTTGGCCAAAACTGACAGTATGGTTTCCACCGATCTTACTGGCGGTGAAATCCACACTGTCACTATTGGCCTAAGCGGCAGCTCAAAGGTTCGTATCACCTCAATTTTCGCCCCTGGACAGAGGTCGCCACAACCGCCGACCGTGCACCTCAGAAAAACCACAGACTTCCTATTTCCACAGTTGACGATTTTAACACCCTTTGACCAGTCCGCGCCATTAAAGGACAAGCCCTCCGGGTCACCTACGTATGAGGCAATATTGTCAATAAGCCTGCCTTCAACCTGTTGCCATAGAGCCGCATCTATCCTTCCGTCCGGATCATTACGGTCTATGACAGCCACTTGAAAACTTTACTGGCTAGTCATGACTTTCGCCTTCTTTGAAGTGGTTGGGTGTTCCTCTTCGGACCTAACTCTTTTGACCACTTCTCCTCTTGCCAACGGTTTCTTTGGTTTGGCAACTCTCTCCGTAGACCTGAGCACCTTCCCCAAAGAACCGCTTACTTTACTTACTGCAATCTTAGAAACTGTCGGGGTCACCCCTTTGTCTACCTGGGTAGGCAAAGCAGTGGTCCCTACACTTTCTACTTGCATTACTGGGAGGGAAATGCCCAGAAGCTACTGGATTAAATTTAATAAAAAATGAAAGATATAAAATTTTGTTTGTATAGGACCCTAAAGAGCAGAGAAAGAGGTTTGGTATGTACTTTTGACTCCTCCAAAAGTAGTTAGGCAAGAAGTCAAATTTTTAAAAAATGTATTTGAAGGGAAGTATCCTAACGAACAAAGCAACAGATAGGGTAGGTAGGTGAGAAAAATCAATATTCGATTATACATTTGAGTCCTCCATAGTAGCCCTGAAAGTAGTAAGAAGGAGAAGGCAAATTTCTATATCTTTTTTTGAAGGGGAAGTACCCTAAGGAGCAGAGATAGGAGGTTAGTATGTTCTACAATAATGTCGAAGGGGAAAAATCAATGGGGGTTTGACGTACCTTTGAATCCTCAAGAGGCGCTCCAAAACTTGTTAGTACGGTAATAGGGGCCATCCCCTGAGTGCTGGTTATTCACAAAAAAATGCTTGCATGTGTAAAATAAAACTACTAAAATTATTTTGGTTTTTATTTTATACCTTCATTGTGTCATTTGCAACGTTCTTTTGATGTTATTATGCATATCTTTAAAAAAATGTGCCGTTTTTAACTTGCTTTGATAATCATTATTTTCCTTTGAAAATTTTTCTAAGCTTTCATTATCAGCAATGGTAGTAAACTTACAAAGCTGAAGTTAATATTTTGTAGCGTTGTGTTCTATCCGTTAAATTTTACTATTAAGCTTGAACTACTTTTTAGTATTTAGTACTTAAAAGGCTAATACTCAATATTTTGATTGCACTAGTCTATATTGCAATCACATATTAAGTCATTCGACATTATTTTATTTTCTTTATTAGTAAAATACAGTCAAATCCCGATAATTCGTACCCCGATAAATCGTAATTCCCGATAATTCGTAATAAACCTTCGGTCCCTTGAAAAAATCTCGTTAATGTTTTCGTTTTATTTATTAGTTGAACTATTTGTTTTAAGACAATTTTTATTTTCTTTATCAGGCTCAAGTTCAATACTATACTAAATTCTCATTTATTTTCAAATGAAGAAATTAATATTTTTACTTTTTACTACTTTATTAGCGTTAGTTAAGAAAGGAAAATTTTTATTGAAAAAACAAGATTTTTACCGATACTAGCCGAGTAGAATGCATTTTCGAAAAACAGCTACGATTTTCATCATCAGTACTCTTTGTTCGGTTGTTAGTTATTAATTTGGTTGTAAAACATCAGCCATTTAACCCACTGATCCATGTGGCGAGGTGAGTCGGCACGAAGTTTTTTCCACTTAAACCAACTAAACCAAAGCTTTTTCTTTTTTCCATTTCTTATTACTAACGCCATCTCTATCTAAGTTGTAACACTAAGTTAGAGCGTAGCGTAGCCTTAACCATTTATCAGATGGTATTTAGAAGGCTACCATATTTTTTATATGTACAATTTTTTGAAATTGTTATATATATATCACCGTGCCATGTGTGCTTTATATTTTTTTGTTTTATTTATTAGTTGAACTATTTGTTTTAAGACAATTTTTATTTTCTTTATCAGGTTCAAGTTCAATACTATACTAAATTCTCATTTATTTTCAAATGAAGAAATTAATATTTTTACTTTTTACTACTTTATTAGCGTTAGTTAAGAAAGGAAAATTTTTATTGAAAAAACAAGATTTTTACCGATACTAGCCGAGTAGAATGCATTTTCGAAAAACAGCTACGATTTTCATCATCAGTACTCTTTGTTCGGTTGTTAGTTATTAATTTGGTTGTAAAACATCAGCCGACTCACCTCGCCACATGGATCAGTGGGTTAAATGGCTGATGTTTTACAACCAAATTAATAACTAACAACCGAACAAAGAGTACTGATGATGAAAATCGTAGCTGTTTTTCGAAAATGCATTCTACTCGGCTAGTATCGGTAAAAATCTTGTTTTTTCAATAAAAATTTTCCTTTCTTAACTAACGCTAATAAAGTAGTAAAAAGTAAAAATATTAATTTCTTCATTTGAAAATAAATGAGAATTTAGTATAGTATTGAACTTGAGCCTGATAAAGAAAATAAAAATTGTCTTAAAACAAATAGTTCAACTAATAAATAAAACGAAAACATATAAAGCACACATGGCACGGTGATATATATATAACAATTTCAAAAAATTGTACATATAAAAAATATGGTAGCCTTCTAAATACCATCTGATAGATGGTTAAGGCTACGCTACGCTCTAACTTAGTGTTACAACTTAGATAGAGATGGCGTTAGTAATAAGAAATGGAAAAAAGAAAAAGCTTTGGTTTAGTTGGTTTAAGTGGAAAAAACTTCGTGCCGACTCACCTCGCCACATGGATCAGTGGGTTAAATGGCTGATGTTTTACAACCAAATTAATAACTAACAACCGAACAAAGAGTACTGATGATGAAAATCGTAGCTGTTTTTCGAAAATGCATTCTACTCGGCTAGTATCGGTAAAAATCTCGTTAATTCGTAAAATTTCCATACATTTTGGTCCCCTCGGTAATTCGCAATTTTTTTTTTCAAATAAAATCTTCTTTACCTCTTATAAATCGTAATTGTTTGCTAACTACCACTTATAACACAGTGCAACACGAAAAAAAATAACCATATTCGGACATCACTACGTGAAAGAAGACCAAAAAAGAAAAGACCCGTGTCTCCCAGTTTTGCCCAAAGTCATGCACTTTTTTTGTTATGGGCCCCCAAAGATTTGGGGCCTTATTGCAATTTTTGCAAAAAGTGATAATTTTCTCAGGCTCATATCTTGTAAACCGTTCGGAATTTTAATTTACTCTTTGAGGCAAATTTGTAGCCCTTTTTATAAAGAACAAAAATAATGAACATAAAAAATTAAAAAAAAAATAATTTTAAATCAAAATCGCAAAAAACTTTAAAAAATTCAAATTTTTTTTACCTTTTTTTCCCTGTTCAGTTCCATAGGTAGCAAACCGTTCAAAATTCAAGGAAACAGTCAACTACAAAAATTTACCTAACATCCCAATAAACAACTTTTTAGAACATATAAACTTCCTAGGAATAATTCTTAACAGCGTTAAGATAGCGCTTTGGTAGCCGCAAAAGTTAAAAATTTTACAAAAATTTTTGAATTTCATTTGTTTTTTATTTTCTTCAACATTGAGATACTGTGCTTTCGATTAGAAAAAAATAGTAAAAAAATATTCGTATTATTTTTATAAAGTTGATGGCCCTGGACTTGCATATCGCGCTCTCTTAAGTTGAGTATCTAAATCGTCGTCCGAATCTGACTCTGATTCAGAACTTACGGTGTCCACAGGCACGTTGCTTCCAGAATGTTTCCATCATTAGCTTTTTCTTTTTAACATATCTTATTAACATCATAAAAGCTTATCTTGTGACTCCACCAACATACCTGAAATGAATTAGAAAAGAAATCAAAAATAATGCAAACCATGCAATAATAAAATTGATATTACCTCTGCAAGCAATGCGTCGAACTTTTTGCCTTTGTACCGTTTTTCCATTTGATTTTTTATTAGTTATTAGTTTTGGTTCATCTCTTCCCTGTTGGGGCTAATAGTCGGTATCAAATCGATCTCGATTAGTAACACCACTTGCTGTAGTCATTTCTGTAAATTCTGTCCTACGATCTGGAGTTTGTGGCCTTGGGAATACAAAATTTTCAGGGGCAAGCACTGGTAGTGTGGCTGTTACAGTTGCTTTATAAATTTTGTTCTTCTCATCACGTCTATTTGGGTAATTAACGCATGCATAAGAACTGGTTCCCCCATGATCACCTAGGCGATTTATCCAGTTTACCGGCTTACAATATTTCATACTATGTTTACCTCCATTCAACCATGCTATGAGATTATTATAACATTGGCGACACACTGCGTTAGGTGTGTAATTTTCACTGATCAAATCTATTTCGTCGAAAAATGACTCATATGCTCTTTTAAATTCAATAGTTAAAAGATTCTTTTCCTTTTGAAATCTTGTAGAATTATTTTTTCTAATTTGATGACCGCAAATGTAGCAAAAGAAATAAATATTTTTACACTGCATATTGAAATTGTCAGTTGCCAATGTTGTATGCGTATTATGCTGTAGAACTTTCTCTATAACTTTCACCGCTGAGATTTCGTTGACGTCGCGCTGTGTAATGCCTCGATGTGAGAGTCGCGTCGCTTTTATATTGTGATCTGCGTTCCTTGATGCGTGTGCGATCGGTGCGTGATCGCGTGAGCTGTTTACTGAAATCTTAGGTAAATTTTTGTAGTTGATTTCTTGATAAGTTTGGGTGCAATAATTTCTTCTTTTTAAATTTATCCAATTGCTATTTTATTTTGAATTGTCCTCACTTATTAAAAAAATTGGTAGTAGGTACATATGTAGGTAATTTATTGTTGGTATAAGCAATAATTATTAAAAAGTAATAACAAAGCAATAAAAAAGTATGTACATAATTTAATTAAAGGCCGTAAACGAGAATTATTGCGATTTGTGTATGATGTATTTTGTTGTTTAGGGTTTCCAGCAATTTTAATGTTTGCCTACCTGTTTAAGTTCCAAGACTTTTCGCGGCTATCTCACATGCATATACACATATTTATATGCACTAGAGTTCTCTATTACACGAAAGACAGATATAAGATATGTAATTAAGGCAATTTGATTAAACGTAAGGAAGAGATAGCTTCATAACTACATGTATGTACATACATTTTGGGGAAATTTTTAACTTTTGCGGCTACCTAAACGGTGTTAAGAATCATTCCTAGGAAGTTTATATGTTCTAAAAAGTTGTTTATTGGGATGTTAGGTAAATTTTTGTAGTTGACTGTTTCCTTGAATTTTGAACGGTTTGCTACCTATGGACCTGAACAGGGGGAAAAAGGTAAAAAAAATTTGAATTTTTTAAAGTTTTTTGCGATTTTGATTTAAAATTATTGTTTTTTCAATTTTTTATGTTCATAATTTTTGTTCTTTATAAAAAGGGCTACAACTTTGCCTCTAAGAGTAAATTAAAATTCCGAACGGTTTGCAAGATATGAGCCTGAGAAAATTATCACTTTTTGTAAAAATGGTACCAAGGCCCCAAATCTTTGGGGGCCCATAACAAAAAAAGTGCATGACTTTGGGCAAAACTGGGCGACACGGGTCTTTTCTTTTTTGGTCTTCTTTCACGTAGTGATGTCCGTATATGGTTATTTTTCCATTACTTAAAAAATTACACACAGTGTAATTCGTAATAAAAACAACAAAAACATGGAAAGAATGATTTTTTGTTTACCGCTATTTTTTTACGTGGCTTTTGCTTGTGTGTGTGTGAAGTTAAGTTTGTTACAAAAATACTTGTATTTTACGCTAAGTAAATGAATTTGCTACTTTATTTTATGTATTTATATTATTTATTTTGTATTAATTATTTTTAGCAATTGTTTTTTATGTTTATTTTTATCGTTTTAGTAAATAAATTGAAAAACCCCGTTAATTCGTATTTATTTTACTTTAACCCCGTTAAATCGAAACCCCACTAAATCGAAAACCCCTATAATTCGTAAGAAATGACCGGTCCATTGCGATTACGAATTATCGGGATTTGACTGTATAATATTTTTTTTGTTTATTCATAGGGTTTGTTGTAGGTTAAATTGGTCTATATGCATTTCATTGGTTTTTACACCAAATCATCAGTATATTTTAACCAAATTCTTAAAAACCTCATAAATATTTTCGGCCTTTATATAATAACCTCAATAAACTAAACGAAAATTACTATAAACAAACGAAAACGTTCAAAAGTTTTTTTAAAAAACCCAACAAACCATTTTTTGCTATAAGCTGTTTTGATTTTCTTGTTCCATTTTAAATTTTAATAACCATTGGTTATCACTAAATGTATAAGGGCTACTGAAACAACCTTTTTGTATTACAACAATTTCCAAAGGTTAATAAGGATTTGATCCCAATTTTCTTTGTTTATTTATAGGGCTTGTTGTAGGTTAGGTTTGTCTATATGCATATAATTGGTTCTTACACCAAATCATCAGCTTATAGCTGAAAAAAACTCTTAATCGTTTTGGCTTGTTTATAGTAATTGTTAATAAGTTTATTGAGGTTATTATATAAATATATAATATTCATGAGGTTTTTTAAGAACTTAAGTCTACTAATGATTAAGTGTAAGAACAAATGTGTAAATATAATTAAAGAAAGGGAATTGGGATAAAATCCTAAATAACCTTTGGAAATTGTTATATACTTTTCTTTTAGCAGATACATATATATAACACTTTATTTAGCAACAAAACATTAAATTTTATAATTAAAGTAATAGATTTTTTTTTTATTTAATGTACACAACAAACTAATTTTTTTTTAGGAAAAAATGTAGATTCCAAAATACCGTACATTTCTCAACCTATTTATGACCTGAAACAAACTGGAGATGTAAAATTTGGACCTGGAACCAGGTCTGCACTATTAGGATTACTTGGAGGAGCTCTACCAAAACTATCATCAGAACAACATGATACTGTTAGCAAGGCAAAAAAGTATGCTATGGAACAAAGCATAAAAATGGTTCTTATGAAGCAAACTTTGGCTCACCAGCAACAGGTTTGTAAGAAAAAAGTAGCAAATAAAAATGTAAAAGTGAATTTTTAATTTTAATATATCATATTATTTTAGTTAGTTGACTTCCGACCTCAATCTTGGTCTATAGCTTTTAATTTCATATTTATAAACTCATAATTTTAAAAAATCCAAAACAAAACCCTTAAATATAAAATAAGTACTTTTTGTTCAAGGAGTACTCAGGGTCTGAGCCGCTGTTCTTGTTTTTCGGCATTTTTTATCTTTACTCCAGCATTGATTTTTTTAACTGACGTCTGCATTGCACCAGAAAATTGTTGCACAAACTATTTTTTAAATAAACCAAATATTTTGTTTTATAATATGCATAATTTTTATCCTTAAAAAATTATTACAGTAACTAAATTATTTTAATTAATACAATATTTTTTTAAACTAATACTAATTTGAAGGGTTACTCAAAGCTTCAGCTAAACAAAAATACCGATTTTCAGTTGCAGTTAAATTGTTAGTTATTTTTTTAGTAATATTTAACTTTGTTATTTTTTTTCTGATACTTTGTGTTTGGCTGTAAATGACAAAAAAACTAGTTAATTTTAGACGAATATGTACATAAGTTAATTTTTTAATATCTGGATTTAAATGAAATATTTTGTTATTTTTAACGAATATCTTGTTGGAGTTATTTTAAATAGATTTTCAGTTGATTTTACATAAATAATTTTTTTTGATTGTGTAAAGTGTATGGAAATACGAAACAACTCAGACGTTTGAAGTTTGAAAATAGAATACGTTCTATTCTTTAACTGAGATTACACAAAAATATTTTTTTGTCATATTTTTATTATTGGTTGAGAAGAACTTATTTGGTTTCCCTCTTTGATCATAAATTGTTGGCCGGTTATGTATTTTTCTTAAAGGTTGAAAATATTGGATGGAAGGTTGAGCTTTAGTTTGTTTAACATGCCTTCATGCCATACTTTGTCGAACACTCATAAGACATCGATGAAACGCGCGGAGCAGTACTTCTTTTCCTCAAAGACTTTTCTTATTACATTCACCAACCTGTGAGTTTGTTCGATGGTACTATGTTGACTTCTAAAGCCGAATTGGTGACTTTGGATGCAGTTGTTGTAATTCATGATCGGATTTAGCTTGTTTTTAAGCAGTTTTTCGAACAATTTTGGCATTGCGTGTAACAAACTTATAGGTCTATAGGACTCCACTTTCAAAGGATCTTTGCCTGGCTTAGAAATCATCTTTACTAAGGCATTTTTCCATATAGGCGGGAAATGTTCAAGCCGAATTATCGCGTTAAAAATAAAAAAAAATTTCTTTTAGCTATAAAAGGTAGCTCTAAGAGCATTTTGTTGCTTATATTATCAACGCCAGGAGCTTTTTTGCCATTTAGGTTGGCGATAGCCTCTACAACATCTGTAAATCGGAAACATATTTCTAAAGGACGTCTAGCAACAACAGGCGGTAATTCCCTCACGTCTATGCATGTATTGGGAGTGAAATGATTTGCAAACAGATCGCATTTTTCTTCGTTATTTCTAGCCCAGGATCCTCTAAGATTACGGAGTGGTGGTTTTGCGATAACGGGTCTTTCAAGACGTCTGGCTGATCGCCATAGGGAATAAATTATCTGAGGAGTCGCGTCTATACCTTCCAGATACTCTTTAAGTGATCCCATTCTGTGAACCTCGACCAAGCTTTTTAATTTGTATGAACATTCTTTCAGCTTATTGTTAAGTTTGGGTATCTATGCTTTTGCCATTCTCTTTGGACTCTCCTTTTTCAGATAAAACCTTTCCCACATTGTCAGAAAAAATTTTGTTGTACCTGGCCTGACGATAGGTAGAAGACGCATGTTCAACGGCTTTTTTAATGTTTTCATTTAAGACGCTCAGACAATCATGTACATGTTTTTAGCGGCTGGTTCTCTGAGCAGTGGGCACTAATATATATTTTATATTTTTACCATTTTACTCTTGTAGATAAAAAAAAAAATCACTAGTTGCTACTTGGTGAAGACTGCAAATATTGATTATTGTGGGTGAGTGGTCAGAAGAGGAGGCTTAAGCCTCAACAAGCTTCGAGGTTGTACCTATTGCTACGCCAAAATCTATTACGTCTGAAATTTTATTATGGTCCGTTGGCCAATAGGTTGGTTGTCCAGTTGAAATAACCTAAAGTCCCATTTCCGAAATGGAATCATACAGGACACGACCTCTGGGACTAATTAGGCGGGGGTCCCAGTAAATATGCTTAGCGTTATAGTCTCCAGCAGCTATGAAGCGGGGACCTAATGATTTGTAAAAGCTGTTGTACTGATCCTTCGCTATGGAGAATCTGGGTGGACAGTAAACTGATGAAATAACGAGGTTATGGAAAAATTCATCAATGCAGACGTTTGTTGCTTGGATATAACATTTCGAGAGGCCACCCAACCATTGGTGTTTAATTCTTGATTTGATTAGAATAGCCGAGCCACCACATGATCTATCCCTGGGATCCTTTAAACCGTAAAAAGAAATAGCCACTTATTTTAAAAGTGCTTCTAGATGTCATATGAGTCTCAGAAAACCACATTACATCGATTTTTGGGTTTATTAAAAAATACTCGAACTCGTTTTTGTGTTGGCGGATGCCGTTTGCATTCCAGACACAAACCCTGAGGCAGTTCATGGCCTTTTAAGCATAGCCTGCAGAAAAGCAGACTGCATTTTTTGAATTTCTTGCCATTTGCGCCATGATCTGCGTAATTTTTTTTGACCATATTGCCAATTACGGCTGCCAAGCGGCTAAAATTGGGTCCGGCTGGTTCGTTTGTTGGCACCTCTTGTTGCGTTGTTGTCTGGTTAGGCTTACGTGCGTACGGCTGGGGAGACTTATTGCGTTGGCGTAAAAAACTTGACTTGTAGTTTGCTGTGCTAACGGCGGCATGTTTGTAGTTGGTATATTTAACGGCTAGGGAGGGGCAGGAACTACTTTCGACTTAGATGAGCGCCTAACTGAATCAAAAACAGGACAACCTCTATAGTTGGCAGTGTGGTTTTAACCGCAATTGCTGCATTTCTTCACCGTAGGATCATCTTTTGGCTTATCGCACTTGGTCGTATCGTGTAGATCCCCACACACAACACAAACGGAAGGCAACTTACAATAAGCTTTGGTGTGGCCATATTCCTGTACGGGCCCAGATCGCTTATGTGGCACTTCCGCAGTTACTCGTCGGTGCGTAATATATTTTAAATCTAGATAGAGTGAGTTTCACTTTTTTTAATTTGATATCACCAGGCTCAAGCTCCACTCGGAGTAATGGTCGATGGTGTTTTTCCCTGTTTCTTATATTGTATACCGTTCTAACCTTAAACCCTTTGCTAAACAAACTGGTCTTGATCTCTACCGGGTCAACGTTGGAATCAATGCCTTTTATAACTACCTGGAGGCCTTTGCGGTATTAAGTTGGTAGGTATAGAAGTTATCGCTGAGTTTTTCGAGCTCCGAAACTGTAGCGAAGTAAGCGTTTTCGTGGTTTACTTGAATTTTCGCCTCAAATATGCTATCGCGTTTAACGTTTGATACATAAGAGTTGTTTTTTACAATCAAACCGACTAAAAACTTTTCTCACATGGAGCTGCCTTCAGATCGCATTTTCATGTTCCAATGTGAAAAATTGTTTGCAGAGATTTTGGAAACTCTGGAAATTTTCGGTTTTTCTTTTTGCTCTTGATTTGTTCTTGATATTTGTCAAGCAATCTATTAAATTTAATATGTACAAAATTTTTCGCCATTATTTTCATACCAAATTTTTCCCGAATTTCAATTAACTTATTTTGTTTTTCAATACCGAATGATTTATAAAAAAAACTTTTTTTGGTCTGTTTTAGCACGTTCGCTCAAGTAAAAACAATGGGTATAATGCATAAAAACAAGAAAAAGTGCTGAGTTGAAGCATGTGAACAATTGCTCGTAAGTCAAGTTCTTTTAAACAGCAACAGCTTTTGCTCAATTTCGTATGCATAAAAATAAGTTCAAACCAATTGCAATTACTTGAGCAAAGGAAGATCAAACTTCTAATTGTTATTGAAGAGCAAACACGTCGTCAAGTGAAAGTGAAGTAGAATCAAATTATAATATTAAAATAGAAACTGATGACATTTATAAATTTTTAGTAGAAAAACTAAAACAAGATAAATATTTACTAGAAAAGGGTCAATTACAAAGCATTAAAAATAAAAAAAAAACAATGGAAACATGTGTAACAGAAATTAAGCAAAAATTTGACATTGAATTAACGGGGAAAAATATAATAAAAAACATAGTTAGCATGAAATATTGCATTAAAAAAATAGACATGAATAAAACAGGTAAAAAAAAATTATTTTAAAAAACTGGGAAACTGATTTGTCACAATTGCTTTGTGCTAGTTTTAATGCTTTAACAAACAAACTTCCAGGTAAGTGTATCATTATCCAATTAAAATTTGCCGAGGGCACTACCACGTGTTTCTTTTGACTCCTCAAAAAAATAATTAGCCAACTAGCAGATGCTACTATCATCAAACCTATGTATTTATCATTTTATTATTAGTTATATAAAAAAAATATAATTATGAATACAAAACTGTATAATTTTTTATCCTCACTTGCTAAGTATAAGGCAGGCTCAACAAAATTTGAGCAAGGGCTCGCAAAAGATTGTTTTTATGCATATGAAAATGAGCACAAGCTTATACTAAGTTCAAACTGAGCTAGATGAGATCAAACGTTAGCAGTGAGTAAAATCAAATACATCAAATTTTATAATGCATACGACAAGCACTTTTTACTTAAAAATTCGAGTCTGAGCTCAAGCTCAAGTTTTATGCATGAGACCCAATTGGTAAATTAAAATACTCAAATCAGTGACACACCAACAACAGTAACATCATGCTTGGGTATATGACTCATTGGGTTTTCGATAGTTGCTGTGGCTTCATTCTCCGGTATACAGGATGGTGGATTCCTTGTAATATGATGTAAATAAACTATGTAGCTTACACTTTGAGTAGTTGTAAAATACTGAATTTTTATTAAAAAAAATTGGACTTAAATACTAAAAATTAAAACCTTAAAACTGAATATCTAGTACATATGTATGCGTACCTGATTTGAGGTAGGCTTGCTGCTGCATACAGCTACATATTGTAAACACATAGAAGATATATTTTATTACCTAGCTATCAGGGATTACCAGTTTTTCACCCAAAAATAACAAGATTCTTTTTTCATTTCATTTTGATGAAATAAATTTCCTCAAGACAAAAATAAACTCCAAAAATAAACAAAATAGCCATTTCGCTGATTTTTTCTTGCAAAGTGTTAAAAATTGGGATTTTTTGAAATGTTTGTATTGGGAACCCTCAGGGGTGGTTTCAAGAGGTGTGCCACTGGCATAGGTGAGTCGGCCCTCCAAAATTAGTGGGGGTCGGTCATACATTTCGACTCGATTGAGGAACTCTAAATCGGTCAAAGTGAGACTATTAAAAATTTAACCCTTCGGGTCAAAAGTCGGGACATATATTGTAAAGGTATGGTTCCTTGTGCAATGTGATGTCGGAGTTCTTGAAAATATTAACTCGTATGGACAGTAGTTGTGGACTGTAGTTGAGGGGTGTTAAAGCAGTACGTGAAGTACTTCAGCCACTCGTCCCAATCAGTTCTGTCCACTAAAATCTAAGACCGAACATACTCATTGAAAGTTCTGACTCCTTTCAATAGTTCCTAATGACTGGTGATGGTGCGCAGTAGATGTTAATTTTAAGCAGTTGACATAATTCGGTCAGAATTGAGTTTTTGTATTCGGTACATGAACGTCTTCATCGGGCCGTATATCAAATATGGCTTTCGCAACCATTCCTGCAGATTTGTCCCGTAGTGGTATGGTCACCAAATATTTGGTCAAATCACATATTAGGGTGATTGCGTATTCATTTCCCTGAATAGACTTAGGAAAGGGTCCTGTGGTATTAACAATTACATTATCAAATGCTCTCTCCAGAGTCTCTGTGATAATCATAGGACTCTTGTTGTATTTATTGACCTTGGCAGTTTGACATTTATGGCATTCTTTGATGATGATGCTTTCAATCTTTTCTGCTGTTCTATAGATCCCGCAATGACCCCCTTCGATCGGGTCATCGTTATATTTCCTGAGAATATCTTGGACTTTTGTGGAATCATTCCCATCTACAATTTCAACTCCGTTCAATAGCGCTATCTTCATATTCCTTAATTTCCTATTGCCTAAGTCAAGTTTCCCATTCGTAAACAAATAATACACCTGAATGTATGTTAAAGTAGATTTCCCTTTATTGATGTAGCAATCAGCGGGAGCAATCTTTAATTTACAAAATCTTCTGACATATTGCTAATAGGTACAAACACCTTGGGCTCATTTATTCTTCCTGTTCCTTTCCTTTTATGCCTGTCCATTTAACGGTTATTCTCTTTTAATTTTCCATCTGCCATTGACCTAGTGGTAACCATTAGTATATGGGTAGACTGTAATGTCATGTCCTTTAAATCGTCAATTTTGATACGTGATAGCGCATCTGCTACGTAATTATCTTTACCCCTAAGATACTCCACAATGAAGTCATATTCTTCCAAGTCGAGCCTCATCCTCGTTAACTTGGAGCTTGGATTTTTCATAGAAAATAAGTCCGTCAATGGTCTGTGATCGGTACGTACTAGGAATTTCTTCCCATATACGTACGGTCTAAAATGGGTAATAGCCCAATCAATAGCTGTTATTTCTTGTTCTATAGTAGACTTGTTGCTTTCCCCCTTAGTAAACGCTTTAAAAGCATATGCTATCGGTAAATGCTTTCCTTCAATTTCCTGTGTCAAGACAGCGCCACATGCGTGTCTACTTGCGTCCGTTGTGATGCAAAATTCCTTGTCTAAATTAGGATATTGCAATAGAGTAGGATTCATAAGTGCTTTCTTCAAATAATTAAATGCAAAATCGCAATTACTTTTCCATTCGAATTTCACATCTTTCCTTGTCAATCCTGTAAGAAGTCTTGAATACTCTGAGAAGTTTCTTATAAACCTTCTATAATAATTGCAGAAGGCAACAAAGCGTTTAGCGCTATCTGCATCTTTAGGTACTGGGTAATTTCTAATCACCGAGTATTTGCTATCGTCCGGGAGTATTCCTCTGTTTGTACACTTATGCCCAAGGTATGTAACTTTTTTCATTAAGAATGAACATTTTTCGGGATCTAACTTTATGACTTCTACACAGATTGAAAACATCCTAAAACAACTAAGTCGTCCATATAGAGAAAAGCTTAATCTGCTTTTAAGCCGCTAAAAGCCATTGTCATCATTCTCTGGAATGAGTTAGGAGGTATTTTTAGACCATATGGTAGTCTAGTAAACCTATATTCACATCATTGGTGGAAAAAGATGTTATATCTCTTGAGCTCTCATCCAAACTAATTAAGTGAAAACCAGACATAAGGTCTAGGCAAGAAAAGTATTTTGCTCTGCTAAGTTGATCTAAAATATCATCTAATCTGGGCAGGGGGAAATTGTCGGCCATCAATTTCCTATTTACTTGCCTATAGTCTACCACTAGTCTCCATCTTCTATTTTCCGAACCCCGTAAATTCTTTTTGGGCACCAATAAAATTGGGCTATTATATTCCGATTGTGATGGTTCTATAATCCCATCATCAATCAGTTTCTTCACCTGCCTTCTTATCTCATTCTTATGGGTGTGTGGTATACGATAATTTTTAATCTCAATTTTTGTGTATAGAAGTTGTTGGTGCTAATTGTTTCGTCTTCTAATCCAAAGATATCAGTCAAATCTGCACAAAGTTCTGTAAGGGTCTGCCTGAATTGCTCGGGGAAGTTTTTGGTCAGTATTTTCATAACTTTAGGTTTTCTATCCGGATTTGGTTCTGATTCGTTAGCTATGATATCATAATCAGCTGATTTCTCTGTCTTAATCCGATTGTGCTTGAGTGTAATTACAGTCAGTAGTAGTATTCATTATTCGGACATACGCCCTTTTAGAATTTACTAAGGTACTTGCGATCAGTACGCCTGGCGTAGGTTCCTGATTTGGTATCAAGATATCAATATCTGACTCAGATAATTTTATATGACGCACTACCTCAGATCTAGCTGGTAGAACAATGTTATTGTGCTATTTATCGGAATTGCAATGCAGTTCGAAATATTATAAGGTCGCACGACCAGGTAATCTGTCTTACCATCAAAGTCAATTATACAATGGTATTTTCTCATGAAATCCATTCCAATAATTTCATCGCATGGAACATAGTGAGGTATTATATATTTTCCAAATTTAAAATTTAGGAATAATTCTCCCAAAGATTGGATTTTTCATTTCCCTATTCCACTTATGTTGGTTCTGTTTGATCTATTTATTTCATTGTTGTCTACAAAGTTAGATTTGATTATTGAGATATCTGCACCGGTATCTACTAGAAAAACAACATTTAGGTTGTTTTTCCCTTCTTTTGTAATAAGTAAGAATAAACTTAAATTGAGATTTAAGGTGTATACATTTCTTATCTTAGGAGTCATATTTAGTTTTCCGAATTTTCAAAGGTATCCTCTGTTGAATCTACAGCTCGGACATTGTTCCTTTTGTCAAAGTAATCGTTATTGTTGTAGCCCCTGTTGTAACGGCTATTACCTCTGAAGTTTTTTCGACCTGTAGCGTTGTTATTATTATTATAACGTCCGTTACTTGTGTGGTACCATGAAATAACTCCCAAATGAAATAACTCCCAATAAAAAAATGAAATAACTCCCATTTTTTTCCATACACAAATTTGCAACCCTACTATTAATATCTCTTTTCCAATTCACTTTGTTTATATGCACATACCTGTGTTCGTTGACAAAACATTGCAAGTTTGGATTCTGTTTTAAAAGTGCCGTACATATATGGCCGGCCTATGGTTGGGCTCTGGAGAGCATAACTCATTCAAGAATTTTCAAATATTTGATGTAGCCAAACGATTCTTTTTCTGTGCAGAGCACTGCGCAACAGCATTGTTAACTTGGGGAGTATAAAAGGTGACATTTATTTAAAAATTTTGGTGTTTTAAAACCGCGGGTATATGGCCGGCCTTCGGCCGGGCGCAAAGGAAAAAAAAAACTCCAGTGGATTCGATCCGCCGGCTTCGCAGTAGCCTTCGGCCGGGGAATATACTTTAAACTGTAGTGCATCGGAAGTATTTGCAGGTTCATAACTAAAGTGTCATAAAATTCATATTTTATTTGGCGAAGCTTTAAATGGAAAGCAGTAGAGCTTAAAGTTCATTACCCGCCCAAAGGCTACTGAGAAGCCGGCGGATCGAATCCACTGGAGTTTTTTTTGCTTGCTCCCGGCCGAAGGCCGCCTATCTAAATAACTCTTTTTTATTAAAAAAATTATTTAACCAAAAAGGTGCTTAAATTCCACGCGCCTGTCCTAAAGCTGTAACGAAGCCACGAGAGTTTACCTATCCTGCGTCCAGACGGAGGCCGCCAGTCATTTGGTTTGTTTGTTTAGAAAATAATTTTACGTTAGTGACATCTAATTTATGGATACAAAAGTTGACAATGAATTAAAAATTTTGGGTTTAAAAAAAGTGGCATATATAGTCGTCCTTCGGCCTGGCGCAAGGAAAAAAACTCCAGTGGATTCGATCCGCCGGCTTCGCTGTTGCCTTCGGCCGGGCAACGGACTTTAAGCTCTAGTGATCTTTAAATACCAGAAGTGCTATATTTAAGCATTTTCACGAAAAACCCAAACCGTTATATCATTCTTGTTCACATCTGAAGTTTTAATATTAACTAGAGCCTAAAGCCCATTGCCCGGCCGAAGGCTACATCGAAGCCGGCGGATCGAATCCACTAGAGTTTTGATTCCTATCGCCCGGCCGCAGACCGGCTATATACACCACTTTTTCTAAACATCCAAAATCAATTAATTAGCCCAAAATAGAGAGATTAAAGTTCGCGCGCCTAGCCCAAAGCTATAGCAAAGCCACCGGTTAAAATCCACTAGAGATGTACGGTTACAAAACATTGCAAGCTTGAATTCTGTTTTAAAGTGCCCTATATATCCGCCCTATGGCTGGGCTCTGGAGAGCAAAACTCATTCAAGAATATTCAAACATTTGATGTGATCAAACAATACTTTTCTTGTGCACAGCACTGCGCAACAGCATTGGTAACTTGGGGAGAAAACTCACGCTAGTATAAAAGGTGACATTTATATAAAAATTTTAGGGTTTAAAAACCGTGGGGTATGTAGCCGGCCTTCGGCCGTGCGCAAAGAAAAAAAGCTAGGGGATTCGATCCGCCGGCTTCGCAGTAGCCTTCGGCGGGGAATATACTTTAAACTGTAGTGCATCGGAAGTATTTGCAGCCTTATAACTAAAGTGTCATAAAATTCATATTTTATTTGGCGAAGCTTTATATGGAAAGCAGTACAGCTTAAAGTCCATTGCCCGGCCGAAGGCTACTGCGAAGCCGGCGGATCGAATCCACCGGAGTTCTTTTCCCTTGCGCCCGGCCAAAGGCCGGCTATCTAAATAACTCTTTCTTATTAAAAAATTATTTAACCAAAAAGGTGCTTCAAGTCCACGTGCCTGTCCTAAAGCTGTAACGAAGCCGGCGGTTCGATCCACGAGAGTTAACTTATCCTGCGTCCAGACGGAGGCCGGCAGTCATTTGGTTTGTTTGTTTAGAAAATAATTTTACGTTAGTAACATCTAATTTATGGATAAAAAAGGTTTTCGCATTATATATATTTTAATTGGGAGTTATTTCATTTTCGTTGGGAGTTATTGCATTTGGGAGTTATTTTACTTTTTTGTGACTTTTATGAAATAACTCTCAAACATTGGGAGTTATTTCATTTTTACCGTTGGGAGTTATTTCATTTTTTTCGATTGGGAGTTATTTCATTTTCGTTGGGAGTTATTTCATTTGGGAGTTATTTCATTTTTTCCATTGGGAGTTATTTCATTTGGGAGTTATTTCACGGTACATAATTGTGTTAGGGTTGTAGTCATTATTGTGCGAATAGTTTCTGTTCCGGTCGTTACCATAGTATCCGCGTCCACCATAGTTCCGAGTGCGTTGATACCTTCGATTGTTGTTATTCTGTCCACCAAATGCCAAAATGGCATTTTGTTGGCTATAAGCCTCGGTACAGCAGTTTAAGAACTTTGAGACTGCTTCGTTCATGTCCCCAAAGTTTCCTGATTCCATGATCAGTTTTACTTCTTCGTTTGTAGCATTTTTAACAATGGCTGCTACTGCCGAGTGGCGTGTTTTAAAGCAGTATCGTTGAGTAAACCATCCGAGATATACGCTGTTTCTAGTTAATCTTTTAGTAAGTTCCTCAATTTCTACGGCATAGGCATTCGCATTCCTTTTCTGCTGCTTAGTATTAAGTATCCTTGATTGGATTACCTCTACTGACTCTCCCTTAACCGTATATTTCAACTTTGCAATTATATCTGCTATAGTTGCCTCATTTGATATCAAATTCCTGGATGTGCCTGTTAATTTCGTTTTAGTCAAATTTACAGCTACAGCCTCAAATTTACAAAGCTTTGTAAATTCACTGAATTGCCGTCAAATGTGGGTAAATTTTTGGCCGCAGTGCCCAAAAATTCCACAATTGTCTGAGGCATGGTTAGTGTATTTTCACTCCGAGTGCGTTGATACCTTCGATTGTTGTTATTCTGTCCACCAAATGCCAAAATGGCATTTTGTTGGCTATAAGCCTCGGTACATCAGTTTAAGAACTTTAAGACTGCTTCGTTCATGTCCCCAAAGTTTCCTGATTCCATGATCAGTTTTACTTTTTCGTTTGTAGCATTTTTAACAATGGCTGCTACTGCCGAGTGGCGTGTTTTAAAGCAGTATCGTTGGGTAAACCATCCGAGATATACGCTGTTTCTAGTTAATCTTTTAGTAAGTTTCTCAGTTTCTACGGCATAGGCATTCGCATTCCTTTCCTGCTGCTTAGTATTAAGTATCCTTGATTGGATTACCTCTACTGACTCTCCCTTAACCGTATATTTCAACTTTGCAATTATATCTGCTATAGTTGCCTCATTTGATATCAAATTCCTGGATGTGCCTGTTAATTTCGTTTTAGTCAAATTTACAGCTACAGCCTCAAATTTACAAAGCTTTGTAAATTCACTGAATTGCCGTCAAATGTGGGTAAATTTTTGGTCGCAATGCCCAAAAATTCCACAATTGTCTGAGGCATGGTTAGTGTATTTTCACTCTCTGCCTTTGCGCCTATATCTAATTTAAAATCTGTGTGTTCGTGAAGAGACTTTGGTATATTCGTCGAGATTTTCCTTCTCTGACACACTAACAATGTTTTAGTTCTTAAGTCTGCAAAGAAAGCTTCTGCAGCTGTTTAGTGAACCCTGGTTAATCTAAAATAGTTGGCATTAAATTGAACCCTAATTTGTTCTAATGTTTCCAAAATGGTGTGCAGGTATTTCCGTAAGGTTTCCTGTTAAGTGTCTCTATCGACATTCAGACACTTATGGGCTCAATAGAATTTTTCGCTAATGATTCTCGCGTTTCGCAGAATGTACTCCCATTCCATTATGATTCCCTTAACCTTATTTAGGTTGTCTACTGAGGCCATTCTACGCGCATAACTTTTCTTTATCGACCATTTATGTAGTTGGTAGATTTATGAGTATTTGAATAACCATTAGGCCAATTAGAATTATTTAGTAATAGGTAGGGAATTCTATTTTATTACAATGCCATTTATGACATTTGCATTAGGGCTTCGACTTTTTACTCAGTGCCACCCATATTCGAATTATGTTTACACTGTGTTCAAGGGATGGCTAAGATCGAAAAATAAAAATATTTCCAAAATTTACTAACAAAATATATATGTATTTGTTTTCAATAATTGCCAAGGCAATTGAAGGTGTAAAGTTCAATTATTGGTAAAAAATAGTTGGGTATACTAAATGAAGGGCTTGCTTGACCTAAACCTGTTTCTATGTGGGTCTCTATATAACTATTTCCTTAAATTTCAATTGGTGTCTTTAGTCAGTCTGGTCTTCATGCGACTGTTTACAAGTTCAAAAATATTTTAGTTAAAACTTAAACTATGCAGTACTGAAGGGACCCGTAGGTGTCGCAGCAATGTATTTTTAGTATATAACTACTTATTCTCTTGTTAGTAAAGTTAAAACAAAATTTGCTTTAAAACACGTTTTAAATATCTTTCTTTTCTAAGTAAGTTTTACAGTAATACATTAAAAAAAGTTAAATTAAGTTATTTTATTGTAAAGGATCTTTATTTATGACATTTAATTCTTTTCTAAAATCTTATAATATTATTTGTTTACACATTTTTCCAAAAATATTTAAACGTTATTTTTTATTTTATTGCGTTTAAAATAATTTTTAGAGAAGCAATTAGAAAAAAAAATCCTCAGTAAATTTTAAAAAAATGTATTAAACAATCAACAGAAAACATTTTCTATTACAAAAAATTAATAGTTCTTTAATCTTTTAAGGAGAAAACAATACAAAAAAAATTATTAAATTTATGTCGCGCTTAAGTTTGGCAAAATATATTGAGAAGAAATCATGAAATTTAAAAATATTAATATTTCTCTCCAAAAAAAATTCAAAACACATTTTTGCAAATCTTTCTAGATTTGTTCTTAAATATTATATACGAATTTCAGCATTTTTCTTCATCATCATTAAATTTTAAATGCTTTTGTTTTTCTTGAAGAGTTTAATTTAATAAATTTAGAATTTTTTGTTTTGTTTTTATTTTAAGTAAATTTTTAAATTGTTTCACATTTTCATTGCACTTTGTTGACTTCTTTAGGGGATGATTTTTCAATTTGGAGTTTTCCTTTTTTCTGCTGCATTGAGGCAATATTGTCAGTAGCTACCATTATTGCTGCTGATGTTTCTGATGTTGGTGGTTTGTCCAAAAAATTAAAATACTTGTCTCCGGTCTTGGCTACTCCTTTAAACGTTTTAAAATTTGCACAATTTTGGAGCTAGTGTATTAAGTTATGGATTTTGTTTCTTTACTGAGAAACGTTCCAATTCACTGGGGGCGGCAGTTTTTTTTTATAGATATTTACGGCATAAGCTTTCTTGCACTTGTGGCTACGTTTCTAATTACCTTTGGTTAATACTTTTTCTATGGTTTGACAGTTTTTTTGGTTGTTTTTTTTTCATTGGCCTTGTACTTCACAAATATTTTTATTTTATATATTTTTTAGTGGCAGGATCGCCATGAAATATTTTATTATAAAAAAAAGACTCTTAAGGTTGAGTGTTTAAATTATTATGAATATTTATATTAAAATCTAAATGGCTATATAAGCCATTCACTCATTAAATCTAATTTTGCATACTAAGCAAAATGTAACACCTATCGTGAGAATATGCTGAAGCATATTTTCACAGTAAGTTGGAATTTACAGCGTGGACAATTACATTCATAACAAACTATGAATATCATGTTGCATACAGAGGGTATGCCAACATGGACTTATCAAACACGCTACAAATGTTTCCTATATTGATCCCTAGAATACGATTTTCCTTGTAAATTTCGACATAGCTGATAAAAGACTTGTAGGCCTGTAAGATTCCACCTTCGAAAGATCTTGTTCAGGCTTAGGAAAGTAATTTTAAATCACAAGAAAATCAAAAAACTTAAAACTCTTGGGGCTTAAAGCAAGCATCTGAATGTCTGCCGATTGAAAATTACTTGATTATATTTTCAAAAAACCTAATTTTGAGTTTTGCGATAAAATAATTTAATAAATAACTTTCAATCAAAATTGGGATTTTAAAGTCACCAGTGATTTGAAATCACGTGATTTTCAGAACATGCTTGGTAATATGGCGTTAAAAATAAAACGAATTATTCCTTTTGCTTTATAAGGTGGCTCTAAAAGCATTTTGTTATCAAAGCCAGTAGTGCGATTCAGGAACTCTTGCGTTCCGACGATCGCCATGTTTATTCACTGAAATTGTCCTTTGCAGTTACGGTTAAGTGGTTCACTAAGTTGTTTTCAACGAAAGTGTACCACTTGATTTTTGTATGTATTTTATTTTCAAAAAAAGTGTTTGTACAACAAATTGCAAAAAGCGAAAAGTAAAATAATAAAAAAACTGCTTAATATTCAACCGCAATTATAAAATACAAAATTAACTTGTGTCGATTAAATTGACAACACAAAAGCTATTGTCGTTAAATTAACAAGTATAACTATTGTAAACATCTTTAAGAATTTTTGCTCCTTACTAAACAAAAATAGCTGACTTCAACGATAGCATATATTGTTAAAAAAACTTTACTAAATCGAACAATCGTTATATTTAATTGTAACTTATTTTAGCGATGCAAATATCGTACTGTAACACACAACACAAACAGAAGGCGACAAACAATTAGCTTTAGTGTGGCCATATTCTTGGCAGTTAAAAATGTTATACAAATCGGTCTGGTAGAAGCAGCTGTATGTAGATTAAAATTTTTTGTGGGCGATTTATTGCCCACTTTTTAAGCCTTAAAAATTTTTGCTTAAGAGTATTTGTATACCCTAAAAATTAAATAGTAATCGGTCTTGTAAAAGTAGCTCTATTGAGACTTTATTTTTTGTGGGCATGACTCCGCCCACTTGTTTGGCCTTCAAAACTTTTTATTTAGTAGAACCAACTTTATTTAGATTTAACTTTTTTGTGGGCGTCTCCTTTTTAAATCATTAAATTAAATTGTCACGGAAACCCAGTATACGTATGTGCAAAGTTTTAAGTAAATCGGAAAGTGGGTTAAATTTAACTTGCAAGGTTTGGTTACAGACAGACAACTGACAGGTGAAACTAAACAAAAGTTTTAAAAAAATTTATATTCTTTCTTGTTTATGGGTTAATATTTTTAAAAGATACAAAGTAAAAAACATTTTACGAAGAAACCAAACCGATATATGTACATAAGTATATCGTGCCTTAACCGCGAAAATAGCTTGAGCGACAGAAATGAAATTTTACAGGAGAAAGTTTTTTTATATTATATCTTGTTTAAATCAAGTTAAAGAAACCAAATTTTAAAAAAACATTTTGTTTTATCCAATGCATGAAATTAATCAATTTTTTTTCAAAAATCAGCAAAAATAACGGGTTCTTGGCGTTTAAGCTTTTATTGCTGTTTCTCTGATGACCTACTGATAACGAATATGTCGGTTGAGATAAAATACTTTAATGACGAGGGATTTTTTTTGTATATTGTAATTTTACATTTTTTTTGCATTTTCGTGATTTGTTTATATTTTAGGAACATTTTTTTTGGTATATAAAATAAAAATATGCATAAACATACATTCTTAGCTAAATTTAAACTTTTATTAGCAACAAATTAGGAAAACAAACTTAAAAATATTCAGATCAAAAGTTTAAAAAAAAAGAAAAAACAAAAAAATTTCTTAGTAAAAGTATAGGTATTTTTAATTAAAAACATACGAATTGATATTTTGCTTTTAGGACGAATCGTCTTCTTGATCGGTTTCAGGCAAAATATCTTTTATTGAATGATCATGGTGTAGATTTAAAAATTCGTTATGGAATCTTTCAGGTATGATTTTATTGTCACATTGTGTTTTGAGGTCCCTGTATTTTGCTGAAGATATTTTTAATGGGCTTGCATATAATTCTGCTGGTCCCTTTACGAGCAATTCAGCGTTTCGTCTGAACCGCGAAATCGAATTTACATTACAATTTTTTATTTCATTATCTTCGAAATAGCCATATTTAAGGCCTATAATAGGATTTTTTTCAAACAAAGCAGAACGTAAATTTTTAAAGGAAATTTTCATGGCGTAAGAAAGCACTACCCATGCAAATTTTTTCTGATCTCTGAATTCGGAGTAATTTATTTCAACGCAAGTGTATCCTTTTGGATTAGTCCGTGCATTAGATATTAATGTATAACATTTCACTTGGTGCCCAAATTGTTCTATTGCGTATAAAAGATTCGATGGTGCTATGAATTGAATCCACTGGCATCATTGTATGGCCGGGTAATAAATAAGTTATTTTTATAGCTTTAATGTAATTTGAATTGCTAACAAAATACATTAATGTCGCAAGTATAGCTCTGCTGCGATTTTGTCCCGCACAGCTGTCGCAGTAAAAACTGATAGATGAACAAGTTTTTCTTTCATCGAAAAGTCTTAAATATTTATAGACAAGAGTTGCAATTTCATTACAACCTCTTTTTCAGAACATGTGTCTGAAACGCTATATGGAACAAGGCCATGCTTATTACACTTCTATAAGGAAATCGTTTGTTAAACCAATACAAAATTTTTATTATTTCAACGAACATAATATGTTTTTATAACCTTCACATAGTGATAAGGGTATATATCAGTTCGTCATTCCGTTTCTAATTTCTTTATTATCCATTTGCGACTCCATAAAGTATAAATATTCTGAATCCTTATAGATAGGGAAGTTGATATAGCCATGTCCGTCTGTCTGTCTGTTGAAATCAAGTTTCCGGAGTCAAATAAAAAGATACAGACTAGTTATTTGTGTCAAATTGTTAGAAATATCCCGCAGCCGATCGCTATTTAAAATCAGCAAAATCGGTTTACTATTGACCGAGATATAAGCGAAAACCCAAAACAGCCCATTTTTTAGGAAAAAATCCGTGCATATATCCCTATATATCTCAGTAAGTATAGTCACTCTTGCCACAAAACTTGGCACGGATACTCCTAAAGCAGGGACCTAAATAACGAAAAAAAAATTTTCAGATAGGACCAGGGGAAGTGGTATTTTTCCTACAATTGCACAAATTTGGTGAAATATTTTATGCGATATATCTCGGAAACTAAAACAGATATCGAAATCAAATGTTCTACAAAAAGTAATTGGACAACAAGGCCTACACTTTAAAGAAAAAATTTTTTGAGTGGGGGCAAAAAAAGGGGTAGCTCCCATACAAATTAACGATTTGTATGAAATTTTCAATATCTCGGAAACTATAACAGATATCGAAATTAAATGTTCTACAAAAAGTAATCGGACAACAAGGCCTACACTTTAAAGAAAAAATTTTTTGAGTGGGGGCAAAAAAAGGGGTAGCACCCATACAAATTAACGATTTGTATGAAACTTTCGATACGCTATATCTCGAATCCATAACAGATATAGAAATCAAACGTTCTACAAAAAGCAATTGGATAACAAGACCTACGCTCCAAAGAAAAAATTTTTTGAGTGGGGGCAAAAAAGGGGTAGCTCCCGTACAAATTAACGATTTGTATGAAATTTTCAATATCTCGGAAACTATAACAGATTTCGAAAAAAAAGACAAATAGTTTTTTGTTCCTTTTTATTATTACGTACAATTTTACCTTAAGCGACAAACCGCTGTCACACAAAATATAAACAAACTATCAATATGCGCTTAAGCTAAAATTGTTTTTGCTGTAAATTCGTAACGGTACATTGTATGACAACGCAATTTTAAGAGATGATGCGAGTGATTTCAATGAACAAATTTATAGAAAAAAACGTTTTTTGAAAATTGTGTCGCTTAAGCTATTTCCACGGTTAAGGCACGATATGTGTTACATAAAAAACAGTTTTTGCAAAGTTACAAGTGTTTGCAACTGAGCGCTGTAAGCATGTATTTAAATTCAAAAAGTACAATATGGCCACCCAGAAGGCTTCAATTCATTTTTTAAAAAATTGACAGGCTTTTCGTTTATTTCTTACTTAAGCTTAAGCAAACAATGTTTGTCGTAGGGTACGGAAAATATTTTTCTCGATCCTCTTTTCTGTTGTAGGTCTAATACTTGTTTTTAAACGAACCAAATTTTTATTTATGACCACACTTAGCACAAATACTTGCCCGTTTATGTTGGTTCAAACCGGCGTAAAATAACGGCAAACAGTTTGAACAATTTATTTGATAAAGTTACCAAAAACCACAAAACTCTTTGTGGTAATTAAAAATATACCAAAAGCAGTTTTAAATAATTTTTGTATCCAGAATATAAGTTAAAAATTGGATGCAATGTAAAATAAAAATTAGATATTTAGAACAATCTATTCTTCGTTGTATTCTTAATCTCGTAGTGTACGGACGTGTTTACGCGAGTGCAATATTTGTAATAGGTTAATTTAGTAATAAGTGGCAAAAGAATTTATTAATATACTTACATACACAAATTGGTGAGAAAAGAAAAAAAAAACAACAAACTAAATAATGAAAAAAAAGCGAACGGTTAATGAATAACAGTAATCGTCGTGACAGTGGGCCTAACAGCCGAAATGCTTACATTGTGTTAAGCTCAAGCGTTAGTAATGAAAACATCAGAGACCCTGAATATAATAAAAACTATTTAAGTGCAAAACCGATAATAACTAAAGACAATTTAAGTGCAAGTGCTCCTAATTTAAATAAGTCTACTGAACAAGGGACAAACTTAGCCCGATCTATTTTTAAGAATTATAAAAAAAATACCGAGGTGCCATCCTCATCGCGCTCATCCTTATCAAGCTCTGGTGTTGAACCAGCAGCTGCTAAATACGGTCACGGTAATTTTTCTTCACAAGCTCCAAAGGTCCAGGTAGGAATGGATCGTTATATAACAGTTCTTAAGAGGGGAAGAAGCCCCAAATCGGCAGAGATTAACAACCCAGCAAAAATTCTGAAAGATGACGAAAGGCCAACGTCATCGCAAAACCGTTTTGCCATCTTGCAGGAGGAAAACGATGCTCCATTACCCGAGAAGAAGAATTTTAAGCCTCCCCCAATTTATTTGAGGGAGAAAAACACCAACGACCTTATTAAACTTTTAGTAGGATTGATAGGTGAAAACAAATTTTTTGTGTCGAACATAAAACGTGGTAACATCTATGAAACCAAAATTCAAGTTCATCACGAAAACGATTACCGTACCACTGTTTCGGAATTTGAAAAACAGAAGAGAAATTTTTACACCTACCAACTAAAGACCGCAAAAGGCCTCCAGATTGTGATAAAGGGTATTGATTCAAATGTGGACCCGGAAGAAATTAAGGCCAGTTTGTGCAGCAAAGGCTTCAAAGCCAAATCTGTGTCAAACATTGCATCGTAGAGTTGTGGTTGAAGCGCCACATAAGCGATCTGGGCCCGTGCAGTGCTTAAATTGCCAAGAATATGGTCACACCAAGGCTTACTGCAAATTGCCTTCTGTTTGTGTGGTGTGTGGAGACCTGCATGCTACGACAAAGTGCGACAAACAAAAAGATGATCCTCGTGTAAAGAAATGCAGCAATTGCGGTGGAAATCATACTGCCAACTATAGAGGCTGCCCTGTTTTCAATTTAGTAAGGCAATCATCAAAGCCAAAAGTAGTTCCTGCTCCTTCCCAGCAGTTAAATATAGCAGCTACTTCTATGCCTCCACTAGCACAGCCAACTACGAGTCAACTTTCTTATGCCAACGCGCTAAAGTCTGACCAGCCCAACGCGGGTTAGGCTTGCTTACCCGCCAACAACACAAAGAGAGGTGCCAACAAATGAACCTACGGGCCCCAATTTCAGCCGCCTGGAAGCCGTAATAGACAATATGGTAAAACAATTTACGCAGATCATGGCGCAAATGGCCAACATGATGCAAGAAATGCAAAAAATACAGTCTGCTTTTCTGCAGGCTATGCTTAAAAGACCATGAACTGCCTCAGGGTTTGTTTCTGGAACGCAAACGGCATCCGCCAACACAAAAACGAACTCGAATATTTTCTAAAACACCAAAAAATTGATGTCATGTTGATTTCCGAAACTCATATGACATCTAGAAGCACTTTCAAAATATGTGACTATACTTTTTACGACTCAAAAGATCCCAGAGGTAGGTCATGTGGTGGCTCAGCTATATTAATTAAATCAAGAATCAAACACCAGTGGGTAGGTGGTCTCTCCGAAGGTTATATACAAGCAACAAACGTCTGCATTGAGGAATTTTACCATAATCTCGTTATTTCGTCAGTTTATTGTCCACCCAGATTCTCCATAACGAAGGATCAGTACAACAGTTTTTACAAATCTTTAGGGCCCCGCTTTATAGCTGCTGGAGACTATAACGCTAAGCACACGTACTGGGGCTCCCGCCTAACTAGTCCGAAAGGTCGTGTCTTGTATGATTCCGTGTCTGAAATGGAACTTTTCGTTATTTCAACTGGACAACCAACATATTGGCCAACAGACCGCAATAAAATACCATACGTAATAGATTTTGGCGTAGCAAAAGGAGCTTATTGAGGCCCAAGCCTCCTTGGATTTATCTTCTGACCACTCACCAACAATAATCACTATTTGCAGTCCTCATCAAATAGCAACTAGTGATTTATTCTTAACTAAAAAAGTAGATTGGTTGAAATATAAAAAATATATCAGCACCCACTGCTCAGAAAGCCAACCACTAAAAACACCCGGAGACATCGAATATTGTCTGAACGGCCTTAATGAAAACATTATAAAAGCCGTTGAACATGCTTCGTCTACTTATCGTCAGGCCAAGTACAACAAAATTGTTTCTGCAGATGTTGAAAAGCTTTTATTTGAAAAAAGGAGAACCCGAAGAGAATGGCAAAAGCATAGATCGCCTCAACTTAAAAATAAACTGAAAGAATGCACAACCCAATTAAAAAACTTGTTGGAGGTGCACAGAATGGCATCACTGAATAAATATTTAGAAAGCCTAGACGCGACTTCCCAGACAAATTATTCTCTATGGCGAGCTGCCAGACGTCTAAAAAGACCCGTTATCGCAAAACCTCCACTGCGAAATCTGAGAGGATCCTGGGCTATAAATGACAAAGAAAAATGCGATCTGTTCGCAAGTCACTTAAGAAACGTGTTCACTCCCAACACGTGTACTGACGTGAGGGAATTACCGCCTGTTGTTGCTAGACGCCCTATGGAAATACGTTTCTGGTTTTCTGATGTTGTAAAGGCTATCGTTAACCTAAATGATAAAAAGGCTCCTGGTGTTGATAAAATAAGCAACAAAATGCTTTTAAAGCTACCGTTTATCGCTAAAAGAATTATTCTTTTTATTTTGAATGCCATAATTCGGCTTGAACATTTCCCGGCAATATGGAAAGTTGCCTTAGTTAAGATGATTCCTAAGCCTGGTAAGGATCCTTCGAAGGTGGAGTCGTATAGGCCTATAAGTTTGTTACCAACATTGTCAAAATTGTTCGAAAAGCTCTTTAAAAACAAGCTGACTCCGATCATGAATGGAAACAATTGCATTCCAGATCACCAATTTGGCTTTAGAAGTCAACATAGCACAATCGAACAAACTCACAGACTGGTACAGGTTATAAGAAAAACTTTTGAGGAAAAGAAGTACTGCTCCGCGCTTTTTATTGATGTCTCTCAAGCTTTCGATAACGTATGGCACGAAGGCCTGTTAAACAAACTTAAGCTTAACATTCCAGTTAATATTTTCAACCTTTTAGAAAAGTACATAACCGGTCGACAATTTATGATCAAAGAGGGAAAACAAATAAGTTTTTCTCAACCAATTGGGGCTGGTGTACCTCAAGGGAGTATACTAGGTCCAATTTTGTACTTGCTTTACACGGCAGATATGCCAACCAACTGTTTTACGCATACGTCTACATTTGCTGATGATACCGCTTTTTTCAGTATTCATAAAGACCCTAAAGAGGCTTCGTGCCAACTGCAACAACACGTAACCCAAGTAGAGAAATGGGCAAAATTTTGGGGAATAAAAATTAATGAGCAAAAATGTACTCATGTAACTTTTACTTTACGCAAAGAAACGTGCTCTCCAATCACTATTAACAAACATTTGGTGCCTTAACGAAAAGAGACAAAATATCTTGGTATTCACCTAGACCGCCGCCTCACATGGAAGCCTCATATAGATGTGAAGTTGACGCAAATGAAACTTAAAGCTACACAAATCCATTGGCTAATCGGCAGAAACTCTGTGCTTCGTCTTGATTGTAAACTTCTACTCTACAAATCGATTTTGAAATCAATTTGGTGCTACGGTATACAATTATGGGGCACTGCTTCCGCATCCAACATAGAAAAAATTCAACGCAGGCAAAACAAAATCCTAAGAATGATAACTGGCGCTCCTTGGTATGTTAAAAACAGCAACATCCACAAGGATCTACAAGTTCCACTAGTTAAATGCGAAATCCTGAACTATGTGGACAAGTATTTAAATAAGCTGGAAATTCACCCAAATCCGCTCGCCCGAAACATCCTGCAGCATAGTGGGCACACCCGCCTGAAAAGGAGGGATACTGTTGCGCTCATATGAAGCTTGAAAATTAATATGAGAACTTAAATTTTAGTCTGGCACTAGCTGGACTTATATTAGCTACCTAGTTTTAAGATTTGATCACTTATTGTTAGTTCGCCACAGGCGAAGATTCAATAATAAATATATGAAAAAAAAAAAAATATTTTTCTTTTAAAATAAAATATTTAATTTTTTTTCGTTGGTAATTTTAACATAAAATTGCGCTTTAAATATACAAAATTAGTTTTGTGTGTTTTTGAAAAATTTTAGTGAGACCATACCTGGGATCAACGACAAATAACAATCATGTCGTATCATTGAGAAAATATAGTTTAGGCCTGTCTTTTTATACCTTTCACATACATAAGTGATAAGGGTATATATAAGTTTGTCATTCCGTATGTAATATCTTTACTATCCATTTGGGACCCCAAAAAGTATACGAAGGTTGCCTTTTATGTTTCGGGATTTGGCAACACTAGTGTTTCAATCTGACAACTGACAGCTTTATCGTAAAGTTTGACATTTTCTAAGTTATACGTATTTAGAACGTTTTGACATACGAGCGCTATTTGTGTTGTTAACAGTAACTTAAACGATTCAACTCGACCCAAAAATGAAATTAAATCGTGAACGTTTTCGTGCGATTATTTTTTACAACTTCCGACGTGGATTAACTCAGCAATAGTGCATGGATGAACTAAATTCTGTTTTTGGCGATGAAGCTCAATCAAGGACCAGTGTTTATCGATGGTATGTTGAATTCAATCGTGGTCGTAGTTCACTCCATGACGAATTTCGTTAAGGTCGTCCAAAATCAGTTGTTCCAAAAACCATTGATGCTGTGCATGAACTGATACTGGAAGATCGTCATGTGACCTATCGCGAGATTAAGACAACCTTAGACATTAGTGGGACCAGCATGCATTCAATATTGCATGAACATTTGACTGTCAAAACAAGTTTTTCGCGTTGGAACACCACACAATTTGTCAATCGCTCAAAAAAAGGCTCGTGTCGATTGGTCGAAAGAAATGCTCGGGGTGCTTAGAATTACGTCTATAATATCGTGACAGGTGATGATTTGTGGATATACGCGTATGAGCCCGAAAGTAAACAGCAGTCGACTGTATAGGTGTTTCAAGTTTAGTCAAATCCAACAAAAGCTGTTCGCGCACGAAGAACTTCTAAGCAAATTATCGCCAATTTTTTTAGAAAAACTGGACATGTCGCAACCGTATCACTATAATAACGCAGAACAGTCAATTCTGAATAGTATACAACCATTTGTTTGCCAGTTGTCTTCCAAGAAATCAGGAAAACCAACCGCCGAAGATGGATCACTCTTCACCACAACAATGCAAGCTCTCACACATCGGCTCAAACAACTGAATTTTTAAGCACTCAAAATATCGATTTGATGATTCATCCGCCGTTTAGTCCTGACTTGGCACCGAATGACTTCTTTTTATTCCCGACGTAAAAAACAAACCTAGAGGTCAACGTTTTTCGACACCTGAAGACGCGATTGCTGTATTTAGAATGCATGTTTTGGGGATACCTCAATCAAAGTGGCAAAAGTGCTTGGACAATTGGTTCAAACGCATGCAAAAGTGTATGGATCTTCATGGGGAGTATTTTTAAAAACAATAAAATGATTTTCGATGATTAATATTTGTGTTTCTTCTCTAATTCCGAAATATAAAATGCAACCCTCGTATATATTCTGGATCCTTATAAATAGGGAAGCCGATTTAGCGCTGTCCGTCTGTCCGTGTTATAGTTTCTGAAGCCCTGCAATGTCGCATAGACCCGTAAGTGGTATCAAACTGTCAGAAATAGTCGCGAGAAAATCGGCATTGAAATTTAGCAAAATCGCCTGATAAATGACCGAGATATAAGCAAAAAACCTATTTTGTATCCCAAACAAACTACAAAGAACATACTTATGTATGTGATAATGAAAAAAAAAAAAAAAAACAAAAAAAGAAAAAACAGAATCAGTCATGTTGATATTATTGAACCACTCATAAAACGAAAATTTTATTATTATTTGTACTCATACATATAACACCCCATACAAAGCTTAACTTAAAAATTTTTTAAATCGCTCCCACGGCTTCCATGGTTCTCCTACAAAGGTAAAATGTAAGACCGACCCCAATTACTTTATCCACCCAAACATTTTGTGGAACATACTTACCCTTTATCTTCAGCCCCTAACATGGTTGCCATACAAAATTTTAAAAAATAAGGTAAAAACCGCTACAACTTCCCCGGAGTCGCCCCTAGAGGAATAAAATGTATCACAGACCCTGGTTAGTTTTTCCCATTAAACATATGCCTAGAACATACTCACCCCCTATCTTCATGCCCTAAAGGGGTTGCCATACAAAATTTACAAAAATTATGTAAAAATGCCCACAACTTCTTCAGAGTCGGCCGTAGAGCAATAAAGTGTACGACCGACCCCCATTAGTTTCTTCTTCCAAACATATGCCTAGAACATACTCACCCCCTATCTCCACGCCCTAAAGGGGTTGCCATACAAAATTTACAATAATGATGTAAAAATGCCCACAACTTCTTCAGAGTCGGCCTTAGAGCAATAAAGTGTACAACCGACCCCCATTAGTTTCTTTTCCCAAACATATTCCGAAAACATACTTACCCCCTATCTCCATGCCCTAAAGGGGTTGCCATAAAAAATTTACAAAAATGATATGCAAATGCCCGAAACATCTTCAAAGTCGGACTTAGAGCAAATAAGTGTACGTCCGACCCCAATTAGTTTCTTCTCCCAAACATATTCCTAGAACATACTAACCCCCTATCTAAACGCCTTAAGGTGGCTGCCATACAAAATGTAAAAATGCCCACAACTTCCTCAGAGTCGGCCTTAGAGCCATAAAGTGTACAACCGACCCCCATTAGTTTCTTCTCCCAAACATATTCCTACAACATACTTACCCCCTGTCTCCACGCCCTAAAGGGGTTGTCATACAAAATTGACAAAAATGATATTAAAATGCCCACAACTTCTTCAGATTTGCCCTAAAGCAATTAAGTGTACGACCGACCCCAATTAGTTTATCCACCCAAACATTTTTGTGGAACATACTTACCCACTATCTCCAGCCCCTAACATGGCTTCCATACAAAATTTAAAAAAATAAGGTAAACACCGCTACAACTTCCCCGGAGTCGCTCCTAGAGGAATAAAATGTATCACAGACCCCCATTAGTTTCCCCCTCACAAACATATTCCTAGAATATACTTACCCCCTATCTCCCCCCTCTGAGGGAGTTGCCATACAAACTTTAAAAAAATTAAGAAAAAAAAAACTACAACTTCTCCGTAGTCACCCGTGGAGTGTTAAAAAACGACACCGACCCCTGTTTAAAAATTAGAAACATTTCATAAGTAAAAAAATGGAAAAAAATACAAAAAAGTTTGGGATTTCGAAAGGCCAATGTGAAGGGTATATAATATTCGGCACAGCCGAATATAGCGCTCTTACTTGTGTTTTTTAATAAATGGAGTTTGACACACCAACTTTTGGAATTTTCTCTTTTATGACCGGGAAAGTATTAGCTCTGTATATTAAAAAGAAAACAGAAAAGGGGCTAAAACAGTGATGAAAAATGAGAATTTCATTTGGGTATCAAAATATCTTTTTTCTCTGCTTTACTTTAATCCACAAAAAATAAATTTAAACAACGGTATAGCCATTTTAAGTTTTTTTAGTTCGTTCAACAGTGAACCAAAACTAAATCGTATGTATATATTTTTTAAAGAATTAGAATTTTGGTTTAAGTCCGTTAATATCATCCAATGCTATTGTAAAAATTTATCTTAAAAAGTTGACCTTTAATTTGGAAAAATTTACGTTAGCCGCTTAAAAAAATTTTAGTTTAACTTTTTTTTTGTTTTATGAACTCGCCGATTTTTTTAACGCATCTGCATGAAATATGTTTTTTGCTCGCCTTTAGTTATCAAGCATCAAGTTAGAAAGCTTATTTACAACTTTTTTTTATATGCTATGCAAAAAAAAATGTGAATGTGTATTCAAAAATACTAAACAAGGCAACTATCTGTAAGTTAGTATTTTATGCTTTTAAAAGAGTGTTACAAATGACGACCACTTATTACTTTGTTACCCAAGTATGAAGTATTTAAAAAAGTATTGGTTAAAACCCCATTGACTAATGTAAAAAACATATTTTGTCATGGAGGAAATTCTCAAAGCTATAGCTTTTTTCATCTACAAAAAATATATATTCTGTATACGCCACCTTTTTGCACTTTTTTAATTTAATTTTTTTAAAATTTAAAATAAGTTTTTTAAACGAAATTGTTGTACAAAATCAGCATTTCAAATCTATTTTAACCTTTTGCATAGTTAATAATATTGTACGTAATTTACCATTAAGGCTTTCTAAAACAATTTTGAGTCCTTAACGAAAATTAAATGATCCAATCTTTTTTTCGAATTTGTAAAAAATGGCAAGATATCTCATGCATAATGATATCTGGGTCTTATCATTGCACTTCTACGTTAAATGTATTTACAATTTAAAAAAAATTTTTGAGAAAAAGCTATGTTTTTTTAAGTTGTTCTAAAAGACACGTTTTTTAAACCTGTTTATCATTAACTATCCGAAACCTTTGATTGTTAAACAATATTGCAAAAAATATTATTTACAGCCTCTTGTGAAAGGGAACATATTCACGTACTTAAGTAATAAGAAAAGCACATGGAAAGAAAAAGATAGTGGGTAAGAGGCAAAAATAAATTATTTTAAATAATAATTACAAAAAGCAAACGAGAGTATCAAATTAGCATTTTCCCCCATCCAACAGTGTGAAAAAAAGTACGATCGTATCAGCCTTTTCAACACTGGTCTAGACCTTCGAGTTGTTTTTTAATAGATGCCATTCTGCAAACCTCAAGCAAATTTGCAACTTAGTGAGGATTATGGTGGGTGAGTCGTCTAAAGATACATCCAACGAGGCTTGAGCTTCGATAAGTTCCGAGGACATACCCTTTGTTACGCCAAAATCGATAACGTCTGGAGTTTTATTGTGATCAGTTGGCCAATAGGTTGGTTGCCCAGTTGAAATAACGTTTAATTCCATTTCAGAGACGGAACTTTACAAAACACGACCCCTGGGACTCACTTGGTGGGAGCCCCAGTACGTATGTTAGCCTTACAGTCTCCAGCAGGTATGAAGCGGGGACCAAAAGATTTGTAAAAACTGTTGTACTGCTCCGTTGCTATGGAGAATCAGATGTTGTAGAGGCTATCTCTAGCTTAAGTGAAAAAAGGTCTTTTAATTCATAAAATAAGCAACAAAATGCTTTAAGAGCTACCTTTTATAGCTAAAAGAATAATTCTGTTTATTTGAACGCCATAATCGGCTTGAACGTTTCCCGCTAATACTAAAATTGCCATAGTAAAGGTGATTCCAAAGCCTGGTTAATATCCTTCAAAGATGGAGCCTTATAGGCCTATAAGTCTGTTACCAACTATATCAAAATTGTTTGAAAAGCTGCTTAAAAACAAGCTGGCCCCGATCTTGAATGACAACTGCACTCCAAATCACCAGTTTGGCTTTAGACGTCAACATAGTACCATCGAACAAGCCCACAGGTTGGTACAGGTTATAAGAAAAGCCTTTTAGGAAAAAGCACGAATCTGCGCTTATCATCGATGTCTTCCAAGCTTTCGATAAAGTATGGCATGCAGGCCTGTTAAGCAAGCTAAAGAAAACCGGTCGACAAATTATATTCAAAGAAGGAAACCATTTAAGTTGCTCCTAACCAATAGGGGCTGCTATACCTCAAAGGAGTATATTAGGTCCAACTCTGTACTTGCTTTACACAACCGATATGCCAACCAACAAGCTTACACACACGCCAATATTTGCTGATGATACCGCTTTTCTCAGTACTCATAGAGTTTAGGCTTCGAACCAACTGCAACAACATATAACCCAAGTAAAAATATGTGCAAAGCTATGGGAAATAAAAATAATTGAACAAAAATGTTCCAATGTAACTTTTACTTTACGCAAAGAAACGTGCTCCCCAATCCTTATTAACAACCATAAGGTGCTTTAACGAATTGAGACGACATACCTTGGCATTCAACTGGATCGTCGCCTTACATGGAAGCCACATTAAGATTCGAAGTTGACGCAAATTTGACTTAAAGCTACACAAATTCATTGGTTATTTGGCAAAAACTGTGTGCTATGCTTGATTATAAACTTCTACTATACAAATCGATTTTGAAACCAATTTGGTGCTGCAGTATATATTTATAGTGCACTGTTCTGCCTCCAACATTGTAAAAATTTAACGCAGTCAAAACAAAATCCTATGAATGGTAACTGGTGATCCTTGCTATATTAAAAACAGCAACATCCACAAGGATCTACAAGTTCCACTAGTTAAATGCGAAATCCTGAATTATGTGGAAAAGTATTTGAATAAGCTGGAATCACATCCAAATCCGCTCAATCGAAACATCCTGCAACAAAGTTGACACACTCGTCTGAAAAGAAGGGACACTATTACACTTAAATGAAATCATTGAAATTAATTAATTTTATTATGAGAACTTAAATTTTAGTATAGAGCTGGCTGGACTAATATTAACTACTAAGTTTTAGGATTTGAAAATACTTATTGTTAGTTCGCATAAGCGAAGATTCAATAATAAAAAAAGCACAGAAAAAGTTTATTTACAAAGAATATACATGTTTTGACAAGTATAAAATTGGTTGTCAAAATTTTAACATATCTTTTTGTCGTAATGAGTAATTTTAAATTTTTGCGTAAAAATATTAAAAGAACAAAATGTTTAGAATTTTTACAAAACTGGTTCATTTAATTACGATTAAATATTATATTTAATATTTTCTTCTTGGTACGTTTTGTATTCCCTTTCTTGTAAATAGTAAGTTTTTAAAAAAATTATGTACAAATGCTTTCATTTGACACTGTTTGCTCTTTCAAAAATTTTGTAAGATCAATTATTTGCCCAAATCAAACTTAAATAGTTGCTGGTAAGTGGTCACACTATGTTCACATTGGAAAACTTTTCTTTGACTCAGGACAAGTTTCGTTTGCCCCAAACAGCTCTTTTTGTGTTTGAAACAACAAAAAATTTTGTGATCACATTTCAGGAAAAACATTTTTAACACTTTTGGGCAAATATTTGACAAGTCTGACCGAACCTTTAAACTTGTTTTTAAATTTGTCGCAGCCATATTATATTATTATTATATTTTATTATATAAAAACCATCTATCGTTTATTTTACAGCAATTGGCATCGCAACGAACACAAGTACAGAGGCAACAAGCTTTAGCGCTAATGTGCCGGTAAGTTAAAAAAGCTTACATTTTTTAAAACAGAATCGTTTTTATATTTGAAGCTCAACTTCTTTTTACTAAATTTTTTATATATCTATCGAAAACTAGTCAAACTAGGTACCGTGAAATAACTCCCAAATGAAATAACTCCCAATGGAAAAAATGAAATAACTCCCAAATGAAATAACTCCCAACGAAAATGAAATAACTCTCAATCGAAAAAAATGAAATAACTCCAAACGGTAAAAACGAAATAACTCCCAATATTTGGGAGTTATTTCATAAAAGTCAAAAAAGGTGAAATAACTCCCAAATGAAATAACTCCCAACAAAAATGAAATAACCCCCAATTACAAAAAAAATAATTGTTTTATGAAATAAGTCCCAACGGAAATGAAATAACTCCCAACAATAATGAAATAACTCCCAACGAAAATGAAATAACTCCCAACGAAAACGAAATAACTCCCAATTAAAATATATATAATGCGAAAACCTTTTGTATCCATAAATTAGATGTTACTGACGTAAAATTATTTTCTAAACAAACAAACCAAATGACTGTCGGCCTCCGTCTGGGAGCAGAATAAGTTAACTCTCGTGGATCGAAGCGATGGCTTCGTTACAGCTTTAGGACAGGCGCGTGGACTTTAAGCACCTTTTTGGTTAAATAATTTTTTTAATAAAAAGGAGTTATTTAGATAAAACTCCAATGAAATAGCTCCCAACAAAATTTCATTGGGAGTTATTTCATTTGGGAGTTATTTCATAATGAAATAACTCCCAATGAAAAATAATGAAATAACTCCCAACGTATTGGGAGTTATTTCATTATGAAATAACTTCCAATTTGTATGGAAAAAAATTGGGAGTTATTTAATTTTTTCATTGGGAGTTATTTCAGTTGGGAGTTATTTCATGGTACCGTCAAACTATATCTATTGAAAACTAGTTTCGTATAAACGTAAACAAATCTTAAAGTTCAAATAAAATCTAAAGCGCCTTAATAAAATTCCGAAAGCCTTAAGATTTTTACTGGATTTTTTATTGAAGAGCAAACTATTTTTTATACTAAGTTTTTTTATTCTTAATAATGCACAAAATTTAAAAACTAGTTTTTAAAACAATTATTATTACTTAAATGGCAAAAAAACATATTTATTAAATTAATAATTAATGGTTTCCTATTGAAACAAACTTGTTAAGCACGACATTTGTGTCACATTCAATTTGATTGTGTATATGCAACATTGCTAAGCTGTTAAGCCTCTCCTCTGCCATGGTTGGTCTCAGCCATGTTTTACTACGGCGAAGGGTGGAAAATGACCTTTCGATTGTAGCATTATTGACAGGCATTAATACAAAAATGATAAATATTTTTCGCAAGTGTGGGCAAATATCTGGGACACACCTCGCTAAAACATCTATTATATAAAAAAAAAAAAAAAAAAAAAATAATAATAATAATAATAATAATAATACATATATGGTTATTTATTTGAACTTTTTCTATCTTATAATTATGTCTATTTATTCGGCTTAAGTTCATTATTAAAAATGTGATAGCTAAGAATGGAAATTTTTATTAAAAATTAAGTAATTCCGATACCAGCCGAGTGTAATGCATTTTCGAAATCAGCTACGATTTCTCGTCAGCACTCTTTCTATTCGGTACTACTGTAAGTTGAATGTTGATTTGTTCTATTTAAACAAACTTTAATTAGAATTTGAATACTGGAATTCTATTCATATTCCTTATTGTTTAGACCGAACTAAATCACATACAACTCTATGTTCTCTTATTCTCATTCTATTTGCATTTATCACTAGTTACTTCTATTATTTATTTTTATTTTCATTTTGCTTTTGGCCATCCATTGGATGACACTAAATTTATTTAATTTTTAAATATTTCTATTTATCATTCTGTTATTCGAT